>OZ010794.1:233169354-234369354 GCA_963932465.1 Maratus speciosus | reverse complement strand
ACAAATTTGATGAACGTTTTTGTTTGTTTTATATGTATATTATTGATGTTTTTATGTACAAATTACATCTGTTTCTGTATAAAATTAGAGAAAAGGCTTTTTTATGTTAAATAAATCGTATAAATATCGAAAAAGAATGCGTGTGTATATAAAATGAAACAGTGAATAGGTTCCCGGAAAATATGTTACCACATTTCCTTTTTCGCCAAGGCACCTATACTGGAAAAGTACCTAAAGCACATTAAAATCGCGCAGTTAGGAGCTCACACAGTACACCGTTGTCTATTGGCGGTTATTTTATTAGTAGCATCGGGAGGAAGATGTAAAGATGTACTTTAAATTCTCACCCATAGATTTCGAAAAAATATCTTAAAAGAGTGGAGTTTAAATTAAATTTCGGTGACCTCCATTATGAAAGATTAATGGTTTTAAATGGGAATTTCGCCAAATTAGCCAGCTGTCGCCAAGTTGGCTAACATTTGGCGCTACTGTGGTAACCCTGCATTAATATTTTTCAACAATTACTCATTTCAATGAGGCGGTCCTACCGGAATAGTGAGGGACACACAGAGACTTGGATTTTATATAAATAGATAATCCAAACGGAAATTTCGTTCCGAACGCCGAGATTTCGAGTTCTACCGCATGGATTTTGACGGAACTTATACCGTTAGATAGGTATCGTTCCAGGGAAGGTTTTAAGCTATAACACATCAATCTACCTAGATTAGTTATAGAATTATTACGGAAAATTCTATTATATTGCACTTTGTTACTTCATATTTCCTTAAATATCTGGGCTCCTATTGGTCGTAGAGCTTAGATCTCGCGCCAAAAGTAGCTCCGAAGTAACCAAGCAAACTTTTCCCCGCGATTATTTTGCAGTCTTCCGATTTCCTCTAACTCTATTAGGGGCCCGCGTAGAGCCCCTTTAAAATATCTTTTGTAGTAAATTCAGCAATTATCTTAAATTATTGGTTAAGACCGCCACCCTCCCGATTCATGTATCTACGGAAAGGTTGCATGAAGGAGTTTCGTTCAGATACGCTTTCGTTAAGAGTAGAGTGCGCTCCCTGGTGGTGGAATGTGGAACTAACATAACGCGATATTGTTAAAATTAGGAAATCTAACAATGCGATCTGTTTTAAACTTTGAGATAGTTCATAACACATAATCTATTATCTATTCTATTATATATATATAAAATCTATTATCTATTCTATTATCTATTATATATATAAAATCCAAACGGAAATTTCGTTCCGAACGCTTAGATTTCGAGTTCTACTGCATGGATTTTTACGAAACCTATACCGTTAGATAGGTATTGTTTCAGGGAAGGTTTTAAGCTATAACACATTATTCTACCTATATTAGTTTTAGAATTATGACGGAAAATTCTGTTATTTTGGGCGATAAGGTTACCATTTTATTTCTTGGCGAAATTCATCGTTGATAAAAAAAATTGAAACGGCTATTAAACCTCGAAAAATAAAGAAAAACTGTTACTAATTTTATTTAAATGAAAAAAAAGAAGAAGAAAATCCGTTTTAATGAGTGATAATATTAAAAAAACGGAAACATTTAATCAAAACCTGAAAGAAATATTTGTAATGCTTAAAAATTATTTAATAAGAAATATTACACTTGATACGCAATATTTGGTTCTTTATCGCTTGCGTTAGATATGGAAACGAATCTGAAAATTTGATTAGATGAAATTTTAACGACATTTTCTTTCTGTTCTGTTCTTTTCTTTTTTTTTTTTTTATATATCTAATTGTCCCATCACGTGACTTATAGAAGAAACAAGCAGATGTAATTGTGAGTCACATGTGTAATTACTATTTGTTTCTTTACAATTTTTTATTTTTCTTTTGTCGCCAAACAATGTGATTTTAAGCCAAAAATGCATAAACGTGACATTAGCTTGAGGATGTTCTCACAAATGGTGTTTTTTTAGGTGAAAGAGATCATTTTTTGAGTACATTTTCATATTCAATTGTAACTTATATAGATATCAGTTAATATTTTAAAAATGGAATCGAATACTTAAATTTCAGTGTGAATTTCTGCCACACATACATATTGTAAAATAATTTCATACTTTTTAAAATGTTTTTCGCCGTAATTCCGAAAGCCTGTGATATTTATAAACTCGAACTCAGATCAACGAATATTACCAATTTTATTTAAGCAAATATTATCTATTTTCTCAAGTCATATCGCCAATTTCATTTATAGGAAAATTCACAGATTCGAAATCTAGGAAATAAAGATAATTTTTAAGGAAATTTATGTTTTAATACGTTATTACTATGGAAAAATTCAACATTTTGAAAAAAAAATTACAAGTCTTTTGTAATTCGTCATTTCTTCTTCGTCTTTCTTCGTACTTTCTCCTCTGTTATGTAATATTTCAAATGATATTGGACTAATTTTCGATCATCGATTCACCGCAAAATCGCATATCTAATATAGTATATAAAATAAAGTCTGGATTAGGGGACTAATTAACGCACAGCGCAAACTACTGAACCTAAAATCTTGAAAATCGTGGTAAAAATACTTCTTATGACATAAACTTCTGCTAAGAAAGGATTTTCTAAAGTGTCACCCCTAATGGTTTTTGCACGGGGAAGGGAAAAAAATCGAATATCAAAATTATGCGTCAAATGATAGCATATTTTAATGTAGTTTTGTATGCTGAATCGAATGCTACCAAATAAATTTTTATAAGTCCAGCAGTTTATACGTTAGACTTATAACAGTTATAAGTCCAACACATTTCATATTTTTCTAATTTGGCGGTGGCTTTGGCATCTAAACCTCAAAATATCTATCATTACATCCGTTACTCTAGCAACGGAAAAAATTCAAATCAACCCTTTTGGCTTAAAAGTAAAAACGGCTCTATGAGTTTGAAATAAAAATGCAAGCATCTTAATTTTTTTTTTAAATAGTGATTTTACGTAAAATAAAAGGGAAAAAATTACTGAGAATTTAGCGTTATAAAACAAAAATGGAAAAGGTACTACTTAGATATTCCGTCGACCAAAAATCTATCGTCAAACTATAAGATTAAATGCCAATAATGGTTGATCGTAAATATCAAATTCACTTGAATTTAAACAAACTACGCGTGTTTACGTCATCAAGTGATTTTAATTTCGACGTTTTATTTGTATTTTTATTAATGTTATACTAATTTATTTGTTATTTCGTTATTTAAAATAAAGATTATGTCAATTTATATAATTTGGCGAATGGTTTGGCGATTTATATAATTTGGCGAAATTGGTCGACGGGATAACAAGTAGTAGCAATGAAAATATTTAAGTATGAAAGCAATGTTTGTAATGACTTAAAAATTATTTTCATATATATAAACTCGGTTTATGGCGTCAGATGCCGTCATCAGAAGAATCTACAAGAGTCTTTTTCCATTTTTTCCGGTCATAGGTTCCTAAATGAAAGAAATTGGAATTGGAATAATATTGTGGGATTTATAAATTGCTCCTCGATAAGAAGAAAAATGGGTACATTTATAACAACCGTGCGCACATCTCGCTGATAGCATTTTTAAAATTCCCAGTAGCAGTAGTTACATTTTGCGTATGTAAATTAAAAATATTTTTTTGCTTTTAATTATGGCATTATTTCCTGTTATTGTTTATATTTTCAGTTTTTTAAATGAAATTAGTATAAGGCATGCATTTTAAATTAAATGAGTGAAAGGTTTGTGTTTTAAATGAAAATAATAAAATAAGAATATGCTATGAAAACAATCTTTATTGATTTATTACCTGCGCCCGGCTGACATAAAAGTATCACAAATGCCACATATTCACTTTTCTTTGAGTAGTTGCTCATGAGAATTCAAGTTAACCTTCCGTAATCGGATACTTCACATATTGGTGTATTAGCTTTAATGTTGAAAGCATCGTTTTTGTTTGAAGCGAAAACTTTACTATGAATTCTATTACACAAAATCGCATCATCATCATCTACTATATATTTACAACGGAAATTTGTATTTCATTCCGATTGTTTATAATACTTTCGTAGGATATACCACAATTAGTTAGGTAATAATTTTGGAAAGGTTTTAGTGTATACATATTGTTCAAGGGTACTTAGTTATAGAGCAACAGTAAAAGTTCAAAAATTAAGTGAACCTGATTATGAAAGTTTACCCTTCTAAAAAAAATCTACAGAACATATTTTGTTACAAGTGGCCCTGTTGGATGACTTTTAGGAATGGTGTTAGTATATACAATTTCATTATATGTTGATTAGTTACAGAGGTATTAATTCCTGTTGTCATAACGGTCTCATTACCCGACCATAAGTGCACTGTTTATAATCAAATAAAACAATTACTTCTTAATTGCTAAATTTTGTCCTTAATTGCTAAATTTTAAATAAAATAAATAAAAAAAGTTCTTAATTGCTAAATTTTAAGATAACATTATATCCAAATGGCGTTCGCATCGTTTTTAGTAATGTGCAAGGTCAAGCTGAAGATCCATATTGTTTAAAATACAAGTTCAAATTCACCATTTAGTTTAATCCAAGGTTCATTTGGAAATATTGACCAGCGCAGCGGGCATAGCCTGCTAGTTTATTATACAGAATAAATATCTGATACTTGCAAAGTTAAAAAGCAATATAGTTAAAAACAATTAAGAAATAAAGCTTTAACAAAAATTCCATTAAAATCTCTTTTCGCTTTACTTTCTATTCCATACCTTAAAAGGACCGATGTATTTCAAAGAAATCTTTTATGATCTTGGGGACTAATGCAATGAATTTCGCATAAACTCTTTAATTTAATATGGCAAATCCTGTTTTTGATCGTGATTTCTTATTGATATAAATATTTATCTTAAATAATAGTTCTTACAGGAAAATCTTTTCTTATTACATTGCTGTTTTTTTTTTTTTTTTTTTTTTTTTTTTTTTTTTCAAAAGAATTTTTTTTTTTTGCTGTTATTAGATTAGATGATCTATTTATTAAAAATACTAAAAATAACTTCAAAATCACCATAAGGATATTCAAACTTTGATGGAAATGTTTAAAGGAAACAATTTACTTAACCCATTAATGCCGGTTGGTACGAAAATCTACCACTTAAGTAATACGAAAATTTTAAATTTGTAAACCAGTATTTTAATAAGAAAATTTTCATATTACTTAATCTCAAACTTTGAGAGATCAAATAACTTAAAATTATAATATGGGAAAACTGGTGTCAACTGGTAGCTATGTATTAAAAAGTGTGTAAAAAAAACTCGGCATTAATGGGTTAATGAGCAATATCATCACTAGATTCATTTAACAATATTATTTTATAAACATTTTTGGCTTTGCTTTCCAGATAATTTTTGAAAAACTGCAATATGCTTCAAATTACTCTTTTCTAGTCACGCTACGTACAGCGACTAAAATAGCAAAATTTACACAAAATTTACAATTTAACACAAACAATTATATTTTTAGGAAAAAAAGTTATATAGGGGAGACTAGGGACGGTGACCCAGTTTTTACAAAATGATTTTTTATTTTTGAAATGTTAAACGTAGAATAAAGTTTTACATATAATTATATTCGATATACAACATGTTATCAAAATAAAATTGCTACATAAGTGTAATACATAAGAAATTCGAAAAATGATGGATTTTAATCATGAGAAAATAATGGGTCAATGCTACCCACATATGGGAGGGTTGACCCACTATATGGGAGGGTTGACCCGCTATATGGGAGGCTTGACCCACTTTGTTTTATATTGAAATATTTGTGAATATAAATAAAATCAGTTAAAAAAAAAAGCAAAATAATATTATGCTACTGGCTTTAATTATTATAAAAATATATTTTTGAAAAAATGATGCTTAAACAAACCTGTTTAGACGCAATCGCAAGTCAAAGTAGAACAATTTTGTTTTAAACAGGATTTTGTATGAGCGGGTATAATTGTACAGCAGGGAAAATGATATTTTAGCATTTACGAGAGTATATTGCTAGAGACAGGTTCCGTTTTCATAGGGTTTCATGCATTATTATGTTCGTATTTAGTAGCCACTGTCCCGCCTTTTTTTGTGATCCTTGTCCTACTTTTTTTGACAATCGACGTGACAACTCTAGTTGTCACATAGTTTGGCTTCATATCTATCTGTATTCATACTGGTGAAATTTGTCTACGTACCGTCCTAAAGTTTTTCTATCAGTGCTATGTTCTTTTGCAGCCGCATAAGTACCTCACTTATCATTTACATATTATAACCCATTCAGGGGCAAAGTACTTTCAGTGCTAAAATGTTGAAATAAATGACTGGCACCGGAATTTACGAACAAATTTATTTAGTAATATGAAAAATGCTATAATTCACACACATATATATATATATATATATATTAAATGGAAAAGATTTTAGCAAAATTCTAGCGCCATTGTGAGGTTTGAGAATTAAAATTAAGTGTTTTCATAAACATACCACTGTCCCTGAAACGGATAAGACTGCCGCTTTCATACTTTCTAGTATTTTCCACTATTCCTATTTACCTATTTTAAGTAATATTTAAATGGAAAAATGTTCCTATCAACTTTCCGATTTATATTTCATTAATGCTTTTCGTGTAGTGGATACTATAACATTTTTTCATATCTCTCTTTAATCAGTTTTAATTTTTTTTCAATCACCCCATTTTACTGTAGCTTTTCAGAATAAATTTACATTAAAATTTATTTATAACCCTTAATCTTTCATTATGCACAGTCTATAATAAAAAATATTTCCAAAATCCCTAAATTAACACATTGGCTAAGGGCAATTTTTATTAAATCTGAATTTCAGAACAGTAGAAGCTGCTCCCGGTTCTGAAAGTCTTTTTTAAATTTGTGTTCCAGATAGGTTTCCCATGTTTATGATTCGGTAAATATCTTTCGATATACGAATTTAATATAAAATGTCTTACAACCTAAAATAATATGGAAAACACGATATAAATGCATTTTCTGTAAAGTGGAAGCCACGCCCTTAGTCAATGATGTTTTTTGAATGAAAACGAGGATTCTCGTTTCCCGTCGTGAAAGTTTTAAGGGAACCTTGAAGATCTGGTCAACTCTCCTTCACATTGACTGGTTCAAGCCTCCCCACATAGCCCTTTTATAAAGAATAGCACATCGTTATGACATCGTAAGCTTAACTTACTGTATAATCTTTATGCCTGGAATGAATGCTCGATGTTTCTGCATTACTTAAAACCTACTTACTTAAATTTCTATGATATATTTTATATGAAAACAGCTTATAAAATATTTCTAAAAAACACAACTTTTAGGCTGAAAACGCCTCACAATTGATTTTTCTACACCTATTTCGATTATTCGTATTAAACAGAGACTGTTGTTTGAACATTCCAGTAGCTTCGGTTGACACCTATTGATAAAACTCTTTTAAATATGAAAACTGATGGGTGGGTCAAGCCTCTCGTATGGTCAACCGTCCCTAGTCTCTCCTACCTTTATTTGTTAGCATTGCAGATGATTTTTTTTTTTTTTTTTTTTTTTTTTTTTTTTTTTTTTTTTTTTTTTGACGTCAAAAGTCAAACAGTTTTGAGTCTCTTGTAAGTGCTAATTCTGCATCTCTCAGTTTTTAAATATATGAAATGAAAGAACATACTTATATCTCTCATTCCAATAAAAATTTTATCTTAAAATCAAATATATTTTAAGATATTTAATGCTGAAATTAGTCTTTTGTTTCATTTTTTTCCAATTTTAAGAGTCCTGAGACCCTTAAAATACTACCTAACTGTTATTTTACTGTGTCATTTTATTATAATAGATCTTTTTTAATTTTAAAAATACAAAGTGGCTATAATTAAAACAACCTTACTTCGAACTTATTAGACATTGAACTTATGAGAAAAAAATAATCTCAGAAACCACATATAGATGGCGCTGTACAACTGGGCATACGCTGAAAAGATGCATCTCTAAAAACTATATTTGAAGTACCAAATGTTCATGCGACCACGGCCTTATCTACTCACGCAATTGTGCTCAATATGGTTTCATTCAAGAATATGTAAAATTTGCAAGTTGTGGAGGGATTGTTCACCTAAAGAGCTTAACTAGGTAACCGCTAGTTACCTAGTGTCTGGACTAGTTGCTTCTCACAAGTAGAGTGACATCCTCTTTCACGTATGCTAAGATTAATAGAACTACTCGATAAACAGGATTTTTTACATGTCACCACAGCAAAAAATCACAATTATTAACCCCTTGAGGGGCAGTCGGAATAATTATATCCCAGCTAATTTAAACAAGATTCTCAACAGAAAATTTTTACTAAATTTTATATCTTTAACATTTTTAGGAAAATCGTTGAAAAATTGCTTTTCTTTATTTAAAAATAAAAGATTTCGATTATTCCGGTGAGAATTCAATATTTGGAGATTATTTTTGCTCGCCCCTCAAAGGGTTTATGATTAGGATAACAAAATGGACAGGTTTTCAGAAATGCATGACTTGTTGCTTTGTCATTATTGAACTGTTACATAAGAAATAAAATTCTCACGAGTTTTTAACTTCTTTTATATCGAGCACATGGCTGCAAACCATGGGTTTATGGAAAGTTATGTGCTTACAAAGTTAAATTGCAGTTTCAATGCCAGTTTAAGCTTATTTAATTTTTTTCCACACTATGGCAATAGAAATTAATAAATTGGAAATTGCACGACAAACGTGGCAAATGTGGTGCGTTCGCACTATAACTAGTTTTATAAATATTTTTTTCACCGCATATTGTACTGAATGTATATTTAGAGTACTTCATAAGTGCCTATCAATTTCATTCTGTTCGAAAGGCTGTAATAGCATCAAAATGCACTTGAAATATTTTTTTCAGATTGGCCGTAATGCAACGGATAACTTTTGACTGTCCCTGTAATTAAACTATACATCCGATTTTCATAAAAGTTGAAGTGACTCGACAAATTTTTCCAATAATTATATATTTAAAATTTCATACAATTCGGTTGGGTAGTTTTCGGTCTGTTATATGCGGACGGACGGAAATACATACATACAGACAGACGGATCGAGCGACAACTCTAGGTGCTACGTATTCATATAATTACAAACGCACCTAAAAAGGAAAAGGTTTCTTTACCATGTGTCCCCTTTCTTCTATTTTCTGGTGTACAGAGCAGACATGAGAGCGTTCCGACCCAAATGACCGATTGTTACCCCACTAAATTTTAATAGCATTCTTTGCTTTATTAAATCTCACAAATTCTGTCATTAAATAAGGCTTGAAATACTATCAAAATTTAGTGGTAGTAATCGGTCATTTGGATCGGAGAGCGCTCATGCCTGACAGAGTCATCAATAGGTGTTCCAGGAACTATTTTTTTTTTTTCGGACTTAATCCGTTCCATAATATCTTGAACAATGTACACAAAATTTTAAGCCTTTACACTGAGTACTTGGATTTATAGATAGGTCAGAGCAGGTTTGATTTAATTGTGGCCACTCAATATATTTTTCTGAAATAATTAATTAGGTCATGGTTTTGAATATCAGTAAAAAACAAATAAAGCATCTGCAATGCTAACAACAACAACAAAAAAAAAACATACATTATTTTTATCTTAAAAACTTTTGAAGTAAAACACTTAGAAAGAGAATTGTTTGTGTTAAATTGTAAATTTTGCTGTTTTAGTCGCTATACGTTACCTGACTCGAAAAGAGTAATATGATGCATATTGCAGTTTTCCAAACATTATCTAGAAAGCAAAGCCAAAAAAGTTTATAAAATAATATTGTTAAATGAATCTTGTGATGATATTGCTCATTAAGTAAATTGTTTTCTTTAAACATTTTCATCAAAGTTTGAATATCCTTAAGTAGATTTTGAAGTTACTTTTAGTATTTTTAAGAAATAGATCATTTAATCTAATAACAGGAAAAAATGTACCCTTTCATGTATTTAAAAAATTGCGAGATGAAGAATTAGCATTTACAGGGGGATAAAAAATTTCTGACTTTTTATCAGACTTTTGACGATCAGAAACTTGTCATAACAGACTACGCGGAGGAATACATAATAAATTTTGCAACTAGAATGGAAATTGTGGTGCTTAATTATATTACAGAATATAAATGACTTATACCTAAATAAATTTGTATTTAAAGCATTTTTATATTTTTAATGGAAAATTATATTTAGATAATACAAAATTTAGAAAATTTCATTAGTATTATCAGCTACAAAAATATTTTTTGAAGAATAAAAAGGAAATTTTAGGTTCAGTTTATACAAACTAACTTGAAACTTATGTTTTGAAAATTTCATGCTAAAATATTCAGAAGTTTTTGATATATCGTGAACGTTATGTCCCATAAACCTCATTTGGAGAAATGACTTCAAATGACTTCAAAGTTTCGGAAAGGCCGCTTCAGCTATTGGGCGGGCATAATTCTAAAAGCCATAACTTTTGATAATAATAATAATAAATAATGATAATAACTTTTGATAGCTTTAACTTTTCACTTTCTGATGCGAATTTCAGAGAAACAATTACATCAAAATATTCAGAAGATATAGGAGCATTACCCAACTGCCATATAACCATGCATTATCTAACTACCCTAATAAGCTAGGCTAGTTCCTTGAGTACTTGTAGTGTAAGTCACAAACCCCTATTTATGGCTACCAGTAATTTGGAACTGAAACCTGTGACTTATTTTATCGGTGATATCTCATTAATTGAATTAGGCGGTGCAAAGTTTTTGAAAATAACGGTGGCCAACAAGCATAGCAGTTATCAGCTATGTGAATTACACTACAAAAAGCCACAGACCTAGCTATAAAAATTGGCAGTCTTTCACACTTACGTGCATTCTGCATTCAATATTTTAACTGATGCTGTTTCACATTCTAATTGAAATTCGTATCAATTAATGTAAGCTTTGTTTATATTACTGACCATTCTGTAAAATAATTTTACGAGTCTTCTATTTTTTCCATCCCGGCCTATTTCAAAAATAATTTTCCTGAGTAAATAGTTGTTATCCTTATTTACAGATCCAAAACTATTAGTAAATTATTATTAGTAGTAAATTATTATTAGTAGTAAATTATTATTTCCTCTACAAAATATTTGAATTAAATTACTCATAAATCTGGGTTTATATATTACTTTCAATAATTGTGAATCACAGTAAATCGCTCTAACAAAGAGTTATTTTATTTAAAGAATATTTGAGTCCTAAAATTATGTTAAAAAGACAATCATAAGAATCTGACTTAGCTAGACTTTCGTGATAACAAAACAATTAATGGCTTAAGTTGTTCCGACACTTGAAATATTCATAACGTAATTCGTAACATAATTATTCATAGGATTCGAATTTTTAGAAAGTTTATCTGTTTATTTAAATTTAGATAAATTTATTAACAAAACTTCTCTCTCAACTGTTTGGCAGAACTTGTTCTAAAATCAATATTTCATCAAATAAAGAGTCATTTTATTTAAAGAATATTTGGGTCCTAAAATTATATTAAAAAGACAAATTTAAAAATCAGACTTATCTATACATTCGTGGCAACAAATCAATCAATGGCTTAAATTGTTCCGAAACTTGAAATATTCATAACGTAATTCGTAACATAATTATTCATAGGATTCGTTTTTCTAGAAAGTTTATTTATTTATTTCAATTTAGATAAAATTATTAACAAAACTTCTCTCTCGACTGTTTTTAAGAACTTGTTCTAAAATCAACATTTCTTCAAACAAAGAGTCGTTTTATTTAAAGAATATCCGAGTCCTAAAATGATGTTAAAAAGACAATTATAAAAATCTGACTTAGCTAGACATTCGTGGCAACAAAACAATCAATGGCTTAACCCCTTGAGGGGCAAGAAATTATGTTTGTATAATGGTGAATTCCCACCGGAAAATTAGAAAAAAAAAATATTTCAAAATAAGAAAAAGCAATTTTACGACTTTTTTCCACCAAAGTTAGAAAAATAAAATTTAATAAAATTTTTCTGGTGTAAATCTTCATTAATTGTAGGTGGGATAAAATATATCCCACGGTCCCTCAAGGGGTTAAATTGTTCCGACACTTGAAATATTCATAACGTAATTCGTAATATAAATATTCATAGGATTCGAATTTCTAGAAAGTTTATCTGTTTATTTCAATTTAGCTAAAAATATTAACAAAACTTCCCTCTCAAATGTTTGGAAGAACTTGTTCTAAAATCAATATTTCTTCTAATCAATCATATATATTTTTTCATGATCTCACCTTCTATATTTATTTGGATTTCGAAATATTCAGAACAGTCAATTTATAATTGTAATCTCAGTATATCTACTTTCTGCACTTCCTTTTCATTAATTAATCATTTTAGTTTCTTTCCTTAACCATTATCACCATGTTTCTTTGTTTATTATAGTTTTTAACAATATTTCTATTAGTTATCTCCGTATTTTTAATTCTTCGATATTTAAATTCTTGTCTGTATTTTATATCGTTTTCGATATTCCTTTTACCTTCTCTTGCAAATGAAGCCCATGTGTTGCTTGCCATTACCCCCCATCACTGAACTTCACATTAGTATACAGCTCAATAACTCCCACAGACTGATTCTTTATAGTTTGCTTGGGCATTTCAACTTCATACCTAATTCTTTCATTATGTATATCGGTAAATTTAATATTTCTTTGCAGAAGGTATTTTATATTTGTTGGATTAACTACCTTCTCTGTTACTGCATACCTGATGATGACAGATACGAATTAATTAAGGTCGTAACTGTGGTCCTGTATTCTTATTCAACAGGCGGAGGAAAAATAAGTCATCCATCAATATTAAATCACCTTTTATACTACATATCAATTCGTTTGTCGCCATGTTTTTCATTCTTCGATTTTTAAATCCTTGTGTCCCTTTTTGATTGTTTTTGATATCTCTTTCATTTACTCTTACAAATTAAGCGCATGGATTGCTTGCCATTGCCTCCCATCACTGAACTTCACATTCACTACCACAGACTGGTTTTTTATAGTTTGCTTGGCTAATTCAACTTCATACCTAATTCATTCATTAGGTATACCTAGTCTATTCAAATTGTCAAAAATAGATGCAAAAAATCTGCTAGAAGATTTTATATTTTTAAAGTGTTTATGGGGATGCTAATAACAGGAATGAATTGTTTTCCAACAAAATATCTCGAGGCTAAACTTTGTGGAGCCAAAAAACCACGAAAATTTCGTACTTTTTTAGTTTTTTGCCTATAACTTAAAAGTTTTAAAATTTATGTGTGCCATACTTAATCACAAAAAGAAAAAGCATTAAATTCTCTACAAATTTCACGCTAAAAACGTTTTTCTGAAGCCATTACTAAGCGCGCTACGACTTTCTGAGAAAGCCGCTTTTTTCTAGCTTTGTGGAAAATCTCAAAAAACAACATTTGACACCACTTTTTATTCCTTTTATCCTCTTTAATGTAACTTCTTTATATTACAGATTTTTGCATGATAGCAATAACGGTTAATTACAACGGTAACATTGTAAAACAATTTGGCAACATTATATTTTTTTTTTCGTATTTAGAACTTAATTGAAGAACATTAATAGTTGGTATTTACATGAATGTCAGTAAGAGTTACGGTAAGATTTTTAATGTATTTAGTAACTTCTGCAGTGCTTGTGGGTTAATGGGCTTGGTTCGTCAACCTCAGCTTGAGGAGAAAACGATATCAGGTTGCTTGTTTTTCAACAGGTTTGATCTTCTTTGATCTTGTTGCGACATCGTCAACCTGGTTGTCAAAGTCATCGTCGTTGCTGTTTTGGTCGATGGATCCCCAGGCATCAGCTTCATCAGATTCAGCTTCATCAGCTTCATCAGAAGAGGATGATGAATCATCATCCTCTTCTTCTGGGTAAATAATGTCGTCCACATTTTCACAGCTGACCCCGTTAGTTTTTGCAAATTGCTGAATATTTGAGTCCTGATTTTTGGCAAGAACATGCCTTGCTGCACCCTTTTATGCAGCTACATGAGACAACATGCAGCAAGGATTCAGGTGCTGAGTTTTGGCATATTTAAATTGGCTAAAAGAGACCGTCAGACATAGGAAACCAACCCCATTCTTCAGGAAGATGTTGTTTACAAGCCAAGTTTGTACTTGATGATAACATCGGAGGAAATGATGCTGCGCAGCGTCTTGCGTTGGTAGTAGCCTTGCAAGATGAAGTTTGCTTTTAGTGGCAGATTTAGGGGTGTCTATGCATTCGCTGTATAGCACATTCTCCAGCCTTGATGATTTCTTGATGGGCTGACTCTGGTTTATTGAACACACATGTTATTTCCTTAAGCTGATCATGTTTCACCAAAGTGTTACAAATCTTTGACTTTCCTTGCCCATAAAAAGCAGATGTATCGCATCATCTGATTGCATGAGCGAAAAGAACATTGTTGTAATTGTATTTGTATGACATGATTAAAAACCACTTGGTTTCGATGTTACCTCTGCCTGGTTTTTGCAAAAACTGATTTTTGTGTTGATATCCCAAGCTCGTCATGATCACAAGAAAACCAATGTCTTCTACGACAATACTATACTTTCAAAGCCTTAGGCCCTTGAAATGGCTGAGGTAACAATCATGACATCAGAGTCTTCTTCTGCCTGGTCAGCTTGAATTCTGTTATTTTGAAACTCTGTTTTAAGCAGTAAAATGAAGCTATTCATGTTTCTGTCTTTGGCTAGAAATTTATCTTGACGGAAGATTTGGATTGACACTAGTCAGTTTTTGTTTTATCGCGATATCGTGCTTTTTCGTACCAATGATTTTTTTTTAAACTGGTTACTATTAATTAATCGATTTAATCATTATTATCCAAGTATATTTGTATTACATTATTCTGTTAATGAAAAATTAATTGAATTGTAAGAATAAAGATTAATCAGACCATCCTGCAATTCAATGATGATCATGAAAATTTTAGCAATGGACACCCTACAAAAATAAATATTTTTATTTAACCCTGTGATCGTCGCTCCCCGATACATTCACAGAAAAATTGCCCGTAATTTTATCGGCTCGACGATTAGGGATTTAGCATAAAGAGTGATAATACATCAAACAAAATATCTAAAGTTAAGATACAGTTATACTAAATTAAGAATTTTATAATGTGTATACTTATAATCTATAATTAGGTCAAGTTCACATGATCTAATGCTACAGCAAATGCGCGGTTAATATTGCACAACTTTCCAATGATTGTTCTATTACCGATCTGAAGCAAGACGTTTTTACATTTGATGCGCATGTATATAACTTAATTTTGGCAAAGCGTTAAATTTTAAAGCAAACTGGAAAAACTTTCATTTTAAACTATCAAAAGTAAGATTTGGTTGAAAAACGGAAGAAATCGTCGTACGGACACAATTAAACGTACACCTAATACCTAAAAAGTGCCATAGACCTAAAAAGCATTAAATATCGTTCAACTTACGAGAAAAACGTACAATTTGGCAACCGTACCATCTACCCATCCTTCTTGAAACTTTCCCTCCTTACTTATCTCGTGACTCCTTACTCGTAAATAGGTACATTTCATTTCCGCAGTTAGTGATGAAAATAATTTTTGGGGGGGATGGGAGGCGAAAAATGGGTCACTTTCTGTGAAGTTGAAAAACAAGTGTTGTTTTCAAAAAGCCCTTGTGCGCTTAGTATTGGGTATAGAAAAAAATATTATAGAGAATTTGTAGAGAAATTTGTAGAGAATTTAATTTTCTTTCTTTTTACAATTACGTATTATAAACAAAACTTTTATAATATTCGAGTTGTAGGCCAAAAACTGAAAAACGTCCGAAAATTTGGTGGTTTTTTGGCTCCACAAAGTTCGGCCTCGAGATATTTTGTTGGAAAATAATTAATTTCTGTTATTAGCAACCCATAAACACTTTAAAAACATAAAATCGTCCAGCAGAGTTTTTACATCTATCGGCCCTATTTTCTGACTATTTGACTGGACTAATCGGTAAATTTAATATTTCTTTGCAGAAGATATTTTAAACATGTTGGGAGAACTACCCTCTCTGTTATTGCATAACTCGTGATGAGAGGTAATCAATTGCGGTCTAAAATATAATCATGCATTCTTATTTAACATCTGAAGGAAAAAAGAAGTCATCTATCAATCTAATTGTGATATCCAGTTATTTTTTGCTCTATTTCTTAATAATCATGAAACTTCTCATAGTTCAAGAATTCTTAACACATTTAGGATGGGTCATTTGTCGGTAACAAGCACGAAATTTGCATTTACAAATGTCGTCAGAAATTAACACTTGCTCACAACCAATCAAAAGTAAGCATTCCTGGATTACACTTTCTTTACTCATCCTTACAAAATTTCCGCTACTAGTAATATTTTCTTGCATCAATCCCCGAAAACGTCAATTCACGTGAGCAGTCCTCAATGTGTTAAAGCAAAAGAAGCCATGTTTTGGAAATTTAGTACAAAAGATGGGATTTTTTTAAATTATTTGTATTCAAACATTTAAACAAATAATTTCTCTTAAAATATAAATATTTAAATCGCAAACAATTATAAGAAAGATAATTGATTTAGTTAAAAACAATTAACTAGCAAAATTTTACAAAATGGCCATATCAGGACTGAAATAAAAAGTAAAAGAATATTTTAAATCTATAGAAAAGAAATCCGGAATATAACGAAAAGTTTTGAAAAAGTAATTTGTCACCTAAAAAAATCACTTTATGATCTTTCGTGACTTTGCTAATTTATTTCCTCTTTTAAAGATTTCAAAGGACTATTTCCCATTCAGATGTAGAAAAGCGACTAAGGCCATAAATTCAACTACGAATTTTCAATTTTACACAGACCTGTTTTAGATTTATTTCTCACGTATCTAGTAATTTATCTTCTTTCGATAATTCTTGATCTTAACGAAATCGTTTTTCGTTCTCCTTGTAAGTAGGTTTCTTTGACCATATCATTGTGGTGCATTTCTTTCCTTTTTAGGACATTAATTTAGGGTGTCCAATAAAACCTTCCTGATTTCAAATGTTAATTTTACGGTGACTACAGCTCATATTCAAAATATTAGGATAATTACTTTTTTTTTCACAAACTGGAAATAGTGTTTGGTAGTTTAACATCTTTTAATACAAATATGCAAACGATATTTTTATTAAGAACTTATTGTTGTTTAAACTTATTTATTATTTTAAAATTAATATCATTTCTGAAAAGATTATTGAAAAAAAAATATTTTCATAGGTATCTCAAACTAATCTTCCGTAATACTTGAGTTAATTTGACCCTGGTTTAATACGTTTCGAAGAAGAATTTTTTTTTTTTTTTTTTTTTTTTTTTTTTTTTAAGAAATGAAAATAAGTATGCTCCACGTATAAACCTGGATTTAAATAAATAAGTATTCATGAAATAAATTTTCTGATTCGAAATGTGGTTAACCTGGATCAAATTAATCCAGCTATTACGGAAGATTAGTGGAAGGATGGCTCAGTGGAAGGATCATTGTGGTGCATTTCTTTCCTTTTTAGGACATTAATTATATCGGGTGTCCAATAAAACCTTCCTGATTTCAAATGTTAATTTTACGGTAACCACAGCTCATATTCAAAATATTAGAATAATTACTTTTTTTTCACAAACTGGAAATAGTGTTTGATAGTTTAACATCTTTTAATACAAATATGCAAACGATATTTTTATTAAGAACTTATTGTTGATTAAACTTATTTATTATCTTAAAATTAATATCATTTCTGAAAAGATTAATTGAAAAAAAAAATATTTTGATAGGTGCCAACCTCAAACTAATCTTCCGTAATACTTGAGTTAATTTGACCCTGGTTTAATACGTTTCGAACCAGAATTTTTTTTTTTTTTTCTAAGAAATGAAAATAAGTATGTTCCACGTATAAACCTGGATTTAAATAAATAAGCATTCATGAAATAAATTTTCTGGTTCGAAATGTGGTCAACCCGGATCAAATTAATCCAGCTATTACGGAAGATTAGTGGAAGGATGGATGCTATGTATTTTGAAAAGTCAAAATATTAGAATATTTATTCAAGTGGCTCAAAATATTAGAATATTTCACATTCATTCTCCTTTAATTATCACCAATTCATAACTGGTGGCATCATTGATTAAATTCAGACGATTGTATTTAAATTCGGTGTTCTTTTTACAGTTTGCTTGCTTTTTCGTCTTAAAATGGGTCGTGTTGGTGATATTCCTGAATCTATTAAACTTCGTATGGTTGATTTGTATCGGCATGGTAAAAATCAATGTTATATAGGGAATTAATTACATTGTTCGCAATCAAGCGTTAGTAAAATACTAACACAGTATTCAAAAAATGGAAAATTTCAGAATAATCGCCGAAATGGCGGCCGAAAACCAAACGCATCTGCTAGTGTTGACAGGAAACTGAAGCGCATAGTTAAGAAAAACCGTTTTAAAAGTGTGCGATTCTTGAATCGAAAATCGAAAGAAGAGGGAGTTGAAGTTTCTACATCGAGAACATTAAGACGTCTCCATAAATTTAAGTTTGAATCTCGTATACCGAAAACAAAATCTCTAATAACTGCAAAACAAAAACGTATAAGATTCAATTCGTGTAAATCAAGACATTTATGAATCGAAGAAGATTGGAAAAATATATTCTTTAGTGATGAAAATATGTTTTGTATCTACACAACATAATTTCATCACTAATTAGTATGTTTTTCCAATCTTCTTTGCTCCATAAACGTCTTGATTTCCACCAATTCAATCTTATACGCTTTTGTTTTGCAGTCATGAGAGGTTTTGTTTTCGGTACATGAGATTCAAAGTTAAATTTATGGAGATGTCTTAATGTTCTCGATGTAGAAACTTCAACTCCTTCTTCTTTCCATTTTCGATGCAAAAATCGCACACTTTTAAAACGGTTTTTCTAAACTATACGCTTCAGTTTCCTGTCAGCTCTAGCAGATGCGTTTGGTTTTCGGCCACCATTTCGGCGATTATTATGAAATTTTCCATTTTTTGAATATTGTGTTAGTATTTTTTAACGCTTGATTCCGAACAGTGTAAAAAATTCGCTATATAACATTGGTTTTTACCGTGCCAACACAAATAAGCCAACCTAAATTTAATAGATTCGGAAATATCACTCACACGACCCATTTTAAGACGAAAAAGCAAACAAACTGCAAAGAGAATATTGATTTTAAATAAAATCGTCTTAATTTAATCCATGATGCCACCAGTTATGAATTGGTGATAATTAAAGGAGAATTAATGTGAAATATTCTAATACTTTGAACCACTTGAATAAATATTCTAATATTTTGACTTTTCAAAATATTTTTTTTTTTCAATTAATCTTTTCAAAAATGATATTAATTTTAAGATAAAAAATAAGCTTAATCAACAATAAGTTCTTAATAAAAATATCGTTTGCATATTTGCATAAAAATACATTAAATTTGCCAAACCATGTTTTCAGTTTGTAAAAAAAAGTAATTATTCTAATATTCTGAGTATGAGCTGTATGAGCCCTGGGGATTCGCGGTTTGCGGTATCATGGATAGCAACACAAGAAGTTTATTTTGCTGCAAAATTTATAGGGTTAAATATCTGAAAATTGTACAATTTGCGTCCACTGGCAATAATATCTCATTAATTGTACTAAATCCAAAGCATTAAAAATGTAATATTTTGTAACATTTGTTATAACAATTACTAATGACTAGTAGGGATGATCGAGCTAAGCTCGGTCGAAATTAGTCTTGTGTTCAATGCGATATTTTATTCTCACTGTATCATTCTTGCTGTTTAGATACAATTGGCATGATCCTGAGACATTATGACCCAAAATATCCCACTAAACGAAATGCATAGCTGCCAACTTGTACGGATTTTTGCTACCACTAAAATTTAAAAGAAATTTCTGACTTATTTAATTATCAAAATTCACGTCAATTCGACGATTGAATTAGGCAAAACTTTCTATTAAATTTTAGTGGTAGTCAAAATCCGTACAAGTTGGCAGCTATGGAAATGTTTCGAACATGCGACCTAACCAATGTTCTTTTCCAACCCCAAAACGATATAGAAACAAAATTTAGTCAAAATCGTTAAAGTTGTTTTATATATAAAATTAGCTTTACCCACGGTAACCCAAAAGAGTACCCACGGTAACTAATCTAATATTCTCGGACATGTGAGTTAGCCCAATGGTATTCTCATTCTCAGAACAACGCAGTTAAGAAACGATATAATAGAAAATTTTGTCAAAATGTTTTGAGCTGTTTTTTAGATATCATTAGCTTGAGTCACGGTGACCCAAAACAGATCCATTAATTGTATTTTCTCGAACATGCGACTTAGCCCAATGGTCTTCTCACGCCCAGAAATGGTATAACACAAAATTTTGTCAAAATCGTTTGAGTCGTATTTTAGATACAATTATCTTGACCCACAGTGACCCAAAAAATACCCCATTAATCGAATTTTCGCGAACATGTGACTTAGCCCAATGGTTTTCTCATGCTCAGAAACGATATAATAAAAAATTTTGCAAAATGTTTTGAGAAGTTTTCTAGATACCTTAGATACCGCTTTAGATACCGTAGCTTGAACCACAGTGATCCAAAAATGATACAGTAATAGAATTTTCTAGAACATCTGACTTAGATCACACGTGTTCTCATGCAAACAAATGGTTGAATACCATTTTTTTTTTTCAAAATCGTTTGATTCGTTTTTTAGATATAATCCGTTTAACCCACAGTGACCCAAACTGATCCACTAATCGATTGTTCTCGAACATATGACTTAGCCCAATGGTCATCTCATGCCCAGAAGTGGTATATTAAGCAAATTTTGACAAAATGTTTTAAGCCCTTTTTAAGATTCATTTAGCTTGACACCTGACCCACTGTAACCCAAAATGACCCACTAATCGAATTTTATTGAACATGCAACCTGGCCCAATGGTATGCTCTTGCCCGAAAACGATAGAAATCAAAATTTCGTCAAAATCGTTAGAGCCCTTTTCTAGATAAACTTAGCTTGACCCGCAGTGACCCACAAATGACCTAATAATCGAATTTATTATAACATGCGACTTAGCCCATTGGGCTTCTCTCAATACAAAACAGTTAAAATAATAAATTTAGTCGAAATCGTTAGAGCCATTTTTAAGATAAAATTTACATACACACATACACACACAATTTTTGCTCGTTTTATAATATAAGATAAATGGACATATAATGATGCATAAATAATTAATTTTAAGCTTTAAACATAATAAATCGTCATTTCAGTCCCTGTCCCCAAGAACAAATATACACTATTAAATGTATGCTGTAAAAATTTATATGAATACTAATAACTTTTGATATAACCCCTTAACGCTCGAATTAAATTACGGTTGAAAAATTCAAATTGCTTATTGGCACCACTTTTATGAAAACGAAATATTCACCTTATTTAATGGCCGGAAAAACGACACTAAAGTATAGCCAATTTCACTATTTTATAAAACTGGAGGGAATCAAAGAATTTGAGTAAAAGACACAACCCGAGAATATGACGGGAGCGAGAATTAAGGGGTTAATATATTTATATAGTATAGGAAAATATAATTCTTATACATTGCTATAGATTGTATACAAAATATTCTAGTAAATATATTTGTCCATCCTCTTAGTCCCTCAAAACACACATTTAGGTTAATAGATACTATGTGCCGCGTGCGGAATTATTTCCATTGCAATAGCACCTAAAGTTCAACTAGCCACCATGGATGAAGGTAAATTGGTCTTCTGTTTGTTTCATATTTAGAAATATTTAGTTTTTGTTCTGAACAGGGATGAGTATTTTTTATAGCATCATTCATTTTCCGATATTTAACTGTTTATTTATAAAAAAAAAAGAACTTTATTTTTGTAATACACAAATGTCACATGGCATATTTAATAGTTTACCTGTATGCAAAATGATTCAATAAAATGGCTGTGCAGCTGTTAAGACAAAAACATCTCCTTAGTTCCCAGCAACTCAGTCTCAATTATTAGACGCTGAATATGATGTTAATAGACACTTTCTTCTATAAAAGTTTATCCTACGCATAAAATATACATCTTTGATCTCAAAACACCACAGCATTTAAATGACAAAACATGTATCATAGTATATAATTGTATGTTGTAGTTGGTATATTAATTTTAAAACATAAAAGTTTTGGAATGAAATTGTCCTGTTTTCAGATATTTTCAGATATTCACATCACAAAACAAAATCCACATCCCAAAATTTCTGAAGCAATAGATTCTGCCACATCTGATATTCCTGCACAATATGTGTTTTGAGATTCAATATCTATCGGGCATTCTGAGAGCTACGAACAGAGCCCATATTGAAGTAGATACATAAACATAAATCTAACATTTTCACACAAATAAACGTTTGTAGAAAATTAACATGTCGTCATACATATAAATAATGCATATAACAAAATTTAACTGTTTCAGAAAAACAAAATCAGCAAAATAAACTTGTTGTGATGCTATTCATGATACCACAAACCGCAAATCTCTATGATTCATAGTTTCCGTACAATTTAAATTTAAATCCAGGAGGTTGTATATGGACACACTGTATTATAAAGGTTAAAGGTATAAAACTGTGAAATGGCACAGTTAAAAATAATTGAGTAGCAAAACATTAAAAAATTCTGTCTCATAAAAAGTTTTAAAACCGACCGGAGCATTCAAATTTACAGATGAAAATCCAGATTTTAATGCGAATTTTTTGAAGAAATAACTTACTAAAAGCAGAATATTGTTATACAATATCTTTCAATTTTCCGAATCTAATTCATCCTTTAAAACAAAACGATATACATCAAAGGATTCTTTTCCAGTTAGGTGGAGAAAAGCGACTAATGCGATGGATTTCACATGAAATTTTCTATTAAATCCATAAATCCTTTTTTAAAAATATTTCTTATTAATCGGGAAATTTCTAACATTCCCCTCGATGGGTCTTACAGTAAAGGGAAATGTTTTATCGGAACCTTCAATTCGAAATTTCTTTAAAAACATTTTTTATTTTTGCTATTATTTTAAAAATAACCACCTGCGATGATCAGTATCATCTCATTTAAGTGTATTCTAATCATTGCATTATGTAACTTTTATTCTTAATTTAATGTACTTACTAAATCCTTTGTCAAATTAGAATATTCGGATAGAGAAATCAAGAACTTATTCATTTTATGTTAGACGAGCGTATGTAATAAATCACGAAATACATATATTTTTCCCGTTGCGTTCGTTCGTATTTCATTAACTTCATTTAAAATATATTCCTTTCACTCATTTCATTTAAAATATATCTTTAATTTAAAACACAGACATTTAAAATACACGCCTTTCACTTAACTCTTTTAAAAAAAAGAGAAAGAAAAGTAAGGAAAAGGCAGAAAGGCAAAGAAAACAAAATTAAAAATAAACACAGCACCAAAAATCTAGTATCCACTTTGCTTAACTCGAGTTTGGTAGTAAACTTTAATACGAAAGATTAGAAAATCTATCATCTTAGCTAAAGTACATCAATCGCATTTTACGTGAAAACTAGTATGTTGTGGCCATCACAAAACTTTCTTCTATATAAATCACGTCAATTAAATCATTTAAATTGCAAAAGAAATTACACCAATTTAGAACCTATTCGTATCAAAGTATACCTGGATTTGAAGTTTGATGAAAATTCGTCCATTACTTATTAAGATAGAGCTGTAGGGGAAATTCTGAAAAATGCAGCATAGCAGCGCCACCTGTTGAGCGAGTTGCACCCAAACACAAACAGCACTAATTCATATTAAGGTATACCGGAATCTGAAGTTTGATGAAAATCGGTGCATTAGTTCTGGAGCTAGAGCTATTGTGGAAATCACAAAAAATGCAGCACAGCAGCGCCACCTGTTGAGCGATTTACACGAAAAGGTACAAAACATCAATTCATGTCAAGGACTAACAGAATCTGAAGTTTGATGAAAATCCGTGCATTAGCTCTTGAGATTGAGCTATTACGAAAATGGAGTAAATGCTGCAAAATTCAGCATAGCAGCGCCATCTGTTAGGCGATTTGCACCAAAACGTTACCAGCACCAATTCATATCACGGATTAACGGAATCTGAAGTTTTATAAAAATCTGTGCATTAGTTCTTGAGATAGAGCTTTTGTGGAAATCCTGCAAAATGATACATAGCAGCGCCACCTGCAGGGCGATTTACACCAAAAACTAATCAGCACCAATCTATATCAGGGACTACCTTAATATGAATTTTTATTAAATTCCGTGCATTAGTTCTTGAGATAGAGCGCCCACAAAATTTGTGTCACATACAGACAGAAAGACGGACGGACAGACAGACAGACGAACAGACAGACAGACAGACAGACAGACTCACAGACAGACATTTTGTAAAAACATGTTTTTTGGAATCTCTGACCCATAAAACGTGTAAATACGTCAAAAACTGGAATTCGAAAATTTTCATGAAACCAATACTTTCTTCTTGTCAAGATAGAAGAAAGTAAAAATGATTTAAAATTTCTGTTTTTGACGCGTTTTGGCCACTGTGAATGATAACAATGATTGGTGATTAATAATAATTTTTTATGATTTATCTTTCGGGCATACCAAATGAACTTACGATTTGTTTTAAAAATTTTTTCAATTAATATTTTAACATGGGATGGATTTATTTTCATTTAACTTATTTTAGGAAAAGGCGTAAAAGCTCAGCCTGTGACTTTTTAAGGATTTCAAACCTGATGAATAGCATGATATGCTCGAAAGTACTGTGTTTTTTAAATCTATTGTATTGTAAATAAAAATACCCTTTTAAATAATTTGATTACTGTTTGTGTTTACAAATTTTTAAAACTTGTTATTGTAAGGTGAAATTAAGGATTTCTAGAAGGTGATATGTTGTATCTTTTTTAACTTAATTTAGGACCGTTAAAAGTGATCACCAAATATCTTGTGTCCCTTTGCTATCATTCGTATTGCATTCATTTAACATAAAATACACAACTTTCATCTCAAATAAATTAATTTAAAACATATATTATACAAATTCAAAATACATGTCATTCACTTGATTTATTTAAAACAACAAAAAAAATTAATTAACAATAATACACTATGACGCAAAAGTTTAGACAATGACGTCATTCAGCTTTAAAATGTAGAATTATGACGTCAGAATTACAAAAACCTGTACATATATTCAAAAACTGATTTAAAATGCTATGTACAAAAGACAGTCGTTTTATTTGCTATAATACTAATTTTTTTCATAAAAATTCAAATGTGCTTGTCGCAAAAGTTTAGACACTATTCTAAATTTCTTTGAATATTCGCTGGCATATGCAAATTTAGAATCGATGATGTCACAAATTTGGAGTACTTAAGTTCTGCAAACGATTGCGCTTCATAGGCGACATGCCGAGAGCTAAAGAAATTCAAGTGAATGAGGTTTCAAGGATTTGGCAGTTGAAAGGTGAAGGGAAGAGCGTTTCTGAAATTTCTGCTATTATTAATAGGTCAAAAAAATCTATTTATCGAGTTTTATCGAGTGGCTCCGAATATAAAGCAAAATGTCGGTCTAAGAGGCCACGTGTGACAAATGTACGAGAGGATCGCCTGATACAAAGACTAGCGAGTACTCAACAAATGAGCGTACGTGGAATTCAAAGCTCATCGGGACTCTCTGTATTAAAGGATACGATTCGTAGACGAATTTTGAAAAAAGGAACAATCGTTTATAGCAAAATGCTGAAGAAACCAGCTCTGAAACCACATCATAAGTTACAAAGACTTATGTGGCCTCGAAAGCATATGTCATATGGAGAGAAATGGCAGTCAGTCATATTTAGCGATGAAAAAAAGTGGAATCTGGATGGTCCAGATGGTTGTTTATCGCATTGGCATGACTTGCGGAAGGAACCTCGACGTTTTTTTAGTCGCAGACAAGGAGGGGGCTCGGTGATGGTTTGGGCAGCCTTTTGCTATAATGGACAAGTATCTCTGACCTTCACCAGTGGTCGTCAAACTTCACAGCATTATACACAGACATTAGAAGAAAACCTACTGCCATTTGCTGAGCTTCTAGGGGGTCCTCAGTGGGAATTTCAGCAAGACAATGCTTCAATTCACACTGCAAAACATTCAAAATCTTGGTTTAATTCCCATAATATAAGAGTTCTCGACTGGCCAGCATGTAGCCCAGATCTTAACCCTATTGAAAACCTTTGGAGCATCATGTGTCGCAAAGTTTATAGCAACGCTGGACTCTTCTGAAAAGGAACTTAAGACATCTATTGAGAATGCATGGTACGATATCGATCCACAAACTATGCAAGATTTAGTTTCTTCCATGCAATCTCGTGTATATGACGTAATACATAAGCATGGATGCGCAACCAGGTTTTAAAAATTGTTTATTTCGATTTTATTTAATTTGTGTCTAAACTTTTGAGACAGCAGTTTATTTTTGTTACCATTTAATTTATTGCAATATGCACAATTCCACTTTTCTTTGTTATAAATATTGTTTATACGTACAGCACATTAATTTCAAGCAGTGGTTTGAAAATTGAATAAATATTTTTCAAAGTATGTAAGAATTTCTTCATTGTCTAAACTTTTGCGTCATAGTGTATAATAATAATATACCAAAAATAAAAAAAATTCTTTTAGTATAAAAGCGTTTTTTCTAATTTACACACGTAAAAAAAAACAACTCCTATTGGCATGCAAAAAACTGCTACTGGCGAGACTTGTGCCTGGCTAACACAAAAGTATTAAAAATAGTAAATGATGTTGACTTATATCGCACTACACCTAACACAATTATTGTAAACATTAATTGGACTGTTATTTTTCTAACACCCAGACAGCGGTGTAAAATTCATTGTTCGAAAACTTAATTAGTGAATCCATAAATTACCCCCATTAGTCCAGGCAATAGGGGATTTTACCTGGCAAAATTAATGGAAGTTCTGGAATTAGGCTTACTTTATGTTTTTTGGGTCGCTGAATCCGAATTTTTAAATTCCCAGCAAAATTTCCCCCGGCAACCCCCCAAATTTTGGTAAAATGCCCCAAAAGATGTTTTTATTACAAAAATCAACACTTTTATTGTTTTAGGAAAAAAGTATCTAGAAATTCAGAAAGTAAACAAAATTTGCAACAAATTAGATATATGACATTATGACTTAGGATGAAGGGGAAGGGGGGATCTGCCTCAGAACATGCACCGCGGTGCTGTGTGGACTAAGTTGCGCAATTCCACTTAACCACTCACACGTTTACATTCGCCCTCCCATCTCCCCTCCGAACTTTCTCTATAAGGTTTATTTTAAGTTTTATGTGTCGCTGAATCCGAATTTTTAACTTACCTCCAAAATTTATCCCCCGAACCCCCCCCCCCCAAATAGTTGTTTTTAACTTAAATTTCTTATTGTTTTAGAGGAAAAGCATTACGAAATTCAGAAACTAGACAAAATTTGCAACAAATAGGATACATGGCATTATGACGTAGGATGAACGGGTAGGGGGAGGACTGCCTCGGAACATGCACTGCGGCGCTACGTGCACTAAGTTATGAAGTCCAGGCAACAGAGTATTTTACCTGGAAAAATTAATACTAGTTCTGGATTTCGACTCACTTTATGTTTTTTGGATCGCTGAATCCGAATTTGTAACTTCCCACCAAAATTTCACCCGCCAACCCCCAAAAAATTGATTTTTTTTTTTTTTATTTGGTTTTTGAGAAAAGCGTGCGTGGAATGTTCCGAGGCAGCCCCCTCTCTCCCCGTTTATCCTACGTCATAATGTCATACATCCTACTTGTTGCAAATTTTGTCTAGTTTCTGAATTTCGTAATGCTTTTCCCCTAAAACAATAAGTAATTTCAGTTAAAAACAATTATTTAGGCGGGGGGGGGGGGGGGGTAAGTTAAAAATTCGGATCCAACGAGCCAAAAAAACTTAAAGTAAACCTTATAGAGAAAGTTCAGAGGGGAGATGGGAGGGCGAATGTTAACGTGTGAGTGGTTAAGTGGAATTGCGCAACTTAGTCCACGCAGCACCGCGGCGCATGTTCCGAGGTAGATCTCTCCTCCCCTTCATCCTGAGTCATAATGTCATATATCTATATTGTTGCAAAGGGTCTAGCCGGATAAGCATAGCAAAGAGGCTCCCACGGCCGATGTTTGAAATAACAGGTGTGGTAATAAGGTTCACTATGATAATACAATATAGAGTGTATTTAGCCTCTGACCTTGAATTGTCATTGAGATAAGTGGGGAAGTATGCGCCGGCGCTACTATTTTTCAAACACGTTTTTCTCAAAAACTACAAAAGTTAAAAAAATGAAACTAACGCCAATTATTGAAGAATATATTAGTTGACATTATATATTTTTTTCACATTTTTACATAAATTTTCACATAGATAAATAAACAAAAATGTTTATTATTTTTTCTTTTTTTAATGTAATACTTTTATACTTACACCAACCAAAAAGTTACAGAATAAAGTTCAACGTATGTTCTTTTATGAAAAAAAATTTCGTTAAAATCAAAGATGCGCTTTTTGAGTTATAAAGAAATAATGCTAACAACTTGCTAAAATATTCATAACTTTCCCTGTTTGCATTTGCAGAAAATACGCTACTATTTATGCATTAGTCGGATCGTGACATTTTTACTCGGGCAGGATGCGCAGTGCGCCAAAATAAGAGAATTTTTCCATACATACCACTTCCTTATAGGTTTGTTTTGTGTTTGTAAATATTCTGTTATCCTGCCGTACTGCGAATCCTTCTCACGTAATAATATAAAGAACTGACAAACAAAAGGGTAACATTTGCCGACGATGACTTCCACAAAGGAGAAGGATATGGGACTGTACAGTGTACATAAATAAGGTATCACTTTGGAGGGAAGTGTGTGTGGGGGGGGGGGGAGGGGGTTCTGGCACTTGACTTCGGAAGATATCTGTAGGCGGAGGAGAGTTTGTCATTCGATATCGTTATCATTTTTGATCAAACCCAAATTTACTTTTTTGGTATCTTTTTCTTTACATATATTATCTTAAAATTTATTAAGTATATTTTCTTCTTTTTATGAAAATACAAAGTTATTATTAAAACCATTGAATGATTATAAAACATTTCATTCCAAAATATTTAATAACCCACATGGAATAATATTCTCCTGCCGTATGTGTATATAATGATACTTGTTTTTTTTTTTTTTCAAGTAAAAGATGGGTAAGAATATTGCACACCTGATTTGTTTACAAGACGTTTTACTTAGCCCCGTGCAAGGGCGAAGTCCATTCAATGCATTATGTTCAATGCATTATGTAACAAAAAGCTATTATTAAAAACTTTTAAATAATAAGTATTTCTTTAAAATGTTATATGAGTTTTTGGAAGGAAGTATTTGTTATAAAGTTATTTCTTATATAACAGTGACATTTTATGAAAATACTTCTTTTCATTTAAATCAGTAAAATATGCGAATAAAAAATGTACAACCATATTCGTGTATCATTGCAAACGTATAAAAAGAAAAATAAGGAAAAAAATTGTAAAAATAAAAAGAATATTTAGACACTGATAACAATGTTATTAGGGGTAGGGGATTCAAGGTATGATAACGTATGATATCGGAAGGTTGGGACGGTGTCCGAAATTACCAAAAAGTTGATAACCATATATATTTACAACCCCTATTCAGCTTCACCTGCACAATCGACTTGATCAGCGCTTCCCAACATTTTTCTTTTACGTTCCCCTGTCATAGGCTTTTCATTTCGGAGTACTCCCATTTCTTATAAACACCCCCCCCCCCCATTCATCACCCTGCACTCAGTTAGATAACGAAAACATACTTTTTTCATTAGTAATCTTCTTATCACAGCCAATTAATAAATCGATACAAATTACATTGTCATTTCTAACATTTTTGTGAATTTATTAACCGTTTTTGTGATTTCTCTCATTCCCGATATTATTTTCATGTACACCCAGGGACCGTCATGTACACCCAGGAGTACGCATATCCCAGGTTGGGAACCAATGGACTAGACCGGCGACTTGACATTTTTATCACGTGAAAAGGATGCTCAGTTTGCCAAAAATAACAGAATGTTTACAAACACGAAACAAACCTATGGGGAAGTGGTACGTATGGAAACATTCTCTTAATTTGGCACACTGCGCATCCTGCCCGAGTGAAAATGTCACGAATCGACCAATGCATTGATATTAGCGTATTTCTGCAAATGCTAACAGGGAAAGTTGCGTAAATTTTTAGCAAGTTGCTAGCATTATTTTTTTATAACTCAAAAAGCGCATCTTCGATTTTAATGAAATTTTTTTTCTTAAAAGTACATACTTTAAGCTTTATTCTGTAATTTTTTGGTTGGTGTAAATATAAAATTAATACATTAATAATTTTTTTAAAATATTTTTGTTTATTTTTCTATGTTAAAATTTGTGTAAAAATATGAAAAAAATATATAATGTGAACTAATATATTCTTCAATAATTGGCGTTAGTTTCATTAAAAAAAATTTTTTTTAGTTTTTGAGGAAAACGTATTCGAAAAATAGTAGCGTCGGCGCATACTTCCCCGCTTATCTCAAGGACAATTCAGGGTCAGAGGCTAAAAACATTGTATATTGTATCCTCATGGTGAGCCTTATTACCACACATGTTATTTCAAACATCGGCCTTGGGGGCCATTTCGCTATGCTTATCCGGCTAGACCCTTTTGTCTACTTTCTGAATTTCGAGATACTTTTTCCCTAAAACAATAATAAAATTGATTTTTTTTTAATAAAAATCTTTTTTGGGGGCATTTTACCAAACTTTGGGGGGGGGGGGGGAGGGGTTACCGGGGGAAATTTTGGTGGAAAGTTAAAAATTCGGATTCAGTGACCCCAAAAACGTAAAGTAAGCCTATTTCCAGAACTTCCATTAATTTTGCTAGGTAGAGTTCCTATATGGTCTCTATTGCCTGGACTACATGGCATTCATTTTTTTTTTTTTTTCTCACAGAAGAACGAATCTTTTGTGTTTATTTCAGTGGAAAGATATATTGAGCCGTAAATCTAATTTTAACTGAAGTTATCTCAGTATATATTCATATTTGAATAAAACTCATGTTTCAACCGTTATATATTTTTTAAACGATTTTTGTAAACATATAACTTTTTGCAGTTTTATTCGGCCAAAAAAAAAAAAAAAAAATATATATATATATATTAACTATTTCCATACTTGCAACATTCAGCTAAACTTCCGTAAAATGTGAATTAAATTGACCCAGTTTATAGGCGTTACTAATCAGAAAATTTATTTCATTCATCATTATATATTTAAAATCTTGTTTCTCTATGAAATCAATTTGAATTAATTTCTTTAGTAAATTTCTAGTACGAAACGTGTTTAACCTGGGTCAATTTAACTCACATTTTACGTAAGTTTAAGGGAAAGTTGGCAAGTATGCATTTCACTCCCAGTAAGTTCAAATGGAATCATGACATTCCTTATTTTTTTCTAAATATCCGGATGCTCCTATATTATTTGAAATAACGGAAATAAAAGCTATGTATAGTCCCCAACAGATAAAAAATTTTGTTTCTTTTCAACAGATGACAGCACGATGCAAAGACATTATTTTAATATTTCTGATATGAGATTCAGTTCATTTCGCAAGAAAAGACAGGAATAACATTCTTTTATATAGACTTTATAATTAATAGATGTTTTTATTTTTTATTATTGTATTAAAATATGCTTCAATAATTTATTTTATCTAGTTTATATAAATACTTTATTAAATGTTATTTATTATTTATTTTGTTATGTATAATTTATTATTTTTATTCTTATTTAAATTTTAATTATCTATACACCGAAGAGCCAATACATTATGATCACCTGTTTAATACGACGTAGGACCATCTTTCGTTCTCAAAACCGCCAACTCTAGACCAGGTACCAACTCGACAAGGTTCTTATAGTAGTCTGAGGTATCTGGTACCAAGCGTTCATCAAATGGTCCTGAAATTCTCGCATATTTCGAGATGGTAGCGTGGCAGCACGAATTGTGAATTCCAGGTGGAACCACAAATGTTCTTTTGGATTCATGTCAGGTAAATTTGAAGGCTAGGACATCACTTGAAACTCACTAGAATAATACTCTTAGAACCACTCCCTGACGATTCGACCCGTATGAGCTGGTGCATTATTCTGTTGGTAAATGCAATAACCCGCCGGAAAGATTGTTGTCATTAATGGGTGCACCTGTTCTTCCAGAATGTTCAGGTAGCTCACAGACGTCAGGGATTGTTCTATGGGGGATTTTGGGCCCTAATGTGCCCCATAAAAACATAGTCCACACGATAATATAGCCGCCAGAGGCTTGTCTCTGACCAACGGTGCATCCGGGAGCCAGGGTTACAGTTGGAAATCGGTGTATTCGCACGCGCCCGTCGATGTGATGGACCAGAAAACGTGATTCGTCAAACCATGCAACTTTCTTCCATTATTCTACGGTCCAATTCCGACGTACATGGGCCCGTTGCAGGCGCTGCTGGCGATGACGTGCTGTCAGTGTAGGAAAGAGCTTAGGCCGCCGGCTGCGAAGGCCTATACGCAACAGTGCACGCGGCACGGTGTATTGAGAAACACTGTCTGGGTCGCCACTGTTGTAGCTGTTGGTGATTTCGGCTGTTGCAACTCTTCGGTCACGACGAATAATGCGTAACAATCTCTGCTCTCCTCTAGAATCAATGCGCCTCGGGCGAAACACTGCTCGCCGGAGACTTGTCGTTTCACTATCCATACACCACTTTCGGTACGTGCTTTCAATGACTACACGTGTGCAGCCCACCAAACGCGCCATTTCCGATACGACGTTTCCAGTCGACGAGATATAACGATTTTATTTTTATCAAAGTGTGATAAATCTGCCACTTTTACCATTAAGTCGCTAATCACGCTATATACCCCTATATCAGCCGCTCACGCGACGTAGTTTTTTTTTTGGGCGAGCTCATTGTTATAAATGGAGGGTGTTCATAATGTAATGGCTCTTCGGTGTATACATATATATTTTACTATTTCTTATATTGAGCAAAAAAAAAAAAAAAAAAAAAAAAAAAAAAAAAAAAAACCTATTTTATGAATTTTAGAATTTTAGCATAAACAGGTAATGTATGGGACTGAAAGGGTTAAAATTAGACACCTGACATATGTAAAGTGAAGCGGTTAGTCTGCATCTGTTTATAACAGTCACATGACTTAAGCTTTTATAATACAGATTTAAGCAAGATTTTATTGCTGTAAAAATATATGTTTAAAACGCAAAATGTAATAAGAAAAAAAACATTACAATTAAAATCAAATATATATCAAAACTTTTTAAAAATTGCTAAGTCAGAAAAACATTACAACTAAAAGAAACTTTAAAATCCAGATAAGAAAAATAAAGGAAAAATTAAGAAAAAATAATTTGTCAAAACCTAAATCTAACCTTACGATCTATTTTAGCTTTACTAATTTAATTCCTCTTTAAAAACTTCTGAAAGACTTCAAAGGCCTCTTTTCCAGTCAGATGGAGTGAAGTGAAAAAAGTGATATATTCCGCATAAAATTTTCAATTTAACACAGACAATCCTATTTTAGAATTATTTCTGACTGATCTCGTAATTTATCTTATTTCAAGTGTGTCTATGATCTTGAATATTTTTTTTCGGCATATCAGTCTGACGTAATACTTTGTTTTAGGACATTAATTATTGCATTCGAAAAATATCTAATAAATGGAAATGAAATAATTGACAATAATTAAGTAGCAAAGCATCAAAAAATGCTGTCTCAGAAATATATTAAAAACTAACAAAAATTCATAGATGAAAATCCATATTTTAATGCGAATGTTTAGAAGAAATAATTCGATAAAATATTTCAATTAAAATTATCTCAGAATATATACATATTTGAATGCAACTAATCTCTCAAACATTATACAGAGCTAGCACCGCTCCTAAAATTTTCACACTTTGCTACCAGTATTTTAAATTAGAATTCTTCCTTCTAGATACTTATAACATGTATAGCAGAATTATAGAATAAAGATTATCGTTTGAATTTAGTGGTAGCAAAGTGCGAAAATTTTAGGAACGCTGCGAGCCCTGATTATATATATTTTTAGGCGGTCTTCGTAAAAATGTAACATTTACCAAGTTTTTTTTTTTTTTCGAAAAAAATAATCCTTATGAAAAATCGCTGCCTGGCATGAGCAAATCGAAGCGTTCAGTCCGTATCTGTTTATAACAGTCACATAACTTAGGCTCGCATTATATAGATTAAGGCAATTTTATTCCTGTAACAAATACATATTAATGTTCAAACATTTATTATTTAACTATAATATATTCAATATTCAGGATCTTAAAGTTAATATTACATAATTGAAGTTATTATTAAATTAACGTTTTAATATATATTAAGTAGTTCAGTATTAATTGTTTCATCTTTCAATTTCATCTATTTCTACACTTTATTAAGAATTTTGAAAATTGACAGCAATTACATGGATATTTTAAGATGAACCTGAAAAGCATAAAATTCATTGTCACGTTTAGGCATTGAAGCCTCGTTTAGGATTTTCTTCAAAATGCAACAAAAATAACCTAAATGAAATTGTCGCATATTGATTGCTTAGATTATAGATTAGAATACAATTTCAACAAAGCAAGTTACTTTTAAACTAAAGGCATCTTATTCAACCAATTTCGGCTTTATAAAATATATATTTATTTAATAAAATGAAAAAATATATCCCAAATGCGAGAAAACTATGGGGATTCGCGTCTCATTTAGGTACAATGACCTTAATTATCTAACAAATGCTTTTCTCAACTAGAAATATTCGTTTTTCGAATACTGCCTAATGTCAAGTAAGCATTCAGATGTAGGTACAACAAATATAATAAATTAACAGCATTAAAAAAAAACATTAAAATAAATAGCACTGACATTAACTTAATATTTTGCTATTCTTAGATTAAGTCGGGGTAATTTGGTCCTAATTTTAAATTATTATCATGATCTTTTTGTATGGTATTAATCTTTAAAAATATATTACACGTCCTTACATATGTGTACTGTGCATTAAATATATCGCTGTTATGTAAATAGCACAATTTCAGGAAGAAAGAATATATTTTCTGGAATCTGTCAAAAACCGTGCAACTGGCACATTTCAGAAGTTTCAATATATCTCTACTTATATGGAGCCACAGGAAAATTGAGATGATGTACGTATGAATAAAAAATTGTAGTGGCATGTTTAAAGCACGCTCTAAACTGTAGTCTTTCTTCTTTCTGCGTCTTTGAAAATTACGCAGCAAAAAAGTAATATTATTGCTTGCAGCAAACTGCCCCGTGTAAAGAAAAAAGAGGAATAATTTAATGAAGCTGTATATTATTTACAAATTGACTTATTTTTACTGTAGTTTTATTATGTTTGCTGATTGTCACTAACATTTTTGTGGGAACGCATTTGCGTTGGAACGTGTGGATAACCACTTGACAATTAACATTGACATTTTAACAAAGGTAAAAACACGATTACCTGTATCTTCCGGGTTTCATAGTTTGGAGGCAGATTTTATAAAAGTTACTTAGACTAGAATGAAGATGTGTGAACTTAGGAATTAGGATGCTGAAATGTGTATGACCTGAGATCTAACTTGTGTGTAAAAATGTTTGCGCTATTGCACAGCCTTTTATTAAGAAATTCTTGGAAAAACTTATTTTTTATGTATATGCCTATTATTCAGAAGACTGTGTATGGTCTAAAATATTATTAATTACTTTCTAAAATGTATCGCTGTAGCCTATATAATTGAGTGGGGTTTATTTTGTCGCCGTTTGGCATTTTAAACATGTATAACTAGAAAAATGTTGATAGCCATTTCTTAAGAAATTACTTGAGAAAGGTCTTTATTAAGAGTATTATTCGAATGTTTTGTTACCTACATTATCATAACGTCCATTCTAAAATCTTTTCCTCTATATTATTGAGTTGTGTAATTGTTTAAAATCTTCTAATTATCATTTATGCTTTCACTGATGGATAAAAAAACGTGTGTATTAAAACTTTTGTTACAAATAATAATGCTGTATTACTTCGTATATGGTTAATTCATTTTGAAAGGGAATCTTTTAAAGGACATAAAACATTATGAATTTCAACAATGAATTCAAAATTCTTCATGTAATTGCGATTTAAATCTGGCCCTTTAAAAAACATATAATCTCAAAGAACCATTCATAGTGCTCTCAGATATTATCTGATTTTTTAAAAAATGTTAATATTGTGAATAGTGCGTTGTAAAGGTAAAATAATGGCATGCACCTTATTACCCCCAAATATACGATTGTAGTGTGACAGGTGTTAGAAAAAGTGACACAAAATTACCTCGTGATGGTTAATTGGGATTTTCCAAGATTTTTGCAAAATTCCTTCTTCTATTTATGAATCTGCCCGAGAAAAATTTGTGTTTTGCACATATTTTAGCTCTTTTTAAAGATTTATAGATTTTTTTTTCTCCAGTGATGCAAAAATTAATCACCAAATTATCTCAATATTTCGTTAAGCTACTGGAAATGTTAACTGACAATTGTTACCATTCTGAGAAGAGAAAACTGGTTAATTCAATGTAAGAACTACTCGGAAACGTTTATGAAAATTACGGGCAACAAAAAAACTTTTGTTCTGAAATGTTTTTCCAAATCTCTGAAATCTTTGGTTTTAGAGGTTTCTAAACTGCTTCTAACTTCCTTTCTAACTGCTTGCTTTACCATTTTTTTTTTTAAATAGCTAAAAATGATCACCTTATTTTCAATCAAATCATTGCATTTCATCATTTAAATTTCATATCACAAGACCTGGAAAACTGCCAATCAAATATTACATATGATTTAATTATACATATTTTTTTTTTATATATATAAATATTTTTTCTTCATTTTTAAGCTTCAGTTCGAGTAAAAACGTGATAAAACAAATCGTAGTGACAAAATATGCCATGCCCGAGTTTTCTTGGGATAATAAGTAATTGTCATACATGGCTATTTCCATGCGAATTTGTCATGTCTGTCACATACTACGGTTTGTCTACCAGTATTTTAGAACGAAAAAAAAAATAACTTATTTTATCGGAGATATCTCATCAATTGAATAAGGCGAAGCAAACTTTTCGAAAATAACGGTGGCCAACAAGCATAGCGATTTTCAGCTTTGTGACAGACATGACAAGTTCGCATGGAAATAGCCATATACGAACCCGAGTTTTCTGGAGATAATAAAGGAAGCTGTTATGGAATAGCGGTAGGCGAAATATGTTATATTATATTTTCTCAAACTTTAAGAAAGATAATGAAAGTGTACCGATATCCCTTAAATAAGGCGAAGAATATCATAAGCATTTTGCTACAGCAATCAGCATATAATTTGGCGTATCCGCTATGGCCGTAATCCGCAAGACTTGCCTGGCAATCCAATATTAAAAAGGAAAAAAAGTTTAACAAGAAATTAAATAGTGCGAGTTGTAATTTACCAACTGATTTTGTGAACAAGCCTGGATTCGAAACAGGAACTTTTGACGTAAGCTGTGTATGTTCTACCAATTGAGCTATCCTGGACAAAAATAGCGGAACTTTCTCACCCAGAGAAGTTTGCTGATTATGACATTTGGTCTGATATTTAAATAAGTTCAACGAAATAAATATCAGTAATGGAAGTTACGTATCCAACGTTTCTTACAATATCATTAGCTGCGATATATTTTGTTGAGCTGATTCAAATGTCAGTCCAGAATTTATAACCAACAAGGTTCTCTGGATGAGAAAGGTCCGCCAGATTTGTCCAGGATAGCTCAATTGGTAGAACATAGACAGCTTACGCCAAAGTTTCATTTTTCGAATCTTGGCTCGGACACTTTTTCACTCAGTTGGAAAATTACACTATATATGATTCACTTACCAATTCGAATTATTTTGTTAAAATTGATATTGTAAAATGATATAGTAGTTTATTAAAATAATCTGATACAAAGCGATTAAAACTAAAGAAAATTTTACATGTCCGCATTTTAATGCCAATGCTTATAACACATCATCGTTTTATAACTTCTTTTGGATGTACTTTTTGTCTCATCCTTAGAAAATTCCCGACATACATTAAAGGATCCTTTTCCAGTCAAGTGGAGCAAAGAGACTTAAGCGACGAATACCAATTTCAATTTTCAAGTTAACGTATACAACCCTCTTTTAAAACAGTTTCTTGTTGATCATAAAATTTCCTTGCTTTCTCAATTGTAAAGGTAAAAGAAATCGTTTTCTGATAGCCTTGTAGATGTCTTTTGTCTATTTATTTATTTATTTATTAATATAACAAGAATGATTTATGTATTTATTTGCGAAAATAAATCTTTGCAACGACAATATATAAAACAACAAAAACATCCTTTAAAACAACAAAAACATCTTTAAGTATCAAAGTTAAAAATAAATCCACTTAAGAAAAATATTAAAGTTTATAAGATATTTTAAAGTTCCCAGAAAATATCCACGCTGTCATGAATAAGTTTAGAAAATATTATTTTCTGGAAACTCTATATACTCGTATATTCTATTTTGGCTTTTCTAATCTATTTTATTTTTAAAACTTATGAAATACTTCAAAGGTCTGTTTTCCGGTTAGGCGGAGTAAAGCAAATAAAGCGATAAAATCTACAAAATACTTTCAATTTAACAGAGTTAATCCGGCTTTAAAACTATTTTTCACTGATCTTGTAATTTTTCTTACTACAGCGGTTCATGATCGTAAAGAAATTCTTCCCGGTAGCCAATATAGTTTATTTCTTTGAGTATTACTAAATAATTTAATACTTTTATGTGTTTTAATAAATAAATAGTTAAACGTTAGATAAATCGCAAAAAAGGGTAATTAAAGGCAATACATGTAAGTAAAATTTAAATGCCACAAAATTCTGTTATATTGCAAAAATACTGTTAACATATTACCTGCTAGTGGTGCGTTTTCGCAGCGTTAAAAATAAATTAACTAATTATCTAGATACCATTTTGTTTTTATTAAAAAAATTACCTTAATTGATAAAGGAAAGTTTGTACATTAAATAAAGTGAAGATTATCTTTTAATATTTGTGGTGGCAAACATAAAAAAGTTAACGATCCCTATTTTACAGTTTCGGCAGTTAATGGGGTAAAAACATTTAACACCAAAGTTAAAAGAAGAAATGAAGAAGAAAAGAAGACTACTTCTTACACAGACATTCTTAAATAATTTTCTTATAAAACGCTTGAGGATTAAAAAGCAGTATCTTTTCAACGTAGTCACCGAAATGATGTAATATATATATATATATATATATATATATATATCCAAAAACCAAACCAAATATTCGAAACTACGGAACTGATCCAACAATAAATAAACTAAACCAAATGACAACTACAAAATAACTAAAAACAACTAACTTTAAAAACAACATACTTTAAAAACGGCAAACTTTAAAAACATTCAAACTAAAACCAGAAGAAATTGAAACCATGGAGACAGGCCGGTTTTATATATATATATATATATATATATATATATATAAAACATATACTATAAATGGAGCTGTCGTAAAACTTTAAGCAGCGCACAGTTTCAGCTTTAAGCACAATTTATTTAAGCTACTCCATTTTCTAAAAGTGAGTAAAAAAAAAAAAAAAAAAAAATGTGTTGCTTTTTATTTTTAATTATATTACTTACATTTCCAATTTGGTCCTTGAAATATAGAGATTGAGTTTAAGCTTATAAAAACCGTTTAATTGTTTTCTTGTAAATCCGAAGGAAGTTTTTTGTAACAAGGGATTATCTTTTTAATTTTAATTTACCTCCAAAAATAGTTTTTGAACAGAATACCCTTAAAGAGTCGAAAGTACACACTTCATTCAAATAACTTCAGCATTATTTTATTTAACAACATTTACGCAATTATTTATTTATTTTTACTAAATAGAAGTTTCGATAAACTTTAGTTGGAGTTGAAGTGATTTAGAAAATGAATGAATTAAAAACAAAATTCTTTAAAACAGAAAATTTCATTTAATTTAATTATGTATCCTTCTCATTATGAAAGGTATTAAATTTATTTTGTCGGAACATATTTTAAATTGTATATTTTTCAGACAGAAATGTTTACGAAAAGATTGTAAATTTTAATCTACCTTATATATATATAAAATCCTAATGAAACGAATTTATGAAACGAATATATGAAACGGCTGAAATGTGTATCGATTCTTTGAATCGACTGATTAAACAGCTGATTACGTTTCACGACGATTTCTCCTAAAATATGGAATACTTTGCGTGGAAATTAACACCAAAAATCCGTATTGATCCACAGATCTCAAAACTGGTATTAGAATTTTTTTAGTTTTCGAAATATTATTTTTTTTCTAATTTTAAATACATTTATCTAATGATGGCAACTGAAATTTTAATCATAACAGATATTTTTTTTTTTCATAATTCAGAAAAGGTTACTATTTTAAATTAATTTGGCGACCAGTTTGGCCTCCTTTAAATCTATGCTAAGAACAATGCTTTTTTTTTTTTTCGTTATCATTTTATTTATACAAAACTTTCATTTAAAGATGAAACATTTAAATTGATGGTTTTCACTCCTTTCTTTATTTTAAAAAACAAAACGAAAGAAAAAAATATTAGGCACAGATGTCATATACGCACTGGGGTACCAAATTGGCGCAAAAATGGCATTATTTTGGTTGACATGGTAACCCGGCTATTGTCGTTTATTTAATAATAAATGTTTATTTACTTTATTTTGTTCTATAGTTATTAATTTTTTTTTTGCTATTTCCTTTTGATAATATTAGAAAATAATTAAAAAATACGGTACAACGTAGTTATTCCGTCAACCAATTTCGCAAATTATATAAATCGCCAAACCACTCGTCAAATTGTACAGATTGACAAAATTTTTATTTTAAATAACGAAAGAACAAATAAATTAGTATAACATTAATAAATATAAAAATAAAACGTCGAATAAAAAATCACTTGATGACGTCAACATGTGTAACTTGCTAAAAGTCAAGTGAACGTGAGATTTTCGATCATCCGCTATTGGCATTTAATCTTATAGTTCGCGATAGATTTTTGGTCGACGGGATAACTAAGTAGTACCAAAAATACATATGCAACTGGTATTCGAAAACGAGGTTTTCGCCAAATTTTCGTTAAAAAAAAAAAAATCATGCCAAATATGCGGTGCGTATATGACATCTGGCGAAATATTAAATTATGTAACAAACCATGACATTTAATTTCAAATCAATGTTTTAATTTACCACTCGAAGAATAAAAAAATTCTAACTGGCGAGTTGCAAAAAAATTTTGGCGAGATTTGCACCCGGCTTTTTTTCTTTCGGCACAGATGTCATATACGGCCCCATATTGGCGCGATTTTTTTCTGACCCCAATGTCATATACGCAACGGGTACTTAACTGGCGCCAAAGTATCGTTATTTTGCTTGATATGGTAAGCCGGATGTTGTTGTTTATGCTGTTGATGCGTTACCCAAATTGGCGTTGGAAAAAAATCGCGCCAATTTGGGGCGTATATGACATTTGTGCCAAACCTTCATATGAAAGGCGAAGGGATCAGACCGTATTTGTTTATGGCATTTGATGACTTGAACTATTATAATATAGATTAAATGATGGGGATAGAATAATATTTGGCGACTTATCACCTGTTCCTGGATAGCATTAAAGTATCAAAATGGCACCTAGAGTATAAAAAACGAAGTGTTCCGCCGGGAACTTTTGATGATAGTCACATGATTTAAGCTATTATTATAGAGATTTTTTTAAAATGTCTGGAGACAAAGACTCTGAATACTTAATTCATTTTATTTTAGCTTCTTTTCAAATGTTTATGTGATCCTCTTTAATCAAAAACGAAAACAAACATTGGATGTCTTTACAGCAACTGATTCGCCCTTAAATTTTTGCAATCAAAGGGAATTGAATGGAAACCGCTTACAGGGAGATCTGCACAGCTTTTTTCAGTATAATTTTATCTTCTCTAATATTTTTAAAACCCATCAGATTAGCATGTTTTTTTATTTTTATATTCTGCGGTGTCTGAACGGAGGTTGACGAGCGTAGCTTGCAAAGGGCAGAGCCCCCTAGTTTACATATAAAATATTATTAGGAAGCATTTAGTTGAAGTTCTCAAATGTGTTCGCTATAACTTTGTAGTTAAGTTAAATTTTTATGGGCAGTCATGCTATCGCGGAGATTGCGATTTTGTTGAAAGTGGTTTGCTTTTTTGACTTAGCATTAAAAAGCACAATAGAATATTTTTTCGAATAAATATGTTTGTGCCTTTTTCTAAAATCATTATGCATTGTCGGTTATAATAGTTATACATTGGCGGCTCGCGACAATAATTTTGGGGTACTACATACATGGCAGCGAAATTTACAATAATTTCGTTACCACTGCCACTGTACTTTAATAGAAATCTATGGCTTTATTAACACGTTCAATCCGGCGCCGATATTCATCTTTTTGGATATGAGACGGCGTCCGACTTCATGTTTTGTATTCAGACACTGTAGTAATGACCCGCCTCTCTCATATTTATTGAATTGAACTCGAATATAACAAGCAGAGTTGATTGTGTATGTCTGAAAGTTCGCAAGGAGTAAGCAAATTACTTAGAGCCATGATTTTATTGATTACTCATGTAAGAATTTAATATAAGATGTCTTACAATCTAAAGAAATATGGACAACATGATATAAAACATTTCTGTAATATAGAAGCCACGCCCTTAGTCAGTGATTTTTTTTTTTTTTTTTGAATGAAAACGAGAATTCTCGTTACCCGTCGTGAATGTATTAAGTTTATTATAATGAATTGTTTTTACTACTGAATTTTCGAATCCACGTGTATTGCATGCCGTCTATAGCATAGTTGAGTTGACACACCTGTAGTACACGCCCTCTGTACAACAGTCGAGTGTGACCCACTTCTGTTGCACCCCGCCTGATGCGACGGTCAAGCGTGACCCAGCGGTAATGCACGCATGTTGAACGTTTGAACATCTGAACATGATGAACGTGTTATTAACAATTATTTGCTATTAAATAAGATAAATATAAAGGTTATTCAAAATTATGTACGGTATTTTAAAATACTATAACAAACTCATTTTGAATGCTACCTTTATCCTACCGTGTTTAAAAAAATGAAGGTCACTCAAGCATTTTCACATTAACCCCTTAATTCTCGCCCCCGTCATATTCACGGGCTAGGTCTTTTACTCAGATTGTTTGATTCCCACCAGTTTTATAAAATAGTGAAATTGGCTATATTTTAGTATCGTTTTTCCTGTCATTAAATAAGGTGAATATTTCTTTTTCATAAAAGTCGTGCCAATAAGCAATTTGAATTCTTTAACCGTGATTTAATTCAAGCGTTAAGGGGTTAATCTGTCTGTTAGCGGAAGTTGCGAAAACGGAAGTAGTGGTACCGCTACGTTTTCTATAACCTAAAATAGCGTCTCAGTAATAAATGACGTTTAGAATTCTGCAGTATGAGAAAATAGAATCTGTAATTTTAGGCCAACTTGTATTTAGTATACGTTTCCGAAAAGATAGTCCTACTGAGAAATGCATTCATAAGTGGTATCACCAATACGTAGAAACAGGCTACCTTTGCAACAGAGACTTTTTCTTGTGTCTTGACATGTATCACTCCAAGTGTCTTTTTCTTGTGGGGCATGACAATGTGCATGTGGTACCACTATTTGGACGACCTAAAAACGCGCCTATGTAATGCACTCAGCTTAATAATATCTGACTTGCTTAATTGACTTTCACACGATGTAGGACATCATCTGGGCATTGCCCGTGTCACTGTAAAAAGCAATAATAAAAAAAATGCAATTTAACAAATTACAACGACCATTTGGAAAATGATTTTTTCAAAGACTAAAATTTAAGACATAAAAAATAGCACGGAGTTGATCATACATTACATACGCCATGAATTAAACATTAATAGTGTTATTACACGTAAAAATTGCAAGCGACAGAAATCGCCTGCGACTCGTAGGTATTATCCACCTGAAACTTACGTATTATCCAAGCATTGGCTGTTCGTGAAAAGGCTTTTCCATCGTCAGATTTCCAAGAAATTTGACGGCCAATTTTAAATGAAATTCATTTCTTAAACTTCTAAACATCCTACAATATTACTTTTTATATCGTCGTATAGAGAGAAAAATGTAGTTTAAATGCAATTTGTTTGAAAGCTGTATCTCAATTTGTTTGTGAGTTATTAATTTTTTTTGTAGTTTTTATAACTTTTTGGTCATAGTGGCAACACTCTGTTGTCTGTCTCTGTTGAAAATAAAGGGAAATACTGATTACTGTATAGACCAATCAGAAAACGAATAAAATGATGATTAAACCAATAAAAACCTTCAGATATGCTTTTGATTTCCTACCCTGACGAGGACAATAACCATTTTCCCAAATGGTTAAAAAAAAAAAAAAAAAAAGAATTTTCTTTCAGTTGAAAACAGTTCTTGTAACTGTTTGTTACTAAACAAGTTTACTATTTTATTTTAAAACAAATTCAAAATTTTGAACAACCCTGCATATATTATATATATTTGCTTCAAAAATAGTGGTAACAAACAACATTAAATTTGACAGCCGTGCATTTTGTTCCCCAAAAAATCCAGTTAACACTCAACAGCAACCACCGGACTTTATGTTTGAAAGCAACTAGCAAAATATTTCACATGTCACTTTTTCTTGTGGGGCATGACAATGCGTATGCGCTACTTGGACTGCTACGCAACGTGAGTGATTCAAAAACAATGATTTGTAATGCTTTGAAATTTTTTATGTGTATTGCTTGACCCCATGAAGGGCACCGGTATATTATATGTATTACTTAATTTTAATTTGTAAGTGCCACATTGTCACCATAATTTAAAAAATAAATGCTGCTTTATTTAATGAATCTGAAGTTAAGTTTTTACTCATTTTCATATATTTTTAGGGTTCCGTACTTAAAAAGTAAAAACGGAACCATTATATGATCACTCCTGTGCCTGTCTGTTTGTCAGAGCCCTTTTACTCGTAAACTATGCAACGCGGGAAGTTCAAATTGGGGGAAGTAACAAAGGCTATTGACCCACATATTTACACATTAATAAATATTCATAAATATATTTAGGAAAAATGTACAGGGGCTAATTAAATTACTTGAAAAAAAAATCTTTTCTTTGTATATCGTGTGGGTATCTGGTGAAAGCTTTCGTAACGCTGAAATCAAAAATATATTTCACTTAATTTTAGGTATTATATTTTCAAAGTTATGTTGAAAAATGTAGTGCAAAAATATGTCCCCCCCCCCCATCTAATTCCGAATCTGTTAAAACTAAAATTATGAAAAAATTAGAGGTAGTAGACATTAATTTAAACCTTGCAGGAAAATTACAGCAATTACCCTAAGTCACATAGTTTTTGAGAAAATCACATTTTTCCGTTACACTCAAATTTCGATTTACGGGCTTCAGCAAAAGTGTTGAGCAGAGCTGGAGGTACCTATCGTAGCAGAAGTTTATAAAAGCATTGTTGATCATGAATTTAGGAAAAAAATCGTTGGTAATTAGACGAGATATTAACCCTTAAATACACGCATGGTTTTGACATACATAATAAAAGGGACGGCGTACTCTATGCTCCATCGGCTTTTAAAGCCTATATAACAAATTTTAAGGATATATTTATGTTATGCAATGCCCAGGAGCAGTATAAAGGATATAAACGTCAAATTGTTAAAAACAGACTAATTTAATGAGAATGAATCACATAAATACTATGGGATTTGCGACTAGTTTCCATTGAGTGGCTTTCTCAATACACCTACTATGTCTTTAAAGGTTAACTAAAAACCCATATGGAATAACAACTATACAGAATAGCTATATTTGCTATTATATAGGTTCCATAAATCTTTTAACTTTCATGGTATATCCATTTATATTTTTCTAGTATACAGGGTGTAACGATGTTGTCTGGTTCTTTGGTAGCACTAAACAAACGACGAATTAACATCGATTAACTTTATTTAACAGTTTATATTTCAAAATAAAATCTCTTCAATCATTAAAAAACACATCGTCACTCCTAAACAAAAGGTACTACTTTTCCGCACATCTCTAAAAAAACCCATCACTTTAAAACACAGTCAATAAAACCACTATATTCACACTCGTTCCCCGGCTACAAAAAAACGTCTTTTTTTCATTACACAAATCAGCTCGGATACTATATGCCAAACTCTTCTCAAAATTGGATCTGCATCTCACAAGCGACTAGCTCTCTTCATTTCACTTGACCTCTCACCTAACATCTTCAGCTCTCATTCCGCATATCGAAAAAGTTTCTCTCCGATACGAGAGCACAGCTGATCAGTCTCCAAAACCCAGGCGGCGATCCATGGACAGGATCTGACTCTAGGCTGCGATCCGTAGACAAGATCTGACTCCAGGCTGCGATTCAGGGACAACCGCTGGACAAAATCAGTTTCACAACTTACGAAACAAAATAGGCTGCGGGGGTTTTCGGTCGTTACAGACTCCTTCCTCCCCCCTCGAAATTTTGGACATGTCCAAACGGGGTCATGGACAGGAAAAACAGTTGCGACAAGTTCCACTGAACTCTAAATATTTTCTTTTCCAAATTGATCAGGAACAACTTGTTAATTTTGTCACAAACATGTCCCTTCGCCCTTTCCTAATCCATCACAGCCATGTGCCACCCTAAACAAGATTCTTTAAATTTTAGAGCCACTAGCAATTTTGAAACAAACAGAAAATATAGCAATTCACAACATGCCAGTAATAATACAAATACTTAAATTACACTATATAAAAGTTACTCTAATTTACCACAATTCAATATAGATAAAATTTCCTATAACTTCAGATAAAATTATAAGTAAAGTAATTTTTCTTAAAATATCAATACAATCAACATTTTTTTTTTCTTTACGTAAACTTAACGTGATACAAAGCAAAATTGTTTAACATTTTTTCTTACTGACTAAACAAATTCAATACATAATCGTACAATTACAAATATTAAACATTAAATCATAATTTAATAGTTCAAAATTATTTCTATATTTTTCTTATACTGACAATAAATAAACATAATATATACTTTTTTTTTCTTTCTTTAATAATACCACTTTAATATATAGAACTTAATAAATAGCACTCAATCTATGAGTATGGGTGTGGGGCCTGCTCAGAGCGTCTGCATTTTGAAATTTTCTTCGTTTCTTATGATTCTTCGTTCTCTTTTTCCTCGATTTCATTTCTATCTCTTTCCTCTCGAAATTAACAACATCTGTTATTTCTGATAATCTTTTAACATTCTTGTTCGGTCTTCTGTATTGTACAGCCACCCTTTTCGGTCTACAAGTAGACAAGTTCAACACAGTTTTAATTCCAAATCTCTGGAAAAACTCTACAGACAATTTACTCATTAATGAGAGTTCCTGTTCAGTTTGTATTTCGTTTGGAAATACCATTCGACTGAATATCTGCAATATTACTTCAAATATAGACGTCGATTCAGCATTCACCACTGGCACTGCATCTGGGTAGCTAGAAGCCATACACATAGCTGTAATCAAATACTTATTTCTATTTGATGTGACTGGTAAAGTTCCGCAAGCATCTACATTTATCCCATTAATTTTTTTAGATACCATGGATACCAAAGCCAATGGAGCTTTTTTCTTGTCTTTAGGGTTTCCAGCTCTCTGGTAAACATCACAAGTTTTTTTCCAAATCTATTTCCTTAACCTTTCCAAATTCTTTGAATTCTCTTTCAGTCTTTCTGGCCAATATAAACAAGGGAATCAATTCTTTACTATTCTGTTGCTCCTCAGCCAATCTATTCGAATCTACTTTCATCAAATCCAAAATAGTTTCAGTTTCTAAAACCTTCGGCAAAAGTTTACAATTTACATCAGAACACTCATCTCTCCCCTCTTTCAATTTTGCAGTCAATTCCGATTTCTATTCTTGACCATTCACTAACTCCTCTTCCTTTACCTTATCAACATCACCAATACTTGATTTTATCTGTCCGCTCTCAAAATCTTCTTTAAACAGGTCCAACAAAATTTCATCCGTATAATCCAGAACTGTAGGCAAATTCACTTCCCTCTCCATCTCTTCGACATCCTCTTTAACCAATAGTTTTTCTTCCACAAGTTTAACTTTTACATCCGGAAGGCCTGTTCAACTTCTCCATCAACCTCTATCTCTTCCGAAAATTCCAATTTCTTCTCTTCCAAAGTTACTAAATCTCTCTTTTCAACAAGTGGTTTTCACCACTGTGCTTTTGTCACTATTGCATTCACAGTTCCTCTTTTCTTTCCACTATCACCTAAAAACTGAAAATTCTCTTTCAACAATGCAGCAGTTCTATTTCCAAGAATATATCTCCCCGGATCCAGACCATTTATGATAACTGCTGCCTTAGTTTTAACATGACCCAATTCACATTCAATTTCAACTTCGGCCATAGGCAAACGTGTCATTCGGTTTTTCAACAAATGCTGCACCCACACATATTTTCCTGTCATACTTTCAGGCGAAACATACCTTTGACACACAATATTGACTGTTGCTCCGGTGTCTCTTAAAATTGGAATTCGAATCCCATTTATCCATTCAGAACTCGTGTACGGTGCAAATAATTCGTCATCAGCTCTATTTCGAGCATGATTTACAGTTCCTGTTTCAATTTTATTTTTAAGTCTAGGACACTGAGGCCTAAAATTATTTGAATCCCCGCATTCAAAACAACGGAACTGTCTTCTTCTATCAAAATTGGGTTCAAGCTTCCGACCATTAAAATAATTTTCCTTATCTTCTACATCTTGCATACGTTCATTTCTCTGGTTACTTCCTTTCCACGGCTTCGAATGCCATGGTTTTTTCTCACTTCGATTCTCATAACTCATCGAATCTTTATTACGAACACACCTTCTTACATCCTCAAACTCTTCAATCTTAGTCACAAGATCAACTGGCGAAATTATAGTTGTCCAGTGATCCAAAAATCTATCCTTAAATTCAGGCGGTGCCCTCTTTTTTATTTGATCAACAATCATCAAGTCTTTTAATTGATCATAAGTCTCTATCTTCAACCCATTCAACCAACTCTCTAAATATTTTTTTATCTCATAGTAAAAATCATGCCAAGTACTATCGGTTGCTTTTTGAGTTTTTACAAAGTTCTGGCGAAACTTTTCTGGACTCAATATAAACCGCTTCAGTAATACTGTCTTAACATACTGGTATTCACTAGCATTTTCCACCGGTTCACGAGCTATCAATTGTGAAATTTCAGACGGTAAAACACCAATTAATTGAGTAACCCACTTTTCGAGGGGAATCTTAAGATCATTTGCTTGTCGCTCAAAACGTTCCAAGAACAAACTGATATCATCTTCCTTCACGTCAAATTTCGGCATCAATTTCTGAATCTCCACTCTCGATTCAAAACCTATACGAGATTTAACAGAATCGTCAGAGCTCTCACTATTCTTTAATTGTAACTCCAATTTCTGTTTCTCCAATTGAAACTCTCTTTCAGCCGACCTCTCTTTCTTTGCCCTCTCTCTCTCCTTCTCCGCCCTCTCTCTTTCCTTCTCCACCACCTCTTCTCGCTTAATTCTTTCATTCACAGCTGTTAAAAACATTTCTTTTACAAAATCTTCATCGTAATTAACACTTTTCATTATTAATTCACGTAAATCAATGATTCGCATACTATCGTTAATTTCCTCCTCCAATTCCTCTGCTACAACTTTCAGGTCCTCTTTTCGGCCTTTTCCAAAATAAGCCATCTTAAAGTTCTGTTTCTGCACTCTAATGCGTAACTCAAACACTCTCTCAGAGCAACGGACACCCGACCAACTAACCGAAATTAAATCAGTACACTATCAACATTCATTTACTCAGAATAATAAAATTCACCAAATTAATGCATAAGTACATTTTTTAAAGCAAATAATTAACTTTAAATATTTAAAATACATCAGTTCAATCATAAATATAACAATTCTTTTTTTAAAAAAAAAGAATTCCCGTTCAACAAAACTTCAAGACGATACTTCAATTTCTGAAATCATAAACCCCTTAAACCACTTTTTACACAAATTCAAATCAATTAATAAATTTACCAGTTTGGTATTAGCAATTCTATACTTTTACACAATATGAACACAATTAACTCAAAATCAGTTTGATTTCATCCAGCTATTAAACCAGTTTGGTTTTAAACACTATATATTTTTTAAGTACAAAACACAATTACCTTGAAATCAGTTTGATTTCTTCCAACCATTAACCAGTTTGGTTTTAAACACTATATTTTTTAAATACATAACACAATTACCTTGAAATCAGTTTGATTTCTTCCAACCATTAACCAGTTTGGTTTTAAACACGTTAGTTCATAAATATCTCAAGTTTAAAAAATTTTACTGAATCCATAAAATACACTTTTTTCCCTTTTTCATTACAATTATAAATCCATAATTTAGAGTTTCTAAATAAACATATAAAATACCGGCTGGCATTTGCGAACGCTATATAAATGTAATACCGGAGGCCAGTTTGGCACAAAATTTTACCAAAATGAACTAAACTTCCCAAATTACAAATATCTAAAACTACAAACACAATGGCACAATGTACTGCAATGGAAGAAAATGGAAAGACATACCTTTTATTTTTCTTCACTTTACCGAAAACAAATCTCGGCAGAAGCTCCACTTAATACATATCACTCTATACTGTAACGATGTTGTCTGGTTCTTTGGTAGCACTAAACAAACGACAAATTAACATCGATTAACTTTATTTAACAGTTTATATTTCAAAATAAAATCTCTTCAATCATTAAAAAACACATCGCAACTCCTAAACAAAATGTATTACTTTTCCGCACATCTCTAAAAAAAACCATCACTTTAAAACACAGTCAATAAAACCACCATGTCCACACTCGTTCCCCGGCTACAAAAAAAACGTCTTTTTTTTCATTACACAAATCAGCTCGTATACTACCTGCCAAACTTTTCTTAAAATTGCATCTCCATCTCACAAGCGACTAGCTCTCTTCATTTCACTTGACCTCTCACCTAGCATCTTCGCTCTCTTTCCGCATATCGAAAAAGTTTCTCTCCGATACGAGAGCACGGCTGATCAGTCTGCGAAACCCAGGCGGCGATCCATGGACAAGATCTGACTCTAGGCTGCGATCCGTGGAAAAGATCTGACTCCAGGCTGCGATTCAGGGACAACCGCTGGACAAAACCAGTTTCGCAACTTACGAAACAAAATAGGTGGACAAAACCAGTTTCGCAACTTACGAAACAAAATAGGCTGCGGGGTTTTTCGGTCGTTACAAGGGTGCAAAGGAAAGTCCCTTTAACCTGAAATACTTGTGTACGGAGAGAGCTACAGCTATACAAGTGAGGTAACGGTATAGTAACGCAACCACGCCCGATTTAATAAAAACGACAGCAGCACCTCCTAGTGGTGAAATTTGGAAGATAGCCCCTGCAAATCGAAAACGAAAAGAGATAGAGCAAAATTTCTCGTTAGAAACTTTTAGAGCATCAATTAATTAATAGAATACGATATTTGGTTTACATGGATAAGATGTACTTCGTCTGTTTACCCAAAAATGTCCGAAATCGATGCACTTCATATTGTGTAAACATTTGAATGGAATAGTCAGAAGTATGAAGAAATACGCACAATTTATGCTATAAATACTCAATACATTTTGATAACATCACACGCACAAAAAAAAATACATCAGCAGTTACTCAAGACATCAGCAGTTACATTAATCTTTTGATGTTATTCAATGTTTGAATACACATTTATATATCAGGATTTCTTTTTTTTAATAACTGATTTCTTTTTCAAAATTATGTGTTACCGGTGGATTGTTACTATTTTTTCAGGTTTCCTTTTCTCTTAATTTCTATGTATTTTAATGTATTCGATCTCAAAAAATTATAATGCTGATATATTTCAGAACTAGAATCGCTTTTAAATTTCATATTTTACATTCCATGTATATTTAGATGAAATATCCCGTAGTGAGTATCATACACTTGAAAACTCCTGATATACCTCTAGTTCTATCGGAATATTTTCCTAATATATGCTAGTAAAATTACAGTGATTAAGGAATTACAGTGATTTTAACTGAAATTTTCTGCTTGATATCATTAAAAATAGTTTTAAACAAGCTAGGATATGCATTTTAATAATCATGCCCCGCAGCATATTAAATTGCAGTTATTAATTTTAAAAGTTTGCTCTCGAAGGATAAATATAGGGAGTCTATAGATAGTTATTTTAACATACCAAATGCAGAAAATTGGTTATTTTGAAATCCTCTTCTATGCAGGTAAATAGGGAATAAAAGTAGGGTTTGTACTGTAATGACTCACATAATGTTAACGACGCAATGATTTTGAAATATTTGTTTCAGTTTCGCATTACCTTCTTTAAAAATCAATTTCAAAAGGTAAAATGAATGCAATTTGTGGAAATTACTTTCAAAGAACTATTAATATCTCAGGAGCTCAATATGACTGTTCACATTTTAAAAATATAATAAATATTTAACTATTTGTCATGCCTGAGTGTATTGGGCCGAATAAAAGTTTTCAAAGTCGGGATTTTTGAGGCAGACGCTTAAAAAAGTCATATTTCATTGGTACAAATCGTAGTTTCCCTTTAAAATTTTATATATTTGATAAAAATATATTCATACAATTATTATTCCGTAATAGAGCTATTTGCTTTAAAAATAATAAAAAGTCAGTAATATAAAATACAGTTTGCAAACACATTACGTTTGAAAGCGCACCCTACCTATTAAACCGTGAAAAATTTAAAATTATGCGGTGTTACATAGTAATTAAGTTCGAAAAGAAGGGAAATGAAAGGAAAATGGATTAATGATTCATGAAATCAAGTTTTCCAAAATAAATTAAACATACAAACCTGAAACAAACAAACTAAAGACTATGTTTATCACGTTAGTATTCAGAAAATATGGTACTTATGTCAGTTTGGGGATGTGATAAATTGCCAAATATTGTTTCCAGTGACATCATTCATATTGATTTAACTTCACTTAAAATATAAACCTTTAACGCATTTCATTTAAAAAGCATAACTTTAATTTAAAATACAAACATTCAGAATACATATATTGCATAAAATTAAAATACATGCCTTAGAAATTGCGTTTTTCTTTATGATATAATACCTGGAAATAAATGCAGATTTATTTCTATTGCTTTAAGTGCAAACGCAATAATCGTTTATAACCGGACTGTAAAGGCCCAGTGATAGTTATTTAAAGTACTTATGCTACTAAAATAGTTTTTAAAAACGTAATACATCAATACGGTTTTCAAACAAATTGCATCTGAAAGATAATTTTTTTTCTTAGTCAACGGCGTAAAAATTCAAATTCTCCGATGTTTCAAAGTAAAAAACTTTGCATTAAGAGTGAAATTTAATGGTGAGGTATTGCAATCGTCAATATGACGTAAGAGGTACTGTTGGATATGCTTTTGTTTATAATATACATACGTGAAATAAACAACTGAGCAAGTCGATAAAAATGTTTTTTATAAGTAGCCTATACAAATTGAGTTATTCCATTGAAATATTTCAATGTAACCTTTAGGCGAATATTTAAATATTTCTACCAGTCATTACGAGTAAATTTGTCTAATATGTTTTCGAGACGTTTTCATGATTAGTAGTTAATTCAATGAAACTGTGCTGAAAAACAGGCGGGTTTAAAAAGGACCGGGTTGATACGGCACTGAAAGAAAAATATACAAAGATTTAAAAATATATGAAAATTGTAAGATATGTCGTACCTAGTGTTGACAGCTATCCCGCCTAAATCGGGCTCTAAATGCTTTGGATACCACTATTTTAAAATGACTTTTCTTCGTCTTATCTAATGACAGAATATTTTCGATTATAGATGATAAAATAAACTGTAAGAAATTAGTGGTGTTCAGAGCCTCTGGAGTCATAATTTATGCGAGACACTTGTCAGTACTAGTCACAACAATTCGATATAGAAACAAATAAAAATTAGTTTACATTTCCTACAGTTTAAAATACGTAAAATTCTGTAAGAGATAAAAAACATTTGTGGAATATAAAACAAGTATCTTTAACAGTTAGCGCTAAGATTTATTAATTAAACAGGACTAGTGTAGAAGATTTTTCAATTGATATAATTTGGATATGCATGTTATTTTTGAATATCATAGAACATTTATTAACTACCAATGCACAATTAAAATTATTTATTAAAATATTAGTATCTAATGTATAATGGGCATTGTAAAATCTTAATTCAAATTAAAATTACAGAAAAATTGGTGTTCATCAACATTATAATGTATAATGTATGTATTGATATTATAGAAATATATGTTTTTATGAATATAAAGGTACATAGGGATGTAATATAATAAACTTTATCTATCTTGCAAAACAAAAAAAAATATGAATGGAGAATTGAGATATCAATTTTTATTTTAATCTTTCACAAATTCTTATACGGTTAACACAAACATATATTTAATTCAAAATGGTACGAACATTTTGTTTTATCTGAAACCAGGGAAATACTAATAATAAATAGCACGTAAAAGTTAAAGATTATGTATTTTTCCTTCGTGCTTAAACATTTGAGATTCTGAAAAAATGCAGATTTTTATATGTTTCTACCAAAGATATGATAATATATCTGCTTATTTAGTTTGATATGATTTATTTAAATAATTTTACAAAATCTAGTAAATAAATTATCTTATTGTTTATTTTTTTAGTTATTTAACATTGAAAATTTCTGGTTGTAAATAAACTTTTGAGACAAACTGCAAGGCTACTACTGGCCACTATTTTTTTATATTCAGTTCACACCATTAGTTTATAAGAATGAATTTTGAAGGATATTTCTGTTGCACAAGGTCTCAACGTGTGGTAAAATTTCTTGTTTAGAGGAAGTGGTGCGAGACAGAATTTAAAAATAATACCCAACGTAAGCCCTGCAACTAAAACAATCATATGTCGTAGACGCCACCGCATAATTGTTTGTTGAATATCGAGTCTTTTTCTAAGGTCTCGAGTTAATGGGGTGGCATCCACAGAAAGTAACTTTTGCAATTGAATATTATAAGTAGCGTTCTCAGTAAATAGCCTTTGCAATCGAATATCGTCAGTGGCGTCCTCAGAAAATAGCCTTTGTAATTGAATATCGTCAGTTTTTTCGGATCTGCCATTTTTGTGTGAATTGTTAAACTAAAATTGACTTTTGTGAAACTTTACAAACCTTTCTTTTACAATTAACTTTTCTAAGGCGATATTTTCATGCTCTTTATAGATTGATGATGGTGTCTCTACATCACATTTCCTAAATTTAAAGTTTAATAACATGTAATGTCACACATATTACTGCGTTAGATTATTCCGTCAAAATAAATAGAAAAAAGTCATTAAAACAGCTTGCAACAACAATGCATGTTCTTCATCTCGTAGTCGAAATCTCCTGCACCACTCGAATTCATGTGCATAATTTCTTTCCTCTGCCCATTACCACTGTTTCTAATGTTCATTCACTTAATTTCATTAAATTTACTTGTTTTCGAAAAGTGAATAGTTATTTTTGTACTCAAAAGTAGCAAAAACAAATCATTTGAGAAAACGAATGCAGGATGAAAAATCAACTAAAATCTATATTAAAGTACGTATTACAGGGATAAGAGTGTTCGGCCCAAATTATTGATTTCCATCAGTAATGTTAAGGGGACGGTGAACGTTAAAAATGTTTTCTTTAAATTTCATGATAGAGATATGAAGTTTTGTGGAAATATACATTTCATCATAAGTATATAAAAAAAAACTTTAAAAAAATTTCTAATACTTTACTTTTAAGGTTTTTTGAAAAATCTACAATTTTAAAATGCCCTATAAGTCTTAATTTTTGAGATATTTCCTCGATTTTGAATTTTAATCATATAAAAATATGTTACAAATAAATCTGTGTAGTATCGATTTTTTAATCCCTTGAATGGTTATTTTTTGGATATTTTGTTCTGAATTCCATATAGATTATCATCAAAATTTTGCCTTTTATTCAATTAAAAATCACATTTAATTATCTTAATGAGGTCGAATTTTTAAATGCATATACAGTTCCTTTCTAAGCAATTTCAGGAGTCTTCCTTATCAATTTTAGGATTCTTCCTTATCAATTTCATGAATTTTGATACAAAATTAAGACGCGTGGTGCAAATATCTAAAAACGTTGAAAAATCAGTTTTGAGAAAAACAGATTTAAAGTATAGAAAAGGGCAAAAAAATCGTTTGTGTCAAAAATGTTTTAACGTTTGTAACCGAATGTAACCGAATCTGCATGCTGCTTTTCGTAAATGGCTTAGAACAAAGTATGAATTATACATGCGCAAAAACAATTTTCGAGTTTACGTCGATTTTTGCTTAAATAATGGTCCGCGATCCCCTATCCATTGCTTTCTTAAATCTGAGAAATTCTGTCATTAAATAAGGCGAGATGTACCATTAAAAATTAGTGGTTTTGTTCGAGCAGTCATTCGGTCTCTCATCCCTCATATTACCATTTTAAATGTGACCATGTTCTCAGTTGAATATGTTCATGCAGTTTCTTTTGCTTAATTTCGATATGTATGCATTTATGCTGAAAATTGATTGTTTGGTATTTATAATTTATCACTCTTTTATAAAGATATAATAATTTCTTAAATTTGGTTCGATATTTATCGAAATTTACATATTTTTGTGAAGTAACTTTAACTAAACAGCACTTCAACTGTTAGTGGAAAATTCAGTATATAATCAAATTTCGACACTAATCGCTTTACATCGAATTTCCATATGTTTTTACTTAAATGTATTAATAATTTGTGAGTCAAAATACTTCAATTTCATTTAATTAGTAAAGTATTTTAAGCGTACTCGTATGTGAATGTGTATGTATGTAACTTCGAATTCTTAGAACTTACCTTTTAACATTTCCGGCACTTAATATTTTATTCTAGGCTGTACATATAAGTGAGTTATAAACTAGAGAATTAACTTTTTAAAAATTATTAGAATGTTAATTATTTAGTTCCAGTGTAAGAGGATTCTAAAGTTTTGGTTAGTTTAATTCGTAGCTTTTTTTTTTTTTTCTGTGATAATATATGTGGTCGAAAATTGCATAATATGAACCTTAAAAAGCTCACCATTGTACTGAAAAAGCAACAAAAATAATAATAATATAGGTGTTACAAGTTTAAAATATGCATTTTATTTAAGATTTCTGAGTGCTTTCAGTCTCTAATTCACGCGGTCATCCACAGAGAATATTTTTACTTTCTCCTGTTTCTTACAATAGAAAGTATTGTAATCGAAATTTTTTTCGATTTCCGGTTTTCAACGAATTTACACGTTTTTGGGGTCAGATGTCCCAAAAAACATGTTTATGGAAAATGTCTGTCTGTCGGTCTGTCCGTGTATCTTTCGCCATTGTACCATCAAAAAGTGTATGAAGTTATGCATAGAATTGAACCAAAATTTTTGTTTAAGTTTCCGGATATGGAAAGCAAGTCCTCCCTAAGTTTGGAAAAATTCCGCCGGAAAAGGGCGCTGTAATAGAGATTTTTGTGCAATTTTCAATATTGTACCATTGAAAATTTTATGAAGTTATGCATAGAATTGAACCAAAATTTTTATGTAGGTGTCTGGCCAAGACAAGGAGATCCTCCCTGAATTTGGAAATATTTCGCCCAAAGAGGGCGGTAGAATAGCGATTTTTGTGTAATTTTCTTGACTTTTCGTAGTTCTATTGTCCCCGGTGGCTGGTGAAACGACAGGAACTTCCCATCCTGATAAGCCGACTATTCGCGAACAGCTGATATACAACAGAATAATGGAAAACTATTGATTTTAACACTAGAAGATCCGGTAATTTTACTCAAGTGTTATAAAACTATTTTATACCAGAATTTTTATTTAAAACTATTTAACTTATATGTTTAACTTATCTCTCCGTGGTACACATTTAACTTATTTTAGAAAAAAAAATTCTGGTGCGAATCGAAATATTTTCATTTTTTACCAGTCAAAATGACCGCTACTCCGTTCTAGTGTTAATAAATGTCATGATCGAGATTAACACTAGAACGGCGGGAAATTTTGCTCAAGTTTTATAAAAATATTTCACATCAGAATTTTTATTTAGAACTATTTAACTTATTTATTTAAGTTATTTTTGAGCAGCATATATTAATCTTATAATATAAAAAAAATTCTGGTTCGAATCGAAATGTTTTCATTCAGCAAGGGTCAAAATGACCCCTCGCCGCCGTTCTAGTGTTAATTCCTTTTTACTCCGAGAAATTGACTGAAGCAGAAATTCAAGATGAATGTCAAAGTTGATGAAATTGATTTGAAATATTAAAATGTATGAGATGCAAGAATGTTTTGAGATTGGCACATCCAACTAGTTATTAATAACATTCATTCAAATACAGTGATTCGACGTTTAACACGAAATTGAAGGGGCCGAAATTTTTTTCGTGTTAAAAGAATTTCGCGTTAAAAGATTCGTAAAAAAAGAACATAATTCACAAAGATTTTCGACGTCCTCAAATTTTATTTCTAATTCCTGTTAAACTACTAGTTACCCTGTACATCTACTACTACCTGTTAAACTACATCCATTAGAATAAAAAGCAGGTAAAACTAGTTGGATGTGCCAAACCTAAAACCTTCTTCTATCTTATACATCTTAATATTTCAAAACTAGTTTCACATGTTAATACTTCAATATTATTAGTTCAATACAATACCAACTTTGATTTTTATCTTAAATTTCTGCTTCAGTCAATTAAACAGACTATAAACGAGTTAATCTATATCACGATATTTGTTAAAATTAATAGTTTTTCCTTATTCTGTTGTTATCAGTTGTTTGCGAATAACCGACTTAGCAGGAAGGGAGTTCCCGCCGCTGTACGAGCCGCCGATGGACAACATAACTACGAAAAATGAAGAAAAGTATACAAAAATCGCTATCACAGAGCCCTTTACCGCGCAATATTTCCAAATTCAAGGAGGACCTGATGACCAAAGCCGAAAACATGCACAAAAATGTTGGTTCAATTGTATGCATAAATTTATACACTTTTCGATGGTACAATAAAGAAAATGGCACAAACATCGCTATTACAGCGCCCCCTTCCGGCAGATTTTTTTCAAATTCGGGGAGGACTTGCTTGCCATAGCCAGAAACATACACAAAAAATTTGGTTCAATTATATGCTTAACATCATACACTTTTCGATGGTACAATAATGAAAATCGTACAGACATCGATATTACTGCGCTCCCTACCAGCGAATTTTTTCCAAATTCAGGGAGGACCTGCTTTCCATAGCCAAAAACTTAAAATAAAAATTTGGTTCAATTCTATGCATAACTTCATACACTTTTTGATGGTACAATTTTCAAAATCGCACAAAAATAGCTATTACTGTTCCCCCTACTTGCGATTTTTTTTATCAAATTCAGGGAGGACCTGCTTGCATAGCCAAAAACTTACAATAAAATTTTGGTTCAATTCTATGCATAACTTCATACACTTTTTGATGGTACAATGGCGACAGACAGACGGACAGACAGATATTTTTTACAAACATGTTTTTTGGGATCTCTGACCCCTAAAACGTGCAAATCCGTCGAAAACCGGAAGTCGAAAAAAATTTTGATTACAATACTTTCTTCTATTGAAGATAGAAGAAAGTAAACAAAAAACATTGTTTTTTGGGGGAAAAAAATCAGATATCTGTTTTTGAAGTGTCTTTTAAGCATTTTGATATCTAGCTTCTTTGAATGAAATAAGCAAAGCTGTCTCTAAATCTTCGTGCTTAGCGGTTCTCATACGTTTTCTCTCTGGCTTAAACATACTGCGCTCAAACATTAATGTAATGTGATCCCTGTATTTTACTATCGTTGATAAAGTAGAATTGGCAATGCCAAACTCTTTGCAGATTGCTGTTTTTGTCCTTCTTTTTCATCAACTGCATTGAGCAGCTTCATCTTCATTCGAAGCGAAACAGCAGTTTGTTTTTGGACCGTTTCTCAGCCATTGTTCCCATTAAACATGAGCTATTTTTTTAACACGAAATTTACTAATTTTCACCTAAAATTCAGTGGTTTTAACACAAAATTCACTAATTTCAGCTCAAACTAACTAGATAGAAAACGAATTTTTTTTCATGTTAAACGATTTTTGATTCGTGTTAAAAGAAAAAAAAAGTATTAAATTGCATAGTATACTGTCCGGACAGCTATATCATTTTCGTGTTAACCGATTTTTCATGTTAAGCGTTTTCGTGTTAAACGTATTTCACTGTAAGTTACTTCGTTTGAAATGTGAGATTCTATAATTATTAGGGTAGCTGAAAGGTTGGTTGGTTGGTTGTATTTAAGTCGGCCAATTATCTGCACGTGGGATATAGGCGGTAGCTGAAAGGAGAAGTAGCAGTGCCTTGGATAAAACTCATGAATGAGAAAAATTTTAAACTACCTTTCCGTTTATTTTAATACGCCGCCAATTCCTTGTTACTGGCAAAACACGGGAGGTGCATTCGTAAGGCCCACAGATTTAATTGTGCCAAACATTCACTGTAAAAAAGAAAAAAGAAAAAAAAAAGGACTAAAAAACGGAAATACTACTGGCAATCTAGACGCCAGTGTTGACGGTTAGTAATTAAATTCACCAAAGAAATATTATTAATAAAGAATAAAAAAAATATGCAGGGTGTCCATAATTAAACGACCCTACTTTAAAGTTGCCTACAGGCAAAACTATCGTTCATAAAGTTGTGAAATTTTGTGAACGACATAATAAAAGGATGGGGATTTGTTTAAGCTAAAAAATCTATAAATAAAAATAGTTCAAAATGTCGCCACCTGAGGGCGATTTTTAATAAATTACGCATTTAGCGTTACGTTAGTGTAGAAATTTTTTTTACAGGATGTTCACAATTAATCGACCCCATTTTAAAGTTACCTACAGACGAAACAATTGTTCAGAATACTGTGAAATTTTTTGAAGGACGTAATAAAAGTATGGAAATTTGTTTAAGCGAAAAACAAATAGGAGGCAACTTTTTAAAGAATTACACATTTAGCATACCTTTGCGATAGTTTAGCAAATTTTGTTATAACCAAACATGTTCTGCCTGACTTTCAACATTTTCAGATACCATCTGGAATCGGTAAGATAGCATGTTCCATAGTTGACCACAGTGTGTTCTGAGAAATGCTAGGAACATGTCGTGAAATACTGTTTTTAGAATAAGGTTAAGTTCATAAATAAAATTTCTAAACTATCGTAATGCTAAATGTGTAATTTATCTTAAAACGCCCTCTAGTGGAGAAATTTCGAACTACTTTTATTAACTTTTTTTTAGTTTAAACAAATTTCCATCACTTTATTATGTTTTTCTCAAAATTTCACAACTTTAGGAACAATAGTTTTGTTTGTAGACAACGTTAAAGTAGGTTTGTTTAACACTAGAACGGCGGCGAGGGGTCATTTTGAAACCCTTGCCGAATGAATACATTTCGATTCGAACCAGAATTTTTTTTATAATATAAGATTAACATATGTTGCACAAAAATAACTTAAATAAATAAGTTAAATAGTTCTAAATAAAAATTCTGATGTGAAATATTTTTTATAAAACTTGAGCAAAATTTCCCGCCGTTCTAGTGTTAATTATGGACAGCCTGTATATATTGAACTTTTAACACCATCCCCCTACGGAATTTATATTATTTCTCTTTCATCTTCCACTGAAGCAAGTTTCAAATTTTTTAAGCTATAATTATAATATTAACTTGTAATATTAATTCGGCGAACGCTAATAATTAACATCTAAATTTCGAAAGCAAGGATATTTTCAAAATGTATAATATCTGTTTTATAATGTCGAATATAAAATTCAAATTTTGTATATTTAGACCATAAATATTTTATTCAAGTAGTATCATTCTTTAAAACTGATTCGGAAGAATATGGATGTTTTATTCGCATGAAAATACTCTTTCTTTATTTGACTAGGTCTAGATAATCGAATATCTCTAATATATATTGCTTTCCATGTGTTAATTTATTTATTTTCCTTCTAAAAATAAATAAATAGTAAAAGACAAGTAAAAATAAGAGAAAATAATTATAAACAGAGGCACTGGAAATATAATACGAAATGTTGTAAATCTTCTTTATTGAATTTCGATCGCTAACTTACATTGTACTCCAAAATGAAAAATATTCCATCGTCTGCGTCATCGAATGTATTACTTGCTATGCTTTAAAAACTCCAAATAAAAGAAAAAGAAATCATCTGATATTTGAGAATAGTGTGTTTTTTAATTTAACGAAAAACTAATATTTTAAGGGCTGTTTGTTCCCTTTGAAATGCTTTCGAAACACGTTCAAATTTTTTTCTCCAAATTTACCTTCACAGCGAGATTTAGAAATTTTCCATGGCAAGCTTATATACTAATTTATGTTGAAAAAAGCTTGACAAACTTCGTGACTGTATGAAATCATTAATTATTTAACTGTACACTTGATACTTCATATAATTTGATTTAATAATAAGAATAAAATGAAATATTTATTTTGGATGATTCTGTTTGAAAAGGTATCAGAATATATTGGATTATTTTCATCTAAGCAATAATATTGTCATAATTTAAAATGCTACATAAATGCATGATGACTTATCAATCGATTCTAGCTATTAAGTTAACTTATATATAGCATCAGAGATGTCTATCACTTATTCTGCGTGTGCTGGTTAAATATTAAGCTTTCGTTTATTGCGACTGTAATGGATAACGAATGCACTTTCCTTAACTTTTCTTTTAACCCTTTCGAGGGCGGTGTCCTTAAAAAAGGACACCTAATTTTAATTCCAAAACTGATAATCGGCACCAAGAATATGTAATTAAAATTTTCCTTTTATAATGTACGTGAAATTGAGCAAGTTCCTATTTTCTAATAAATTCGTTTATAAATTCTGGTGCAAGTCTATTATTTCATCAGTTTATAAATAGAATTACTCCGCGCCGGAAAGGGTTAAACGTTTTGTTCATTGAGATTCTCTAGAAGAACGCTCTAATCAAAAGCTTATTTTGCGAAGAAGCTTTGAGTCATGAAATCGAATTCCTGATCGTTGATACCGAGTCGATCACTGATTCCCTATATATACAGCTTGAAAACAGTACGTTAATGCATTTTAAACTCAATATTTTAGGCATCTCACATAGGAAACTCATTATCAGCCTTAGACTTAGATATTCTGTAAGATATCCAGTATACTGCATCAACGAAATTCCCTCGGGTCCCAAACCATTCAGCCGAATAGCGAATGAACTATATTAAAAATAAATAAATAAATAAATAAACAAAAACGAAAATATGCGTCAAGCATAGATTATTAAACACTTTCGAATACTTCACTTTTAAATAAGGCAAAACAAAATCTAAATAAACATTTATAAAAAAGCACGTAACACATTTTAAAACCAGATTTCAGCAATTACCGTCCATAGCCGGAAAAGTAGTCTAATTATTTTCTGCAGCACTGTATTTACTCTACAACACATTACATTTTGTACACATTCTACATAATATGCTAAAACGTACTTTACTATGGAAATGCATAATATGTTGAAAATTCACCTTCAGAAATTTCTACCAATATACGAAAACATACTTGAATCCTTTCGTACAGAGCTGTTGTATATTACCAACAGATTTTTATATACGTCATATTAGGGTGTCCCAGGATACAAGGTATTTTTTTTTTTTTTTTGCAAAATCAAATACGCATACCCTCTATTTGTTTTCTATTTTCCCTCAGAAACATCAATAAAAAATATTATTGAAATCAGATAAAGGTAATCCATGCCGACTTTAGGTCAAACTTGAACATGAAATCTTGTATTAGGAAAACTATGGAAAGATTGAAAAATGTATGTTTCTTTGCTACATAGAACACTAATTTATTTAAAGAAGATATTTATTAACATATTACAGTAAAAGAAACATTACTACACTTATTTTCATTTCAATGTTTTTTTACAATCGGGATAGACTTTCGTGTGTTCTTGTAGGCAACATAACAAAAATTGTTTTTGTTCTTCCGTCACCGTTATTAAATCATGAAAGTCCTGCACCAATTTTACCGCTGTTTCATCTGTATTGCTCATTGCTCTGAACATTGAGATCGTAGAGTAAAGATATAAGATATATGAGAAGTCTATGATTGAGATCGTCTTTTTCGCGTCGGGAAACGAAGCATTATTCCCCCATGAAGAGGGACTCTTCAAGACTATCATAAATTTTGAGTCTAGAAAACAATGAATGACTTTTAACAGATATGAGATCATCGATGCTTTTTTCTGTAAAAATAAAAATAAAATAACAGGTAACAATCGCGTGATATAAATGTATAACTAAATAAACAATTACAAATTCAATATATGAAACTCGACATACATTCTCGTGAATCTTCGATGAAATGTATGTTTTTTCACGGGTCGAGAAATTTTCTCTATGTAAATTTGTCATCATTTTAAATTTTGTTTCTTTGTCAACATCATCATCATCATCATCAAAAAGTGCTAATACTGCTATTTTATCAGTCAAATACCATAAATGCTGAAGAAATTTCTGTAAAGCAGCTTTCGAGATACTTTCATTCACATTTTCGCAGACTTTCAAAGATTTCAAAAAGAACAAATCTTTTTAGCATTCTTTAACTGCCAAAATGTATTGAAGACATATTTAACATAGATTGTCACGATAAACAAGCATACGTTTAGCAGTGATTTCTTATCCTTGGTGCTTCATTTCAGATGAGAACTAAATAACGAGAGTTTTAGGGAGTAAACCGCTCGGGCCATCCATCTAGCTTGGGACATAGCACCCAGACTCTGATTTTTTCTGCACCTACACCTAAAAATATCACAGAAATTTTGATCAACTCTCGATAGTCCTCTCTGATCATAACAATTTTTAAGTTCAGATCAGTAAAATACAAGCAAACTGCCAAGTTCAGATACGGGTTAGAACAATTCCACTGTTTCTCTATAGCACTGTATTTTAGTGGGATAGATGTTCTTCCAATTCTCTTTGCGCTTTTGAAAGATCGTAATATCGGGACTTGTTGCCACTTGTTTAATGTTCACTTCGAATACACCCTTTAATACCAGTTCGTATAAAGATGGTAATATCGGGACTTGTTGTCACTTGTTTAATGTTCACTTCGAATACACCCTTTAATACCAGTTCGTATACATAATGGCAGGAAGCAAAGAAAAGCAATTCCCTATCATTTTTTTTTCGAGGAGCGCACAGGCACCGTTAAAACGACCTGTATTCGACGCCATAGTATCACAACAGAGAAGTTGGACTTTGTTTTCGAGATTCCAATCTAAGATAGCCTTCCAAATAGCCTGCGCCTGTTCTTTGCCTGTATAATTATAAAGTCTCGACGCAGCAATGAGGTGTTCTTTAAGCGTTCTTCTTTCAATTTTCGAGAAGTCAGAGCAGGCAACAGTTTGCCATCCCAATATAAGATCACTACATCTGGTACCTCATTTTGGAACTCAATTTTTATATTTTCCGCGCGTTCCTTCCGTATTTCTGTTCGGATTCTTTGAATTTAAGACTTACTTAACGGACATTTGTCAATGTTAAATCAAGTGCCCCCCCCCCCCCCAATAGTAGCTTCAAGAATAAACACATAATCTCATATACTTAATTGACACCTGTCTAATGCAGCAACTAACTTTAATAATAAAATCTTTCCTCATTACTGATTTACTTATCTCTGGTTCTGTGCTTTCGATCAGTGTTGGGAAATCTTCTTTATCCATATTTTCATTGAGAAATATTCTTGCAATGGTTCGTATGATGCTGAGGATGTTGAAGCGGTTTTTAGAACTAGGCAATAATACTGCCATCTTCTGCTCACTGATTAAAAACTATCCCGACATTTACTAACAAAAGACTAACTTGGAATTATAAGCACATTGACACATAGACGTGCGCTGTCCTGAGTAAACTGGTACTGACATGTTTCACAGGATTCGCACTGTTTCTAAACGGATTGCGCATTGTCACAAGTATTCCAAAACCTTTCTTTTTTATTTTGTTTTATCTTTTTCATTTGTAGCTGCTGTGTACTCCGCTAAAGACACGTGATAGGGTGACATGTGTCAGCGTTCGCTCGCTAAGTACACAAGTACTGACTGAGACATTTAGAGGCAAGTCGGCACGGGTTCCCGTGGTCCAAATTACATGAAACTTTATTTACAACTGTTTTGACATAAAAGTAAAACAATGAGAGGATATGCGAAAAAATAAAACGACTTTCATTTTTTGGACACCCTACGCCATATATTAAGCTAAAATTTAATTCACGATCAAAAAACTACTCTAATCACACTTCCAGATATTATCATCCTTAGGATGTTATGTATAAACATCTTTGCGCGGCGCTGTATATTATTTTATTTATATTTTATAAATATCTTTTAGTATACTAAATATAGTTCAACTTTTCACTCAATTAAAAGCCGCCTTTAAGCCATTCATGCTGATAATCCGTAATCCTTACGAAAACTTTTATGTAGCCCTTTATATGATATATAGCATTCATAAACACCGCATAGTAAGCAAAAAAATTAGTTAAATTTAAACATGCATACCATAAATGAAATCGCATTTCCATCACTTATAGCTATTAGGCAGTCCGAATATTAGGCTATATATAGGCTGTATCCGAATATTTTGCGTATCCCTGTAAATGAACGATGCATGTTATGCACATCATGCTATACAACAAGTATCTTATAGTAAGCATCATTAATGCATAGCTGCCAACTCTTCCGCTTTTTCAGACCACAAAAAATTAATAGAGATTTTTGCATTATTTAATCGGCAGATTATGGCGATTTAAAAAAGTAAAATATACTATAAAATTTTTGTGGTACAAAAAAGCGTAAGATGTTGGCAGCTATGTCAATGTGTATGAGTTTAATTTTATTTGTAATAGTGTAACAGAACCAAAATACGCTACAAACAGTTTTTCGCCATAGACCATTATGTAACGCAATGCATATGGAACGCAAAAACGTATGTATGTGTGGCCCTATAAAAAAACATTTAAATGCTTTGCACCCTCAGATTCCACAGAATGTATGGTTCGAGGCACAACATGAATGCATATCAATTTCATTATATTTGAAATTGTCCAACATCATTAAAATAAACTTGAAACCGTTTTTTCCTATTGACCGTAATATATGAGAAAACTTTTGAATGTCACTGTAAATGAACTTTAAATGCTACATAATTTTCAATACGCATAGTGCTACAGTAAGCACCAATATCATATAAAAATTCAGGGAATCCGAGTATATTTACGCGAGTTAGCGCTCGAGCTAACGAGCAGTCGGATAAACAAACCGAGGTCATAAACGCTTCTCAACTATGTTGGAAAGTAATTAAAACAATAAAACTTTGTAAAAAATCAGAATAAAATAAAAACAATACATAGGACGCGTTTCGAGCTAAAAATATAACAGCCCGTCATCAGCTACAGTAAACACGTGCCCGTAAGGGGACAAGGTAAAAAATGAACTGAAAAGTAGAGAATGTTGCAAAGAATGCGACAGATGGCGCTAGCTGAAAAGAGCGCATGCAGAAGAGAAAAGTGTTGCCAAAAAGATAGAAGAGAAATTGATAGGAAAAAAATGGAAATAACAGAAATAAACAAAATTAAAATAAAATAAAAGAAGTAGCGGAGCTGTGGGATGAATGGGACATTCTCAATATTTCATTCAATGAACATTTTTTTTTAGTTTATTTCTATTCTCGTATATACTGTCCTACCATAGTGTGCTTTAGAGCCAAAAGCAAAACCACATGGCTCTTTTCATTGTTTTGCAAAGTTGCATCTTTTGAAACTCTGCTTAAATGTACCTTTTTTAAAAAACTTGAAGTTGTCAAATATTTTATACAATATAAACAAATAAGATATGTTGTAGTTATTTATTTGAAGGTTCAATATTGGTAATTAAAATGAGTGCCTACTAACCAATGTGACAAAATAATTTCTAAAGGCAAAATAGCGCACAATTGAATCTATGTATCATAGGGATGATTGGAATAATTTAAATGGGGATGAATAGGACAGTCTTTTTCATCCCTAGAGATGTTAAAACATTTATTTATTAAGGAAAATTATTATATAGGTTTATAAATTAATGATTTATGTTAATTATTAGTATTAAACTGTACTCCTTTAATATAGGTTGTTTATTAATAAAAATTATATTGAATCATTATTGTTGTATCTATATTATAATGGACAAACATATCTGTGCGTAACGCATACGTCATTCTGCGAATGGCAACACTTTTGAATTTGAAATGAAATTTCGTTTTTACAATTTTCCCTACTGAAAATTTTTAAACTTCTACACATTGCACAGTTTTAATTTTTACACCGTCGTATAGGGGAAAAATGTACTTTTAAATGCAATTTGTTTGAAAACACTATCTCAGTTTATTTTTGGGATATTATTTTTTTTTATAGTTTTTAGTACCAATTTTGTAATTGTGGCAACTGAAGTACTCCGTTTCTATTAAAAGTGAAGGGAAAATAGTCATGGTTTATTTATTTTTATTGATTATATCCTTATTGATGCCATTTTCACATTACAAATAAAAATAACTTTTTTCTAATTTTTGAACAGAAAATGACGTCAGCCATTAAAAAAAAAAAAAAAAAAAAAAAAAAAAAAAAAAAAAAAAAAAAAAAAAAACACATATACCTCTTCATAAATCAAAAGATTGAAGAAGATATTTCAATATTTTTACATTACGCTGATACTGAGTTTGAGACGCTAGGCAAAATGATTCAGTGAGTGAAAATGATGTCATATTTACAACAAAACGATCATTTTCTTCGATAAAACTAAATAGTTGACCAATACTAAATGGCCAATACTATGGCAACTAAAGGAAAATTTCTGAATGGTAAATTTTCGCGGGTACTGAGATTAGAACTTAAACTTTATGCGAATGATCACATGAAAAGTTGTATCGGACAAACGTGACTTTAAGTTTGGAAATACATTCATTAATAATGTATTGCACGTTAAAATACTTTTAAATTGTGAATTTGAGTGGTGCGTATGTAAATTCTGATAATGTAAAAATAACGCACAGTTTCGATTTTATGGGGGAAAATTTTATGATGTGACAAAGCGAAATCCTTTTTACTGATTTTTCATCCCGTAAAAACAAACATAAGAGCCTCAATCGATAACTTCAACATAATTACTCATCTTGATTACGTATTCTAATACAGTTTAATTTTTCAATAATTTAAGCAGTTGAAGTTTGTGGAAATAATATTTTGGTAATTTTAGGTTAAAAAGATTATTTGTTTTAAGAGTTAGAAAACCAATGTAAGATGAATTTTTTTTTTTGTAATTATTTTTGTAGGTTTATTATCAATTCGGTCTAACAGTTCCATTCTAAACGTTTTAATTCGTCGAGTTTCGACGGTTTCCAACTCGTTGTAATAAAGGTTAAATAGTTTATCAAAAAATTGCTCTTGAAACATTATCAAAATTGATCAAATTTTTAAATGTATTATATGTTTATTGATCAGATGGGATAAATTATATTGAATTTGAAACTTGTGCTTAAATAAATTCCCACTCGCACCTCCCCTAACATAATTTCATTTGCAGGGACAGTGTTGCCAGATGGGCTATTTTTTTTAAAATTCAGATTCTTGATTTGCACAACTTTTTTGAAATTGTAAAATGCGCCTGATTTAATAACATATTCAATAAGGCGAAAACAAAGGGAATTTCACCGTTTCAAATAAGTGGTAGCAATCAAGAAATCTGAATTTTAAAAAAGTAGCCCACTGGCAACACTGTGCAGGGGTGGGATTTAAGGGATTTTTTAAGGAAAAGTATCACTATTTGTTTATAGAAAAATAATTTTAGGTTAAATGCACGAAATTTCGCCTTATTTAAGAAGAGATTTTTCTATAAAAATGTATTGATATCGAAGAATTTTCCGGTAGTGAAATTTCACGACAAGTACAACCCCTGCATTTGTGCATGATATCTAAGATACATTGAATTAATTTTTATTAGTAAGTTGTAAATGAAAAATATTGGCTATACCGTATTTCAAAGACATTTTTCACTTTCATTTCATATCTAAAATGTCTCGTAAGTGGGATAGGGGAACAGTTGACAGTCGAAGATTGTATTACAAGTTAAAACTGCAGTAAAAGAAGTGATTAGCAACGCTGAGATATAATAGCCATATTATAAGATCATATATTACAAATATAAATACATATAAGTTTATAATTATACATTTTAACTAGGTAACATTGAATACAGTTAGAAAAATATTGGTGTCCCATCCGTACCTATTAGTGTCCCATTCATCGATGTTATAGGGATGATTGGGACAGAAAATAATGTTTTCTAATTTTTATAATATTTTACTATATAACAATAATCTAAACTAAATATGATGCATAGATGTAGTCAAATACCTAATGTATGAAATGTGATATATAATACTGATAATAACTTTAAAAAAGTATTAAAAATAAACATTTTTGTAAAAATGTCCCATTCATCCCCACCTCCCCTAAATTAAAAAAAAGGGTTATAATCCCTCTTTGATTGATAAACCTTTTTATAAATTTGTTAAGCCTAAACGTCCTTTTTTCCGATTCAAATAATACTCCTAATTTTCACTATATAATAGTTCTGCCCTTTTATTCTCTTCTCTGTTTTAAAATTGCTAAAATCCTTTCTCGTTTTAATTTTAAAATTTTCTTCAAATGTATGAATAAAATTAAATTTTCTTCTCTAAAAGATCCTATTCCTACTGAGAACCGGTGGGATGTTTATTTTATTCCTTGCTCTTGCAATTTAGGTTATATTGGTCAAACAAAGACACCTTTAAAATTCAGACTAGGCAAGCATCAGAAGTATATTGCAAATCGAGAAATTTCTAAATCTTCGATTGCTTCTCACAGTTGGTCTTCCAGTCATTGTTCCAATTTCTCCATGGCCAAATTTATTTCTTCCCTGCCTCTCCCTCTCACTTTGATTTTCATGAAGCATATTTTATTTCTAAAAATTCTGCTAATCTTGTCAATGATCTTCCATCATCTCTTTTCCTATCTCTAGCGTGGAAATTACTTTTCTAATTCTTTTACCTCTTCTCTTGTTTCGTTACTTTTTATTTTGTTAAAAAAAAAAAGAAAAAAAAAGGATCTTTGGGGGGTTTTTTTATACTTTTATTATTCTTTTATATTTCTTTATTTATTATTATTATTTTTACTCCTTCTATTTTATTATAATTTTGTTTCTTTTATTTCCATTTTTCCCTATCAATTTCTCTTCTACCTTTTTGGCAACACTTTTCTCTTCTGCATGTGCTCCTTTCAGCTAGCGCCATCTGTCGCATTATTTGCAACATTCTCTACCTTTCAGTTCATTTTTGACCTTGTGTTTATTGTAGCTAATGACAAGCTGCTATATTTTTAGCTCGAAACGCGTCATATGTATTGTTTTTATTTTTTGGTGATTTTTTACAAAGTTTTATTATTTTAATTGCTTCATATCGCCAGTTTTCGGTGCTGTTTCGCTACGTTGGAAAGTGTTAAAAAGGTTATTTGTAATCTTAATTTATTAAAGCAACAAAAACGAAAGAGCATTTATTTAAGGGAATTTAGAGGATTTATTTAAGGGAGAGGGAATTTAACCAGCGATCAGTATAAGCGGTCGATGTTTGTAAAGTTTTATGTGAGTAAACCTTAATCTTTAGAATGAATCTGCAATTAATTATATAATTATATATTGAGTTAGTTTTCTCAAAATTTGTTTTCTGAATCAATACATGTAAATGGGTATTCTAGGATTGTTATACATTATTTATAATACTTTCAAACAGAGTTAAAAAAAATGTTTATGAATTCTGTTTGTCTGGTCGTGATCTAAAACCGGTAAAGAAACTCGAACTCTTATCTAATTTATATAGTAGTATCTTATTAAGATTTCCAATGACTTATCCAACATTGAAAATGAAGTGTTTAATATAAATAGTTCATTTACAGCAAATACTCAACATAATTAATCACATTGAGTTCTATGAAAAAAGATAGTTTGCAGTGCATTTTAATAATATTACACTAGTTCAAACATAATGAAATTGATGTACATCAAGGAGCAGCACTACAAAATGCTTACTATAAAATATAGTATACATAATATATATCGTTCATTTACAGGAACCCAGGGAAAATTGCTTTATAATACAGTAATCCCTTATCACTTGCGGATTTAACATTCGCGAGTTTTGATTATTCGCAGAAAAAAAAAAAAAAAAAAAAAAAAGGAACTTTTTAACATTCGCGAATACTTAACTTGGGTATTCGCAAATTTTGTTTTATAATTTTTCTGCAAAAATTGTGTGAGAAATTTTAAAACTTCAACAACAACCTGTTGATAAAGCAATGAAATACGATCATTCACTCATGAGGAGTCTTAAATTTAAAAGAACAAGTGGGTAAGTATGATCACAGATCGCACAGAGGGTATCGTTTAATATTCCTTTCAAAACACTTTATCCTTTTGCGAAATCTATTAGTTCTACATTTTGCTACCAGGGGTGCACTCTATTCTAAACAAACCTCTATCCGAACTAAACTCCGTTTTACAACCTATCCGTAGATATATTAGTCGAGGTGATCGGGTCCATAGCACAAGAGATATGTCGGCGCCCCCTGGCGGTAAAAGTGGAACTAAAATATGTAAGGCTATGGTACATAATATGGAATGATGGTCAAAGGGTGTCGGCGAAAGGTTAGAAAAGTGCACTCCGGGTGAAAATTGGTGAAGATAAAAAATTGCTTAAAATACACAAGTTAGAGCCCAGAGGGGTAAATAATATAAGACTTTATGAAATTTTTATCATTTTTCATGTGATCGCAAGTGTTTTGCTATAAGTATGCAAAATTTCAAGTCTCCAACTAAATTAGGGGCTCAATTAGAAAAATTGCTTAAAATACACAAGTTAGAACCCGGAAGGGTAAATAATTTAAAACTTTTTGAAATTTTTTTGATTTTTCGTGTGATCGGAAGTGTTCTGCTATAAGTATTCAAAATTTCATGTCCCCAACTTAATTAAGAACTGAGCTAGAAAAATTGCTTAAAATACACAAGTTACAGACCGGAGGGATAAATAATATAAGACTTTTTGGAAATTTTATGATTTTTCATGTGATCGCAAGTGTTTTGCTATAAGTATTCAAAATTTCATGTCCCCAACTTAATTAAGAACTGAGCTAGAAAAATTGCTTAAAATACACAAGTTACAGACCGGAGGGATAAATAATATAAGACTTTTTGGAAATTTTATGATTTTTCATGTGATCGCAAGTGTTTTGCTATAAGTATGCAAAATTTCAAGTCTCTAACTAAATTAGAGGCTCAATTAGAAAAATTGCTTAAAATACACAAGTTAGAACCCAGAAGGGTAAATAATATAAAACTTTTTGAAATTTTTATGATTTTTCGTGTGATCGCAAGTGTTCTGCTATAAGTATGCAAAATTTCATGTCCCCAACTTAATTAGCGCCTGAGTTAGAAAAATTGCTTAAAATATACAAGTTAGGGACCGGAGTGGTGAATATAAGACTTTTGAAAAAATTATGATTTGTCGTGTGATCGCAAGTGTTCAGCTATAAATATGCAAAATTTAAAACCTCCAATTTAATTAGGGGGCTGAGTTATAAAAATTGCTTAAAATACACAAGTTAGAGACCGGAGGGGTAAATATAAAACTTTTTGAAATTTTTATGATTTGTCGTGTGATCGTAAGTGTTCAGCTATAATTATGCAAAATATCAAGTCTTCAACTTAATTAGGGGCTACGTTTGGAAAAAAAAAAGCTTAAAATACACAAGTTAGAGCCCAGAGGTTTAAATATAAGACTTTTTTCCAAATTTTATGATTCGTCATTTGATGTGACGTGTTCAGCTATAATTATGCAAAATTTCAAGTCTTCAACTTAATTAGGGTCTCAGTTAGTAAAAAAAAAGCTTAAAATACATAAATTAGAGCCCGGAGGGTTAAATATAAGACCTTTTCAAAATTTTATGATTTGTCATTTGATGTGAGGTGTTCAGCTATAAGGTTGCAAAATTTCAAGTCTCCAACTTAATTAGGGGCTCAGTTAGAAAAAAAAGCTTAAAATAACCAGTTAGAGACCAGAGGGTTAAATATAAGACTTTTTCAAAATTTTATGATTTGTCGTTTGATGTGAGGTGTCCAGCTACAAGTATGCAAAATTTCAAGTCTCCAACATATATAGTTTCTGAGAACGGACTGTGTGACGGACAGACAGACATAAGAGTGAGACGAATAGGATTTCGTCAGATGAACGAATGGTATATCAGTACATTTTTTTAGACATCAACTAGCAATTAAACATAACACTATATGTTTAGCGTGTACATTTTAATACTTAATAAATAAATGTTTATGTTTTAATTATTTTCTTCATTTAAAAAAATCCTAAAAGTGTTTATGCATGAGAAGATTGTCTTAACATTCGCAATTTTGACATTCGCGGAGGTTTCCGCGAATGTTAAGGGATTACTGTTCTGTCAATTAGCAATAATTGTGGGAAGTGGGTTTTTAATTAAGGTATGGGGTTTAAAATGTAACTAATATTTGCATATTACCTTGAATAAAAAATTCTATAGATCATATACAAGGGTGCACAAAAGATTTCGAACAGATTTTTGCTTTTTAGTGGAAATGATACTTTTCAGCTCTGATAGGATTTTCCTATCTGAACGATTTTTTTAACGCTTCATAATGTACATATAAATCTTTAGTTTACATATAGATCTACACGAAACAGTTTTGGTAGTTTTCCGACAATTGAGGGTAATGCCTGAAACTATCTTTTCAAATGCGTTTAGTGGTTTCCAAATTGTTTATATAGACATCATATTTCACATTCTTATGCAAATATTTTAATTTGTTATTCAGGGTTTTTTTCTTCAAATTGTATGCATATTGTATTTATAATGCGGTAGATAATCATCTGTTTTCGTTAGAATTATTTTCTTGTTATTTTTCTGTATTAAAAACCTATGTTTAATTATACTTTAGAGTTGTTTTTTAATGTAATCCGTCGTATTTTTTTAAGACTGTTTAAAATACAATAATTTAAAATAATTTTAATAATATAAAATATAGTAAGTTTAAATTAACTGAAGAAAAAAATCTCTAATCGTTCATTCCCTTTCCTTTGATTTAAAACAAAATCAAACAGTAAGAAGAAAATTAATTAAAATCATTTCTGAAATACAGTTTTAAATACTCTAAACTATTTAATATATTTTCAAATGTACATTTCTCATTAAGAATTTCCAACTACACGATTACATATAAATTTAAAGTAACATATAAAAACCAAATGTCAATAGTAATAAAAAATTAGTTTTCCAATTAGTAATTCGATTTATTCAATAATGATATTAAAAAAATATGAAATAATCATTATTAAACAAATGAGCATTTGATTATTTGAGCAAAAATTTTATTAAAGTTTATATCCATTAAAAATTAGAATAACAAGACATTACAAAATTCATTAGTGAATATGTATAATAAAGATTTAATAAGGATATTTTAAGAAAGATTTCGAATTCTATTTAAATTGTTTCGCTATTTTGATTGAATTAGTTACTTTTATTGCGTGTTAGTTATCCGTAACGGATACGTACGTTTATAAACTGTAAAAAAATGGACTAAATTACGGAAATTGTACTGGCAATTGAGACGATGCACTATTTCCGTATTTTAGCGGGAAAAATTCCCCGTAAATTACAGAAAAAAGTTCTGAAATTTACGTGGACAAATTTCCTTTAAAATACGGAATAGTACTAGCGTCTCGATTGCCAGAACAATTTCCGTATTTTTGTGTGTGTGTGTGTGTGTGTGTGTGTGTTGGATATCAAGTAGATTAATTAGTGAATTGAAATGTAATCTTCATAAATTACTAGTTCTGATTTATGTAACTTAGAGTTGTGCCATAATGGCCATAATGTTAGATTAATTAGATATTTCTTTAAATGTTAATTAACTCGTTATCTAAACGTCGGATGTTATACGCAGTGCTGCACTGGCAAGTATTTTTGAATTCTATCTCGCACACTTTCTCAAAATTTAAGTCTATTAACCCAATAACGGTCGCATTAAATTACGGTTTAAAAATTCAGACTACTTATTGCCACCACTTATTTTGAAAAAGAAATATTCACCTTATTTAATGACAAGTAATGTGACACCAAAATAAAGGCAATTAAAGTATTTTATGAAATTGGTGGGAATCAATCAATTAGAATAAAAGTCGCAGCCCGTGAGCGCGACAGGAACGAGAATTAAGGGGTTATATACGCTATGAAACATTTTAACGCGAAATATACTTCCAAATTTATATTTTAAAAATTGTGGTACGAATAGAATAAATAAAATAGCCGCCAGTGGCAGTTCTGTATACATCCGATTTAACTATTTTTTTATTCTATTTGCGCCACTTTTTAAGAAAAGAACTCTGCCATAGACTTGGACGATACTAAAAGGGTATACCTCCGATCTTATCCTGGCAAACTTCGGTTGATGAATGATACTAGGCAACGGCTTGTTAATTTATTCTTGAGGGTATTTTAATTCGAATATTTTTAAATCTTAAATTAAAGTTTTCTAACATTATTTTTTTCCTGTGCTCAAGGACTAGGCTTTTTTTTCTCTCCTCTACGTCATTTTTAGGTGAGTTCATAATTATATTAGTAAGTAGCGTCTATAGTCGTCATCTCGTCCGTTCGTCTGTCCACATACAACAGCGCAAACTCTAACCCAAGCGGATGGTTTGAAATTTAATGTATGTAATCGTTGCAAAATTTTGTCGAGTCTTATCAAATTTTATGAAAATAGATTCAAAACTTAAAAAAGCTATTAAAAAAGTTTTCTACTTTATATTAAATCCTATCATACGTAATTAATTCAGTCACATCCCATGATATGTAGTGATTCTAGGTTCCTATGGTGATTACGTCCTATTTTAGATGGAGTCGTATTGTTTACGTATTACTGAATTTAATATATATAATCGTAATAAATTTTGTATTCATGCGTTTTTGTGTGAGAGAGCAAAATCTATTGCACCAAGATCTGAATATTTATAAAACTAGTTATAGCACAAACAAGCCTCATTTGCCACGTTTGATACACACTTTCCGACTTGTTCCTTTCTAGTACCAGCTGAGAGAGTTGCTTTCCAAGTTGTTAATCATATCATGCTCTACACCAGGGATGTGTGACAGTGGTCACAGGCTCTTCGTCAAAATGTCTACGAAGTCGAGACAAGAGAAATCTATTTCAAGGGAAAAAATGTAAATTGCTATTGAATATGAAAATAGCACGTCTCCGCCTGTAATAAAAGTGCTAATTTGAGCAATTGTATGCCATTTATAACTCAGATGTATACAAAATTAACATTCACAGAGAATTAAACTAATATGCAATATTATTCAATATCATATTGAATCGTGTTTCTAAACGACTTAAATAAAAATAAATTAAACATATCTTTCTCTCAAATACAGATTAGTGTATATTTACAAAATAAAGCGCATTCCAGAAAAAATAAAAAATATATCAGTTCATTAAACTTGATTAAACAATTCTAAAATATATGTATGTATAATTTCAGACATTTAAAAAGTAACTGTTCATATTAAGGTTAATGTCAGACGAACGTCGTTTTGCACGCATTTTTTCCTACATCTCATCCCTGCACTATGCTAGCGGCATTGTGTAGGGATGGTATGTAGGGGAAAAAGCGTGTAAAAAGACGTTCGTCTGACATTAGCCTAAGTCAGTGTTATCGTAATGTTGACTCACAAGCGTTCTATATTAGTTAAAACTAAAACTAAAGTCTCGGTGTGACAAACTATAAATGATCATAGCATTCGGTGTTCATCCCCATGTTCTTCACCACGGTACTTGGGGTGCTATTTATAACATTTATTGACTTTATAGAACATATCGCTAACCCGCAAGAAATGTGACACATCTCACAAAAATGCATTTTGTGTTTTATTCCACAAATAGGTCTGTCATAGGTGTGCCTTGCTACACAAAGGTTTCATAAGTGTAGTTACACTGAAAATCACTTTATTACGCTAATTGCCCATTCATGACAACAGAAGAGGTGTGGATTGTGTGGAGAGGGAATTTTATCCAACCCTCCAAACCTCATCATATGCCTTCATTCTTAGGGGTTTTATACTTTTATACACGTTTTTACTCCTGCATGCAAAGTTGAGTTACAGTGCCTATAATACCTAGTATGGAAATATGTTATCCAAACAGTGCTAAAAATTTGTATCCCTTAAATGTGCGACGATACTGCTAAAATTTCAAGTGTCGATCGTAGCGACATCTGAGGGATTTTCGTATTACTAGTATTACATTGCATAGACTAGCAATTTCTTGCAGTTGTAGAAAATATCCTGCAGATGTCGCTGCGATCTGCATGTTGCAGCAGTATCATTGCACATTTAAGGGATACAATATTTTAGCGCTTTTTTACGTATTACAGGGATAGCCGATTTCCACACTATATATTCTAGGCGCTATAGCTGAGTGCTATAATTTCACGTCACAGAAAAATCATGCAAATTTTCTATTGCCTCTCCTGTGAAATTTACTTTTGTCGAGATGCGTCACTTTTCTTGAGAGTGAGCGATATGTCCCAATCATATGGTCAGCATAATGCAGAACCCCGTGCGTTTAATTTCCAAGGAAGCTTTGTACCCAAATTAAAGGTCCAGTAGGGATGAAAGATCGAGAATGTCGGGTTGTACTCAACTCTAGCACGAAATTTCCATTTGAAGTTAACTCGTATTCCTACCCGAATCCGACATATTTCAACCTGCACCAGACCCGAACCCAAACTGAAAAGAAAGAAAATCATGTTTTAATGCAACTATGAAAAGTGATCTACAATTAGATCTATAATACCAATTTTACCTTTTCTATAGAAAAATGGACCTATCTATATTCTTTAACATTGGAATATGATAAAATCGCGGAACAGCGGACAACTCGCAATCGTTGAATAGAGTACTGCATCGGGTTTTCACTAATTTTTTTCTTCTTGTCGGAATGACTCTAGTTTTCTTTCAGCGGATCGGAATATCCCTAGAATAATTCTTGCGTATCATATTTACGATTTTTGAAATTCGGGATGTTGAGATTTTTACAAAAAGTTTGAGCAGAAACATTTTTCAGATGGAAATAAATATGTATTTCAATATGAATGCAATTCATTGCATGATAAATAAAATGTATATAAGATATGTGATCTTAGATTATTCTTTCTTTACGGTACAGTTAAGAACCATTTTTTCTTCTATCGGAGTAAGAAAAATATGACCAAGATTTCGTTTTTCATACACACACAAACACATGCATTCAATTTGTGCTATATAATGCACACATATCCATGTTACGTGTGTGTAGATTGGGTGGTTCCCACTATTCAGAGGTATAAGCGTACAAATGTATAAGTGTTAGTTATAGAAAAAGTGTTCACTAAATAGAGGTGCCCGCTTTTCGGGAGTGTTCATTATAGAGATGTTGTTGTACGTAGATTTTAAACCTGAAAAAATGTTTTGGACATTCTTTTGAAAAATCAGCTCAATCCGAACACAATACGCAAGTGCCCAAACCAAACCAAAACCGAACCGAACCAAAAACATAGAAAGTCAACCCTGCTCACAGTGGGACGTTCTGATGATCTAGGTGGACAAAGTTATTTCGTTGAAATTTAGTTGAAGTTTTTGCTGTTTGTTTGAATGCATCACTAATAAAATACTCAAACAGTGATAAATATTTTTTTTAACAACAATGTCTTAAAATAAAAATACAGTGTGCCCACTAAAGTCCGTCCCCACCCTCTTAACTGCCGAACGACTCAATCTATATTCAAAAACGTGGTGTCTAGGTATAGTAAAGAGGCTATGCGCTACTAGATGAGAGAGCTTACAGCGCCACCTGGTACAAAATGGCGGCATTAGCGTTGCTATCGCGAAAATGGTTTGAAATATGTGATAAACGTGAATGACAAATTTGTAGAGCATCATCGATTTAGTCCGAAAGGACAATTTGTGAACATGAATGATAAATGAATCTCGTCCTGAGCATGAATCTCGTTTTCAAGATAGTAATACTAATTCAGCTGTTTTGCACCAGGTGTCGCTGGAAGCGGTGTCATCTGGTAGAGCATTGCCAGTTTACTATACCTAGACACCACGTTTCTGAGTATAGCTGCAACCTTTCGGCAGTTAAGAGCGTCGGAAGAACTTTTTGGGCAGCTAAAATAATGCATTACAAATAATGCGTTAAACATACTTATTTTACAATTAAGTAAAAAACAATTTAATGAACACATGTACGTTAACATAAATTTCTTTTTTGTATTTTTGTCTAATCAAAATTTCTCGAGAAATTTGTGTAGTCATCCTGAAAAACAAATTTTTTTAAATAAAACCATATAAAAAAAAATAATACTTTGTTGCACGCAATAAGACATATAAATGCTACCAAAATTATTTTCGGATGAAAAAATGCTGTTGTGTGAATAAATAACCTATATAAATTTTATTCAATTTGAAATAAAATTTCTGCATATAGACGGTAATATATTCGAAATTTTTTTGTGTCCTTGTAGAAGAAATACAACTGCTATGCTCTTTGTTTTCAATTTAAAAAAATGCTATTGTGTATCTCAATAACCTATAGTAATTTTGTCGAAATTGAATTAAAATTTCTGCTTTTTAGCAACAATATTTCCACGATTTTTTGTGTGGCCCTGTAAAAAATGCATAATTTCTTCGTTCGTCAAATTATAATTTAATAGAATTTTCATCGGAAAACACATGTAGGCAAAGTTTCAGCTCCATCAGATATTATAAAGTGGTTTAAAATTGTCTCCCAAGATTTGAACTAATCTTTTATGTGACCCTGTAAAAAAAACGTAACTGCTACGTTCCATAAATTATAATAACATTACATTGTCATCCAAATGACATATTCTGAGCAAAGTTTCAGCTCAATCAGATTATTGAAATTGTTTAAATTTAACTTGTAAGTTTTAATCTAACTTTTTGTGAAGTCCTGTAGAAACAGTATTCTAAACAAATTTCTACGTTGTTTAACCCTTTCCGGCACACTGTGCCCGGATCGGGATACCTAATTTTAATTCCAAACTTACGAATGGCACCAAGAATATTTTAGTAATATTTTGCTTTTACAATGAACAGTTAAAATAGCATGTTTTTAATTTATAAAAAAGCCGTTTTAAAATTCCGGCGTCAGCCAATCATTTCATTACTTTACAACAAAAATTGCCCGTGCCGGAAAGGGTTAAATCATAATAATATTGTGTTGCATTCAAATTACACATGTATTCACTGTTTCGGCTCAATAGGTTAATTAAAAGTGGTTTAAATTTGACTTCAAAGATTTGAATTAAACATGCATACATGCACTGGAAGATAATATGAAGCTTGTTTAATAATAAAAAATTACTGATCTGCAGTTTTCTGCAGGAGTTTGTTTATTTTTTCAATACTTTAGGAATAGCACTTTGATTGAAAAAAAGGCTTATTGCTGAATGATGTTGAATAATTTGTTAAAAGTCAAGATGAAATTTGTAAAAAATATCAAGGATCATCCAGAATTTCAGCTTTTAAAAACAGTGGTAAAGCGGGTTTAATATCTCTTATTTACAAACAAAACTAGCTTAAATCTGACTTTGATAAAGCTGTGGCATTAGACCAGCAAACTTGTGCTTTCAAATCAAACAGAATAGTTACGATGTGCTTTCAAACTTAGGGAAGCTAATGAAACTTTTGAGACTCCCTCAAACCAACTGCGCAAATGGCTAACTTTACGGTCCACAATTAATTGACACCTCTGATTATTACGCAAAACTAGTTCGGATCTCGAAAGTACAGATATTCAGCTACCAGTATTCGCGGTTTTGTCAAATTCCAAGATAATAGGAAAAATGGATTATGTTCATCTAAATCATCAAAACGTCAAAAAATCAAAACTTTGCGGCCTGCGGAAAAAAAATAGCAGTCAACTTGATCGGGAAAACACAGCGTCAACCCGGCCCGATGCAGGATTCCAGAGAATACCTTGCACAATTACAGAGGACTTCGGACATGTATTTCTTTTTCTTTTGCATTATTAGTTATATCTATTTAATATAAATTTTCGGGTCCACCGCAGTTTTTAAACAAATCATTTTTAGTGCCCATATCTGTCTGTTTTTTTATACTTTAATATTTTTTTTTCATCCGTTATCTATTTATTCCCACACCTAATAAACAATTATAGCATTTTAATTTTCATGTGTAATTATGTAAATACTTATACAATATTAAGATATAGCTGATACTTCGAAACTTACCTTAAAAATATTTACAAGATAAATAATGTTTATTATATTATATTTAACATGAATATTTTACATATATTTAAATATTTTTAATGTATTTAATACATTTATTTTTTTCCATTTTTTATATAAATTATACTTCTGTAATATCAATAAAAAACTAATATTTCTGTAGTGCCATTACGTACGATATTTTACGATTGTATCAACATATATTTAATTTTAATACATATTATACGTTATCATGAGGATTCTAAAAAGATGAAATTCCGTGCATTGGTTCTTCAGATATGAATCTTTGAGTTCTTGAGGTATGATTATATCGTGTAAAACCAGCAAAATGCGGCACAGAGCGCTACCTATTGGGCGATTTACACCAGAGCATAATCATCAACAACTTAATCAACAACATAATCATCAACACCAGAACATAATCGTCAACATCTAACTGAATATGAAGTTTGGGGAAAATTCATGCATTAGTTCTTGAGATAGAGATTCTGCTCAAATAATGACAAATACAGCATAGCAGTGCCACCTGTTGAGTGATTTACACCAACACATAATCAGCAGCAATACTAATCAAGGTATACTTGAATCTCAAGTTTGATGAACATTCGTGCATTAGTTCTTGAGATAGACCTATTGAGGAAATAGTGCAAAATGCAGCACAGCAGCGCCACCAATTTGGTGATTTCCAACAACACGTAATCAGTATCATTTCATATGAAAGAATAACTTAATCTTAAGCTTGATGAACATGTGTGCGTTAGTTCTTGAGATAGAGCTATTGCAGAAATCGCGTAAATCCTACAAAATGCAGCATGACAGCGCCAGATATTGGGCGACTTACACTAAAACATAAATAGCATCCATTAATGTCAAGGACTAACTGAATTTGAAGGTTTATGAAAATGTGTGCATTAGTTCTTGCGATAGAATTGTTGCAGAAATCGTAAAAAAGGCAGCATAGCAGCGCCACCTGTTGAGAGATTTACACCAAAAACTTATCAGAATCAATCTATACCAGGGACTACCTGAATATAAATTTTTAATAAAGTCCGTGCATTAGTTCTTGAGATAGAGCGCCCACAAAATTTATGTCACATACAGACAGACAGACAGACATATTCACAGACTCACAGACGTATATTTTGTAAAAACATGTTTTTGGGGACCTCTGAACTCTAAAACGTGTAAATCCGTCAAAAATAGGAATTCGAAAATTTTCACGAATCTAATAAATACTTTCTTCTTGTAAAGATAGAAGAAAGTAATTAAAAAAAAACGATATATGTACTCGAAGCTTCTTTGAAAACGTTTTTATTATCTATTTATATAAAATCCAAGTCTCTGTGTGTCCCTCACGATTCCGGTAGGACCACCTCATTGAAATGAGTAATTGTTGAAAAATACTAATGCAGGGTTACCACAGTAGCGCCAAATGTTGGCCAACTTGGCGATAGCTGGCTGATTTGGCGAAATTCCCTTTTAAAACCATTAATCTTTCATAAAGGAGGTCACCAAAATTTAATTTAAACTCCGCTTTTTTAAGATATTTTTTCAAAATCTATGGGTGAGAATTTAAAGTACATCTTTACATCTTCCTCCCGATGCTACTAATAAAATAACCGCCAATAGACGACGCTGTACTGTATGAGCTCCTAACTGCGCGATTTTAATGTGCTTTAGGTACTTTTCCAGTGTAGGTGCCTTGGCGAAAAAGGAAATTTGGCAACATATTTTCCGGGAACCTATCCACTGTTTCATTTTATATACACACACGCATTTTTATTTCGATATTTATACGATTTATTTAACATAAAAAAGCCGTTTCTCTAATTTTATACAGAAACAGATGTAATTTGTACATAAAAACATGAATAATATACATATAAAATAAACATATAAAAAAAAACAAAAACGCTCATCAAGTTTGTTTTCATAGCTGTTTATATGATTTGACAGCAAATCTCAATATTTTTCCGTTATACGGACACCATGCCAAAATGTATGCTAATGCGCCAATTATTTCAAAATGCTAAAAGATATTTGTAATTTTATGCCAGGAGTTTAATATGAGTTTTATTTTATTGCTTTATTTTATAACAGTTATTTGTTCAATTATTTTAAGCATATATTTGTGATTTAATGAAATAGTTCGTAAAAGTCTGGAATTTTCAAATGTTATTTTTTTTAAATGCTCACTTTAGTATCGACAATATTTTTTCTTTTATTTTTCAAATGCCTCAATTCACGTGATTTTCATTTTGCGCCAACTATTACGCTTGGCGACAATGGTATCCGTATAACGGAAAAGTACCCAAATCTCACTTTCTGATGCCCAAATTACGCCAAGATTATTTTTAAAAAAGCCAAAGCCACTACAGTGGAAAATTACCAAACTGTCTATTATTTTGCGTTATCTGTGTTATAGTTTATACTATATGCAAGGTGAGTGGAGTGAAGAGTTTAAACATTAAATATTAAAGTTTCGGCACAGATGTCATATACGCCCCATGTTGGCGCGATTTTTTTCTGACGCCAATGTCATATACACAACGGGTACTTAACTGTCGCCAAAGTGTCGTTATTTTGCTTGATATGGTAACCCGGATGTTGTTTATGCTGTTGATGTTTTCGCCAAATTGGCGTCGGAAAAAAATCGCTCCAATATGGGGTATATATGACAACTGTGCCAAAACTTCTATAAAGCAGTATAAGACTAAAAAATTAAGAATAAAATAAATGCAAAATAAGACTAAAAGGAGAAAGAAAAATCATGCGTTAAGCATAGAATATGAAACACTTTCCAACGCTTCCTGAATGCTTTAACAAAACTTCGTTATTTAGGGAAATAAGGTAAATAAGATAACTAAGTAAACATTTTAGAAAACGCAGAAAAAATTTTAAAAATTGATTTCAGCAGTTACCGTCCATAGCCAATAGTACCGTTATTACATGCCACTATTTAGCTAAAATTTAATTTAAACTACTCTTAAAGCTACTGATATCACATTTCCAGATATTATCATCCATAGACGGTTATGTATCCAATTCTTTACGTGACCCTGTATATCATTTTATCTATATTCTACAAACATTTCTTAGTAAACTAAATGCAGTTCAGCGTAAAACTGCATAACTCCTTTAAAAACCACCATTAAGCAATTTATTCTCATACTCAGTAACCCTTACGAATTCTTTTGTGTAGCCCTGCATATGAACTGTAGCATTTATACACACGGTATAGTATGCATAAATGTAGTGAAACATAAAAGCGCATATCATAATTAAAAATGCATTTCTAGCAATCTTTGCTTATATACAATACTTCGGAGAAAAGTTTCTTGGCGAGAAAGAAGTTTGCCAACGTATTTTCGGACAACCTATTTACTTCTTCATACTCACAAGCATTTTTTGCGGTACAAATGTCATATTCGCCCCATATTGGCGCGATTTTTTTCGGTTGCCAATTTGGCGAAAACATCAACAGCATAAACAACATAATCCGGGTTACCACATCAAGCAAAATAACGACACTTTGGCGCAAGTTAAGTACCTGTTGCCTATATGATATTGGCGACAGAAAAAAATCGCGCCAATATGGGGGCAAATATGACATCTGTACCTTTTTTACATATATATACAATTTATTTAATGTAAAAAAAGCTATTTATTCATTTTTTATAAAGAAACACAAGTAATTTTTGCACAGATGTCATATACGCATCGGGGTTGGCGTGATTTTTCTCTGACGCCAATTCGGCAGAAATCTCACTTTCGAATGCCAGTTACTTATATATTTTTAAATTATTTGCTATCATTTTGAAAAGGAAATAACTATAAATAAATAAAAGTTTGAATTATAACTATAGAACAAAACAGTTTATATAATTTAAAAACAGAAAATAAAAGTAAATAAACAATTTATTAATAAATAAAAAACAATAGCCGGGTTACCATAGCAGGCAAAATAACCCCATTTTAGCGCCAGTTAGGTATCCCGGCTCATATCTGAAATCTGTGCCGTAATTTGTATATAAAAAAATATTATATATATTTAGAAACGATTTTTTTATGTATATAAGTGCATATATAAACAAAAATAAAAGTTCATTAGATTTGTTTTCATAGCTGTTTATATATTTTGGCAACATATCTCACTTTCTGATGCCCGAATTACGCCAAGCTTTTTTTAAAAATGCGCTATAATGGAAAAGTACCTAAATAAATAATTAACAGAAATAACCAATTATACAAACTAAAAATTTTTATTTCGAGATTAAAGCATTGTTTTTAATTTCGATTAAAAATACATATATCCTTGGATAATTTTACTTGAAATTAGGTTCACGGCTTAATATCTCATTCCATAAACCTAAACAAACAGAAGTGATTCATTCATCGAGAACCGTAAAAAATATTAAATCATTGAGGTAATCATTCACAAAGTAAGTTCTCCAACAATCAATGGACAAAATTCTAATGACGTCATAGTAGGTAAAATGGTGGCGGTATCATTTGTTTATGATTTGAAATCCCAAAGATTTAATTTTGCAATGTCTCTTAGTTACATTATTTTATTGTCATATTTATGAGCTCAGAACAAAAGCATATTTTTTTATTATTTAGTTATTAAAGACGGAAAAAAATTATAAATGTGCATGATTTTAAAAATTTAACTAATTTTCCTTCTTAATACCAAAAAATAACATCGGGAAGTAACAGCGAGTTTAAGTTAAATAAGTTTAGCTGTTTAATTCTGTTGTAATTTTCAAAATAACTGTATTTATTAGATTTCAGTAAACAACATCAGGGCCCGATTAAACTTTGAAGTTAGAGGACTTACAATTTCATTTCAGGACCTTTCTTTTGGAGAAGCTTTTCTAAATTCCACATATACATGGAAACTCTTCAGTGTTAGAAATATTATTCCTAGGACTGGTATAACATGAGAACAGCCTGCAATTTTACACAAGTTTTTTAAAACTACTTTATATCAGAAATTATACTAAAAACTGGTTATTTTTTTGTTATAGAGGCCCACACTATTAGAATTATGACAAGTTGCAGCCAATTTCGCCAAAGTCGTAACCAAGATCGTGAAGCACATAATAATACCATATAATACCATTTCATGAAATCGTATACAATAATTTAATAGTTTTTACCTTACTTCAAGTGTGTAATTTATTTATTTTTAAGGCTTAACAATCTAAATTGTCCAATATATGAATTTAAAAAAATGTAAACAAAGATTGAATAGACATGACCGCAAAGAGCCTCAAATCTGCATAACACTTGGAACCAAACTGTGCCGATTAGTGGTCTTCTACTGTACAGTTTTTCATAAACGTGTTTCGTTCTTAAAATGTGTTATTTTCATCTATCACTGCGGAACAAACGAGAAAACTCATATTCTTGCACATGAGTTGTATATATCTTTATATCTAAATTTCCGTCATTTATGACGGGCTACCTTTCTAGTTAATAAATAATTTCTCATCTAAAATTAAAAGTTATAAAATAAAAAAATAATAGTCTTTATATCACATTTTAATGCAATTTATGCCAATTTTTATTGTAACTCGTAAATTTAAATACAAATGCAGCTCTGAGTTTATTCTTGAATATTTTAAGGATAAAAGTCAATAAATTATCATATTTCAGTACCCTAAAATCAAAATTATGACCTTTGAGAAACATACCATAAATTTTACGAGTATTTTCTGAAAAGACATTGTATAAATCAAGTACTATTAACTCAGAGATCTTTTGCATATCGATATAAAACATTATATGAAATGATGTAAGAATACATAGTATTAAGATGGCTATTGTGTGTAATAATATTCTGTTTGGAAATGAAAGGTTTCTGAATGGCCAATAACAGCACTTTGTTTTCTTATTCTGGACATTTTTTTGAAATGTGAACTAAATTTCAATAATATTTCTAAAAATATCAGAATCCGATATCAGGAATTTTTTTACTATATCACAGTTAGAAAAAATTTAATTGTATCAAATGGCTTTAGGATATATAAAATATAAGTGAATAGATACTTTTATGACTATAATCTCAATATATAAAATTTTAAAAAGAATTGTGTTACAGGTTACTCGAAGATCATAAACTAATCCTATTGGTAATTTGCATGCTTTTTTTTTTTTGTTTTGTTTTTTTTTTTTTTTTTGTTTTTTTTTTCAGCAGGACGCTTAAATTGTTTTCTAGAGATGGCACGAGAGGTACATTTTACGTCTAGTATTTATAGTGTTACAAATGCAAGATAATCTATAAAAGTTATCAGAGATGTGAACAGCTTAGATGTTAAAGGTGGTAAACGACACAATTATCATTTTGAGAAAATGGTCTGTAATATGTGGGTTGTAAACTTTCTAAATGTCTATTTGCGTTTATCGATAAATAATTCCTTTCAATTAAAATATCTATGAGTATTCGATTTTTTAATATAGTAATTTTACAGATGATAGAGGACCAATGATCATCTTCAACCTGGCTCCGCCCATGTCATACTTACCATTCTTCAATATAACTTCCGTAAATTGTCAGCTTATTTGATCCAGGTTAAAACGATTCGAATCACAAATGTTTTAAGAAATACTATCGAGTAGAATCCAGGAGAAACATGAAACTAAATATATAAAGTTTCATCAAATAAATTTTCTGGTTAGAAAGCCGTTTAACGTTAATCATATTAACCGCCATTTTACGGAAGTTAAGTTGCGAGTTGGCAAGTATGCCATGGTAGGAAATGAACTTTAGATATCTATTCAAAGTTGAATTTTAAATCCGGTGGTCATTTGTGAAACAAAATCTCGAAAATATCACATTTCTCGTAAAATTTGCGAGAGTGAAATTAAAGACTGGGCAATTTAACATATACTATACAATTCATCCGTAAAAGATGTTCTTTACAGAAAAGAAATTAAAATATACTTTTAGTGAGAATTAGTGAATTACTGTTAGTGAGGTCAATTACAGTTATTTAAATTTAGTGGAATTGGAATTCTACTTAAGGGAAGACAAGACTGAGTGCGATGCTATGGGAAATATGCGAGCTTTAAGACCCGTTTCCTCGGAATGGGATTTCGTTTCCTCGGACCTGATCGTTTTTTACGAAATTTGGAATCCTTTCACTTGATTATGCTTAAGATTTTTGGCAGACGATTTTCTTCTGCGACTGACCTTTTTTTTTTTTTTTTTTTTTTTAAGAGCTCTGAAGATTAGCACACTATTTTGGAGCATTCTCAAACTAATTATTATTTTACTTTAAACTGTCTGCCACATATGATCTTACATTATACTCTACACCCAAAAATATTTTCATCGAAATCGGCGAAACATTTGGCGTTAATGGGTTTTTAGCTGAAAAGTACAATGTTTCGGAGAGCTTAAAAACTTAGACACTTTTAACTTGTGTGTAGTTATTGCAAAGTTCTATCAAAAATATATATAAACACTTGGAAAAAAATTAGTTACATATAATAAATGAGTATAAAATGTTAGAGTAAAAGTAATGTGAGTGGGCGAGGCGTCCCAGTCGTGTCTTCCCTTAAACAAATTATTTAGTAAATATATGTGTCGGGCTAGCTCAGATTCAAATCACAGAGAAATTTCACATAATTTCAAAATAACAATTTCTCGGGGTAGCTTTTTTAAATATTTTTTTATTTATTCTTGGTAAGACGGCACATAACAAATAGAACATCACACGTACACATAAAAACAATAGCGCGAATAACTTTCTACATATTTCCACAGCTCAAAACATAACAGAACTCTAACCAACTCACAGCATTTCTCACTCGGCAAAGCTCACGCAAGCGGGTCACGTGATTGCCGGTAAAGTCTATTTTTGAAACGGGAGGCGCGCGTTACATCCTCCCCCTCTGTTTACGATTTACGTCTCGGAGAGGAAACAGGATGCTTTCTGGGTCTTCCTCTTTTTCTTAAGGGTGCAACTGGAATAGTTTCAGTTTCATGAAATGATGAGAAAGCGGAAACATGGTAAGACCCAATTCGCTCGGTAGGATTGTCCAGGCTAGCAATATCATATGTCACTAGTGACTTTTTAGTCAAAACTATGTATGGACCATCTCTCTTAGGCATAAATTTTGCTGTTTTGTTTTTACTTGCCTTTCTCACAGGTTGTAGGGTAACCCATACTTTATCAAAAGGTGCGAAATACACTCGTCTATGATTTTTATCGTAATATTTCTTCCGCTGATCTTGTTTCATTTCAACACGCTCTTTCACACTTTTTGAAATATTTGCAAGACGTTTAAGATATGGGGTTATTTCAGGAACAAAATTGTCATTTTCCACAACAGCTCTAAAATCGTTCACCACATCATCAATTGTTCTTAATTCTCGACCAAATTGCAGATAGGCGGCAGATTGGCCTGTTGTATCAGATTTGGCAGAGTTCATAGCAAATCTAATGAAAGGAAGTTTATCAATCCAGGAAGTGTGTTCATCCCCAACAAGGTTTCTATTGTTGGGGTATTGTAGTGTTCAATTGTAACACTAACCCCAACTATTCGAGGTTTCAAGTCTCTATTTTTGCGTTCTACTGGATTGGCCTGAGGATGGCACAAAGGTGTCAACGATTAGTCTATTCCAAGAATGTAACAAACTTGTTGTAGAACAGCGCTCACAAACTGAGGGCCGTTATCACTTATGAGTCTTCTTGGGAAACCATAACGAAGGAAGATCTCTTCAATCAGAGTAGTCGCACATTCTTGTGCAGTGGCAGTTACCACTAGGCAGGCAAATAGTTCGACCCATTCAGTGGCACAATCTTCTACTATAAAACTCCATCGATGCCCATCTGTACTAGGAGGCAATGATACAAAGAAATCAATGCTGAGGGTCTCAAACCGCTGAGCATAAGCAGGTGTTCGTAATAAACCGACTTGTTTCTCATTTGTTGCTTTACAACGGGCGCACTCTGGGCACTTCTTCACATATTCAGGAATGTACGCTCTCATGCCTGTCCAATAATATCTCTTAACAATTCTCTGATAAGTTCCTGCTTCACCATAATGTCCGGCTGAAGGGTCGTCATGATGAAGTTTCAAAGTATTTTGTCTTTCTTGTACTGGAATGACTAGTTGCGCTTCTTCGGTATCTGATTCAGGAGCATACCTATAAAGCACACCTTGATTCATCAGGAATCCTCTATTAGTCCAATTGGCGAAATCTTCGCTTTACTGTTCGTCTGCAAAAGAATCTATGATCTTTTTAAGGTTTTCATCTTGCAACTGTGCTTCTCTGATATCTTTTGGACTTCTTGTTGGCATATCTATGCTGACAAAATTGCATGTCTCACATAAAGTAGATTGATGATTACAGACAGGGCGTGACAGCATGTCAGCCACAACATTAGATTTTCTAGGTTCATATTCTATTTCCTTCTTAAGAATTTCTTTCTTAGCAGGAGGCAACCGATAAGGTGGTACAGCAACAGGACCAGGAGCACTATCGCTTGCATTGATACGATGCTCCACAAACAGGGTTGTCTCTCCCCCTGGTTGAAAAATTTTTTCATACCTTTTCAGAACATCATTAATTTTGTCCCTTTCATCGGAATTTAGATTTTTGCCTTCATGTTCACGTACAGCGTACGGACTGACTTCGACCGAAACTAGCTGACGTATTATTTTCTTCTTCGTATTTGTCTACAAAATAAAGCTTTTTCCTAGGTTTATCACTGAAATGCCATGTTTTGTTGGCGGTATCTAACACAATGTTAGCATTATGCAAGAAGATCTAAAGAGTTCTATTACCCTTGGCATATGGTAATACGAGGAGTTCCGTTACGAAGACTCGGCCTTCAATCTCTAAGGGCACAGTGGCTGACAAAGTGTCTCTAACCACCGTAATTCCGTCTGCTAGTGTTACATCATGAGTATGAGGATTCAGGGCAACACCAGTTTTTAAAAATAATTGATACATACGTTCTCCCGCAATAGAACGATTCGCTCCCGTATATGCACAGACTAGCACCTTCTTATTGCAGATCGTGATAGGCACATTTGAAGCTGAAACTGCTGATGTACTTAAACTATATAGCTCAAGACGATGTGCTTGCACAGTTTGTTTTTTAACTGTAGGGGAACAATCTTCTTTATAAATCCCAATTTACCACAACCATAGCAATCAATATCGGATTCTAAGCGTCGATTAGCAAATTTTGGGGAAGATCGGTCTTCTTTTGGAGGCTTACTCTGCTTCCAATTATATTCTCGACGAGAAAACTCTTTTTTATCTTGGGGTACAACCGGATCTCTTTTAGGAAACGTAGATCTGATAATGTTATAAGCATCTAATTTTTCGGCAAGGTCGACTGGCGAATTTCAATTTTCCCAATCGTCTAGCATATGTTGTTTGCATTCAACAGGCACGCGCCTTTTCATTTGACCAGCTAGATAAGATCCTGAAGAGCCTCAAAAGACGTTACAGTTAATTCTTTAAGCCAGTTTTCAAAATAAGCTCAAAGTTCGAAATAATAATCTCGCCAAGTAATTTCTTTGGCCTTGCGATGACTAAAGAACAGCTGTCTAAACTTTTCGGCACTAATTTTAAACCTTTTTAGAAGTAAATCTTTAACATGTGAAAAATTTGAAGCGTTTTCTTCTGATTCACGAGCGATAAGTGTAGAGATAGAAGACGGTACAACACTGAGTAAATAAGAAATCCATAGATGCTCTGGTACTTTCGAGAGCTTTAGTTGACGTTCCAGGGGCACCAAAAACATGTTTCACCATCAGTTTTTGGCCTGAATGTAGGCAACAGCTTTTGGATATCTATCTTACTCTCCGGGTGATACATTACCCCTGCTGCGTTACCACCTACCGTTCCACTGGAAACGCTTTGCCTCTAAGCCTGTAACTTGAGCTTCTCAAGCTCATAATTCATCTCAAGTTTTTTTTTAACTCTAACTCTTCCGCTCTATGCTTTTTTTCTAATTCCAGTTTACGCTGTTCTAACTCTGCTACTTTTTGTTTTTCCTCCAAGTCTCGCCTGCGCTGTTCATCTTCGCGAGTCGAAATTTGGTTTCTAACTAATGAATTTACAAAATCAATTTCGTACGAGGGGGAGGATTTAATTTTTTCACGCAATGTGACAACGTTCATAGAGGGTTGTACATCTAAATTCATTTCTAACGCAACCTGATATAAATCTTCTTTACGAGCTTTATTAAGTTCAGACATTTTAAACTTTAGCAAAACAACAAAACAAGTACCCCACAAATGCCAAAAATTCGTTTAAATTATTCCCTAAAGGTGTGAGCTTTGCCGTTACAACTCATATAAACAAGACTTTAATAAAACAAGATAGTAAGCTTTAACCATAACAAAACTGTTACTAAAAACAAAACAAACTTTAAATCCTTGCAGGTATAAATAAACTGGATTGTCATAAAACACGACACTTAATCCGAACAATATTTTAACCAATATAAAACCATTTACTGAATAGTTAACACTTTCAAATAATATTCTAAATAATATCAAACACAAAATTGAATAATTAAATTTTCAACTAATATTATTATTACTAAGACTACTTAATATCAGTTTTATCCAATATAACTTTAAAAGAAAAGAAACTTTCATTTATAAATAATCAATAAATGCAAAAACTTACTCATTCTGTTTTTGAAAATCTCATTCCAGGTTTTTCATCAGTAAATCAGGAACTCAAAATTAAATACTTACGTTTAGCATTTAAATAATAACAAACACTTAAATAAAAATAGTAATCAATTCTCTTGTGAAACCAACAAAAAAAATAATAAAAATAAACACATATTTTTATGAGAATTGCAATAAAATTATAAATCATTTTAGCAACTTCTAATTTGACTGACAACAGTTTATTTTCCTCTTTTAAAAAGAAAAGAAAAAAAATCAACGAACATAAATGATTGTTTACTTCTTTCGCTTCCGCTCTCACTCACTCTTTTTTTTTTCTTTTTTTTTTTTTTTTTTTTCCTCAAAAAATATCTCACTTAAAACAAAGTAAAAATTAATCATGCAAGAACAAAATCAAAAGTAATTTTCAGAATAATGGGTGAGGGAGAGGGGAATGGGAAATATGCAATACAAACATGACAGGAAAATAATAGAATGGATTAAAATTAATAATGTTAAGTATATTACGAATACTGATAATGTTACTAAGAATGCATTCTTTTTATTAAACAAACAATGGATCCATTTCAGTTAAAAACCGCTTACTTGTTGATAATATTTTGTAGAATAAACAAATCTTGTAGAATAAATCACTATAGGCACAAACACTGTAGGCATCGTTGTAAGAACAAATGAAGTGAAAGTCCCTTAAAAACACAAACATCCTAGAACTTTCTTAAGACATTAACGAAATATTTTGTAGAACTTGAACTTGAGAAAATAAGAACACATATCACGTATGATGGAAAGAGGATGTCAAAGATGACGAAACATTTCATATTCCGAACATATTTCACAGTTCGACGACTTAATCTATAGAATTTTAGGAGCATATTTCACACACTGACAACGACCGGTCGTGCCATTTTTTTTCTCTGCTAGTTGAAAACACACTTTATCAAGATGCTTCTTAATTAAAAAATATTACTATATCACTTGGTTTGAAGAATGATGAAAAAATATTGCGAATGTTTTTGAAAAATTAGGATGTGAACATTTTTCTTTGAATTCGTGGCCGAACGTTGGGTAGCCAATTGTCGGACTAGCTCAGATTCAAATCATACAAAAATTTCACATAATTTCAAAATAACAATTTCTCGGGGTTGCTTTTTAAAAAAATTTTTATTTCTTCTTGGTAAGACGGCACATAACAAATAGAACAACACACGTACACATAAAAATAATAGCGCGAATAACTTTCTACATGTTTCCATAACTCAAAACATAACAGAACTCTAACGAACTCACAGCATTTCTCATTCGGCAAAGCTCACGCAAGCCGGTCACGTGATTGCCGGTAAAGTCTATTTTTGAAACGGCAGGCGCGCGTTACATATGTATACAGGTTGTATCATAAAAGATGGGCAAAACTTTAAGAGGTGATAGTACACATCCAAACAAACGACTTTCATCAAATAATGCATGGTCGGAAATAAAACACAAAAATGCTGGCACATTTGGAAACGTGGTCTAGTGTTGCCGGTGGGATACTTTTTTAAATTCAGATCTATTGATTGCCACCATTTTTTTGAAATAGCAAAATTCGCCTATTTAATGATAGTTTAAATAAGGTGAAAGCAAGGCGGATTATCAATTTTAAAAAGCTAGTTAGAAAGTGAATTTAAAAAAGTTGCCGACTCGCAACACTGACTTGATCCATGCAAACGTTAAAGCTCCACTCCTATTGGGAGATATCGGGAGAAGAATGACACTAGTAGCATGCAAATGTGATATGGGGAAGAAGAAGAACGCGGATGTAAAATTTCGCCTCAATTTATACATAAAAGTGGCATCCGAGTGCATCCGAAAGCATCCGAGTGCGCAACTGCCAGGAACGTAACGGAAGATGCTGCCTTTCACTAATAGGGAAAAGGCTGACATGTATTTTATCTACGGAACTGCAAATGGAAATGGCAGTGGGCTACAATTTTTAATTCAGATTCTTGCATTAGCACCACTTTTTTGTGGTGCTAATGAAAAATTGTAATTGTAAAATTCGCCTTATTTAATGAAATATTATTTAAGGCTAAAACAAGGGGAATTTTGCCATTTCAAAAATTTGTTGGCAATCTATAAATCTGAATTAAAGAAATTAGTCCACTGGCAACACTGAATATCTGCTTTAATTCCCTCCAGCACATTTGCGTTTTGATTACGTCAATACATTCTTTGATGAAAATTGTTTGTTTTTGTGTGTACTACATATCAGTTCTAAAAGTTTTGCCCATATTTTATGAAACACCCTCTATATGTGAATAAAATATAAAAGTATCTAGCGATCTTTCAGAAAATATCTATTTTGTAAGCTGTTTACACTATTCTTTATTTATAGTTTATTGGCTAGAACTTAAATGCGTTCTATTTTTAAATGTACAAGATCATTCTAACTAAAATTAATGCGAAATCTATATTAAGTATCCGCATTTTAAAAGAGTATTAGAATTATTTTTGGAAGACGTATAAATTCAATGCGTAATTTAATTAATTAAGAAAATCCTGAATTATGTATGGAATTATGCGGTAATAATCTCACAAATATACATACATATATTCCCCAATATTTCATATTTCATTTTATTTCCATAACTTTCAAGCTTGCTTTTATAGTTCATAGAAGTAAAATGCTATTTCATAACAGTTAATTCAGAATTCCTATTGAATTCATCAAATTCATTTTGGAAAAATAAGGAACATTCTCAAATTAATGATGTTGTTACTTCAATACAAATAGTTTACAGGGGCACGGCCGAACACACACATATACATGAATAAAGTGGTACACAGGCTTGTTAAGAGATTGTCGCCTCGATTTGAAATTTTATTTCAATATATGGTTAGAATTAGAATCCTGCACGGTCGGGTTGTACCCGACGAGAACCCACAAATTACATTTTAAGTGAACCGTAAAAATAATTTTTGGTAACTCGCAACTCGACCCGAATACGAGGTATTTCAACCCGCAATGAAAGAAAAGTAAATCATAGTTTAATGCATTAAGAAAAAAAATTCTAAAGTTGTACTTCTAATACCATTTTTATAATTTTCATAGAAGAATTAACAAATCTATAGTCTTTAATATTCAAATATAGTAAAACCTCTGAATAGTGTACGCCTCGGGTTCGTTAAATAGAGTCAAACATTAGGTCGGGTTATCTCGAATTTTGTTTTTTCGGCTCGGATTGAATCTAATTTTTTTTTCTGCAGGTCGGGTTCACACTAGAAAAGTTCTTGCGGCTCATAGTTCAGCTTTAAACGTGTCTGAATAAATAAATTACTAACGGAATTAAAAAAAAATCTTGTGTGTATTTCGTAAAAAAGAAAGGCATTCTTTATCATATATTACCTTAAAATTACCTGTAAAATCAGCTTAATTATAGACTTAATTAATCACTTAGTATGTATTAATAATATGTTTCAGTTTCAAAAGTTTAACCCCCTTCAGGGGCAAGATACTCTATGCGTGAAATTCTGAAATCATTGAGTGACACCAGAAATTAAAAGCAAATTTATTTGAAAATCATTTAAAGCTTTTCTTCGCTTACTTGGACACCCAGCCAGGACGCCAACCGTTAGGCTAATGGACCGCATGTCCTGGCGGGAAAACCCTCTCCACCAATCCAGCTCCACCTCATCCGCCGGAACAGTCTTACCAACGGCAATTATTTAATCAAATAAAATAAAAAAACAAAAGCACAATCCTGTGCAGCATAGATTCCTGCTATGCCAACAAAAGTTAACAAAAACGCATGTTTATAGGTTCCATGCAATGCAAATATAATATAAAATAAAAACTAAGATTAACTAACCTGAATGAACAAAAATCGCATGTTTAGAGGTTACATGCAACTCTGGCAAAAACAAAATTAAACTAAGATAACATAATTCGCAAGTTTATGGGTAACATGCAACCAGTGGCGTATCAAAGTCTATACTGATAAATAGTTCATGCATAATGTCTATACAAAGTCCCAAACTTAACGCATCACATTCACAGACAGAGTCAGAGAAGACGATCCTCAAAGTTCAGTCATTACACTTCAATATCCATAGTCATGTAACATCACGAAAATGAAACTCAGTAAAAGGTCCACTTCAATGGATCTCTACCATCTCCGAAAGTCTGGAACACTGCAGCACCAATGTCGCACCTTTTTAAAAGCATATATCACTTCCACAATGACCAACGTTCAGATCTTCAAATGAATGGCACCCCAATCTTCCGTAGAAGACAGGAAGTCCCTGCTCAAAGACCATCATCCACATACTAATCACTATCTGACAGTTGTATAGGATAGTATATTCTGATAAATTAAACAATGGTTGTAGCATACTACAGACACAATATATGATATTTAAGAATTCTGAGTATTATTAAAAACAAGTCAGCAGTAACTGCTGACGATCCATGCATCAGGACCAAAGAAACACACTATATTAGGTTTAAAACTTGTATCTTATGAACGAGTACAATTCGTTAAGGACGTTATAGTTAGCACAGAGCTTTCTATAGTTTTCTTTACAAAAAAGAACTCTGGATATATTTTGGCGAACTGTAAGTGAGTTATTAAAATAGAAAAAATAAGGCATTTTGGGGCATCTTCCAAATAAATAGTGTCTAACATCCCCTTTATAACCACAGTCACAGAAGTCGCTATTTCTCTTTCCGATTTTCTTCAGGTACTCGGGAAAGCTGCCATGAGCAGTAATAAGATATTGTAATAACTGGGCTGAACATACAAAGTTTTCATCCACCCTATTTAATACTGTATAAGTGTCTCTACCTTTACCACTATGCCTCCACTCTCTTTGCATATCCTTTACCGTATTCATTTTGCAAATTCTCTTAATTAAGGTGACAGGAAAAGGAACATTCTCGGTAATATTAGCATTTTCACGATTAATAGCCTCTTTCGCAAGAGTATCTGCTCGTTCATTTCCAAGGGTTCCGACGTGTGCACGGGTCCACCCAATAATCACAATCTTGTCAGGATGCTGTATCAAATTAGTATAAATCTCTTTAATTATCAAATTTGCTGGAAAATTTCTTTGTAGAGCTAGAGTTGAAGATTTGTTGTCGGTATATATATAAACTTTCTTGTAATCGGTAACCAAAAACCAATTAATAGCATATTTAATCGCTATCAACTCAGCCTGATAAATTGAATTCATCTTATTTAACGAGATTTTAAAATCTTCAATAAATTCGCCATACAGATAAACTGTATATGCGGCACCCACGCCAGCTATCATTTTCGATCCATCCGTGTACACGATGGGAACTTTCTGTTCTTTAATATCATCATCCGATTTATCTGTGATTTGTAGGTTATGCATTGCAGTATACTTAGGAAAATCTTTTGTTGCAAGATTAATCATTATATTCTGTCTTTTTATTACTACATCCTCATATTTTATATTGTCCTTTCCAATCATTATGTCATATTTCTTAACCAGATATCTTAAACTAATGTGTAAAGGAGGGATTCCGTTTAGTACGCACAATGCATCCGTAGAGACTGTCCTGTATGTAGACAAGATGGTGAGAAGACCTAATCGCTGGCATGAGCTTAATTTACTAAGTGCATGTTCTTTCAAATCTCTGTACCAAACCTCAGCACCATAAACTATCTGCTTTTCTATTACTGTCTTATACCATATTTTTCGGAAGTTCGCTTGGAGTCCTCGATCCCGTTTATCTGTTTTCTTAATGTTTGATGCCAGATCTCTAATTTTTTCTCTGATGTTTTCCAAATGTGAGATCCAATTGAACTTCGCGTCCAAAGTCAATCCTAGATAAGTGATGGTATCTTTAATTGGTATTGAGATGTTGTCAATTTTGAAGATGGGATGCCGATTTTCCAAAAGATATCTACCGAAAAGCATGCCCATGCACTTTTCCCTGCTTATCGTTAGTTTCAGTTCATTGCTAATATCCGCAAACCACTTAATACGATCATTCATGTTCCTCTCTAATTCGGCCCTGGTGTCAGTACCAGCAAAAATTACGAAATCATCGGCATAGGACAGAATTTCTTCAAACTTGATCCTGTATTTCTTCAGTAAATAATCGGCGACAATCAGCCACAACAATGGGCCAAGGCAACTGCCTTGGGGACAGCCTTTAAAAAGTGCGAACCAGATGATCCCGTTCGTAAAGCTGAATCCAATTCGTCTATTGCTGATGTAGTTCTTCAAAATTCTTTTAAGATAATCCGATATCGGTAAACCATCAATAATTTCCGCAAGTGTCATCCAATCCACCGCATCAAATGCTGCTTGTATGTCAATCGAAGTGATTGCATAGTACTTGTTAGATCTAAGTTTATCTTTTATCAACTCCCTCAAAAAATGGATTGCAGTCACCGTACTCCTCTTCTCTCTAAAGCCATATTGAGCCTAATCCCAGAATCCTATTGATTCTAACAATGGCATTGTTCTTATCTTGATAATTCTTTCTAATAATTTACCAAAAATGCTAAGTAAAGTAATTGGCCTAAACGATCTAGCACTTTCCCCATCTTTGTTCCGTTTACGAAAAAAGATAACTAATCCATTTTTCCATATCCTAGGAAAATGCCCGAATCTAAAACAAGCCGTGAAGAGTTTTCTAACATAGTTTGGGCATGCTTTACAAATATTCTTCACTATTAGAGCATCGATTGCATCATAACCCGGAGCCTTATTATTTTTTTGACAAGACATAGCATATCGCATTTCTCTAGTTGTCACCTCCATTACATCACCCGCAACCTTGCCTGTTGAAGTAAAATTAAAAATTTCGGTAGGAATTTTGTCAACGCTAAAATGTTCTTTCATCATATCCTTTGCTACATCGTCGTATGAATCAAATGGTGTCGAATTATCAAATCTTGTAAAAATAAAATCACTTGGCTTTGTAGCTTTACCAGTGATGTACTTATACAGAGTCCCATAAGTATCCGAAGTATCATGCCAAAAGTTTGCCCACGAATCTCTTTTCGCCTTTTTTAACATTTTTTTTATATTCTCTTCTATGTTTAATATATATTTCTTTCAAGTTTACATCTTCTGGGTTCCTGATATATCGTTTGTAATGTGCAGACACCTTATTTCTTGCAGATTTTAACTTTTCACTAAACCATTTTATGGTTGGTTTGTAGGACAAAGTACCTTTTCTAAAATGCTTCTCTGACATTTCTGTCACTATTTTCATAAAATTCTCTACGTGATCATCCAAATCAGTAGTATTATTAATCAATATAAGATCTTGTAACCAATTTTTCTCAAATTTCCTAATATCTTCAATAAATTTCCGAAAACTTTTATTCTTTGTTTTGAACCTCTGTCGTAATCTAATTATAGGGGTATAATTCAAAGAAAACCTTATGTAACGGTGATCACTGTAGGAGAATATTTTGTCGTCGACAAACCAGTTATTCAGTTTATCACATATTTCCAGACCGCCAAGTGTCAAGTCCGGACGACCCTTCTGTGTGCCCTGCACAAACGAGTGTGGAGCGGTGACATCATTCATGATTCTCAGTTGTTTTTCTACAAGGTGTTCCAGGAATATTTCTGTACGTTCCGTTTGACGGGCGTAGCCCAGGTCCATGATTGGCACATTAAAATCGCCAGCTATCAGGATCTTATCAAAATTGTTAAAATGTGAACCAAGATCCACAAAGTCTTTATCTATATTGTTATTAGGAGGTGAATACTGAGAACAAATAAAAATAACATCATCATTTACATTTAAAGAGATGGTAATGGAATTATCCAGAGCCAGGTTACTAATCACGGCATAATCCCTGTTAGTTATTATGATAGCAGAATTATATCTTAAAGAGAAATAGATTTGCCAGTCTGGTGGAATGCCAGGAGCCTCATAATCAGAAACATAGATATCTTGGCAAAGAACTAGATCTATATTATTAGACAAAACATACTGTACTAAAGCATCGCTTGCATCACCACAGTGATGCAAGTTCACCTGCACAAAATTCAACAAACCAACATGAGAAACACCCGTGACAGTGCCCTTAGCTACGATTAGCTACTATCTCCAGTCTATATTTCTGGAATGCCGGACAATTACTGCTATCAGCACGATGACTGCAATCCCCATTCACATCATCAAAATAACAATTTGAACAACAAAGAGTATCCGATTTACAATCTTTCAAGTAATGATCAGCAGCACATTTAACGCAGTTAACTCTCTCAGTACAACTATTGGACATATGCCCGAACCTCTGACATTTAAAGCATCTGGTTATTGACACAAACACAACCACTCTATATCTTTCAAAGTCAATGCATATTCTTTTCATTTTCAGTAGGATATTCTTACACTCTTCGTCCACATCTATCAGCCAATTATTTTTCCCTGCTTGGTTTCAATTTTACGTATTATCCGCAATTCCCTATCTGTACCTTTCATTAAACTTTCTATTATCGCCTTCGTAGTTGAGTCTATATCAGAAGACTGTAGCTTTCTTTTAAGTCCCATCATAGTATCTTCCGACGAGCCGTCCTGCAAACACTTTTCCACTTCCTGCTTTACATCCTCCTCTTTAAGTTCTGGATCAACACTTAAAATCAGTATTCTCTCCCTTCTTCTGATCGGAACATTTATCTTCGCAATATCCTTAATCTCTTCTGAATCTGCTAGAGAATCTCTAATCACATCCACCTCTGCTTTGGTCTTATATTTCAGTATCACCCTGTTAGTCTTAGTAGTTATGATGTCCTTTGGCAATGGGAGATCTTTATTCCTTTTATTAACCAACTTGATCTTTTCCCTCAGTTGTGAAACATCTTGGTTCTCCTCGTTCGGTGTCACTATTACCGTGTGGTCATCTCTCCTTTTCTGTATTACTTCCTTAGGTTTCGTCTGGACCTCCTCAATTGAGCTAACAGAAGTTCTACTGATTTTCTGGGCTAAATCTGACATCATTGCGTTATATTCAGCGCGGTCATCAAGTCTTGCTTTCATAACTTTATTGTCCTCCGATATTTTGGTACATTGTTTTAGGATAAAATCTAAAGCCTTCTTTACGCAATTCACAGTTGGTGTCGATATTTTATTACCCCTTGAACTCTTATGTTCTAACAAATCATGAATTTTCGCATTGATATCCATAACTACCTCGATAAATCTTTTACCTTCAGCATTCTTGATCCACTGTTCTACATTATCATCAGCCATCCTACCAATCCTAGAACCCTACAAGTACCACCAAAGACTTTTAATACAACCCAAAGACCCTCTATCGACAATAACTATCACAAAAAACCCTCTAACTGAAAAAGCAAAACAAACTACCGACAATTCACTTGCGTACGTTTACAATGAGAACTACCTGTCAGCTTAGATAAGAGACCGTGTGGTCAGAAAAAACACAAATGATCCAATTAAAAAGCGAAACAGGAAAACACGATTCAAGTATAAGAGAAACAACAGCTAATAAATCACCGGGTAATAGAATCAATAACCGCTGGATAAAAGGATCAGCCCACGAAAACTGCCTCACTAGACATGTGACACAAAAAGGACTAAAAATACCAATGTAGAGAAGTAATACCACGTGCAGCACAGTCAAAAAAAAAACCTCACACACCACGTGACCAAACTACACACAATAATTGTAAACAAACAATAACAAGATCGCAGTAACCACGGCAACAAAGACACTGACTACCAAAAATAAAAGTACTCTAAAAAATATACGTCACTACTAAATCACCACACAATACATCACAAAGCAGAATCACTGTGATCGCAAATGACATCAGCAAGAAAAATATACAGGAAGCAAACAACTAAACACAAAAATGGCTACCAAAACAAAATGTCAGAAATTAAAAGGAACGCTCACCGAAAAACTTCAAAAATAGATATCTCAATAAATAACAAGAATAATTAAACAAAAAGTAAGCGAAAAGAAAGCTCAGGTAAGATTACATAAACAATATTAGTATCAGTAAGAAATATGCATAAATTAAATAGATAATAGCTAACTTAGAAAACTTAACGTTAAAGCGTGTCTTTCGACATGCAAGAATCAATGTAAAAAAATTTTCAAAGTCCAGTAACTACAAAAATAATGCAAATATTTAAATAAAACTCATAACACAGTAAGACAATAGAAACAGGAAAAGGATTATGCCAAAAAATTAGAACTGGATCAGATAATTACCCAAATAATAGACTTTATCGCAGGAGCACCAAAAACAATTCAACTTCAATGGCGGAAACTTTGTTCATTTCTTCGCTCACTTGATAAAAGGAAAATATTCACTACAAAAATCTGGTGCCAGTGTGGCATTTTCGAATTAAAATTAGGTGGTCCAAAAATGAGCCATCGCCCTTCAAGGGATTAAACAAATTGTAAAATGAAAAAGGCTCTTGCAAATTTTCCTTCAGATAAATTTATCTGCATTAGTACACAGGTTTTTAATTTTGTGTCATTTCACATAGCATGTTTATTAACGTAAGCAGATTCACAGAATTTCAAACTCATTAATGAAACAGACCTTCATTTTAAAACCCATTACAATATTACATTTCATTTTTATGTAATTTGTTTCTTTAATAATATAGAAACATTTCGCTCATGAAAAAACTGAAGAAAAATCTGAACAATGTTTTCTCTTTTAAATTAATTGATTTGCTAAATACTGCTGTCTTTTGAAATAAAAAAAAGTTTTTTAGAAACATAGAGACATAGAGTTTTTTAGAAACATAGTTATTTAGAGAATAAATCTACTATTGGACGTGAATTGCTTAATATTTCTTTGTATTTGTTTCATTGAACAAAGTTATCTTCTAGGAATGATTTTTTTTTAAATTTAAAATTACACATTAAAGCAAATTATGTATTCTATGTTGTGATAAATCATTAGATAACGTGTTAAAACTTCTTTTCTTACTCTTAAAAGATATTCTCTAAGTAGCATGTAATAACGGCCTCATTAAAAATTCAAATCTTATCAATATCCTTATTAAACTAAAAGAACATGAACAGTAAACATTTTAAAATCATATATGGCACAGCAAGTATATTAGATATAATTAATATATGTCTCTGAATCCTAAATGCTACATTAGATGCAACTTTATTTTAGTTCATATAGGACTACACATAATTATGTAAAAAACTCTGTTAAACTCCCATCCAAATTAAAAATGCAGTAAAGTACAAAGAAACATGGTAAAATTTATTTATGTTTTTTTATTAATTTTCTTTTTAACGAAGTCACGGTTGTTTGAACTTAAATAAAAAAGAATATTTCTCACAAAATTCAAATATTAGCACTGTGTTTATTTTAAGGGAAAAAAAATGGAAAACAGAGCATTTAAAAAATTTATATCCTTTTATTAAAACATAAAACGAAAATGAGATAAGTCAAGACTCTAGACATGACGCTTTAGATAAATTTTCATTTCAATTAAGACTTAAGTACTTGAATTTGTCATTCAATTTCAATTAAAATGTCAGTTTATCCTCGGTAATTAAATCTCGTTAATGAAAATAATAAAGAACACTCGGTAATAAAAACAGTAGAACCAATTATAAAATAAAAGTTTATGTTTAAAAAAAATAATGTGCTATTTTAGTCGATTAGAAACACTTTACTACATAAAAAATGGATTTGTTTTGTGTTAAACGTTATCTTAACTAAATTTAATTACTTTGTTAAAGATGCTCAGTTTTTTTTTTTAATAAAGGACTATTTTTAAATGTATTCTAATCATTTACTTCTTTCCGAAATGGAAATATTCATTATTTAGTACAATATCTTTTAATTGAAAAAAATCATCTCTTCATGGGACAGTTTAATTTTCAATTTGTCATATCACAATTTGTACTTTTTTTTTCTGTTACAAAATTCGTTACTTAATGTTTCGTTTTCTTTCCTTCTTTCAAAAAAAGAAAAAAACAAAAAAACAAAAACAAACTGAGTTACATATAATAAGTAAGAATCAGGAAGGGAGACTAAAAAGATAAAGGAAAATCAAACTGCAAGGCGATCCTTTTGTACAGACCTTTAAAAGTTTTCAGTATACACATTTAACATTTGCCTTTTTTTAGAACGTACCGATTTATCTTAAATAAGGTGAAGAATACTAAAAGGATTTTGCGCCAGCACACTGTGTACACTTTCAGACCTATCCGGCTTGATTTTCACCAAAAACTACTATTTATACAACAAAAAAGTATAACAAAAAATAACAGAAGTTTAAAAGATTATGGATTACAACGAGATTAAAACTGAATGAAATAGAAATTTACAGGTCGAATTTTATTGCCAGTGTTTAGGAGAAATTATTTGCTTACAGCACAATATTGTTTTATAACATATTTTGTGTGTGCTTTTTTTTTTCTCGTATTTGAGAAAAGGATTATACATCAAAGGATCAGTTTTCAGTCAGGTGGAGTAAAGCGATTTAAACGATAAATCCCAAATAAAATTTTCAGTAAAACAATTTCTTATTGATCATATAATTTCTTGCTTATGTAGCTCTTAAGAAGAAATAAATTATGTTTTCGGAAAGTATTATCGCTGTCTTTTCTTTACAAACTTAAATAAAACACGATTAAAAACTATTAAGAAGCAAACTAAAAACAAATTTTAAACCAGAAAGAGAATAAAACGATAAGAAACTTTAAATTCTCTAGAAAACATCCACTGTTTAATTAATAAGTTTAGAAAAGATCAGTAAATATACTTATCTTTAAATAAAATATCTCTAGAAAAAATCCACTATGTAATGACATAGTTTAGAAAATATACTTTTCTGAAAACTCTATATCATCGTTTTCCTCTTCTCGCTTTGCTAATCTATTTTTGTCTTTTAAAACTTCTGAAACACTTTAACTCTTTAACCCCTTGGGGACGAGCGACACGTATAAGTGCCGCATGAAGCGCTCAGAATCCTTGTTTTTCCTCACCAGTAAAATTTTACTGTAAAATTTACTTTATTTAAACCCTTAACGCTCGAATTAAATTGCGGTTTAAAAATTCAAATTGCTTATTGGCACCACTTTTTTGAAAAAGAAATATTCACTTTATTTAATGACAGGTAAAACGATACGAAATTAATGCCAATTACGCTATTTTATAAAACTGGTGGGAATCGAACAATCTGAGTAAAAGACACAGCCCGTGAATATGACTGGAGCGAGAATTAATGGGTTAATCAGCGCATTTTCTCGATTCAAGGAAACACAAATTTCTGATTAAAAAAACCGGTGACAAAAATTAAAAATTTCGTAAAAAGCTCCCGTCCTGAAGGGGTTAAAGGTCGTATTGAATTACGGTTTAAAAATTCGAATTGTTTATTGGCACAACTTATTATATATATATATATATATATATATGTAATATAAGCGGTGACCCGTCATCGGGGGATGCTCTGACTCGGGGTGACTACGGGCACTTTCGAGCATCGCGGCCCGCTCCGGACGGCCAATACTGTGCAGAGGCGAACCGTGGCTGTTTCGTCGAACGGCATGGTTTTTTGGTAGTCGTGACCCTTTCCTGGTGAGTAAATATGAGTCCAAGTAAAGGAGATTGTGTTCGTTTGGACCTGGTTTTTATTGGGCCTTATTCCAATTACATATGATCCTTCAAAGCCCAGGTCCAGATGACTTGAGAGTTGACGCGGCCCGATTTCCCCCAAGTGCGCTGCCGGGGGGCGGCAGTTATTTTAGCACTTCATTTTAGTAAAAAGCCACGGTTTTTTCGTTGTCCCGTCTTAAATATGGAATTTTACTGCTAGAGTGCGGCACTACAGAAATAGGAGGTGATCTAATTTAATAGGCTAAAAATTATCCAGGCATTATGACGTTTAATGGGTTCGGCATCTGGGATCTTTAGCCTCACCACAAAAACGGAGAATTGCGTTTACCTTCTTAAAGATAGATCAATTTTGAAGCCTGAAAGTAGTAATTGTTACATAGGAAAACACAGTTAACAAGCGCAAATCAGACTTAGACTACGGCATTTCAAAAGTTAAATAAAATTTGGGAGTTTTAAAATTTAGAACTTTTACTTTTAAACTTTAAATTTTAAAAAAGGTTTAGGTTTTTAAAAAAGGTTTAGTCTTTATCATTTCATATCTCCCCCCCCCCCCACACACACTAAAACAAAGAGCCACAGGGCTCGCCTGCAAGACCTGTGGGTCTTTACCCATTTAGCTAATTTAACCCAATTTTAAAAATTAAAGAGCGGGTTTTTTTTTCAATTTTTTGCCTCTCAAGCCAACTGTACCCATTTGCAGCAATTATATTACACAGGGGAATATCTGTAGACCTGGAAATTGACAGATACATAACATCAAAACAAATACTTACTAAAATAATAAAGAAGTTACTAAATACTACATATGCTGCTTTCTTGATGCAAATGCTAACTGCTAAATAACACTACTGGTCAATCTTGAGACATAGTATTAATAGAAATAAAGATGGCTTACAATATGAAAAAAAATGTTCGTAGAAAATAAAATGTCCGGTGGTTGTTTACTAAAGTCCATCTCACAACCACTCTTTAAGTTCTTGCTCATATTGTAGCCTGTAAACATTTTTTTTAATCATATTTAACTTATAATTATTAAAATATGTAACATACAAAAATTCAAGATATAAAACACAAACTGCATAACGGGCAAAAATTTCAAAAGTAAAATATTTAAAAATACACATTATTCATACACTAAATCTTCAAAAAATGTTAATAAAAATATGAATTTTAATAAATGCAGCATTTTCAAAAAATGTTATTGAGATAAAATCAATGTAAAATACTATATAATAATAACAACTAACACAGAAACTTTCGTATTATTTGGCTTTTCTATTTTGGCAGGGCATAGCTGCTTATGTGGTGCAGCCTTAGGGTTATACCCATGATAAAACAAAACTAAATTGTATAAAAATGAAAACTACAGCAAAGGTGCTGAATTTGTGTGGTGTACAAAATGCACTGGGGAAAAATACAGATATACCAGGACAAGCGAGCAGGTAAGTTGCTGTGTGCACACTGAAGATGGACTTCTTCAGTGGCGTCAACAACCCACGGTGGCTCTCCCTAGTTATATCTGCATCTTTGCCTTTTTTGACCCAGTTTACTGAGAAAACTGTTCCAAGCCAAAAGGATTTTACTATCTGAGACATGAAACAAGACAACAACTCCTTTTTTTTTCTATAGCTAGCTTTTTATTTTATATGTCCGGACCTCTAAAAATTCGTCATTGGTTCAATCATCACAAAAAAAGAGAATTGCTACCGGTTTATCTATCCCTATTTTTGACTGAATCTGACTGAGCATGTGTTTCTGTATGCTTACGTGGACTGTTATGCATGACACTTTATTACGATAAAAACTTCATTATACATTCTGACTTGGTTCATGAAAATATTCCAATATTCCGAAAATGCACTTGCTGGACAGATAATTACACCTGTTTATTTTCTATTTAATTTACATCCTAAATTGTTAATTGGTCCAAATCATCCAAGCAACCTCATAACAAATTGGTATATAATTTTATATACCTTAGATAAATTCAAATAATATAAGTGATCGTAATTAAATCATTCTAGTAGAAGAGCAACGCGAAGCATTAATAAAATTAAATTATAATTCGCGTCAAAATGTAATTATTAAATTTAAATAATTACGAATAAAATTAAGAGTTTGCGTTGTGAATTATTTAGACGAACTCTTCCACTTATGAATTAAACTAAAATTTAAGCTGTAAAAATAAATTGACATACCTTAATCATTATCAATTAAATAATTACAGAAACTTTTTAAAACTTGATTAAATATTTTATTTACATTGAACACAACTATATACAGAAATACATAATATTAATTCAAAAAAAGAAAGCAATACTTTTGTTTGCTTCTCATTATTTTATGTATATTTAATCTTTAAAAAAAAGACAATATTTCCATGTACTCTAATTATTATTATTTTTTTTTTTTTTTGCTAAAAGAATAATTCTCTTTCATTTTTAAATTACCTTAATTTTATTTAATTATTGGTTTTGTCGGATCTCAGATTACTCTCTACCATAAAATATCAGAAAAGTATATTTATGATTTTTCATATGATCTTAAGTGGTAAAAGAAAAAGTTTAAAATAGTACCTTTTTTTAATATACGGGATGGTGGCCTTTATTCATCAAATTCAGAGTTGTCGCGTTGCTTAGGATCATATTCATATGTCATCCGGAATTCGCTTCGTATCAGAGCGGCAACATCGGGATGGCAGGATGCATAGCTACGGACCTCTGTAGATCAATCCTCTTTATTTTAACATCAGGAAGACATCCTCAATTTGGCTTGCTTAGGCTCACTCCGATATGTACATCAGGAAGACATCCTCAGTTAGGCTTGATTAGGGTCACTCCGATATGTACATCAGGAAGACATCCTCAATTAGGCTTGCTTAGGCTCACTCCGATATGTACATCTCGCCTGGGCATTACTAGGGCTTTCAGGATTCATTGCACGGGCTTTCAGGAGAGCTCCTGCGTCCTCTACATCTTTTTTCAGACTCTCTTTTTCAAACCTTATTCTTCTTGCACACCAACTCCTGCAGTGGGTGGAACTATTTTTGTCTAGTCCTGTTATTGGATGTCAGAAGATTTTGCATTATTCTTCGATAGGCCTATTAGCTAACAGTCTGCAAATGGCCCCTTACATATACTTTAATATTATTATCTGCCTTAAAGTTTGGGTGGTCTGAAAAGCCATAAATTTATCCCAACACTTTTATTGAGGCCATAAATTTATTCCAACGTTTTTATTATTTTACGATTTCTAATTATACACCACTTTCCATTGGCTTGTCATAAAACGACACCATGGCGTCTGGCTATTGTTGTTGTCTGAGATCCGAACTCTATTCAACATTATACATTCATTTTACAATACAACAATTTTTAAAAAATATATATTTAATATTTAAAATCAACTTAATAATTTTTGTATGAACTTACACTCCTATTTTACTTAAATATGTAAACATTATAATTTTACACTCATAATTATATTTTATAAAAAATATTTATACAAACAGAAATAACAAATTACGCAATTTTACTTTGATTTAACCAACATGGTGCGGGAACATATCATAGTTATATGTTGCCCAGCATCTCTCCCGGTGGTTAGAAAAAAAAATAAAAATTGATTGCTGGTTTTATTTTTATTTTTATTTTTTTTGTAAAGCTTAAAGGAATGTACGTGTCCATATGACTGTGTATCTACACAGTTTTTGAACTAAGTCTGTAAAGTTCAATTATCAATGGTTCTGGTATATTTTATAAGAAGTTCTTCTATTTTTCATAACAGAAAGTTCAACACATGATAGCATAGTTGTCTGTTGACATTCACATTTATAGAAGACCTCTGTACTGAAAATCTGACGTCTTTCTCGAAGCCTTTTTTCTTTACCACACACATGTTTAATAATTTTGTAACTTTACAGTTTAAGTGCCCAAAATACATTCAAAGCTATAATTTTGTATGAAACTAATATGCCGAAATAAACCTAATTAATGGAAAAATAATGGCATACACATTTGACATATTATTTCAACACATATAACCTTATGACACAGTGTTTTATTTAAAACACCTTTTATACTGAATAAAAGTAAATACAATGCTTGTCGTATGACATGTTATTTTTCACATAAGTAATCTGATGTATTCAAATTATAATCAGAAAAATATTGTATACAAACTGGTTACATTATTTTATTTATTTATTTGTTACTTCTAACATGTATGATACGTCAAAATATACAAGCTATCTCATCTCTTTTAATATATCATTATGTAATGCTTTCCAACTTTACCCGATACGAGAAAAAAAAAGAAGAAGGAGAGGAGAATAAAACCAGTTTTTGACCGTCCTCGATCCTTTCGAAACGAGGGGTTGGTCAAGCTACTAATCACTTTCTGCGCGGTGATTTGTGCTGTGACAAAATTTTACGACTTCCCAAAGTATGTATTTAAAACCATTTCATGCTTGTAATTACCTTATTAATTAGTATAATTTCTTGATATACTTTCTTCTTAACTAACTGTGCATGCCTGTATGTAATTTTAAACATAATCTATGCATAAACAGTGTATGTATTTGTATCATATCTAATGTAAACCTTCTGCTTTTTTTATTATTTTGTAGGGGAAAATGGCGATTCTAGCATTTGAATTCTCCTGCCTCATACTGCGACTGAAGCGAGCGTGGCTTTTTATGCTGTCAGGTTCAAATCTAAACCAAATTGCCTTTCAGGATTTTAAAAAAAAATGCATATAATTTTCTTTAACTGATTACATTGTATATTTTTAGGCCTTTCTAACAAACACAAATTTAGATTCATGATATTGTTTACTATTAGAATGTAAACAACACGGAAAAATGACTTCTACAGCCTCTCAAAATGCAAAATATGCATTACGCTGACCTTAAAAATGCACCTTCATTTAATACTATTAAATAGTGTTGTCAGAAAATGCCATTGACGAAGAAGAGAACAACTTTTTTGTCTTTAATAATTATTTATTTAGCCAACAATTCTATCTTAAAAGATTGTTAAATTTTCATATTTATTTATTTTTTTACTGAATGAAATAAAAATTTATTTATTCAAAATTTTATTTATCATTAACATTCCGTATGTGAATTCTACTGTCTAAAATTTAATGATATGTTTTAAAAAAAATAAAAGATAATAAATTATTATTATTAATCGAACATTAATAATTATTATTTAATTATAAAAAAATGTTATTAATACACTTGTATAATTTTAAAAATACAAAAGCAAATGATAATTACTACGTAAAATCGTATGTAGTAACCCATGAGTACTCGGCCGAACCAAAGAATTTCTGCCAGCAGAAAAGAATCTTTGTATACTCATAAATATCTACACCCAATTGTTACAGATTAAGTTTTTTAAAAATAATTACTGTATGTACTATAAAAAAATTAAGTAAATAAATTTATTAAGCCATACTACATATTTTAATAAAAATAAGGCCAATATATATAAATTTATTTATTTTGTTTCCTTATGTTAAATTGGCCAAATTATATATAAAAAAAAATTTATGAACTCACACACTCAAATTTATCAATACTATGTATATTTATATGTGTTAAATTTCGAATTGCATTTAATTCTAAGGGAAAGTAAAGAGAAAAAAAAAATGCTTAAACTCTAAAATAACATAAATTTATAAAATATTTTATTTAAAAAAAAATCTAATTTCTAGCTGATTTCAGCAAGATGTCATTTAATATTTATATTAAATAATTTTGCTAATACATTTTATTAATTATTAAATTTGCATATTTTTATATATACAATAAAAATATAATAGTCTTACATAAAATTTTACACTACAACAATGTTATTAATTAAGTTAACTTGGATTTAAGCCTACTTTAATTCTAATTGAATACCGTTAATAAAAGTAAATTAGCTTATCAAGTTAAATATAATATAAATTATGTTTGTCTAATGTTAATTTTGCTGAAAATTCCATAAATTTTAACTGTAAATGCTAATTGCTATATCTTTTGTTTTTATTTTGAAAACAACACGAACTTATATTTTTATTTATTATTTTTTTATTAAATCTAGGAACTATACACTGAGCTAGACACTCCATAAATGTGTAAAACCTAAAAATCCAAAGTTTTCCTAAATAAAACTCAAAATGCTGCTTTTTACAATATAATATTACTAATTTTATTGTTTCTGAGCATAACATCTAGTAATTATACCATACTTAATTTTTTCTTCGATTCCTTTTTCAGCCAAGAATCCTGAAGTTAATGCCTAAGTAATGACCTTGATGAATTGATAAATAATTTTTCTACAAATATTTTGTTGGTGTTGGTGCATACCCAGCCGTAGGCCAAAATTGCACCCTATACAGAAAGCCTTTGGTGAGAAAATTTAAATTTTGCTTCAATTATTTATTTGTGTATATTTTTTACTATAATTTTGTGTGCAATCATATTGAAATAACTTGCCTTGTCCATTGTTATACATATATATGTTTTTAAAAACCAATGTGCTACACCAAAATCCTTTTTTTTAAATTTTTTATAACACCTTTGTTCATAAAACTTATCCCTGCTGTCTAAATTCTAGACTTTAGCATATAAGTTGTAATTGAACTACCGGAATAAATCTTAGCACTTTTTGTATATTTTATTATATTTAGGCTTATAGCTGACCGCTATCCTAATATAAAGTGCACTAATAATTTATTCCTTGTCAACCATATATTTATATAAGAAAAAATATATATATATATGAGTATGCTATAAAGCTGTTCTAACTACACTGAACCTATAGCTTACCCCTACTCATTTTAAAGAGTAATTCTGAAATTCTGTCATCTAAATTGTAAGGCTATTAGCAAAGGCTACCCTTATAGAAGACAGAAAAAATTCTCTTTTTTTTTTTTTTTTGAAAATTACTACAACATTATTCACTATTAAATTAATTAAGTTTTAATGTTATTTGGCTTTGTTAAGATTTTATATTTTCTAATTCATACTCGAAAAGAAAAAAAAATATATATAACTTTTGCCTGGAGAGAAATATTTCACTGCTCCATTGAAGTTTTGTGAAGCACATTTCATAATTTTATAAGTATGTTTTCGGGTGCGCCCTGCACATTTGCTCAATATTGTAACCCTGAGACAAATTGGCGTTCCCATGTTCCTATCCTTTCTTATTATTATTTTGAATTTTAAAAAGGCAAGTTATTAATTTTGTTTCAATTTTTTTTTTTACCTAAAAGAGAAAAATTTATTTTTAAATTTTGAAAATTTTTAAATTTTGAAATTCGATTAATTATGTATTTTGATTTATTTTTAATACCAATTCATATCCCTTACTTGTCCCTTTGATCATCAGTTTTACCCTTTTTATTATACTTTTTCGGATACTTTTGAGCATTCTCTTTTAAATTCTCATTTTTATCCTCATTTGGATAATAACTGGCATGACTCTGAGGTTGACTATTCCTATATGGCACATGCTGAGGGAAGTAATTTGGTGGGGGTGGGGGATATGGAGAATATCCATAGTAACCACCTGTGGGTGCATAAGATTGAAAATGCACTTGCTGGTTTGGGTTAACAAATCTAGGATTAAAATTCGCTCTCGGTTGATACTGTCCATTATAAGAGTACCTTTTATTAAAATGCCGACCTGCGAAATCCCTGCTATCCTTATATGTATTTTTATTATCATTTTTGTACCAGCACGTTTCTAAAGTATGCGAATTTTTTTTACATAATTCGCACCATCTGCTTGATGCAGTATCTTTTGTTTTAACTTTCAAATTGTTTATTTCGGAAGTTAAAATTTTAATTTGCTCCGCGCTTTCCATATTTAATTTTAACATTTTGTCCAAATTTTCCTCAGTGGAGGTTTTTGTAATCGAATTAATTCCCTTTGATGGAACTTGATTGTATGCATCTTCCATTTGTTTCGCAAATTTACATGCGTCGTTGAAATTTTTCGGCGCCATTCTTCGAATGTCCAAACTTAAATCTGCCCTAACTGATTCTAAAAATCTTGTGAATTTTATCATTTCAAATAAACTACCATTACCGTTGTCAATATTTTGGCCACTTTTATCTAGGTAAAGTTTTGCAGCCGCATTGAATTCACTGATAAAATCAGCGATAGCCTGCGCAGGTTTTTGCCTAAGAGAAAAAAAATTGCTTTGAGCCGCAGAAAAACTTGTTTTAGTAGAAAAAGTATCGATTAATTTTTCTTTAAATTTACCATAGTCTTTTTCTGTATTAAGATTTTCTTCGTTAGCTAATTTATCTCTAGCACTACCGACTAATTTCGTTTTCAAGAGCGCAAGTTTCGAAACATTCTCTAATTCCGTTTGTTTAATTAGATTATCGAATTCGTTCACAAAAAATTTAATATTAGACTCTTCCTTTCCGTCAAAGACGGGGATACAATTCAACAGCGTATCAACACTAGGTTGAGTCATTGTATTCTTTTTAGTTTTTTGTAGCGAATAATTTAGAGAAATAATTTTATTTTTCTGTCCTCTGGTTTTAACTCCAGAGGTATTTAAATCTACACTTCTCCTTTTAAATTTTCGCTTATTGTTGGGCATAACCTTTTAACAGAATATTTCTGTTTATCATACTTTTTTTTTCTATATTACCACATATGTATGAAAATATTATAAATTGCATAAATACATAAAAACAACAGCACTAAAATTTAAAAAAATTTCTTAGGAGATGAAGTTGTTTTGTAGATTATTCTTTTACACACATAAATACCCCTAAAATGTTTATAATACACGTATATATATAAAAAAAAAACATAATTCCATTTAACAGAAAAATATCTGTCTTTTTCTACAGAAAAAACAATCTTATTTTATTTATTTTTTTTTTTTTTTGTAAATAATGTACTACTACTTCGTAGTACGACTCATAAATTTTCTTTTGTATCAAGGTGATACAATTTCAAAAATCATGATCTATTGACATTTCAATCATTTTTATACCAGACATATTATCAAATTTTACTTATTATTCTTATTATTATTATTATTTATACAGTATATAAAAAAAATATTTTTACAAATGTGTCATCTGTGATGTGAATGCCATTATTTCTCAATGGTAACTGAGATCCAACCAAAAGAGAAAAGAGAGGGAAAAAAAAATGTAATTCCTAAATTTACCTATTATAAATCCCAGAATTATTTTTTTCATTTCCCTTTTTTTTTTTTTTTTTTTTTTTTTTTGCTAACATATATTATTCATTTTATTTATATAAAATTATTATATGTGTGTCATTATTGTTACAATAATAAAATTAATTTTAATAAAATTTTAATCAATTAAACTTACATACCTACAATATCTTTAAAATTGTGACATTAAAATAATACTTAAATTTATTTTCCTTTATTATTATTATTATTATTATTATTATTATTTCTAATGACCTCAGATGAACGTTCCTGAGTCATAGCACCATTTTACTATGAAGGAGGGGATGCTGGACAGATAATTACACCTGTTTATTTTCTATTTAATTTACATCCAAAATTGTTAATTGGTCCAAATCATCCAAGCAACCTCATAGCAAATTGGTATATAATTTTATATACCTTAGATAAATTCAAATAATATAAGTGATCGTAATTACATCATTCTAGTAGAAGAGCAACGCGAAGCATTAATAAAATTAAATTATAATTCGCGTCAAAATGTAATTATTAAATTTAAATAATTACGAATAAAATTAAGAGTTTGCGTTGTGAATTATTTAGACGAACTCTTCCACTTATGAATTAAACTAAAATTTAAGCTGTAAAAATAAATTGACATACCTTAAACATTATCAATTAAATAATTACAGAAACTTTTTAAAACTTGATTAAATATTTTATTTACATTGAACACAACTATATACAGAAATACATAATATTAATTCAAAAAAAAGAAAGCAATACTTTTGTTTGCTTCTCATTATTTTATGTATATTTAATCTTTAAAAAAAAGACAATATTTTCATGTACTCTAATTATTATATATATATATTTATTTTTTTTGCTAAAAGAATAATTCTCTTTCATTTTTAAATTACCTTAATTTTATTTAATTATTGGTTTTGTCGGATCTCAGATTACTCTCTACCATAAAATATCAGAAAAGTATATTTATGATTTTTCATATGATCTTAAGTGGTAAAAGAAAAAGTTTAAAATAGTACCTTTTTTTAATATACGGGATGGTGGCCTTTATTCATCAAATTCAGAGTTGTCGCGTTGCTTAGGATCATATTCATATGTCATCCGGAATTCGCTTCGTATCAGAGCGGCAACATCGGGATGGCAGGATGCATAGCTACGGACCTCTGTAGATCAATCCTCTTTATTTTAACATCAGGAAGACATCCTCAATTTGGCTTGCTTAGGCTCACTCCGATATGTACATCAGGAAGACATCCTCAATTAGGCTTGATTAGGCTCACTCCGATATGTACATCAGGAAGACATCCTCAATTAGGCTTGCTTAGGCTCACTCCGATATGTACATCTCGCCTGGGCATTACTAGGGCTTTCAGGAGAGCTCCTGCGTCCTCTACATCTTTTTTCAGACTCTCTTTTTCAAACCTTATTCTTCTTGCACACCAACTCCTGCAGTGGGTGGAACTATTTTTGTCTAGTCCACTGTTATTGGATGTCAGAAGATTTTGCATTATTCTTCGATAAGCCTATTAGCTAACAGTCTGCAAATGGCCCCTTACATATACTTTAATATTATTATCTGCCTTAAAGTTTGGGTGGTCTGAAAAGCCATAAATTTATCCCAACACTTTTATTGAGGCCATAAATTTATTCCAACGTTTTTATTATTTTACGATTTCTAATTATACACCACTTTCCATTGGCTTGTCATAAAACGACACCATGGCGTCTGGCTATTGTTGTTGTCTGAGATCCGAACTCTATTCAACATTATACATTCATTTTACAATACAACAATTTTTTAAAAATATATATTTAATATTTAAAATCAACTTAATAATTTTTGTATGAACTTACACTCCTATTTTACTTAAATATGTAAACATTATAATTTTACACTCATAATTATATTTTATAAAAAATATTTATACAAACAGAAATAACAAATTACGCAATTTTACTTTGATTTAACCAACATGGTGCGGGAACATATCATAGTTATATGTTGCCCAGCAGCACTATAACTGGTAAAAATCTACGGTATGTGTAAATGGTTGGACATTATCGTTGTACCTTGAAAATATTAAAGTATACTTCCTCATAATAACAGCGTAATAATATAATGAATAATAATAGTAGTGATAATTAACCCTCCGTCTACCAGACGGGTCCATTGGGCCCGACAGGTACATACAAAATATTCATTCAAACCAGAAATTTCTTTAAAATAAACTAAGTATATAAACCAGACAAAAATAAGGTAAATAAATAAGTTAAATAGTTTTAAATAAAAATTCTGGTGTAGAACATTTTATTAAAATTTGAATAAAATTCCCGGTAGATCTAGGGTTAAACACACATACAAAAAATAATAATATTATAACTCTAGCAAAATTGTTGAGTCGCTGACAAAAACAATTCTCAAAAGATTCCTTAACACTAGAACGCCCGGAAATTTTACTCAAGTTTCATAAATATATTTAATACCAGCATTTTTATTTAAAATTATTTGACTGATTTATTTAAGGTAAATCTGCGATTTTAAAATCTAACTTATTTTGCGAAAGAATTTCTGGTTCCAATTGACATTTAATGATATGGTCGGAGTCGAATCGACTCCTTCCGGGCATTCTAGTGTTAAAGCTTAAAAGGAGGAACAAACACTAAAATATACAGTTTTTGCATGATTCCTGATTTTCCAGGATGTTCCTACTTACCTGGATTATTATATTTAAAATATCAAATATTTTTACATATTTACAACGTTGGCTTTTAATTCGATTTGTGCTATGGGGGAAAAACGGCACGCGACCTATCTCATATTCAACTGAACCTGACTCTTTTTGGCGAAAACACAGACATATTTAGACAAGAGTAGGTAATCTATCTTTGGCAAACTGAAAACTCTTGGATATTTTCAGTGGCTCCAACAAATTTCAGCTCGTACTTTGTCAAATACTCTTATAGATGATCGTTTTCTGGATCATAAACCTTACAATATCAGGAATATATAAAAAATATGAATATCCTTTAGAAAAATCCTAAATATAGTCTAAAACATTTAAACTATAGTTACTTAAATCGTAATTCTAGACATAACATAATAAACACAATATATAAAATTCAAAATTGTTAAGAAGATCTAGATCTTTTTATAACAAAAACACACATTTGTAAAAAAAGAATAAAAAAGAATATTGTAAATAATAACTTTCATGCAACCCAAAATTCAAGCTAGTTATAAAACTGTGGATTATGTTCAAAAACAGAATTAACCAAACAAAAATACATTTTTTTTAAATTAATAAAAAAGTGCCTTTAAAATAAACGAACTTTAAAATAAAAATTTATAATTCAAAAGGTTGACATAATGTCCAATTTTTTTAGCAAATCATTCTTTTTTATCACTAAAGTATAAAATAAAACCTTAAATAACATATTTTTTACTCTATTCTTATTATTAAAATAATCCACCAACTAAAAATACATATATATATATATATATTTTTTTTTTACGTAATTTTTCAAAGACAAACATCGGTCTCCAAAAAATGAAATAAAAAGAAGCTTCATACCTGTAAGTTAGCTTATTTAAACAAAAACATGTAAAAAAAAATTATAAACAAAATACACACTTTATCACCACAATAACGAAACACAATTTATCACCACATTAGACGAAAAATAAAAAGGAGTTCATCAGTCCCGCGATTTTAAACGTGAATCATTTTTACTATCCTTCTTTTCCTTGGCCTTGAAAACGCAGCTGTTCGTGTTTGACCCACATCTGTGGATCAGCAAATGAATGTTTCTTTTTCAAGATAAGTAGAGAAAGGGCTTTCCGATCTCCGAACGTAAAATCGCACTTTTTGAAATTGTCTTAACAGTTTAGTTGGTTATCTTGGCAAGAAAAAAAAGTTCTTTTCTTTCCCACTCGACGGGCATGTAAAATTTCTCCATGAGTCAAAACTTTAGCCTTTTGAAACCACAGACAGTTCATGCGTCGATGTAAGTTGATGTGCTGTTATTGTGGGACTCGTCGCGTCCCGCTCGATTTTCTGGGCATTTAGCACGACGCTGAGTTCAAAGGCGTGGGCTTCCAAGCAAACGACGGTCCTCGACGGGTTTTTTGTGGGATTTCAAAGGCCGGTGAGACGTAGTTACTGATTTAAAAAGTCTTTCGCTGGGCTTTCTCCGTAATATCCAAACTCTTTTTTGCCTTGTGAAAATGTTCGTGGCCGATCGCAGATCTCGGGAATCTTCCTTTTCGTTTTGATATTTTATTCACAGGATTTTTCAAGCACGATGGAATATTTTCGGACATATTTCACTTAGGCTTAGGATTTCCCTGGCAGGACAATCCTACCGACTTCCTGTATTATAAGCGGTGACCCTCATCGGGGGATGCTCTGACTCGGGGGTGACTACGGGCACTTTCGAGCATTGCGGCCCGCTCCGGAAGGCCGGTACTGTGCAGAGGCGAACCGTGGCTGGTTCGTCGAACGGCATGGTTTTTTGGTAGTCGTGGCTATTTCCTGGTGAGTAAATATGAGTCCAAGTAAAGGAGATTGAGTTCGTTTTGACCTGGTTTTTATTGGGCCTTACTCCAATTACATATGATCCTTCAAAGCCCAGGTCCAGATGACTTGAGAGTTGACGCGGCTCGATTTCCCCCAAGTGCGCTGGTGGGGGGCGACAGTTATTTTAGCACTTCATTTTAGTAAAAAGCCACGGGTTTTTTCGTTGTCCCGTCTTAAATATGGAATTTATCCGCTAGAGTGCGGCACTACAGAAATAGGAGGTGATATAATTTAATAGGCTAAAAAATATCCAGGCATTATGACGTTTTATGGGTTCGGCATCTGGGATCTTTAGCCTCACCACGAAAACGGAGAATTGCGTTTACTTCAGCATTTTCATTCTTAAAGATAGATCAATTTTGAAGCCTGAAAGTAATAATTGTTACGTAGGAAAACAAAGTTAACAAGGGCAAATCAGACTTAGAGTACGGCATTTCAAAAGTTAAATAAAATTTGGGAGTTTTAAAATTTAGAACTTTTACTTTTAAACTTGAAAATTTAAAATGGTTTAGTCATTATCATTTCATATATATATATATATATATATATATATATAGATATCCACATATATGTGTGTGTGTGTATGTGCTATTATTAAGAATTACCAAATAAACCGGTTAATATGATTAATTTGTGAGAATTTAACAAATTAACCGGATATTATTAATAATTACCAATCAAATTCGGTCAATATAGTAAATTTCAATTCGTTTACTTTGAGATTCCCATTACGTATGAATATATTTATTCCGTGTCAGCGCCTCACTGTTTTGTAATTAAATAAAAGCTTTTATACGCGCGTAAGTTTGTTTTTGTCTGTTGGCAATAACTTGACGCTGTCAGTTGATTGTTTATTTCAGATACACGTTTCTAGATGCTCACAAATATTTACTTTTCGCCAATGTCTGTTGTTTTGCGTGCCAAGTTGTGTCAATTTGATGTTAACTTTGTTGTGAGTTTGAAATTTTTGCAATTAAGAGCTTTAAAAACATGAGGAGCAGAGGAAGTTGCTTATCACGTAATAGATGTGTTCACAGTATTTTGAATACTGTGCAACTTGAAAAGTGATAATGGCCGATAATTTGCTAATAAAATTATTAAAGAGATTTGTAAAATATGGAATCTACTCAACATTTTTCATGGAAAATCAGGACATAATCAATTGTCTGGATCAATTGAAAGAGCAAACCAAGACATTGAAAAGACTTTATCAACTTGTCTTGAAACTAACAATACAGCAAAGTGGACAGAAGGTTTATAATTAATTCTATTTATGAAAAATAGCGCTCATCACTCTGGAATAGATCGTAGTACATTTGAAGCTTTATTTGAATATAAAGCGAATGTAGGTTTAATAACCTATTTGCCAGTCGATACTGTGTCAGAAATTACAAGTGAAGAAGGGAATATTCTATAAGAAATCAGTCTAGTAATGATATCGTAATTCAGACAGCAATCTCAACTGAGGATGAGGATGAGGATGGGGATGCAGGCGCAATGGATGAGAATAATACAGATGTGGAACTGGATAATTCGAACGAAGACTTGGAGGGAACTGGTTCACGTTCAGCCAAAAACGGTAATAAGAGTGTTGGCCAAATTAAATGGGAACAACATAATTCTAAAATAGTAAAGTTAAAATAAATTTTAGTGATGTCAAAATGGAAGATTGTGAAGAAAACAAGGAAGACTCTTCTTTTTCACCAGATTAAGTCTTCAAAAATATTCAAGAAGCTTCATGCTCCTCTAAGAAGTCCCTAAATAAGTAAGCAAAAAAATTTTACGGCTTTCGAAGATAAAATTTCCAACTTCAAAGGTAGGAGAAGCCAATCGAATAAGGATACCAGAATCAGATATGGGTGAGGCTGACAATCAAAATATTATAGCTGTTATAACTTCTAAGGAAAGTTAAAACTTATATAGTACAAAACATGGCATTTAAAATCAACTGTACACATGGGACTATTTTACTGTCTGCAAGGAAGCTTTAATTTCAGTTAATGAAGTTCCAGTAAATGAAATAAATCTAAGAGAATATGCTCGTAAGAATTCCAATCTAGCTGGTCAAGGATTTCAAGATTGCAAAGTGAATTTAACTGAAGTTGCTGCAAATGTAAAAAATCAAATATCCATTGTAACTCAAATTGCTTCGATTGTAAAAACCAATAAATAAATAAATAAATAAATAAACCCTTTGTAACGCCAAATGCCACAATAGGTCCTCTTCCTACCAAAATAAATAATTTGTTAAAAATATAATAAAAATCCTTTGTAACTCCAATTGCCACAATAACACTTCCTGCCTATATAAATAATTTGTTAAAAATGTAATGAAAAATCCAAAATCCTTTACAATTCCAAATGCCACAATATCCCTTCCGGCTAAAATAAATATTTGTCAAAAATTTAATATCATTGTATTTTTTATGTAATTTGTTGTTTGTTATAAAAATAGTAATAATATTGTACTTGGAACCCTCTGTCCATCTTTCACATTGACAAGATGTATTTTCTTCTACTCTTCGATGGCCGTCTAATTTGGTACTTCTGGCCGGGTGAGGGATATATGAACTGCCTCTCCATTCCGAGAGTAACTTTTCTTAATATATTTACTATATGTTAAATTTAACATAATAGAAGTCTTAATTTAAAATTTTCTACTTATGATACATTTTTCTTAATAGTCATTGCTAAAATATACACTTTTAAACTGAATTATTCATTTTTTCATTATATCAGTGATACATTTTTTCTTTTACTTGATTGATTCAGTAATTATAAAAATAATTATCTTTATTAATAAGACACATTCTTTGATTGAGTATTATTGTCTCTAAACAATTATTCTTATAATTAGCTTCATATAATTATGATACTACACGTTCCAAGAAAGAACATATTCGTTACTAAGCTTAATTGATGATATTGACCGATCTCCATTATTAATAATAACCGGTAAATATGATTAAGATGCAATATTTATCAAATTTTGCGAAATACGCGGTAATTATTAATAATAATCTGTTATTATTCATAAAAACCAAACTTATCAAGTTGACCGTAACATATATATGTATATATATAACAGATGTATATGTATAACATATATATATATATATATATATGACTGATGGATTTTAAAATTCAATAACTTGCAAACGGTGACAGATATTTAAAAAAAAATCTTGCAGGAGGGTTATGTATGACGTCAAGAGTTTTTTACAGTGATTCTTGATTTTAGTTCGAAATTCAAACAATAGATGGGGCTGAGAGCAATAGGTCCTCAGTCCAGACCCGATTTTTGGTATTTCGGGACCCATTCAATTCATTTTAATTTCTTTTTTTAGTATGAAAGAAGAGACAGGCCGAAAAATAGAGCCTGGATTTAGCAGTTATTGCTTGCAGTGCTATTTCTAACTATCCATGCTATTTCTAACTATAACTCAGAATCGCAGCATAAAAACTCCTGACATCTTATAAAACGCTGCTGCAAGAATTTTTGTAATATTTGTCACTGTTTGCAAATTATTGAATTTTAAAATCCATCAGTAATTTTTGGGACACCCGGTATATGAATTCAGCTTATTTAATGACAGGTAAAAATGATAACATGATAAAGCCAATTTCACTATTTTATAAAACTGGTGGGAATCAAACAGTCTGAATAAAAGACACAGCCCGTAAATACCACGGAAGCGAGAATTAACTACTTAACTAATCAATATTTTTGAAAAAAAAACTTTCAATTAATGCCAATTTTTTTTTCATGTCTTTTACAGAATTTTTAATCTTTTATCACCGGTTTTTCAAAACAGAATTTTTTCTCTAATTGAATCAGACAAATACTCGGATTAAATAATGCAAAATTTACAATAAGAATTTACTGGTGAAAATAATAAATCATGATTGGAATATGGATGCCCGTATGTGGTACGGACAAATCCTAATTGGCGAAAACACATTGCCTGTATGACGTACGGGCAAATCAGGGAAGAGGCTAAGGGATTAAAGGCCTCTTTTCCAGTTTTGAGGTGTAAAGCAAATAAAGCGATAAAATTTTCAAGACCTTTTTAACTTAACTCATTTAATTTGGCTTTAAAAGTGTTTTTCACTGACATTTCTTACATCAATAGTTACAAAAAGGAATTATTACAAAGCGATTAATACTAATTAAAAAAATCTATAAGTTCGAATTTAATGTCAGCTTTTAGGAGAAATAATTTGCTTATCAGCATAATATCGTTTTATAACTTATTATAGCTTTCCTTTTTGTCACGTCCTTGAGAAAGGCCTATATACATTTAAGGTTACTTTTCCAGTCAGACGAAGTAAAGCTATTTAAACGATAAATTCCAAATAAAATGTTTTATTTAATGCAGACAATCCCGTTTTAAAACAATTTCTTACTGATCGTGAAGTTTCATACTTGCATAGTCCTTAAGATGGAAGAAATTGTTTTCTGATAGCTTTGTAGTTGTTCTTTCTTTACAAACTTTAAAAAAAAAATCCCTAAAAACTATTAAGAAGCAAACTTAAAACAAACTTTAACCAGAAAAATATTGTAACAATAAGATATGTTAAATTCTCTAGAATACATTCAGAATTTAATGAATAAGTTAAAAAAAAGATAAATATTTTAAAATTTCTAGAAAAATTCCACGAGGTATCTCGAAATAGTTTCGAGAATATATTTTTTCTGAAAAGTCTATATCATCGTTTTTCTTCTTTTCGGTTTGCTAATCTATTTTTGCCTTTTAACACTAAAAGCGCGAGTAGGGGTCATTTTGGCCCCTGCCAAATTGATAATAGTCCATTTGAACCAGAAATTTCTTCATAAGATATGTTAACCCTTTGAGGGTCAAGCAGTTAAGTTCCAGTAATGTTGAATTCACGCCGGAAAAATCGAAAAAAAAATTTTTCAAAGTAAGGAAATGCGATTTATCAACTTTTTCCCACCAAAGTAAGAAAAGCAAAATTTAATAATTTTTTTCCGGTGCAAATCTTTATTAATTGTAGGTAGGATAAAATATATCCTACAGACCCTCAAGGGGCTAAATATATGTAGCACAAAAATAGGCTAATTAAATAAGTTGAATAGTTTTAAATAAAAATTCTGGTGTGAAACACTTTTTATAAAACTTAATTACATATGCAGGCGGCGGTTCTAGTGTTAAAACTTCTGAAACACTTTATAGGCCTCTTTTCCAGTTATGTGGAGTAAATCAAATAAAGAGATAAAATTTCCAAAACATTTTAAATTTAACTCATTTAATTCGACTTTAAAACTATTTCTTACTCATATTTCTTGCATCAGTAGTTACAAAAATGATTTTTTATAGGCGATTATTGCTAATAAAAACATGTAGAAGTTCGAATTTAATGTCAGCGTTTAGGAGAGATAATTTGCCTATCAGCATAATATCGTTTTATAATATCGTTTTATAACATGTTTTAGCTTTTCTATTTGTATCGTACTTGAGAAAAGGCCTGTATATATTAAATGTTCCTTTTCCAGCCAAGTGGTGGAAAGGAATTTAAACAATAAATTCCACATCAAATTTTCAATTTAACGCAGACAATGCCGTTTTAGAACAACTTCTTATTGATCGTAAAATTTCTTACTTGCGTACTTCTTAAGATGGAAGAAATTGTATTCTGATACCTTTGTAGCTGTATTTCCTTTACAAACTTAAGGAAAAGTCAGCTTAAAAACTATTAAGTACAAACTTGAAACAAATTCTAAATCATAAAGAGATTAAAATAGTAACATACATCAAATTCTCCAGAAAATATCCTTTAATGAATAAGTTTAGAAAAGATAACTAAATATACTTTGAAATTTCTAGAAAAAAAAACCCGATGTAATAAATAAGTTTAGAAAATATACTTTTCGAAAACTCGATTTCATCGTATATTCTCATTTTACTTTCCAAATCTATTTTTGCTTTGTAAAACTTCTGAAGCACATTAAACCCTCTTTTCAAATTATGTGGAGTAAAGCAAATAACCCATTGAGGGGCGGTGGGATAAAATATATCCCACCAATGATTAATGAAGATTTGCACCAGACAAAAATTGATGAAATTTTAATTTTCTAACATTGTTGGAAAAAAGTCGTAAAATTACTTTTCCTTATTTTGAAGTAAAATTTTTCTAATTTTCCGGTGGGAATTCAACATTACACAAACGCAATTGCTCGCCCCGCAAGGGGTTAAGGAGATAAAATCTCCAAAAAATTTTCAATTTAACACAGTTAATCCAGATTTAAAACTATTTTTCACTGATCTTGTAATTTTTCTTACCTCAATAGTTTTTGATCGTAAAGAAAATGTTTCCTTTAGCCTTTATAGCTTTATTCTTTGAGTCTTAATAAATAAAATGACCTATTAATATCTTATCTTATAAAAAATAAATATATAAAATTTAGATAAATGATAAAAAAGTATTTTAAAGACTATAGGTACTATACATGTAAATAAATGTTTAAAAGCTAGAAATTTCTATTATATTGTAATAATGTGGTTACAATCAATTTAATAGAAAGTTTAAAAAAATAAGAAATATAATACAATATTTTCTTTATTTTACATAAATTTTTGATTAGTTTTGTTATTAAACAATTAAAATTTTTAATGTATACTTACATAAATATTAAAAGTGCCCTTTCAAACTATCCACCGACATGACGTAAAATAGAAAATTACTTGGAGCTTCCCGAAAATTTTAAATAGCTCATTGTTTCAGATTTAAGAGTATTTTATTTGCGTAATTTGCAATTTTTATAAAGCAACTATTTTTACCACGGACAAATATAAGAAGGTGTGGAGTTTTATCTTTAACTATATTATTAAAATTTCTAATTAGGTCCTTTACTTAAAGCAAAAAGCTTTAAGCTTGTGAAAATTATTTTATTGTTCTTTTTTAAATGCACAAGGACTCTTTTTTGACATAGGATTATCTTTTTAATTTTAAATTACCTCCAATATATTTTTTTTCACTATAATACATGCAAATATCGAAATTGCACACTTCGTTCAATAGCTGCAGAATTATTTTAATCACAAAACATTTACGCAATTATTTATTTATTTTTACTAAATGGACTTCTTAGTATAGTCACATTTGCACTAATATAGAAAATAAATAATTTTCAAAAAATTCTTTAAGATAGTAATTAAGATTAACTTAAATTATTTATCATTTCCATCATGAATAAAATTAAAGTTTTTTTTTCCCAGGGACATCTTCTAAATTATATGTTTTTTAAACGGAAATGCTTTTATAAAGATCGCAAATTTTGTTTTAGAAATTAAAGATTACAAAGAAACATTATTTTAAAATTTTCAAAAAAAAAATTTAAGTATCTAATTAAGTTGAAATTTTGTATACAGGAATGCTACATCGAAGATAGTCATTGTTTCGGTTTTTTTTAACTTCTTTCCCATTAAATGCGATTTTCATTCGATTTCATTCATTAAATTCGCATTATGTTCGATACAAATAATGAGAAATATTCTATGGCTTACGAGTATTAGAAGAAAACATTATGCAGCAGCGGCTCGTGACTGGAGTTTTGGGGCACAACATGCATGGCTTTCAAATTTACACTATTTTGTTACCATTCTCATTGTAGTTTAATAGAAATCCTTCCCTTAATAAATAAGATTTTTTATCATTAAATAAGACGGAAATATATGTATAATATTTTTCCAAAATAGCGGTAAAAACAAGAGTAAATTTGGCAGCCATGTATGTAGTTACCCAAAAAAGCTGGTTACTGACTTTACTCAAGAAAAAAAAAAAATGATATATGAATACCTGTTTTTTAAGATTCGTATTGAGTATAATAATTTTCAGTTTGGAAATAAAACACTTGTAAATGGCCATAAACAGCGTATTTCATCTCTTATTTTAGACAATCTGTTATAATGGAAACCGAATTTTAATAATATTTCTAAAAATATCAGAATCCGATATATTTTTTTTTTATCAATCACGGTTAGAAAAACTAGAATTTTATCAAATGTTTTCAGCATATATAAAATATAAATAATTATATACTTTTAATAATTATAATCTAAATATAACTTTAAAAATAATAATGTTCCAGGTTACTTAAGATCATAAACTGGTCGTTTTGGTGATTGATGCATTGAATAATTTTATTTTTCAGCAGGGAGTTTAAATTTATGTCACGAGATGGCACTTGAGGCATATTTTGAGTCCACTATTTATGGAATCAAAATATGCCAAAAATGCAAAAATGCAAAAGGTGCTAAAAATGCAAGATACTCTATAATACTAGTAAGAGCCACGAAGAGCTCAGGTGGTAAAGGTGGTAAGTGACATAATCATTATTTTGAGAAAATGATATGTAAAGTTCCAGATATCTGTTTGTGTTTATTGACTAATACCTCTATCACTTAACATCTCTGTGACTATTCTTTTTTGATATAGTAATTACAAGGCGGCCAAGGCGACTATTTTTTAATTCTACATCACACCACTTTCTGAAAACGAAAATTATTGACATACTGTACCAGAACATTTGCAAAAGAAATATACTTCAAAATCTGTTTTTTTAACCCCTTAACGCTCGAATTAAATTACGGTTGAATAATTCAAATTGCTTATTGGCACCACTTTTATGAAAAAGAAATATCCACCTTCTTTAATTACAGTTAAAACGTTACTTAAATATAGACAATTTCACTATTTTATAAAACTGGTGGTAATCAAACAATTTGAGTAAAAGACACAGCCCGAGAATATGACGGGAGCGAGAATTAAGGGGTTAATAAGGTTGCGAATAGAAGAGTAAAATAATCGCCTGTGTCAGCCCTATAATTTAACAGATGGTAGAGGGCCATTGATTATCTTCAATCATATGACTACCGCATATTTTTGTCACATACCAACTTTATCATCTTGGCTCTTCCCATGTTAGGAAAGCAAGTTTAGATATCTAGTCAAAGTTTATTTTAATTCCGGTGTTATTTGCGAAACAATTTTTGGAAATATCACGTGTGTCATAACATTTCCGAGAGTGAATTCACTGGAAGGTTAAACATACTTTACAGTTCATTCTTTAAAAAATGCTGCGTACAGAAAAAAATAGATATGGACTTTTAGTGAGAATTAGAGATCTTTGTTGAAACAGGAATGCTATTTAAACAAATTATTTATTATATATATATATATATATATATGTGTGTGTGTGTGTGTGTGTGTGTGTGTGTGTGTGTGTGTGTGTGTGTGTGTGTGTGTGTGTGTGTGTAAAATATAAAAGATACTAGTGTTTCCAAAAATATGTAGTTTTAAACTGCTTTTACACTTTTCTTTGTTTATAGTTTATTAGATAGTACATAAATTTGTTTTATTTTTAATAAGCAAGACCATGCTAAATAATATTAATACAAAATCTCTCTAAGGTACTCCGCATTTTTAAACAATATTAAAAATATTTTTAGACAATGTAATATATTCAATAAGTAATAAATTCATTAACATGAATATCACGAAATATGTATGGAAATATGCACTAATAATCACACAAATATATATACTTATATACCTCAATAATTTATATTTAATTTTGCTTGAATGAATTTGAAGATGTTTTTATTTTTGTAGTCGTAAAAGACAATTTCATAAGAATTTATTCAGAATTGATATTAAGTTTACCAAATTCATTTCAACAAAATAAGAAACATTCGCAAATTAATTGCATTGTTATTTTAACACAAATACTTTACACATGGGGAAAGACTATATTACACAAATACCTAAATACATAGGCTTGTTAAGAGGTTATCTAATGAATTTAAACTTCTATTTAATGTATGGTACCAATTGTCAATTTTTAATTAAGCATACCAGGTTTGCCAGTTTGGCCCCCACTGTTATCCCGAAATTCACGCTTCAGAACGGAACTTTCGGAAGAAGAATTATTGAGCAATCAAGAAAAGTCTGTCGTTGCATAAATCTGAAAATATTTTTTTGTATTTTCTGATGTGAGTCCGAATTTTTTTACTACAAGTGGAGGCGAAACCGGCAACCCTGAAACATTCCATATTCCATTTTAAAGGCACATATCGTTGGTACCATGTCCATAGATGCCAGCATCTCTTAATTATTCCAAAGTCTGATCCAAGATGAACATGTTTTCAACCGGAAATTTTATTTAACCAAAAATTTCAAAATGAGATCGGAAAAGTACCTGATAGAAAAATGACGCATTTTCTTATGCATTTTTTCCGGTCTGAACATGCAAATTTTGGATCAAAAATATAACAATAAATAATAATCGGATCAGTAATAATCGGAACAATAGTAGAATGTTGGCATCTATGCCATGTCAAACTATCCAATACGAAAACTGTCGCCTACTTTTTTAAAATTCAGAATTCTTGACTGGCACCACTTTTTGAAATAGTAAAATTCGCCTTTTAATCTGATTATAGCCTTATTATATTATCTGATTCAATGACATATTAATTAACCCATAGCTGCAAACTTCTCATTAATCTTCCGTAATGCCTGGATTAATTTGACTCAGGTTAACCACGTTTTGAACCACAAAATTTATTTCATGAATCTTTATTTATTTAATTTCATGTTTCTACGTGGAACATGTTTAATTTCATTTCTTTGAAAAAATTCTGGTTTGAAAAGCATTAAACCAGGGTCAAATTAACGCACGCATTACGGAAGATTAGTTTGAGGTTGGCGCCTATGTTAACCTATTACCTGCTGGTGTTAAGTTAAACCAACAGTTAAAATAAATGTCCATGCTTAAATTTACTATGATGCTACCACTATTTATAAATTTTAAAAAATTGCCTTATTTAACAAGAGAAACTTTGATCATTAAGATTTTCTTCCAAAATTTGTGGTAGCAAACGTTTACCTGCAAAAAAGTTGACGATTCTTATGTTATAGTTTCGAAGGTTAAGGGGTTCGGACGAAAACAAGGATTTTGCCATTTCAGAAAAGTGATGCCAGTCAAGAAATCTGAATTTAAAAAGAGTAGCCCACTGTTTTCATATTGTATAGTTTGACATGGCATCGACGATGTATGCAGTTATTTGTAATGATGTTGTTATTGAAAAAGTAAAACATTGAATAATTTTGTTTAGAAGATTCGTATAAAAAATTTTTAAATGTACATTTTTTTAAATTAATGAGTGGACTAAATAAATAACGTAATGTATTTCATAACTTATTTTGAGCACTATTGTAGTTTACGCCTAAGCAACTTTAACAGATAAGAAATTAAAACACGTTTCCATCTTTTTGGACTTCAGTGTAAGTTATTAAAAAGCTTTAATTCGTAGTTTTGTATTTAAAATAAATACACAGAATTAAAATATACATATAGAATCACAGCCTGGTTCATGTACGCCTTTCAATATGGCTTCAAATTGAATAATAATAGCATTTCACTAAAACTAAAATATATGAGACACATTTAATATTAAAACGCTTAATTAAAAGTAAAACGTATTCACAATACATCTAAACGATCTTTCCATTGGATTTTTATCTTTGTTAAGAAGTGGGTGGTAGTGATAAAATTCCACATACAATGTTAATTAACACGTGTACATATCTGCTAATTATATCTCATGTATGAAACAGATAAATACTTTAAAATATTAACAGTTTGTTCATACAGCTTTTATATTTGAAATTTGTTACTTTTGTCTGACAGAATACTTTTGATCATGAAGTAAACACGAGTAATTATCTTTTAAATAACATTTCATCTTAACTATTGAAATTCAAAAATGCATCTCAGTTAGAATACAGTTCAGTTTAAAACTTGTCTGATTAAATCATTTACTGACAGATTTTTTTTTTTTAAATTTAGTTTGTCTTTCAATTAACCCTTTCTGGCACGGTCAATTTTTGTTGTAAAAGGATGAAATGATTGACTGACACCGGAATTTTCAAACGACTTTTTTAGAAGTTAAAAACATATTACTTTAATTATTCATATTCATTGTAAAAGCAGAATTTTACTAAAATATTCTTGGTGCCGTTCGTAAGTTTGGAATTAAAATTAGATATCCCGACCCGGGCACACTGTGCCGGAAAGCGTTAAACAATTTCCATTCGCTATCGTATATTAACTTAACACGAGAACTCCTGGAAATCTTATTCAAGTTTCATAAAAATATTTTACACCAGGATTTTTATGTAAAATTATTTGACTGATTGATTTGACGTAAATCTGAGTTTTTAAAATTTAACTTATCTTGTGAAAGAATCTCTGGTTCCAATTGACATTTAATCCCATTGGCATTTAATCAAATGGTCGGAGTCGAATCGACTCCTTCCGGGAGCTCTAGTGTTAAAATTGCATATAAAATCGGCTTAATTTCTTAATTGATTAATTATTTAGTAGTTTATAAGAATATGTTCAAAATTTTAAACGAATTATATAAAGAAATTGCAAATTTTCTTTTCGATCGATTTTTCTAGGGTTTAAAATTTTTGTAAAAATTTCAAGCAATATTTCATTTACACAAATAGATGCATGCTAATTAAATCTCATTAATAAAATAAACCTTTATTTTAAAACACAATACAAAGTGAAATTTCTTTTTAGTTTAATGTAATAGGTTTTTTTAACCATATAGAAAAATTATCCCCCCAAAAGTGAAGAAATTTCTGAACAATGTTTTCTCTTTTAACCTAATTGATTTAACAAATACTACTGTTTTTTAAAAATAAAATACTATTTTGGAAACATTATTTAGAGAACAAATTTAGTACTGGATATCATTTAATGAATGCTTATTTGTATTTGTTTTAATAAACAAAATTATCATCTAGGTATTGTTTTTTATTTAAAATTACATATTAAAGCTAATTATTTATTCTATGTTTTGTTAATTAGATAGCGTGTTAAACCCCTTTTTTTTGTTATTATTAAAAGAAATCTTCTAAGAAGTATGTAATAATGGTCTTATTAATAATTCAAATCTCATCAATGTGGATATTAAACTAAAAAAATTAAGTCTGAGCATTTTAAAATCGCATATGGCACAGTAAAATGTAGTATTACACATATAATTAAGATTAAACACAGTATGAGATATAATTAAGCTATGTCTATGAATCCCAAATGTTATTTTAGATGCATATTTATTTTAATTAGTATGGTTATGTAAAAAATTAAACATTAATCCAAATTAAAATATAGTATTGTACAAAGAAACATGTTAAAATTTAATTATGTTTTAAATTAGTTTTCTTTTTTAACGAAGATATGGATGTTTGAACTTGGATTAGAACTACATATCTCATTAATAAATATGATAAAACGTTAGAACCTGTTGTAAACTAAAATTACGTAGCTTCTAAAAAATTAAGTGAGTTACATTTAGACTAATTTATCTCTATAAGTATCAAGATCAAGAAGAAGCTTCTTAACTTAGTTTCTTACTTTAGTCATATTTGTCAAATTATTACATACATATAAAGGAAATAAGCAGCTAAAATTTTGGTATGCGATATAAAGTTCAATTTGCTTAGACTCATACTCAGGTATAAAGTTCCTACAATAAAAGATAAACACATTTTAAATGAATTAGACGATTACAAAATAATAGTTTATCAAATTTTATAGTAGTATGTATTTATTGTTTCAAAAAATTTCGTTTAAAATACACGAAATAATTGTCACCAATGTTTCCTAAAGTGAAAGAGAAAATGCAGAAAAGGATGTTTGTCACAAAAATCAAATTTTAGCACTATGTTTATTGCAAGAACAAAATTGGAAAAAAAAACATTTAAAAATTTCATGAAATTTTAATACAATATAAAAAGAAAATAAGATAATTCATGACTCTAGACATGAGGTTTTAGATAAATTGTCATTTTAATTAAGACATAATATATACTTGAATTTTAATTACAATTTTACTTACGTTGTCAGCTTATACTGTGTAATTAAATCTCGTTAATGAAAATAATAATGAAAACTCGATAATGAAACATTAGAACCAATTATAAAGTTAAAGTTTATGACTTTGAAAAAAATAATGTTCTACTTTGATCGATTAGAAGAACTTTGCTCCATAAAAATAGTATTGGATTTTTTTTATATTTATTATTATCTTAATTAAAATTAATTAAGTTCTGTAACGTTACTCATTACTTTTTTTTATATAAAGAACTATTTTAAAATTTAGTCCAATCAATAAACTTCTTTCAGAAATAGAAATATACACTATTTAGTACAATATCTTTCAATTTAAAAATTCGTCTTTGTGTGAGATATTTAAATTGTCATGACAGGGTTCTTACTTTTTCCTTTCCTCTAACATAATTTGTTACAGAATGTTGCCCTTTTGTTCTTTCAAGCAAAGTACTTAATTCCATAGTAATAGTAACTTCAAAAGAAATGTGAAAAATATCCTGCAATATGAACCTTTTCAGGGCTGCCGTTTGGACATGACCTTTTGAACCACAATGTATATATCCGTCCTGTCGCAGGCGACTATTTTTTTTATTCTATTTGCACCACTATTTAAAAAAAGAAAAAAAGATTTTGTAGTATATTTCACTTCAAAAGTTCTCGAACATTTTATAAATTGTCTTGCTTTTTTGGTTTATTGTTCTAGTAACACGATTTCTTTCTATCATCTATTTCCATTGACTTACCAGACTGGGCGGGAGTCGTCCTCTTTTCCCTATGCTTTTTGTGCTTTTTTCAGTTCTGTTAGTCTGAACTCTCCTCAGTGATTTTTCTAATCGTATTTTTACACTCTATTGTGCAATAACTTATAAACTTTTATCATTATTTTTTGTAAATATGTAAATATTTTCATTTTTCTAAACTTTCGAACATTGCTTTGCATTTATTTGTGTTAAACTAATGTATGGTCTCTGAAAAGAGTATTTTTTTATGCTGGGGCTTCCTTTTGGTAGCTTTTTCGACTGTTATGGACATTTTATTAGTATCATATGGAACTTTCTTTTTTCTCTTATTGCTATACTAACAATTTTTAATTGCTTTTTCTTCTCTACTTTTAAATTTTTTCTAAGACTCCCAATGCATTGAAACACGCAATATTGTATACATGTAAAGTTGCAAAGCAACTAGGGAATCCAAGAACGCTGCTACATTGTTAGTTCTCGAACAGTATGTCAATAATTTTTATTCTGAGAAAGTGGTGTGAGGTAGAATTAAAAAATAGTCGCCTGTGGCAGCACTGACTTTTGAATAGACCTTTAAAATTTAGTATATATTTTTACAGTGTACCGATTTACCTTAAATAAGGTGAAGAATACCATAAGGATTTTGCAGCAGCAAACTGATTATACTTTGGCCACTATGTGGCTGGATTTTTTCCACTATGCACTATTTAAAACGCCAAAATTAAAGCAAAAAATGACATAGTAGTAGTTTAAAAAAGGATGTATTACAAAGTTATTAAAACTAAAAGAAATTAAACTTGACCAGATTTTAATGCCAGTGTTTAGAACAAATAATTTGCTTACACCACAATACCGTTTTATAACATCTTTTGCCTTTTTCTTTTTTTCTCGTCCTTGAGCAAAGGGGCGTATACATCAAAGGATCATTTTCCGGTCATGTGGAGTAAAGCGTATTTAAACGATAACTTTAGAATAAAATTTTCAATTTAACGGATACAGTCTTCTTTTAAAACAACTTCATTTTGATCGTAAAGTTTTTTACATGAATAGTTCTTAGAATGGGAAAAAATGTTTTCTGATAATTTTGCAGTTGCCAGATCTGTACATACTAAAAAAAAAAAAAAAAAAAAAAAAAAGACATGTTTAGGAACTATTAAGCACCAGACTGAAAACGAATTCTATATCAGAAAGACGTTAAAGCAATAAGATAATTCAAATTCTCTAGAAAACAACCACGGAACCAGTTTAGAAAATATACTTTTTTTTGTAAACTCTATATCATCGTATATTTTCATTTCGCTTTGCTAATCTAATTTTGTCTTTTAAAATTTCTGAAGCACATTAAAGCCTCTTTTCCAATTATGTGGAGTAAAGGAAATAAAGTGATAAAATCTCCAAATTATTTTTCAATTCAACACAGCTAATCTGGCTTTAAAAATATTTCTCACTGATAGTTAACTTTTTCTTCCATCAATAGTTCTTGATCGTAAAGAAATTGTTTCCGGTTGCCATTATAATTTCCTTCTTTGAGCATTAATAAAAAAATTGACCGGTTCATTTCTTTTAATAAATAAATATTTAAAAGTTTCATAAATGACAAAAAAATAAAATTTAAAGATAATACAGATAAATAAATATTTAAAACACAGAAATTGTTTTTATAATGTAATAATGTTATTAAAAACAATTTACCTGCGAAGTTAAAAGAAAAACTAAGAAAAATAATACTACATATTTCTTTCTTTGAAAAACATCATTAAATAAATTTCTTCCCTTTCATCGTCCTCTGGTTTTTCCAGTATTTTTATAAGAATGCTTGTAAATTCCAGGATATGTATTTTTTTTTTAATCACAGTTTGATGCTATAATATCTTTAATATCACTATATACGGTTTAAAATAGAATTCTGTTTAAAATATTTTTTCTAACATGATTTTTAGGAATGAAAAAATCCGTGTCGTCTTGTTTAAGGGTTAACCACTTGGAAATTTAAATGTGTATTTATATGAATAATATAAAAGCAGTATTCTTTCAAACTAGCCACCGGAATAATGCAACACAGAACATTTTTCTGAGCTTTCGGATAATTTTAAGTAGCCTATTTTTTCTGTTTAAGAGTATTTTATTTACGTCACTTGACATTTTTCAAAAAGCACTATTATAACCAATAACTAAAAAAATCAGGTGTGCACTTTTATTTTTACCAGAACATTTTTTTTTCAATAAATAAATATTAATAAGTTAGATAAACGACAAAAATGGTTTTTAAGTGCAATACATGTAACAAATATTTAAAAGACAGAAAATTCTATTATAATGTAATAATGTGGTTAAAAAGAATTTAACTGTAAAATTAAAAGAAGAACTAATAAATATAATACTATACTATTTTTCTTTCTCTCTCAGACATTGTTAAATAATTTTCTGATTAAACCATTGAAATTTCCAATGTATATTTATATACTTATTAAAAAAACAGTGTCCTTTCAAACTAGCTACCGCCAAAGGGATGTAATGTAGAAAATTACTTGGAGTTTAAGGAAAATTTTAAGTAGCCCATTGTTACAGCACTATTTCGGCATTTAAGTTATTTGTTCTTTTTAAAAAGGCACTATCTTAATTAAAAATAAAAAGAATGAGGCGTGGACATTTATTTTAACTATATTATTTAAATTTCTATAGAGGTAATTTACTTACAATGAATAAATTTGAGCTTGTAACAACCTTTTTATTGTTCTCTTTTAAATCCGAAATAAAATTTTTGTTACATAAGATTATCTTTAAAATTTTCATTTACCTCCAAAAACTGAGTTTATATAGAATACATTTAACAAGTCCAAAGTACACACTTCATTCAAATAACAACATTATTGTTTTATTTACACAACAAATATGCAATTATTTATTTTTTTTTACTAAAAAAAGTATAGTTACATTTGAAGTGATATAGAAAATGACTTATTTTCAAAAACTGCTTCAAGTTAGAAATTTCGATTAAGTTAAATTACATAGCTTTTATATGATGCAAGATTTTAATTTTAATTTCCATGAAAATCTTTAAAATTTTATATTTTTTTGACACTACTTATATACTTATATAATGAGTTTATTAAATGTATTTTTTACAGGGTTCGTACGCCTCAAGGACATTGTTCCAGAATTTTTGAAAAGAAATATTTGCGTTATTTAATGAAAAAAAATCTATCTTCAGATACAAAATTTCGCAAATTTTAATTTAGATATCAACGATTATGAAGAAACATAATCTTAAAATTTTCAATAGTATTCGTTATGCCGAATTAACGATTTCAGGGCGTCGTTTGGAGTCAGGAAATGGTTAATTTTAATGTCCAAACTGCCAAAATTCACCAGTAACTTTCCAGTACAATTTTGAACTCACAATTTTGAACTCACAATAAGCATGAAGAAAAGCTTTTGATTACTTTCAAAGGAATTTGTTCGTAAATTGCGTTGTGAACTAATTATCTGAATATTTTTGGAGCAGAAATGCCTTGCTCCTGAAAGGGTTAAGTCATAATTTTATAGACAGGTATACTGTCGCGGATATAGACATTGTTTGGATTTTTTTAAACTTCGTTCTTATTAAAAAGCACAGAAAATCCGTATTTCTAATAAATGTGTCTGTGCTTTTCTGTCTCTTTATTATTCCTTCCTATGTTACATATAAATAATGAGAAATTCTGTGTATCTTACCAATATTACATGAACGCTTCATGCAGAGGCTGCTCTTGTCTGGTAATTGGGCCAAATATACCCTATTTTGATATGATTGCACCTGTACTTTAATATAAATCTCTGCCTTAATAGATAACAATTTTCTGTCATTAAATAAGACAAAAATATATGGGTGAAACCAAAAATACTTGTGCTTTTCATGTCCAAAACTTTAAAAAAAAAATTCTCATTTAATATACAAATAAATTCCAAATTTTTTATGCCATCTTTTAGAAAAAAACTATTCTTAACTGGTATAAAGTTTGTTACAGTCAATTTTATTGTATTTATTGCACAATTTATGCAATTTATCCATTCTTAGCCATGAAAACAAGCTGTCCAAATGACTAGAGATACAAATTTAAACAGACTACAATTCTAAATATTATGAACAACACAATATTTATCTGTTTTATTTTAAGTAACAGATATAGTAGTTTAATAAATTTGTGCTAATAAATTAAGATATGTATTTTGTAACTGCATAAGTTTAATTTAACATTTGTCCATGAAAGTGAAACGTCTGTTACTTTACTTACATTTAGCAGAATAAATAATAAAAATTCTGTCCAACAAAGGGCGCTACTAATCTGTATTGCTCAAACAACTTTCTAGAATAGAAGTCAAGTGCCATTTTCACTTTGTCTGCCACATGTTTAGAGTATAGAGCAGTATTATGAAGTTCTAAGTTGAGTGTGTTTTCTCTTTGTAGCTTCTGTTACTCCAATTTTAGGTTTAAATATTGTTTTAAAAATGAAATTTCTCTTTAAATCACAAAACACTAAGTAAAATAAGTTTATATAAAGAACATAGTCATTTTTTAGAATATTATTATTTAAGAAAAAAATTGTTTTTGCTTAAATGCAACCTCTGTTACAATGTTGCCAGTGGGCTCCTTTTTTTAAAATTCAGATTTCTTGATTGGCACCACTTTTCTGAAACGCTAAAATTCACTTTGTTTTTGCCTTAATTAATATGTCATTAAATAAAGCACATTTTACCATTTCAAAAAAGTGGTGCCAATCAAGAATCTGATTTTTAAAAAAGTAGCCCATCTGGCAACACTTTGTTACAACTTTTTCAACAGATGTTACATACAAATAACAGAGGTTACATTTTAGTCATACTTATTACTTATTTATATTTATTTTTGCAGTAGCATGTATTATTTATTTGTGGTATTTTCCAGATCTAAAAATGTCTCCTAAGAAAACAAGTTTTCAATTTCTTGAATCTACTGCAGATTAAAATTATATTAAAGAAATAACGCTAGATAAATAAATTAAAGGAACATACATACTAGTAGAATTTGTAAAATAAAAAAAAAAAAAAAAAAAAAAAAAAAAAAAAAAAAGAGAAAAATGATTAGAAGATGATTAGAAGATGGTGAAGTACAAGTTATGTTTTTGAAAGATTGTGATGATGCATTATCTATTTTTAAATTAGATGACAATGATATTGCATACAAACAGTTCGAACAGATCCAAAGATGTTTGCCCATGCCAAATAGTACAGAAGGGGTGCAGATTATTTTACAAGTTTCCCCACCCCGTTGACGCATTTGAAAAATAATTGCAGTGTTAAAAATTTGTGGAAATTTCTTTGGAAAATAAAATTATGTCTGATTTATTCAGTGTGTCTTTGTTAGTTGCTAAAAAGTCAGTTTGTTTACATCTTTTAAATTTTTTTAGCCTCTGTTACTTGAAGAATTTTCCTATTTCCTTTTAATAATTGTAAACTGATAGTAATCCAAATGTATTTAAAACAAGAAATATGTTATGCACTAAATACAATAAAATAAAAAAAAAAAACATTTTCTTTAAAACTAAAATAAGTGGTAATTATGAACTTAATTTAGTTTTTTTTTTTTTTTTTTTTTTTTTTTTTCTAAACGAGATAAAATTACACATGCAATGATAATTAAATTTTATTATTTATTATTCATCTTTCTAAAACTATTATTTTGAAGCAAAGGACATTTTTGCTAAAGTAATATATAAAAGTTATATTTTTTTCTGAAATATTTGTATCATAAATTAAGCAAATACTGTCCAGTAACAGAGGTTACATTTTTCACGCTAGATATGACTTCGCAAAGTTATATTTTAAGTGTAAAATTGATTTTTTTCTGTGCGGATGCTAATTTTGTACAGCTTAAATATATATTTAAACAATATTACTGTTAAAGGTATATATAAATATGATACAGACTTACAAATAATAAATACAATAAACCCAGCTGGAGTGAAAAATTAGCCAGAGCCAGTAATCCAACCCGGGACCACACTACACAAGACTGCTGCTCTAACCACTGAGCTACTCCGGCCGATGCCTGAGTCTTCAATTTCTCACTAATAAACCACGTTGGGGAAGTCACCAGCCATCTATACGACAGCCTTGGATGACCGGACAACGATGAATAGATTCTACTATTACATCGATCTACGATAATTATAATAAAACACTCATACTACAATATATATTAAAACACACATACACACATAAATAACGCCTGCATTCAACAGTTAAAGGTATATATAAATATTATACAGACATACAATCAATAAATACAATAAACCCAACTGGAGTGAAAAAATAGTCAGAGCCAGGAATCGAACCCGGGACCACAGTATACAAGACTGCTGCTCTAACCACTCAGATAATTGTGTGTTTTAATATATATTGTAGTATGAATGTTTTATTATAATTATCGTAGATCGATGTAATAGTAGAATCTATTCATCGTTGTCCGGTCATCCAAGGCTGTCGTATAGATGGCTGGTGACTTCCCCAACGTGGTTTATTAGTGAGAAATTGAAGACTCAGGCATAGGCCGGAGTAGCTCAGTGGTTAGAGCAGCAGTCTTGTGTACTGTGGTCCCGGGTTGGATTACTGGCTCTGGCTAATTTTTCACTCCAGTTGGGTTTATTGTATTTATTGTTTGTAAGTCTGTATAATACTTATATATACCTTTAACTGTTGAATGCAGGCGTTATTTATGTGTGTATGAGTGTTTTATTATAATATCATTGTTATTTAGTAAAATCTAGATAATAAAAAATGAAGAAAAAAAATCTTGAAAAGCACAAAGAAAATTGGTTTTACCCATATGTACAATATTTTTCAAAAATAGTGGTGAGAAACAAGAATAAATCTGGCTACAATGCTTATAATTCCTCAAAGAAGACTGTCACGGGTAGTGTTGAGGGGCTTCCCACGTATACTGCTGCTTCAAATTCTCTCGTCACCAGTATTTTAAAGTAATTTTTTCTCCTAGTCAAATGGCAGAATTATCTACAATTAAAGATGGCGAAATAAACTGTAAGAAATTAGTGGTGTCCAGAGCATTTGGAACCCGATGATTTAAGATTGATACCTGGCAACACTAGGCACGAGCCACCACTGACTTTACGTTTGAAAGTAACAAACAAATTTGTCAAATAATAAAACACTTATACTACAATATCAGGGTTGCCACGCTACAGGGAATTTACTGACCAGAAAATTCTTCGGCACCAGTACTTCCTTAAAGAGAATCGATCTTTAAATGAGGCAAAATTTCGTGCGGTTAATCTAGATATATTTTTCTATAAAAAAATACTGATATTTCTACTGGAAAATTCCCTGAAGCGTGACAACCCTGAATATATATTAAATCACACATACACATATAAATAACGCCTGCATTCAACAGTTAAAGGTATATATAAATATTATACAGACATGCAAACAATAAATACAATAAACCCAAACGGAGTGAAAAATTAGGCAAAGCCAGGAATGGAACCCGGGACCACAGTATACAAGACTTCTGCACTAACCATTGGACTACTGCGGCCGATGCCTTAGTCTGCAATTTATCACTAATAAACCACGTCGGGGAAGTCACCAGCCATCTATACGACCCGATGCCCGAGTCTGCAATTTCTCACTAATAAACCATGTTGGGGAAGTCACCAGCCATCTATATGACAGTCGTATAGATGGCTGGTGACTTCCGCAACATGGTATATTAATGAGAAATTGCAGGCTCAGGCATCGGCCGGAGTATCTCAGTGGTTAGAGCAGCAGTCTTGTATACTGTGGTCCCGGGTTCGATTCCTGGCTCTGTCTAATTCTTCACTCCAGTTGGGTTTATTGTATTTATTGTTTGTATGTCTGTATAATATTTATGTATACCTTTAAAAGTTGTTAAATATTGAAATACTATCTGCAAGACCAATCCTTCAATCGTAAACCGCTAATTTCTTCAAGATGTCAACCGTTACTTTAAACTTTTGATATTATTCGATGTATAAATACACATTTATATATCATGTTGAATGTGTTTATAAAAATTACTTGCTTTTGAAAATTATATATGTTATATAAAAATTTTACTTCTATTATTCATTTAAATTATTCTAAATTGCCGGCGTATTCATTACTTCCCTATTTCATAATACTCTATATTATTTTTTTCTAGTTAAATTCCTATAAAAATTAAAACGCCCATCTTAATAATAGTCTTATTTAAAATCTTAATTAAACATTTAATCCCTTCATTATTTTTTATCAGCTACCACACTGTAAAATTCTGAGAGCAGTTACTTTATTTTTCCGATGTTTATAAAAGACGTGTTTACATTTTTATTTTATTACATCTCAATTTCCCGCCAGCCTGACTAGCGTCAGGAGAATCACATCGGGATCTCCCCGTCAGCAGAGTCGGGACTCATTTCTATGAGGTTCCTCGCTCGCCCTTCATTGGTTGAGTGACGGATCGCAGTTTCTTTCATGTCTCGCTCATGAATTTGTTTGTTTAGTCTGAAGTTTACATTTCAATCGGGATTCATTCGCGTATTCTAATAAAACGCTCGAGTATGGGCTTAGTAAAAAGCTTATTTTGTGCTGTTCGATTGTTTATCTAAGCTGTTATTTGGTGCCCAAAGTCATGTAGAATATTTAAATCGCTCTTTAAGATCTTTTTCGCATGAATAATAGTTCGTGCTCAAGCATGATGCCTCCGATAAATCTCACCTAGTGGGAATTGTTTTCGTTCATATGTTGTGATAGAATAAACAGTTTCCAATGACTTCAGCCTATATTTTATTGGAAAACCCTGGATTTCTTCATCCTTTTTTCACCACTCATGCGGCCTAATCTGCCTTGACTGTATCATTAATCAATGGTTGTTTGATTAGACTTCAACAATCTCATCACTATCAACAATCGATAGAGTTCATTAAATAAGTCAAGTTCTATCTGTCCCCAGCTGCGAAATTTCCACAAAGTTGGCACCTCCAAGAGCAATGGTTGCACTATGTGGTACGACTGTTATACAACCTCACCAATGGCTGATTCCAATATAGAGTACTAATCCAGCAATATGTCGTAAACAGCATGACGCCAATTGTCCTACTTAACCCAATTATCTATTACGTAATATATATTATCAATGCATTTCTAATATATTTCATATTTCCTTTCCTTTGTATCTAAAAAATAAAAATTTTAATTGATTTCTGAATTTAAATTTAAATTATTTTCATTATAAAATAAAATAAATTATCATCGTTTTCATATTCTCTATTCATAAATTAAAATACAGTTTAAGTTCCATTTAACGAAACCCCATCGTTACACTTAAACACATCGTTATGAAGAAAATTCATTACATAGAAATCAACTCAATTTCATAAAATTTGTATAATAAAATGCATAAAATGGAAATATTGGAAGTGTATTTTAATGCGATGCAGAAAGCAATGTAGGACAAAAACTTAATTAGAATAATGTCTTAGAATGTCAAATACGGGGATGAGATTTCCGCTTTTTTGCACACCAGTATTTTGTTAGAGAAAATGTTATTTCATTTAATCGGAACATTTCTGCAATTTAACAGAATAACATTCTTTCTAAAAATATACTGGTGTATAAAAAAGCGGAAATCTCATCCCTGCAAATAATAAAGAGAGGTAAAAAAAAAAAAAAAAAAACTGAAGCGTAACGTACCTTTTCTCTTTTTTTCTCAGTATTCCAAATCCATAACTTTAAAAACGTCTGTAATATTTCTTTGTACAGGATTCTTATAAAAAAATACACTGTTCATAAACATTTTCGCACTTTTGTAAGTATCCGACCAATTCATTTGTAACATTTTCGTGAAACTAGAATCTACTTCTTATTGTATCTAAGGCTTTTAATATTTCTTTTTTTGAATGGAAATGATTAAATAAATCAATAATTTCATTTTCATACAATCTGCTAACAGCAACCACTCTGTTTGAATGTTGTACACGCACCAAAGCAGTGTTGCCAGATGAGCTACTATTTTTTAATTCAGATTCTTGATTGGAACCACTTTTTTGAAATTGTAAAATGCGCCTTATTTAATAACATATTAATTAAGGCAAAAACAAAGGGAATTTTACCGTTTCAAATAAGTGGTGGCAATCGAGAAATCTGAATTTAAAAAAAGTAGCCCACTGGCAACACTGCACCAAAGTGGCATAAGCCTCGTTATATAGAATATATTTTTTCGTAACTTAGAGAATATTTTACATGTTAATGGTGTTCAAAATCAAGGATCAGTAGAAAATTTCGTTATGTAGAAAACTTCGTTAGATAGAGACTTCGTTAAAGAGAAGTTCGACTGTATTTAAATTATTGTCATATTATAGTGAGCATAAAAGTTTTAAGAGTAGGACAAAATAACAAAAGTTTTTTAAGGCAAAAAGGGAAAAAATCACGTTTCTTTCGAAGTCGAAGTTAAATTTCACATATTTCAGTTACTGTATATTTAACTGAATTACCCCGTAGTGTATATCATGCACTTGAAATCCTCGATATACTTTTATTACTATCGGAATACTTTCAAAATATATTCTAATAAATTTTGTTGTTCGCACAAAGAAATAGCAGTAATTTTACATCAAATTTTAAATTCGGTATCATTACAAATAGTTTTAAACTAGTTACAGCATGGATTTTAATAATCATAGCCCGAAGCATATTAACTTCCAGCTAATAATTTCAAAAGTTTGTTCTCTGATGATAAATATAGAAAATCCAAAGAGATATGTTTAAAATAAGTAAATACATAAAAGTCGTTATTCAGGAATCCACTCCTAGTCAGGTAAATAAGGAATAAAAGTAGGGTTTCTACTTTAATGATTCAGGTAATATTAACGATGCAATGATTTTCAAATACTTGTTTCAGTTTCGTATTACCTTCTTGAAAAATCAATTTCAACTGTTTAATTGAATGCATTTTACTGAAATTACTTTAAAATGGATTCTGAAGAGTTCTGAATTCAATAAGGCCGTTCACATTTAAAAATAAAATAATAAATATTTAATTTACTGTCAGAGTGTATTGGGTACATAAGAGTGTGTAATTTTTTGAGACAAAAGAGGAGAAAATCACGTTTCATAGAACAGCGGCATGATTCGCTCTGGTTTTCTAAAATTATGGAAATCACCTACTTATTTTTTAATTGACAGGGGATCCAAATTAGGCTTCAAGTGTCGCAGAACTCTTGCGAAAATAAATATTTTACGGAAAATCTAACAGATTTTTTTATATGTTACGTGATATATCACATTGCTAACGAAGAGTAGAGCAAAGAATGTGAAAAATGTCCGAGCCGGAAATCGAAACCAGAACCCTTGGAATAGCGTTCCAAGTGCTCCATCATTTGAGTTACGAGGACGATGCCAAGCTTAGAATTTCTCACTTACATATGTTGCTAAGGCTGCAACTGCAGCATAAGATCGAATAGTGCACAATGTACATGAGCACACAATCCTCCGGCGAAATATGACGTGTGCTCATGTAGACTATTCCATCTTGTGCTGCATTTGCAGACTTACCAACATATGTAAGTGAGAAATGCTATGCTGGGCATCGTCCTCGTAGCTTAAATGGTAAGCACTTGGAGCGCTATTACAAGCGCTATTACAATTCAATTCTCTGCTTGGACATTTTTCACATTGTTGGTTCTACGCTCCGTTAGCAATGTGATAAGTCACGTATTATATATTCAATAATTTCGAGCGTAATTTCACTGCTTAAAATTTATTAAAATTATATAGAATTTTTATATTTCACACTTATTTAAATACACGTTGACAACACCAAAAAAAGAAGAATTTTCATATGAAAAATTTTAATTATTAATACAAATGAAGTTGCTTAAAATTTACTAAAAGTGATACATTCGTAACAGCCGCATGCCTGAAGTTACGGCGAAGAAACCGCAAAAATGTTGCTCATGACAGTAGCCTTTTTCATTGCAATTATTTCATAGTTTATCCCTTTGAGAGGCAAGGTATTTCTGCTCCAAAAATGTTAAAATAATTGGCTGATATCGCAATTTAAGAACACATTTATTTGGAAATAATGAAAAGCTTTCCGTCACGTATATTATGTGAGCATAACTGTACTAAAAAATTCTTGGTGGCATTTGACAGTTTGGGAATTAAATTTAAGTGTTCACACCATGCAAACTGTGCCCTTGAAAGGGTTAAGCATGTAGTCCAATTAAAACTTCGTTAAATTTCTGTTTTATGTATATTATATTATTATTTTATTTATCTATTCATAGAGTTTTCATTTCTCTATGGCATATTTTTGTTTATAATATACATATTACATATATATAGTAACATGTATATTATATTATGTTTATAATATACATGTTCATAATACACATATATAAAATAAAAAGGTGAAGTAATTTATGTAAACGTTTTCTATAAGTTGTCTATGCAAATTGAATTACTGGATTGAAATATTGCAATACAACAAGGGACGACTATTTAACCCTTTAGTGCGCAGCTTTGCATATATGCAAACAACAGTGTTTCGAATTTAATAGATTCTTTTTATTCGTATATACCTAATTCACACCAGAAAATTAAAATAACAATATTTGCTTTAATTAATGACAGACACTCCGTTTTTTTAAAAGAAGTGACATTAACAATTGAAACTTTCTGATGTTAAGTCAGATTCTCTGAACTACGTAATTTCTAGAATGTATTCTATCATGGGAATTTAACCCTAGATCTACCGGGAATTTTATTCAAGTTTTAATAAAACGTTCTACACCAGAATTTTTATTTAAAACTATTTAACTTATTTATTTACCTTATTTTTGTCTGGTTTATATACTTAGTTTATTTTAAAGAAATTTCTGGTTTGAATGAATATTTTGTATGTACCTGTCGGGTCCAATGGACCCGTCTGGTAGACGGAGGGTTAAGGGCATATGTTAAGTTTTATAAAATAAAAAATATTAAAAACCAAGGTATTTGGAGACATACTTATTAAAATATTTACTGATTTGCGTTATTCTAGCGTAAAACAGCCACAAGACAGTAGTTTTTACTTGTATTGCAGATGTGCAACAGAAGAAAAGATTGACGTATTACATGAAAAATGTATCTCTGATTTTTTTTCATTATTTTTTCTGCGTAATAAAGTTTTTAGAGAATTAATTCTCCTCTTTCCTACCAGTAATTTCTAGTAACTTTTTCCCAGAGGTTTTCTTTTTTTTTTTTCTTTTTTTTTTTTTTCTCACTGTTAGATAATTTGACGAAAGCTTTACAAAATAATGCTATAAAGAGCATATAAAGACAGAAAAAATGCGTCATTGAACAAAACATATAAATATTTTTAAAGGTTCGAAAACTGTAAGTGCCATACGTGATCCAAACAAACACAGACATATATATATATATATATATATATATATTTCATTTCTGACAATTTTAAAAATGTAAAAGCAAGTGAAGGTTTAAAATTTTTCATTTGTGTTATATCGTACAGTGCGTGTAAAAACTTTAAAGACAGCAAAAAATTGTAAAAATTTTGATAAATTGAAAATGCAACAAGTGAAATGGTAATTCAATGTTAATCAAAATGTGGAAATACTAATGTAAAAGTCAACAGAATGTATCTGTGTCCTTTTTATTGCGAAAACATGATAATTATGCAAAAAAAAAAAAAAAAAAAAAAAAAAAAAAAAAAAAAAAAAGCTATTTTTGACTGTGTAAAAACTTTACGGACACCAGTATTTTTTTTATAAAAATGTTATATATAATTATTATTAAGGATCGACCTAAGCAGGTTCTTGATGCCGAAACCGAAACCGAATTTCGGAGATCTTTCTGTTTTCGGTCGAAAACGAAAACGAATATGTCCAACAACTTCTTTGAAGTAATTAAATTGTACGTAGAAAAGTATCCACACGTAAATATATCATTAATTAATTATACGTATTTATTAAATATGCATAATAATTAAATAATTACGCGTATTTATTAAATATACATATTAATTAATTATACGTGTGACCCAAATTGTCTCTCTGTGCTTTAGATCCATTTTTTTTCATATAAAATAAAACTTATTTAATTCAGCAACGGCACAGAAAGATTTTCTAATTATATGAATTTCATTTAATTAAAAAATATTTTAGCTTTATGTATACACACCTCGATTTATCTTTTATAATGATTTCTGTAAATGAGCATCTGTTAAACTAGAACTTTCTCAAAGAGTATTCGAAACTCTTCTGCGATTTCAAACTGAAATTTTTCTATTACTTTTATGTCTGCAGCTTTTAATGAACACGTGAAAAAAATAAGTTATATATGCATTGCATACTTTATAATTTGCATTTACGTCTTGTGTCAGTCATGACTGATAACTACAAGCAGCGAAGTTCATAGCAATAAATAGTCTCATTTGACCCGGCCGATAAAGCTCAAATCAATGAGAAATGTTTAAAATTTCCGAAGGTTGAAACGAGATTTTTGGAATACTGATAGTCTGATTCAAAATCTGAGTTTCGCCGAAAACAATATTCGGCAAAACTCAGATTTTGGACCGAAACTCAACAGAAACTACCAAACTTCCTTGACTTTAAGGAAGTTACACGTGTTTACGCAATCAAGTGATTTTTATTTCGACGTTTTATTTGTATTTTTATTAATGTTATACTAATTTATTTCTTCTTTCGTTATTTAAAATAAAATATTATGTCAATTTGCATAATTTGGCGAAATTGGTCAATGGGAGAAGCAGTACTATTAAAACATTGCTTTGAAGTGGAAATTAAATGTCGTGATTTATTGCATTGTCATATACGCACCGGTTTTGACGTGATTTTTTTTTTTTTTTTTTTTACGACAATTTGGCGAAAACCTCTTTTTCGAATACCAGTTACATATGTATTTTTAAATTATTTTCTGTTATTCTTTAAATGAAATAACAATAAATAAAAAAAAGTTTAATTAATAACTATAGAACAAAACAATTTATAACATTTTTTGTAAATAAAAAGAAAATAAATTCAAATAGACATTTATTAATATGTAAGCAACAACAGCCGGGTTACCATGTCATGCAAAATAACGCCATCTTGGCACCAATTAGGTACCCCGTTGCGTATATGATATCTGTGCCTAACATTTTTCGTTTCGTTTCGTTTAAAAAAAAAAAGAAAGAAGTGAAAGTCATTTATTTTAAATGTTTCAGTATTAAATGTATTAAATAAAATGATAATGAAATACAAATTGAAATATAAATAAAAGTAACATGATGCACTTCTTAGCATACATTTAAGTGAGGCCAAACTGGCCGCCAAATTAGTTTAAAATAATAACCTTTTCTAAAATATGAAAAAAAAATATCTGTTATAATTAAGATTTGAGATACCATCATTAGAGAAAAGTATTTAAAATTAGAAAGAAATTTACATTTCAAAAACTAATTCAAATTTAAAAATTCTAATACCAGTTTTGAGATCTGCGGATCAATACGGATTTTTGGTGTTAATTACATCTTAAAATGTTCCATATTTTAGAAGAAATCGCCGTGAAACATATTCAGTTGTTTATTCAGTCGTTTCGTAAATTTGTTTCATTTCAGTCGTTTCATATATCCGTTTCATAAACTCGTTTCATTAGGATTTTATATATATAGGGTAGATTTCCACATTATAATCAACATTAAATTACCATTTAATTCTCGCATTTCAATTTATGAAAAATTTTTACAATTTTTTACTGTCCTGAAAGTTTTTACACGCACTGTAGTAACGGGAAATCAGAAACAATTATCTGAAGTCTCTGAAACTGGTGAAATTTGCGACATATATGTTGTTAATTTCAATTCATATGAATGAACAAATATTAACTGACAATGTACAATTAGAATTATTTATAAAAACATTAGTTTATAATAGGTAATATAAAAACGTAATATAAATTAAAACTGCTGTAAAAATAATTTTTTATAAACATTACATAAAAATAATCAGTTTTCTGATATCACGTAAATATATTTTTTATTAATACAAAAGAGTAATATATTTCATATGTACTTTTAGTATTGAATTAAGTAAATGGAAAGAATATTTATTAGATTCCATAGAGAATGTTGTATCTGCAGTTTTAAAACATTCTTTTTTATTTTGCTGTGTATTAGCTCTAATGGGAATTTTTTAATTAGATTATTCTTTTCTACTTTTAGATTTTTGGCATTTGGATGAATAAGCTAACTCAAAAAACTACAAAAATGCTCTTAATATTGGTAAAAAAGAAAGAAGATTTTTTCTACAATTACTCTTTTGGTTATTATAGCATTGTAAATAGTGTCTAACATCTTCATAATAAAATTATCCCTTATAAATAATTCCTATTTTGTATTATTATTTTTATTATTATATATCAATGTAATTTTTAGGTTAATGTATTACTCCCGTAGAAGAGAATCTAACCCTAGCTTCCTAGAGTATAGAATATAGTTCAAAACAATTTTATTTGATTGGAAATTCTAACAGGTTATCTTATATTTAATATACAGAAATCCCTTAACATTCGCGAAGGTTAGGTTCGCCGAAACTTTCGCGAATGTCAAAATCGCGAATATTGAGACTATTTTCCCGTCCATAAGAGGGGTTAGCCCAGCTGCCAACCTTTCTTTACGCTTTTTTCCTGCCACTAAACTATTCTTGTAAATATCGCGATAATCTCACGATTAAACAAGCCGAAAATCGCTTCTAAATTTTAGTGGTAGCAAAAATGCGTAAAGGTTAGCAGCTGTGGGTTAGGTTTTATGATTTTTTAAATGGAAAAAAAAAACAATTGAAACATAAAAATATATTTATTTTAAGCAATAAAAAGTAAATGCTTTACATATATTTGAATAATTATGAACATATTGTACAAAGTTTAGTCGTTAGTTCATTGCTGAAAAAAATTTATCAATATACGATTGTTTGGAAAAACAGATCTTTTGTTAATGAATTTCCATATAAGGAACAGTTGCATTCTCGATTCCTGTTTAAAATTTAAGATTCCTCACCAGTGAAGGATCGCATTTATTGATTTCTCAACAAGTTTTTGTTGAAACTTTAAAATTTTCCGTGCAATTCTTGTAGCAAAATTTTCACTTGCAATAAAAAATTAAGGATTTTTTTTTTGTTTTTAGCAACAAGGCATATTTCGAGTTTCTATGATCTATATTTTGCTTGAATACACAAGGGTTGAAATTCTTGGAATTTAGGCTTTATGGAGCAATGCGGTCGTCCAGTGTCAAATAGTTTAAGGAATTGGCAATACAAAACGAGTTTACTTTGTGAAAAAAGTCTTCTTTATAAAACAAAATTCCCGAATGACCAAGTTAAATATTGGCGAATTTTGAAATGTTCTTCTTTTTTTATTTCGCGAATAATCAAAACCAATGAATGTTAAATCCGCGAATGTGAAGGGCTTACTTTATTTATTTATATTCCTCACAAACAACATGAAAAAATATTTTTATGTAAAAAAATATTAATGATGCATTCAAACAGGTTTTTTCAATTTATTTAAAGCTACACTTACCTATACTAACTAGCTGCATATCGGAAGTTAACAACCGAAGAAATCGCCAAAGTTCTTGGTACATCTGCAGCTGAATTTTCTGATTCTGATAATTTCAATTTAAGTGCGTATTTCGATTATATGCCTGTCAAATTTGTTTTATTTAAATTATTTTGTTTATTTATTGATGAAGTTTTAATTTCGTTATGGAAAATTAACCGGAAAAAATTATTTAAAATTTATATTTTTTTAAGTGGAATCGTGTTAATCTTTATTTATCGGTCTGTATGGGACAAAGATAAAATTCAAAGAAATTCTTTCTTGAAATTTATTTTAAAGCTGTAAGAAATCAGTAAATTACAATACAGTTTTCATTCAGGTTGCATTTGAAAGAATATTTTTTCCTTCAATTCAACGCTGGTAAACCTTACTTCTGCGAGGTTTAGAAGTTTTAAAAAAAATGAGGTAAAACAGAAATTTATTTACAGGTGATTTAACCGTTAATGACGTCAGTTCTACTCTCGGACATGTTTTTGCTTTATAATATAATTATAAATCCTTACGACAGATTGCTTTATTTACTTATCTTCAAGAAATTTGAAAATATTCTTTCTGTCAATTAATTACATTCGAAAAATGTTTAATTTTAAACAAAAAATTTAAATGGAATTTAAAATTTCATTTTTAATTGATTTTTTCTCGTTCCAAAATTCTCCTTCTCCTTAAAGTGTATCTCGATATTCTGATATTTTTATGGTAAAAAAAATGACAATATTAAATCCATTTCAATGAGTATCCATTTCTATGAGTATGAGAATCAATTTCCATGACAATAAATTTCTCTTGTACACTGAAAAATTTAAACAAACATTTCGGTTATATTCTATAGTGAAATGCTTGCCGTTGTTGTTCAGAAACGAAAACATTTCTGTAATTTATAATAAAATACATTAGCATTAAAATGTAATTCTAAAAATTTTAAAATACAAACTTTTAAAAAATAAGAAATCATTTAAAGGGTTTTCCATCAAGGTATTCTTTGTATCCTGCTTCTCTTACATTAGGCTAATGGATAAGTGTCGGGCCTTACGTTGAGGCAGAAAAGTCAAACAATCTAATTTTGAAAATATTTGCTATTACAGTCTTTATCATTTTCTGTCATTCATCAGGCAGCATCAGGTCTGCCACAGTCGACTATTTTTATATTTTGCTCGCACCAGTATTTTTCTAAAATAAATTTTGAAGTATATTAATCTTGCAAAAGTCGGCAAAGTGTGTGTTAAGAATTCCTGTTTTAGAAAATGGTGCCATTTAGAATTTAAAAATAGTCGCATGTTGTAGCCCTACAGCATGTGTTGTGTATCTCAGTAATGTAAAATGACAAAGGTTTGAATTCTATAAGAGTAATAATGCGCGTCCGCTTTTAGGCATTTAACCCCTAAAATATCGCTCCCGTGATATTCACAGGCTGTGTCTTTTATTCAGATTGTATGATTCCCACCAGTTTTATAAAATAGATTAATTGGTTTTATTATGGTATCATTTTACCTGTCATTAAATAAGGTGAATATCTATTTTTCAAAAAAGTGGTGTCAATAAGCAGTTTGAATTTTTAAACCGTAATTTAATGCGACCGTTAAGGGGATAAATGCCTGATCAACTGGGGGATCAGGGTGTGAGAAGAAGTGATAATCTGTCAATGCCTTGTCTGGCAGATAGTATAGTGGAAATTAAGTAATTGTTTATTTAAGATTCCAAAAGGCACAGAATTCCCAAAATAGGAAATTTTTAAGTTGAAATTGAAAGTTAAGTTCTTAATTGAAAATTCGAGGAATTTTAAGCACAAAATTTAAGTTTTAAAATTTTTCGTCACTTTACACCATGTAAAAGATTCTTCTACATGATGTTCCAAAATTTCAAGAAAACGTTGAGTCGTTGTAAAATATTGCAATCACTCATTTAATGGGGAATCAAGTCACAAACTTTCTAGATAAAGACACTTTCAAAAATTTACACATACACGAAAATATGATGATAAAATTTGAATTAGAAATAAATGGGATCGTTTTACATTAAATATTCAAAATGTAATTAAAATTAAAAATAGTAGATATATTACAATTGTCATATAATCACTATTTATTTAAAATATAAGTTTTATTGCATTTTTTGCTAAATAATACCTGTATCAAAAGTATAAGCGCATTTCCATATATTACCATAAACTGAAAAAGATTCAATCAATCAAATCTTATCCCTGAGCACTATAGCAACGAATATTCAATTTTCGTTATTTATTTAATATTCCAAAAGGTACAGAATTCCCAAAAGGGGCTGTGCATATATAACGTTATCACGTTAGGTAGGAGGGGTCTGGCGCATGATATCCTAAGATATCTCTAAGGGGGGGGAGGTAGTCTTTTGATATGCGTATCCCTTTAATAGAACCAAAGTTTTTTTTTTTTTTTTTTTTTTTTTTTCTTTTTTGTTGTAAACTTGATTTTTATAGCATGTTATATATTTTTTTATGAAAATACAAGGTTAATATTAAAATCATTAAATGAGTATAAAATTATTTAATTGTAAAATGTGGAATACTCTACCTTTGACATTCCTATCCGTCTGTCTTATGTGCATGTAATGTATATATAATCCGCTTTTCGACAAAGCAGGTCCGAAGTATGTTTTAAATTGTACTTGTTGTGATTACTGCATGAAGAATCGAGAAAGAATGTTGTCCACCTATTTTGTTACTAACAAGTTCCGAAACCTTCACCTCCTCTTCCCTCAGTCACCCTGTGCGGAGGCACATGCAAGAAGACATTTTTACTGTTAAATGCATAATGTAATGAAAAGCTAAAAAAACTGTTTAATAGTAACTATTTCTTTTAAATATTATTTGATATAAAGTTTTTTCATAAATAATAGTCATATTTTATTGACTTCTCTTAATTTGAATTAATAAAGTGTGCGAATAATAAATGTTTAGTGATATGTGTACATCACTGAAAAGAATAAAACAAAAGAATAGAATGTCAAAAGGCAGAAAAAAATTAGACATTAATAACGATATAATTAACGGGAGGGGCGGGGGGGGGTGGTTCGTGAGATGATAACGTATGATATAATATCGCACGGGTGAAGGAGCTCAAAATTACCAAAAAGTTGATAAAGTTATATAAGTACAGCCGCAAATAGGAAAATTTTAAGTTGAAATTGAAAATTAAACTCTTAATAGAAAAGTCGATAATTTTAAACTGTTAAAAGCGAGGAAAAGTGTTATAAAAAGTTCGAAATAAAAAACAAGATGCGGCCGATTCATCGTATTATTCCGTTATAGGCACTGATGTCGTTTCTATTGTCATGAACTCATGAAGCTGCGCCGTATTTTTCTGAGTGGACCGCAAGGTGGTAAATATTTATGCTTATGATATTTAGTCCCCTAAATACTAGGCCTGAGCACTGACATTAAATGGCTGCCGTCGTAGGATGAATTTTTTAAGTCCTTGTACACACACCTCTCCCCCATAGACACCAGTATTTTCCAAAAGTTTTCACTGACTTTGTTAATCTAAAAAAATGGAGAGGGAATATTTTTTTTTTAAAATTACTGGTGTTCAAATTCAAGGGACCGAAGAAATTCTGAAAAAATTCCGCCTATGACATCCGGCATTTCTGTGTATTCAGGGGGAGGTAGATTATATCGTCGGTACCATGTCAAACTATCCAATGTGAAAACAGTGGGCTACATTTTTAAAATTCAGATTTCTTGTTTAACACCACTTTTCTGAAATGGTAAAATTGCTCTTACTTCCGGTTTAATTGATATGTCATTAAATAAGGTAAAGTAAGGGGAATTTGACTTTTTCAAAAAAGTGGTACCAATCAAAAAATTTGAATTTAACCCCTTTACGCTCTAATTAAATTACGGTTGAAAAATTCAAATTGTTTATTGGCACCACTTTTATGAAAAAGAAATATTCACCTTATTTAATGGCAGGAAAAACTACATTAAAATATAGCCAATTTCACTGTTTTATAAAACTGGTGGGAATCAAACAATTTGAGTAAAAGACACAGCCGGAGAATATGACGGGAGCGAGAATTAAGGGGTTAAAAAAAGTAGCCCGCTGTTTTCACATTGGATATTTTGACATGGCACCGACGATATGTCTATCGTCCTGAATTTCCAAATCTCACTGGTATTTCGGCAAGAGGCATAATATTCAATAAAGTATCAAGAAATACTATTTCAATATCTGTTTTCGTTTGTTGACATCTTAGGCATCGTGACTGAATGTTTCAGCACGGCAATGTTTCATTATTGAATCACGATAGCACAAAATAGTGATTTCGCATGAAAAATGTTGATGTTTTAATTTGAATATCTTTACGCCGATACATAAACCCAGTTGAGAAAATGTGGGTTATCATAAAACCGTGAACAGGGTTTCCTGTTTGGCCACCATTTTTATTCAGAAATTCCAAACTCACACCAGAAAATACGAGTAATATTTTTTCATTTATTTAATTACTGGCTTTTTTGGATGAAATAAACCAAAAATACATCTTTTTGAATTTCCGGTATGTCTTTGGAATTTCGTAATAATAGAGGAGGCCAAACTGGCAAACTTGCCCGTCAAGTGTACAAAAATGGAAAAGAATACGACTCTACTAAAGGCCAAAAAGTGCCAATTGTAAAAGTATGGTATTCTATGACACCTATAAAACTAAGTGAATATAAACATGAATATTTGGTGTTATCCAAAGCCAAGGAAATACTATTTAAAAAAAACTGTCATGTAAGAGCGTTAAATAAAATAATTTTTCATTATCTCTAAACATTTGTGACTACAAAGTTTTATGTGTTTTTATCAATAATGTATTTACTTACTTATTTTGGTACGATTGATTTAAATAAGTTTACAGAATCTAATAAGTAAATAATATATTCCTGTTTAATTTTGTATGTCATTAATTAAACGACATTTTTTGGTTGTACACTCGTGTAAAAAAAGTAAACACCCCTACTAACTGTGCAACTAATTATAATAGAAGGAAGTTACTTGTACCAATCGATTTGAAATATAGTCTACTTTTAAATTATGTATATAAAATTTGCTTACACGGCCATCTGCAAATTAAAACCAAACCAAACTTTGTTTTTTCAATGGCAACACCCAATTTTGACACTATATTTTAAATCTTTGGTTTAAACTATGCTTAGAAACAAAATTTCTAGTCATTTGAATGATGAGTTTTTGAATTATAAACTTTCAAAATTTAGAGCTTCTAATGTTAAATTACATTTTCATATTTTTATTAATAACGCCTGAAATATTATCCTAATGTGATAATTTTGTATGTGAGTTGTGCTAAAAAACCCAAATATACATGCATAAAATTTGTAAAGAAAAAAAATTTCAATATGAAATATGAAAATAATATTATAAAAAATATGAATTACAATCTACATTTTTTTATTTATTATTTTTTTTTGATAGATTTACATTTATTGTGTCTTGCTTTATGCGAAATCTCAATTTCAAATTCTTTTGTGTGCAGAAAAGCATAATTTAAAAAATAATAATATTTTACTCATTTTATTGAAATATTTGGGCTGGCGATAGTCGAAACATATTAAGTGAGTGAAATGGTCGTAATGACAAGAAAAAATACATTAATAGAAGTGACATAGTCATTCTGTAGCATTTCGACAATGGGGTACGAACTTCAATTTGGATACAACCCCTAAAACAGGCTAATTATAAATTAATTAATTTCTTGCAAAGTAATCTTATGGATTTCATGAAAATTTGGATTTTGGCAAACTGAATGGTGTAGAATTTATTTACGATGTCAGAATTGCGTATTGATATAAAGAAAAATGAAGTTTGGGTTAGTTTTAATATCTATATGTAAGCAAATTTTATATGCACTAGGGGGCACAGTCCACTGCTCGCTGACGCTCGCTAACCCCCGTGAATAGCTACGCAAATCACATTGAGACCGCTACGCTATCCCAGCTCGCTTCGCTCGCTCGCCACTACTTGTATCAACTCTAGCCAGAATGAATGCTATCATAAATCATTATAACATATTAAATTCACAAATATTGTTAACGTATAAAACAGTAATGGAAAACTTCGTTGAAAATGCAAATAAAAATGTATTTAGATGGTGCTGCTTAATGGTTTTAAATCATTGTAACATTATGCAATTCATACATTTTTGAAATGCAAAATAATAAACTGAAAAAAGTACCTTAGAAATAGAATTAATTTAAAACCTCAGTGGAAATACAAATAAAAAAAAATTTAGTTGGACCGCTATGCGATCCCATCTCGCTTCCCTCGCTCGCCACTATTTGTATCAACTCTATCTAGAATGAGTGCTATCATAAATCAGTACTACTTGGTTATCCCGTTGACCAAAATTATATTGCCAAACTATAAGATTAAATGCCAATAATGATTGATCGTAAATGTCATATTCACTTGACTTTAAGCAAGTTACATGTGATTATGCCATCAAGTGATTTTTATTAATGTTATAGTAATTTATTTGTTCTTTCGTTATTTAAAATAAAAATTATATCAATGTGTATAATTTTGCAGGTGGTTTGACGATTTATATGATTTGGCGAAATTGGTCGACGGGATAACTGGGTAGAACCCATAAATTATTCTAAAATATCAAATTCACATATATTTTTAATGTATAAAACAATACTGGAAAACTTTGTTGAAAAAGTAAATAAAATTGCATTTAGGGGGTGATACTAAACACGTTTGATTAAAAGTCAGGCAGTGTGACTTGTTGATCGTCATTGAGAAAGCTACCGTGACTGGAAATTGACGCCGTTTAAATTTAAATGGCATTTTGATGTCAAACGGGGTCCTTCTCCTTTCATTTTGCTTATAGTATTGAACAGCACGGCTTAAACTCATTTAAAATTGTAATAAGACGCTGTAAAGAATGCTACGTATCATGCTAATGAACTGTAAACGAAACGTTTTCGGCTGTATCTAAATACAATCTTGAACAAAAAGTTGATTCGCCGAATTCAACGCGTCACCGTAAAATGGACCAATAGCAATTGTTTTTCATGCATCGCTCAAACGGTTAAAAGAGAGATTTTGTCTGGATTTTGATTTGCTAAATGGGTCGGGTCATGTGACCGAAAATTAACCACAGAGAATCGTCTCTGCGGTTGTTGCCAAATAGCAAATTACAAATACAGCCTTTTTTTCGCACTACGTAAGATAAATATATATAGAGAGCATTTAAATGTACGCTTTATTTCCAATCGTTTGATACCTGTAATGTTTTTCTACGATAATTTGTTGCGGAGTTAGCTACGGGTGTTTACTCTATTTTTTTTTTCTTCCACGACTGCACCTAAACGTTTCAGACTGGCTGTAAGAAACCTGTATGATAATTATCGTTGCACAGATGATTGTTAAACAGTGAGATTTCTTTTCTGTTTTGTAGCAGTAGTTATCAAAATTTACTCACGAAATATTTTTGTGAAGTAACTTTAATTAAACCCAACTTACACTCTTAGAAGGAAAACTTAATTTATAATTAAATTTCAACACTCAGCACTTTACTTCCAATTTCGAGAAACTTTTACTTAAATAAATTAATAATTACTTAGTTAAAATATGTCAGTGGTATTTAATCAGTAAAGTATTTTAAGCGTAATTGTATGCAACTTTGAATAATTAGAACTTAGTTTTTACATATTCGTGACTTCATATTTTTATGCTCCACTGCTCAAATAAGTGAGTTTAGAAGTACCCTTTTAAAAATTGTTAGAATGATAATTATACAATTTCAACGTTAGGTATTTCAAAAGTTAGGGTTAATTAAATTTGTAGCAAGCTTACTTATGGTAAAATCTATGGGACTTGCTAAAAAAAAATAAAATACAACATTTCTCTTTCGTTAACGCAATTCACTTAAAGTATTTGCTAGAATGAATAATATATTTTAAGAAAATCTATCATAAAAAATATAATTTCAATTAAGATACAAAAAATCTTTATAAGTAATATGTATTTTTAAATTTATGACACCTACAATCTTTTGAAAAATGAAACTTATATTTAACCATACCGATATTTTAGATTAGAAACCAGAAAATTTAAGACAGATTTTTAAATTTATTTAGCAGAACCATTTTTTTAATATTCCTGAATGATTAATTATTCTATATAAATATGCTGGGTTCTAAGAATTAAATAAAAAGTGATATGCATCACTATGCATTTAACACGTTCATGCCGGCGCGGTGGGTCTCACTCGACTGTCTCAGAGTTGTCAAGTCGCCGGCTTTTTGCACACCACTATTATTTTAGGGAAAATCTTGCTTTTTAAATCACCCAATTGTTTTAATTAAATAAAACAATATTTTCTGTATTAAAATACTGGTATCCAAAAAGCCGGAGACTTTGCAGCTCTGAGACAGCCGAGTGTGACGCACCGCGCCGGCGTGAACGTGTGAAAGGTTAAAGTTTTATACCATTTCTGTGTAGTTCAAATTATGTTTAAGAGTACTTACTACATATCCTTAACCCCTTGGGGACGAGCGACACGTATACGTGCCGCATGATGCGCTCAGAAACCTTGTTTTACCTCACCAGTAAAATTTTGCTGTAAAATTTGCCTTATTTAATCAGCGCATTTTCTCGATTCAAGAAGACACAAATTTCTGTTTTTTAAAAACGGTGACAAAAGTTTAAAAATTTTGTAAAAGGCTCTCGTCCCGAAGGGGTTAACACTTTAATTCTCGCTCCCGTCACATTCACATGCTGTGTCTTTTATACATTTTATTCTTTTGTGTTTGATTCCCACAAGTTTTATAAAGTAGTGTAATTGGCTCTATTATGGTACCATTTTACCTATCATTAAATAAGGTGAATACTTTTTGTTACAAAAAAAGTGGCGCTAGTAAGCGATTTGAATTATTAAACCGTAATTTAATGCGAAAATTAAGGTGTTATAAATAAAACTAACTGTATCCCATTCTGTTCTGACAAAAAAATACTGAATTATTGCACACTGATTTTTTTTTTTTTTTTTTTTTTTTAATTGCAGTTATTTTCTGTCTTACGAAAGATAGACAATAATTTTTGTGTATGTACTTAAAAAATATATAATCGTATTTTTTGTACTAAGTTATGGACATTTGTAATTAATTGAAACGTTCTTTCAACAAAATAAAATAACAAATTGAAATAATAACATGAAAAATTTAAAGAAAATTTCTGCACAAAAATTAACTAATTTATTCTTTTGTACAATGTTTTTTAATGAGAATTTCAGTATATTGCACAGAGTAATTTATTTTAGAAGCGTCTGCAGCTTTGTTATTTTCCGTTTCCTTTGTATTTTTAATAAAATATGTAATAAATTCTTTTTTTATATACCATGTTAAATGTTGTTCCACCAAAATTAAAAAACAATATCCCATTCTGTTCTGACAAAAAATACTGAGTTATGGCACTTTGGATTTTTTGAAAATGCGGTTATTTTCTGTCTTACGGAGAAAAGACAATTTCTTTGTATGTATTTAAACAAAAATGCTCATAATTTTTATACTTAACCCCTTGAGGGGCGGTGGGATATATTTTATCCCACCTACGATTAATGAAGATTTACACCAGAAAAATTTTATGAAATTTTGCATTTCTAACTTTGGTGGAAAAAAGGTCGTAAAATTGCTTTTCGTTATTTTGAAATAATTTTTCTCTAATTTTCCGGTGGGAATTCAGCATTACACAAACGTAATTGCTTGCCCCTCAAGGGGTTATGTTATGGGCATTAGTAATTAAATGAAACGTGCTTTCAAAAAACTAAAATTGCATTTTGAATTAATAATATGTGGAATTTAACCCCTTGAAGGGCGGTGGGATAAAATATATCCCACGTAATTAAAACAAGATTCTCATCAGAATTTTTAAACTAAATTTTATATTTTTATCTTGGGGGAAAGTCATTTAATAATTGCACTTATTTAATTAAAAATAAAATTTTTCGATTATTCCGGTGAGAAGTCTAAATTATACAGACATTATTACTTCCCCCTCAAGGGGTTGAAGAAATCTTTTCCAACAAAATGAACTAAATTATTCTTTTTGTACAATGTTTTTTAATGCTAATTTCAGTATTTTGCACAAAGTAATTTATTTTAGAAGCGTCTGCAGCTTTGTTATTTGCCGTTTCCTTTGTATTTTTAATAAAATATGTACAATTCTTAAGTATTTATCTCACCAAAAAGAACGTAACAAATTCAAAACTAAAATAAAATTTTTAAATGTGTTATCTCATCAAAATATACATTTAATCCTAGAAAATGAAGACAATTTAGAAGATAATGGTGGGATTAAAATCAAATTAGGATAATAAATTTTTACGAATTATTTTGACGCCGATATACGTTAGTGAAACAACTTTTGAAGGGAACATTTGATGCATATTTTACAAGTAGATTCAAAAACTTGCAAAAAATTGAAATGTTGGATAATTTTTTTAATTACTTGATCTTTTTAAGCTCCGGCCCTTTCTTTTACCCTCGGGAAATATATATATATATACACATATATATACAGGGTTTCCGAAAAGTCTGGAAATGGTCGAAAAACTCAAGAAATACAAAGCAGATTGAAAAACTAAAATATACGTCTTAAATATTATTTAAAAAGCTACTCAGTGATACCAAATTTGACCCCCTCAACCAACCCCCCGGGGGTCAGAGGGGGCCCAACTTTGAAATCTTGAATTATAACCCCCATTTTTATTGCAGATTCAGATTCTACGGACAAAAATTCGTAACTTTTGTATTTAACATTTTTTTTTTCGGATCCTCTTGGATTATGGTGTAATCGAGCAAATAAAACAAGTACATATTTTGGTTTTCCCAACCTTGTTTTGACATCTCGAAATCTGATTGGCCAACACTTTTAATGTCAAAGTAGCAGTCTTTTGCGGAAATAGTGTTTCTCGAAAACCGTCAGTGCAGATTGTTTTCATGGTGCTTTATATGCTTTTTCCATAAAAATTAATAGAAATATATTAACCCATTAACCGCCAAAACTATAAGGTTGAATTTTTTAACTTTTTAGCAGATTGTCGTTTGTCACCATAAACTTTGAAAGGTAATCGTCGCTTTATTTGAACTTAAAGTTTTGGGTCTTTAACTTAGGCCAATTTTGGAAAAAATAGTGGTGGGAATGCAATTAATTGAAATATTTGCATTTGTTTTGACTGTTGCGTGAACGCAACACCAGCGGGCAATGTGTTAAATTAGTTTTCCATTTGCATTTCTTTTTATCCAGTCGATCATTTTTAAATAATAAACTGCATTATTTGATATTTTAACGAGTAAATAAGCACCTCCCCTCCCGAACAGAAAAATTGTAGTCTCCATTATTTGGAGGCGGGGCGGTGTGTGTTGATATTCTGTGTTTCGATGTCCTCTGCTGTTAAAAAAATCAATTCGTAGCCGCATGCGAGTGTAAGAGTTTTTTTTTTTTAATTATTACTATAGAATGACATATAGGACAAAAGAAAAAAAAAATATATATATATATAATCTTTTTGTGCTGGCTAAGCAAAGGATGGGAAATAGCGTAAATTTCAGGTGGAAGGGGGGGGGGGAATGATTATAGGTTTTGATGATTGATTTGTTACTGCAACTATTGACTAGCAAGTAGAGCAGAAAACATTCAAAAATTCTAATAAATATAATACTTTTTTTGTAAATTAATATGTTTTTTCCATTTTAATATTTTTTTCATAATTTTTAATTTTTAATTGGTTGTTCGGAAAGTCGCGTCCAGGAAAATCAATTTGTGCCGGAAAAATCCTGCCCGGTAATTATTGGACATTAGATATCGGAATTAATGTCTAATAATAAAATGACTGAGTTTTGCGGCACGAATTGATTTTCCTAAACGGACACGACTTTCCGATCGACCCAATATGTTTACACAATTGAAAAATTTTGATCTTTTAAACTTGAAACTTTTTTTAATTTAAAATATAATTTAACTCTTTAAGAACTGTTTATTATTTACTGGGGAGAAGACATTTTAATTTTCATGGGAGAAGGATAATGTAGAAAATTCTTTAATTATTTATTAATTATTACAATAACATAACAAATGGGAGGAAATATATAAACGAAAACGTTATTTGCAGAACAAATTAAAAACAAATAATTTTTTTCCCTACAAATTTTAAGCCCGAAAAGGGACATTAATTCATATATTTCATTCAGTTAGTTCGACGTTTAATGCTAAAGTTTTTTAACAAATAAGTTAAACTTTTTGCGGGCAGTGTCCTTAACCCCTTGGGGACGAGCGACACGTATACGTGCCGCATTAAGCGCTCAGAATCCTCGTGTTTCCTCACCAGTAAAATTTTACTGTAAAATGTGCCTTATTTAATCAGCTCATTTTCTCGAATCAAGAAGACACAAATTTCTGTTTTTAAAAAACGGTGACAAAAGATTAAAAATTTCGTAAAAGGCTCCCGTCCCAAAGGGGTTAAAAAAGGAAACCCAATTTTTATTTTACTTGCACCTAGAATATTTAATTAAAATTTTCCATTTATAACATATTTGAAAATAAGGAAGTTTGTATTTTCCAATAAACTCGTTTATAAATTCTGATGTCAGTCTTTCATCAGTTTATAAACAGAATTACTCATCGCCGGTAAGGGTTAAACCAAATGAAATAAAAACAAAAACAAATAAAAACAAAATTTAAACAATATGATAATTTATATACCCTAAAAACTTAGGCTCCCTTCAAAGTAAATCGAAATAAATCTTGGACTTTTTAAAATGATTTTTTGTATTTTACATGTGCCTTATCATTTTGTACACACTCATCATAAGCAAAATACAAAATCTGCAATACAAATATTTGCAACTTACAAATGAAAAAGGTTAAAAATTTATTTACATTTCTTTTTAACGGAACCTAATTTTTTAATGAGTTTTATGCAACATATTGTTTTTTTTTTTTTTTAATTGTTCAATTGGTTTAATTTTTTGTTACAAAAATTTAACATTGAACATAGAACTAATTGAATGAAATATATTAATAAATGCCCCTTCTAGGGCTTAAAAAATGTAGAAAATAAACTCATCTGTTTTTAATTTGTTCTGACAATTAGATTATATTTTTTGTCACATAAGTTATTTTATTGTAATATTAAATCAAATAAAAAAAAAACCTTAACCGGTTAAAAGTTTGTGACGCAGCACTTTATCTTATTGCTATAAGAATTTTAAATATGGAACTTAAAAATAAGGATATCAAATTTTAAGTGACGCTGTATTATTTATTTCATCATTTTATTTTTGTTTTATTTATAATTGAATGCGTAAGAATTATGTTAAATTTAAAAGGATGTATACAAATTTATTCATTGATGCGTTATCATTCACATTTTTCATAAATTCAAAGTATGAGTTTTAAAAGATATGATATCAAAATTTATATGACGCCTTGATGTAGCCTTAAACAATTTGTTTTAAAATTCAATTATAATTGTTTTCGATTTGGCTAAATATATTTACACATCTAACCAAAACTTTTAATTTTTCCAATACACTGTTAAAAATACCACTTACACTCGACCTGTACAATGCACTGTAATGTATTTACATGGATAAATTGATTTATCTTTTGTGCCACGCTATCCAAAATCAAAAGTAAAATTTGTGTAAGTGATTTCTCTGCGTCATTATATCCAAACTAAGCGAAATATATGCAAATGGATATTATGACGCAAAGAAATCACTTACATAAATTTTACTTTTGATTTTTGATAGCGTGGCGCAAAAAATAAATCAATTTATTCATATAAATACATTACAGTGCATTGTACAGGTCCAGTGTAAGTGGTATTTTTAACAGTGTATTGGAAAATTAAAAGTTTTGGTTAGATGTGTAAATATATTTAGCCAAATAGAAAGCAATTAAAATTGAATTTCCAATTTTAATTGTTTTGTGGAATTTCCAATTTCCCCACTAGATATTCTAGGCACTATAACTTTGTTCTTTATATCAAAATTGCTGTCTGAAGAGGCAATGAAGTTATGAATATAGAATAGTAGACATGTAGTGTACTGTCTACCAGTTGCGAGTGAAGTAACTGAGGAGGTTGTCACAAGATGGCGTCTGCCTATTTTAAAATATAATCATCAGTTTCTGGTTTGCTGGTGCAAACTTCCCACCAGTAAATTTGAATAGAGAATCTTGTCTTAATTAAAAGCCTTATTTATGGAAATATTATCTTACAAATATACTAAAAATTCTATTTCTTTTTACTGGTTTCAGTTTACCCAAGTATTACAATCTTTTTCATTGCCACTGACCGGATGTTGTCTAGGTTGTCACAATATGGCGGAAACGCAGGTCTTGACTACCGTGAAAGTAAACATCCACCAGTAAAAATGTACAGCTGTTTCAACAATTATTTATGACTGAAATATTGCATTATTAAGGCATTTAAATAAGAAGAAAATTTCTATTTAAATTTACTGGTGGAAGTTTCCACCGGCTGTAATCAACCCTTGCAAAAGCAGTTACAGTTGAAGCTTCAATTATTTTAACCCTCCGTCTACCAGACGGGTCCATTGGACCCGACAGGTACATACAAAATATTCATTCAAACCAGAAATTTCTTTAAAATGAACTAAGTATATAAACCAGACAAAAATAAGGTAAATAAATAAGTTAAATAGTTTTAAATAAAAATTCTGGTGTAGAACGTTTTATTAAAACTTGAATAAAATTCCCGGTAGATCTAGGGTTAAATGTCATTTCCTCTGTATTAACAGTTCCATGGCTAACACCTGCGGAAAGTGTATCCGTTCATCATATTTAACATGAAAACTTACTAATTGTCTGCATTCATGAACAGAAGGGAAATGTAAAAGTTATCAATGATATGAATTAAGTTAATTATCTTATTGAATGTTTAATAAAAAGAAAATGTCATTAGGTTACTAATGAATATTTCCAAATATCAATGCATAAATAACGCTTGTGTAAATTTATCCTGATAATCAGTTTTTGGAAAAAAAATATTACTGAATGATTTCTCTTGATCCTCTTTTCCTATTGAGAAAAACATGACGGACAAACTTTGTACCTTAATTAATAAAAAACAACTTGACGTGATCTAAATTATTACCTACGTTTAGAATATAGTAGATAAATGATCATTTTTATGCTTTTCAGCAATAACATATCTCCTTTTTAACAAGTCCAATAGGACGTTTGTTGGTACAATACTATTGGTTCCCCAGAGATAAAAATGCAGAGGTATGCTTACTTTTAAAAAATGTACCTTATATGTGTTAACATCTAAAGAATATACTTTCCTTTGCAATTTTTTGTGAAAAACAAACTGCATAAAATATGACAGAATTTAGAAAAAATGCAACAAGGCCTTGATTCAAAATCAGTAGCAGTTGTTTTTATGGCCGTTGGGGATTTAATGATTTATATGACTAATATACATGGGGAATTTAATGATTTATGTGTATTACGAAAATCCATTATGTATCTGTTACATTTCGTTGAATGTCTCTATTTTCCCAGGATTATGATATTGGTATTATTTGAGAAATACTCAAATAGTATATGAATCCAAATCTTATCACTTTATCCCTTTAGTGCGGAGCTTTGCATATATGCAAACAACAGTATTTCGAATTTAATAGATTTTTTTATTCGTATATACCTAATTCACACCAAAAAATTAAAATAGCAATATATGGTTTAATTAATAACAGACATTCCGTATTTAAATAAAGTGAAATAAACCTTTAAAACTTTCTGGTGTAAAGACAGATTCTCTGAACTACGTAATTTCTAGAACGTAATCTATTATGGGAATTAAAGCGTTAATATGTTAAGGTTTATAAAATAATAAGGTTTTTGGAGACGTACTTATTAAAATATTTACTAATTTGCAATATTTTAGCGTAAAACAGCCACACGACAGTAGTTTTTACGTGTATTGCAGACGTGCCACAGAAGAAAAGATTGCCGTATTATATGAAACATGTATCTCTGATTTTTTTTTCATTATTTTTTCTTTGTAATAAACCTTTCAGAGAATCATATATAATTTTTTCGAAACAAAATGTAAAATCGCGAATTTAAGGGTTAAACCTCGCGGCCGATAAGTGTAGGCTACTTTAAAAAAAAAATCAGATTGTTTGATTGCCACCACTTTTTTGAAATAGAAGTATTCACCTTATTATTGAACCAATGCAGTATCTTTGAAATGCCTATAAGGGTCCTGGTGCTCTTCTTTACCTTCAATCGATAGCGATTAGTCGAATTTTCATGATGCTTAGATCTTCTATATTTGGGTGGAACTTGCAAACTCGAGAACATTGGGTTGGTTGACACAGGAAACGGGAGGTACAGTGGAGGGAAAACAGAAAAGGTCCCCAGAGCCATACATTTTTTTTAATATAAATAAACAAAATAAAACTATAAACACTAACATAAAATCTAAATTACGAAAAACTCCGGCTCAGGTTTGACGGCTAACTTCGACAGCCAATACCTATTCAATGACAGATAAAATATGCGAGAATAAAGCCAATTACAATATATTAAAAATTGGAGGGAATCAAACAATTTGAATTTTTAAAAAAAAGTAGCCTACATTGCACGTGAAAGTCACGGGCGCGAGAATTAAGGGGTTAAATATCTAGATTGTAAAAGAAAGAGTTAATAATTGAAAAAGAATTATAGAAAATGCAAACAAAAACTTACATTTATAGAATTTCTTGTATACATAAAATCTTTGAGGAATATACTTCAGTACAAAATTTTATAAAAACAAAACTATGACAAATATAGTATGTCTGTACAGTGCTTCCTGTGCACTGTTTTTTACGCCAACATATCTAAGAATATTTTTAGTGTTAGATTTCTACAGTATTTATAACAGAAATAATTTTCGGGAACGGTTTCTATATAATTTTAAAATTAAATTTAAAAAAAGGGATACATGTTTGATAAATGTGATATTAAAAAATTGAACTCTTTGGAACGTTTAACTTTATATTGAAAAATTAAAAGAGCAGTTAAATAAAAATCAATGTTATTTGTTTTTATGTAGGATATTTAATAAATAATGTGCATTTAAATAGTATGTTGTTCATAATTTATATTTCAACCATGGAACTATTAATAGAGAGAAATTGACGTATCCCCAACCCCTTGGGGACGAGCGACACGTATACGTGCCGCATGAAGCGCTCAAAATCCTTGTTTTTCCTCACCAGTAAAATTTTACTGTAAAATTTGCCTTATTTAATCAGTGCACTTTATCAATTCAAGAAGACACAAATTTCTGTTTTTAAAAAACGGTGACAAAAGATTAAAAATTTCGTAAAAGGCTCCCGTCCCGAAGGGTTTAATGCAATGAAGCTTCTCCAACTGTAACAGCTTTTGCTAGGGTGTTTCTGCCTACGAGAATTACTTACAACAGTAAATTCAAATAAAGAGGTACTTTACTTATTTAAACGGTTTATTAATGCAAATTTTCAGTCATAAATAATGCCAAAACAGATATACATTTTGACTGGTGGAAGTACCCTTTGGCGATAGTCAGGCCCTATGTTTCTGCCAAATTGTGAATGTCTAGACAACCTGCTCTCAGTGTCAGTGAAAAAGATTAAAATACCTGGGCAAATTGACACTAGTAAAAACAAATAAAATATTTAAAAATATTTATGAAAGAATTTTTTAGTAAAAAAATAAAAAATAAAAATAAAAATAAGAAGAAATCGCTAAAATAAGACAAATTTTATATTCAAAATTGACTAGTGACAGTTTTCACCGGCGGTAATCAGAAACTGTTTATCTGATGTAAAAAATAAGCTGCCATCTTCTGACAACCTCCTCAGTTACTTCACTTGCAACTGATAGGCAATATACTATATGTCTCCTCCATGGAAATATTAATAAAGAGGAACTGACATATCCTTAAAATAGTGAAGATTCAACTTTAACCGCTATCGCAGGAGTTGTTTACCGCCAGTGGAAACTTCTACCCAGCGCCTGATTACCAACGGGGCACATCCCCACCAGTAAAAAGAAACAGAAAATTTTGTCTGATTCATGGCAGAAATTTTACGTGAATACGGCGTTTAGATAAGGCGAACATTTCTTTTAAAATTTATTGGTGCAAGTGTGCCCCGTTGGTAATCAGGCTCTGCTTCCACCAGTAGATTTATATAGAAATTTTCAAATTATTTGAACGCCTGATTATTACAAAATTTCAGTCATAAATAATGGTAGAAGCATATTTTTATTTTTACTGTTAGAAGTTTACTTTGGCGGTAGTTAGGCCCTGTGTTTCCGCCATATAGTGACAACCAGAGAAACAAACTGACAGTTTTACAAGGCATACTGACACCAGTAAATAAAATAGAAATTTTTAGGACATTTTTGAGAAAACAAATTGTGAATAAAACGCTTAATTAAAGCGAAATTTTCTATTCAATTTTACTGGTGGGATGTTTGCCCTGGCGATAATCAGAAACTGAAGATCCGATTTTAAAAAAGCAGCCGCCATCTTGTGACAACCTCCTCAGTTACTTCACTCGCAACTGGTAGACAGTAGACTATATCTCTCATCCTCTTTATTGATAACTTCATTGTCTCCATCTCTTTATCCATAACACCATTATTTGAATAAAGAATTTATCAATCGTTTTTTATCCTCAAGATTTTAGGCTAAGATTTAAGAAATATTTAAAGATCAAATGAGTCAGAAAACACTGTATTAAAGGAAATGAGTCAGATGTTATATAAAAGAAATATGTGCATATAATTACTGTCATAGTATTTCCATATTTTAAAAAAAGTCTCCAAATATGATGTTAAGGTTCAAAATTTGCACTAAGAACTTTTAAAAGAAACGACTATTTAGCAGTAAATCTGTTTATTGTTTTAATTCATTTTGTTATATCTGAGCTAATTAATGGTCAAAACAATATTTACTACAGAAATATTATTTATAATAATTTAAAAGGCAGATGCACATCGTCAAAATTTCATCTCATTTTGGGTAATTTTTATTGCAGTACATGCTTAATTATTATTCTAAGTTTTCTACGTTTAAATTTGGTCCATTATCGTCTAAAACTTTTAAATGCAGGAAAATGTCCTTCAGCATGAGCCATTCTTGTTGGGCCATATTTATACTATTTCCATCCACTATCAAAAAGACATCTAAAAATAAATTTAAAGCAAACCCCTCTCTGATTTATTCAATCTAGCAGACACAGAAATGCACTTTTTAATCTTTATTTTACGGACAATATTATTTAACACTTTCACGACTTCAAAAAACATCATTGACTAAGGGAGCGGCTTCTACCTTACAGAAAATGCATTTATATCATGTTGTCCATAATTTTGTGTATTGTAAGACATTTTATATTATATTAAATTTATACAATGAAATATATTTACCGCTGCATATACTTGGGAAATTATCTAGAACAATTTACAAAACCCTTTCAGAACAGGGAGAATCTTCAACTATTTTAAGGGGACCGGGTAAGCTCTATCTCGGCCATGTTAAAATACACCAAATTTATGTACCTTTTTCTCAGAAATGGTGAATGAAAGAGGTGTAGATTTTCTAGAGTAGTTTGAATCACATGCTACGTATTTTAACACACCATTTTCTTTCTAAGTGAAACTGAAAATTAATTATTAATTATTTATTGAAAAGCATTTTTAAATTAGCATTTTTGGTAAAATTTCACTGCCTAAAATAAATAATTATCAACAAATCATTAAATACCTGTGTTAAAGTATGCACTATAACATAAGTACTTAGGAAAATCTCAATTCTTAAGTTTAATAGGTATTGAAAAAAAGGAACACAAACCTGAAAAACCGAAGTTTTGAGAAAAAGCTAATTAAAGTCTTGAAGCAGTGTTGCCAGTGGACTACTTTTTTTTAATTCTAATTTCTTGATCGGTACCACTATTTGAAATAGTAAAATTCTTCTTATTTAATAACATATTAATAAAGGCGAAAACAATGGGAATTTTACCACTTCAGAAAACTGGTGCCAATCAAAATATCTGAATTTAAAAAAAAAGTAGACCACTGCTGTGAAGTGCTCTCTGAAAGAATGAAAAAAATCCAACACTTTTATTTTATATATAAACATGTGTAATACATTCGTTGAAAAGATAAAAGTTACGATATAAGTGATATCAATATTATGAAGTAGTCTCGAAGTAGCTAGCATTCGTTCGGTAGCTTTATCGCCCTGAGCGCAATCCGTCCCTCTTATAGGTGTCTTTAATTTGTGTAATTTCCCTTTTAAATTTCTCCGGTTTCAATTTTTGATTTTTTTTTCAATCTGGCTCTCGCTAGACAATCTTTCACTCGGGACGTGGCTGGGGACCTACGTATCTTGCTTCCGCAAAAGAGGCGGACTAGAGTAGAAGAATAAAAATCTGCGGACGAAGATGGGCCACTCTCCGCGGCGGTCGCGAACGTCGCTATTAATAGCGACGATTATAATTATCGATTATAATCGATAATTATAAATAGCGAGAAGTCGCTATTTAATGATATGAAAAAGTAAAAATCGATTTTTTGGTGGAATTTCGCTTACCCGGTCCCTTTAAAATAGAGATTTCATAAAAATTGCCCACCGCAAAGTGTTAACCCATTACCCGCTGGTGTGGCGTTGAAGCAACGGCCAAAATAAATGAATATTTTGAAATTATTTACATACTCACCACTATTTTTCAATTAAAAAATTGGCTCTACATAATTACACCAAATTTTAAGATTAAATAAAGCAAAAATTACCTTTTAGAGTTTGTGGTGGCAAACGACGTTCGGCTAATAAGATGAAAAACTCAACATTATAGTTTTGGCGGTTAATGGGTTAACAGAAGCCGCTTTCATTCCAATTTTGCAATGGCTTCAGTTATAAATAAAAAATCTGTTGCTATCATACACAGCTTTTCATAAGGATAACCAGTGACGGCCACTAACTGGCTATTTGGGGGATTTTTTAACGGGAATTTCTCCCCTACTATTCGGAAAATCGTTTTGTCATTTAGCAACTCAAAGATTCCTTTTTAAAAATAATGGGAAAAAACGAATTAATTTAGCAGACATGCATTTAGTGTCCATAAAAGCCAGTCACGACAATAGAGTTATGAATAAGAGGTGGAGCGTACATTGTATTGTCTACCAGTTGCTAGTGAAGTAACTGAGGTGGTTGTCACAAGATGGACCCTGATTTTTTACATCGGTACAACAGTTTCTGATTACCACTGAAGCAAACTTCAACCAGTAAATTTTGAATAGTAAATTTTGCCTTATTTTAGTGGCTTTTTTCATGAAAAATTTCGCACATAAATATGGATAAATCTTCTATTTGTTTTCACTGGTGGCAATTTTCCAAGGTATTATCCTCTTTTTCAATCACGCTGACAGACGGTTGTGTACGTTGTCACAATATGGCGGAAGATCAGGGCCTGACTACCGCCAGAGTAAACTTCCAACGGTAAAAATAAATATTTGTGTAGTAAAAATAAATATTTGCCGTTTTTTATGGTTGAAATTTTGCATAAATAAGGCATTTAAATAGGGAGAAACCCTCTGTTTAAATTTACTGATGGAAGTTTACAGCGGCGGTAATCATGTCCAGTGAAAGTGGTTACAGTTTAAAAGTCACTATTTTAGGAATACGTTAGTTCCTTTTTATTAATACTAGTTCCATCTTCACGACCCGCATAAAATATCTATCGTTTTGCAGAGGAAAATGAAGAAGAATCTGAGCTTATTAACCGTTTCAGGGCAATACATTTCTGTCGCAAAAATGTTCAAATAATTACCTCACACCGCAATTTACGAATAAATTTGTTTGAAAATAATCAAAAGCTTATTATCCCGTATGATAAGATATCGAAATTGTAATAAAAAAAATACTGGGCCATTTGCCACCTTGGGCATTAAAATTAACCGTTTGCAGGCTGCAAACTTTAGCCCTGAAAGAGTTTTAAATGTATTATTTCATTGTAGTGCCGTGAAGAAATACTAACACTTAAATGCGCGATTATTCATTTTGTTTCGAATATATATACATATGATTCTCTGAAAGGTTTATTACATAGAAAAAACAACGAAAAAAAATCCCAGATACATTTTTCATATAACACGTCAATGTTTTCTGCTGTTGCACATCTGCAATATAAGTAAAAACTACTGTTGTGTGGCTGTTTTGAGCTAAAATATTGCAAATTAGTAAATATTTTAATATGTCTCCAAATACATTATTTTATATAATTATTGATTTTATAAAGCTTCACCTTTAGCCCTTCAATTCCCGTGATAGAATACGTTCTAGAAATTACGTAGTCCATAGAATCTAACTTTACACCAGAAAGTTTCAGTGGTTAATTTCGCTTTATTTATAAACGGAATGTCTGTTATTAATTAATCCTTTAAGTGCCACAGACGTATATATCCGTCGCGGATAGTCGATGCGTTAAGTGCCACTGACGTATGTATACGTCAGTCCGAAATATTGTACTTTATACTGCGCTGTACCAGTAAAACCACGCCCACGGCTTTGGAATAAAAAAAAAAGGAAAAGAAAAAAGACTTTGAAGGTGTTTTTCAAAGACTGACCTATTTCAGAGGAGAAGGGGTAGAAGGAACTACCTTCATAAAGGCTATCGCACTGAGCTAGTGACGTGAAAATACAAGCGATTTTTTCCATATTTGACAAGGCTCCGCCCTTTTTGTACACCACTATTATTTTAGAGAAAATATTGTTTGGTTTGCCATTCACTTTTCGCCTTTCCATTGCATTGCTATTTTGATGTCACTACTTCAGTCTCATAGCTTTAGCCGTGCTGTTTCTCGAATTTTTTAGGATTTCGTAGGAGTATGTCCGATACTGATGATAGTGAGTTGGATGACGACTTTCCGTCATCTTCTGGATTAGAGACGTCAGATATGATATGTCAGGTGAATAGGATTCAGATAACGACTATTCTATGAAAGATGCCAGAAACTGGGTACGATTGGATATAAAAAATGTACCTATGCCACCTTTAAGGTTTCCATTTTCGGGACAACAGGGAATAGATGAAAATGTAACAGATGTTACGAACCCACTTTTATTTTTTGAATTATTTTTTGATCAGAAGCTGGTGCTTCATATTGTTACAGAAACTAACCGTTTTGCTGACCAGTATAACAACCAGCATCCTGGAAAAGAGAAATAAAGGACGAAGTTGTGGCGTCCAACAACTTTAGAAGAAATATATGTTTTTTTAGGTATACTTATTATGCAAGGAATACTTGTAAAACCTCACGTTGCTTTTTACTGATCTAAAAACAAAAATATCGAAACTCCAATTTTTGGAAATTTATGAGCAGAAATCGCTTTCAACTTATCATGAAATTTCTGCACTTTTCTGATAACAGTAGTTTTGATAAAAATTCACATCCAAATCCAAAACTAAATAGCCTGTTTTTTTCTGACATGATGAAGAAATTTTCAAGTGTCTATACACCTGAAAGGGACCTGAGCATTGATGAGAGCTTGATGCTTTTCAAAGGCAGGCTATCATGGGTACAATACATACCAATGAAAAGAGCTCGCTTTGGAGTAAAAGTCTTTGTACTTGCTGAAGCAGAGACAGGATATATTCACAATACGATCGTGTACACAGGGCAGAATGCAGTCTTTTATAAAAAGTATGAGAACTATGGAGTCGCAACAAAAGCAGTGATGACGCTTATTGAACCTATTTTGGGAAATGTTATTGTGTAATTGTGGACAATTTTTATCTCTCACCAGAATTAGCAGACCTTCTCCAAAATTCAACTGACGTATATGGAACTCTTCGTCCTAATCGACGTGATTTGCCGGAAAATTTCAACAAACTTACTTTGAAGAAAGGCGAAATAGCCGCTTTCCAAAGAGGCAAAATTACCGTGTTGAGATGGCGTGACAAAAAATATGTTTCGCTTCTTAGTTCTATCCATACAGCAAATTGCTCTGAAACTCAAATAAAATGTCATGAAGCCAGCTATTGTTATAGATTATAACTTGAAGATGGGTGGGGTTGATAGAGCGGATCAGGCATTAGTTTGTTATTCAACAACACGAAAAAGACAGAAGAGGTATTATTTAACAATATTTCGCCATCTATTAGATGTGGCTATTTGGAATGCCTCCATATTACAAAAGAAACAACTCCCTAACGTTGATAATTACAACTTCCGCATGAATTTGGTGGAACGTATATTTGAGAAATTTCATATTACTCCCCACAACCTGCCAAACGACAGAAATTAGAAAGTGGCTGTCCTTTACGACTTTCTGCTAGAAATTTTCCGGACGTAGTAAAATCAACGTCTTAAAAGAAAAATGCATCGATAAGATGTGCGGTTTGTTCAATGAAAAAAATTCGCCGTGAATCCCGCTATCAATGAACTGAATGTGATGTTGGTTTATGTGTCCAACCATGTTTCAGGATATATCACACGGCCACTAAGTTCTAACAACTTTTTTATCATATTGTTACACTATAATTTTACATTTTTGGCATAATTTTTGTACATAATTTTTGTATTTTCGTTTCTTTTTACATTTTCGTGGAAGTACACAACGTTTATATTAAATGTCTCTTATTTCCCCCAATACACCGCATAACTACGTTGCACCTGTTTGGAAAACTGTGGCACGGGGAATGAATCTCGTAAGTTTTTCTCGGCAGGTAAGAGATTGCAATAACTACTAATTGTTTAATATTTTACTTATGACAGTAATTTTTGCTCGTGTTGCAGATGTGCAGTACAAGAAAAAAGTTGAAGTTATACGAAAAACACATCTCTGATTTTATCATTATTTTTGCAGTGCGATAAACCTTCCATTAAATCACATACTTTTTTTTTTGGAAAAAAAATCAAATAATGCATAAAGACATGACATAAAGAATCCGACTAAAATGAACGCAAGAAAAACTTTTTTCGTATAATGAAACGAATAGAACAAATATTGTTACTAACAAATTGTTGGTTCTAAAGCGTAATTATTTATCGGAAGAGAATCAATAAATCATATTCAAAAAATATGAATTATTTACCTAGATGAATTTTTACATAAAAAGTTTTTTTTTTTTCGGAAATATGGTTTTGTTCACGTAAAACTCACTCCTGGCTCTTTTGTTCGAGATATATACAATAGTTTCCTATCAGTAGCTTAAGGGCACAGCTTTCAGTTATTAGTGAATCCACAAAAATTAAAAATTGAATGGAACATCTATTATCTCTCAATGATTATTTACAGAGTCCGCACGCTCTTAAGCCACGCCCCATTTTGTAAGGACACTAAGTTCTAACTGTGGCACTGGGAACTGAATCTCGTAAGTTTTTCTCGGCAAGTAAGGGATTAAAGCACATATTCCTATTTTCATTTTCTGGTGTGAATTAGGTATATATGAATTAAAAAAATATATTAAATTCAAAACACTGTTGTTTGCATATATGCAAAGCAGCGCACTAAAGTGTTGATATTTTAAGTTTAAATTTTTACAAGTGCTGAAATATTCTTCCTTCTGCTGTTACGACCTGTTTTAGTGCTGCAAAGAGACTCTTTAAAGACTGTATTACTGTGCGCACTCAGAGAAGGTTCGGAGTTTGGGGGAATACTAGGCAACGGTTTTTTATTCAGTATCTTAACAAATTCTTATAATTAAATTTAAGTATTTTTTTTATATTTTTAGTTTTAATTTTTGCAACATGAGCTCAAGAAATTATTTTTTTGTTTACCCTTCCCCCCAGTTTTTCTAAGTTTTTCGTCCCCTTTCTGCCATGGATCGAATTCGAAATTGCTGCTTCCAGTCTCTTATGGTACGGGATTTGGGGTATGCGACCCAGACTTTTCGAAAAACAGTCAAAAGTCTCTATCTAAATCTATGGCCGATATTATTGTTCAAAAAGTGGTAATAAAGGATAGACCACGCAAATTAAACCACGAAAGAATTGGGTTGCACGCAAATTAAACAATATTCATGCTTGAATATTACTTCAAAATTCATTCAAAATGTGAAAATTAAGATACAATTTTCAAACAAATTACATTTGAAAATACTCTATTAATACTTGGAAATTTTTGCAGAGAGAAACATTCGCCTTGCATACAATATTTCAAATGAAATTAAATTTCAAATTAATTGCTTAAAAGGCGCAGAGGCCAACCTAGTGAGAAAGATTCCATGCCTCTCACTTTACACCAGAAAATTTCAATTTTTAATTTTACTTTATTTGAATACGGAAAGTCTGTTATTATTTAAAACAAATATTGCTATTTTAATTTTCTTGTGTAAATTAGGTATATACGAATAAAAAATCTATTAAATTGAAAACACTGTTGTCTGCACATGTGCAAAGCTGCGCTCTAAAGGATTAAGGAATTTAAAGCAACCTTAATCATTTGAAGAGGAAGACTTAAAAATAGGACTTTAAATGAAATTTAATGTATTTATATTATTTTAATCAAAAAGAGTTTTAAATATGCATTTGCATATAATACACTGTCAAATGTAAGTCAAAACTTCATTATTCATCGTTAACTTTCCCATAAAGGAGTTTTGAATGACTTTAGTTTTGTAAGAATTAGTACGTGATTGGAAGCAGTAAAGTAGTGCTAAAAATATTAAAATCCCAATACTTAAGATCTTCAAAAATCATGTAACAGAAGTAAAGCATGACTATTTAAAAAATTAATACAGAATATGCAAAAATAAAACGAATTAACAAATTTATTGTATTTAAAAAAACAAAATTTGGAGGATACATTTCAGTGCAAATTTTGTGCAATAGCAATATGACAAAAAATCGCGTATAATGATAATGAAATTAAAAATTTCCAGGCCTTTTTATTTTTGAAATAAGTTGCAATGATTGTGATACTACATGGGCGACTTAAGGAGCCACATGATCATTGAGTTTGACGAATCGATCAAAAGCATCCCCTTTTTAAAAGTACCAAAACACAAATAATATACAATTAAGATGTTTTCCATTTTCTGCCTAAAGTATGAATTCTTAACTACATTATGAAAAAAAAATGTTGTATGTGCAAAGTTAAAATTTAAATTTTAAATTTAAAATTTTATTTCACTAATGCGTGAAATGAAATCCTTAAATCCTGCGAGCGTGATAAAATTCTAAATTACACATATAGAAAACAATTTTTGAACAAAATAGAATGATCCCAGATAGCAATTTTAGATTGCAGAAAATTTTCAGCAATCTTACTTTGCAGACTTGCAATGTTGCAGCAAGCTCAGCATGACAAGTCTGAAAGTTCATAACAAGACTGCAACAAGATTATGCAAACTCCGAAGTCACCATACTTTGAACTTGCAGCCAAGTTGTCGTGCAAGTTGCAATCTTGTTGCATCAATCTTACTGCAAACTCATAGCAAACTAGTAATATTGCGATGTCAGACTATTTGCAAACGCATTGTAAATTTGCAATATTGTCATGTCAGAACATCTACAAATGAATTGCAAACTCGGAATCTTGTCATGACAAGTATAGCTGCAAATATGTAGTAATTTCATTGAAATGTTGTCAATTCTCTGAATTTTGCGTGTAGTACGCAGGTAAAATAGGATTTTTTGAGACAACAGATGGCCATTCACCCAAATTTAGGAAGAACTTCGTTTTGATACTAAAAATGAAGATCCAATGAGTACTAAAAAAATAAAGTTGTTTTATCATGTTTTGTGCGCAAAAGGGGGCATTGTTAGCTCAGGGAGGGGGGGGTAACTAAAAATAAATAAATAAGTAGGTGAAATGGGATATTGTTTATTATGTTTTTTATAATTCCGAATCAGGTGAAATCATCAGCAGGTCAATGCGATCATTTCTTACAAAGTTACGGCAGGTTTTATTTATACAAAGTCTTTTACAGGTAAGATAGGTTTTTACAGTAACAAGTGATTGCTATTCACGAAAGCTTGAGACAAACCTCGTTTTGGCACTACAAATTAAGATCCGATGAGTCTCCAAAATGTAAAGTTGTTTTACCGTGTTTTTTTTTTTTTTTTTTTTTTTTTGGGGGGGGGGAGGCATTTTAGCTCGAGGGGCCAAAATTCAACTTTTTTTAAATAGGTTAAGTGGGATATCGTTTCGTATGTATTTGAATAACATTATCGGCAAGTCGATACGAACATTTATAAGAAAGTTACAGAAAAGATTTTATCAATGCAAAGTGGAAAATTATATATATTTTTTTAGCATAGTTTTGTCACATTTATTTTACGTTTAAAAAGAGTTTTTATGTCATATTAAGTCATCTCAAAACTATTAAATGTCTTCAAAATATCAATAATCAAAATCAGGATAATTTTGAGTTTATTTCCAAGTCATTAATCCACTACTTATAACCTGGCCTAACTTTGTAAACAATGATCGTATCGGCTTGCGTGCGATATCATTTGATTCAGAATAAAAAAGTTCATAACAAACGATACCCCATTTGACATTTAAAAAATAAGTTCTGTTCGTCCATGCCGTGTTAAAGCCCCCCCCCCCCCCCCCCGCCTGCTCAAAAAGAACCCCACGATGAAACAACTTTATTTTGAGGGGACTCATCGTATCTTCATTTCTAGTGCCAAAACGAAGTTCTTACCAGATAAAGTTTCTTGAATGGCTATCAGTTGCTGCTGTAAAACCTACTTTGCCTGCACCAAATTATAGCTTTCGACTTCGTATTCATAAAACTTGTCGTAACTATGTAACAAATGATCGTATCGATTTGCAAATGGTAATCATTCAAAAAAAAAAAAAAAAAAAAAAAAAACATAATAATTGATACCCGTCTTTTAACATACTTAAAATTTTTAGTTTGCCCCTCCCGCTTCTCAAGTTAAAAATGCTCCCAAAACATGATAAAAGAACTTTATTCTTTAAGGACTCATCGAATATTCATTTTTAATATCAAAATGAAATTCTTCCCAAACTTTGGTGAATGGCCACCAGTTGTTGCATTTCTACTCATTTCTTGCCCCTCCCGCTCTCCGAGTTAAAAATGCTCCCAAAACATGATAAAAGAACTTTATTCTTTAAGGACTCATCGAATATTCATTTTTAATATCAAAATGAAATTCTTCCCAAACTTTGGTGAATGGCCACCAGTTGTTGCATTTCTACTCAATTTTTGATTGTATATTTTTTATCTGTACGCTAATAGCCGTACTTTTGAAGGTTGTGCGAGTTTTGTGCAGGATTCCATATAATCGGAGGTTTGTCAAATGCTTGACATTTTTATGCTATATAGACCGAGTAAACAAGGACTAATAGTTTAAAGTAGATTCCAAATCACCGCAAATATACTACCACACCCGCAGGAATCAAACCCGACATAGTTGAATCGGAGGTCACAGGGCTAACCATTCAACTACCTGGTAAGCCCCAATAACTTCCAATAATATACCTTAATTTGTTTAGAAGTTTTATTAGAATCGCCAATTCTGAATTATTTGCTTATTCCCTTCTAATTCTTAGAAGGTAATTAAAAACATTATCTAAAAATAAGTGGTCCATGTACATAACCAATTCAAAGCAAACCTAGATGAGTATAAACACCCCCCCCACACACACACACACACAATTTTAATTTCATATACAATTGTATTAAAGGAATTATAATTTATTTTCATTTCTTTTTGGTCAGAGTGGAATATAACTAAAACATATTAACTTCCAGGAGAAAAAAAACTCATTAAAAACATTGGAATTTCCCTATCCTCAAATCTGAATAAATATAATTCCGCAACAACAAAATATTTGAAAAGTTTCAAAAATTTAAAAAGAACAAAGTTATAATAAAACAATACAAGCTATAAAATTACAAAGTTTATTTTCACACAGTTACAAATAATAGTTTATAACACAAAGTATTAACATAATATTTACCAAATTAACATACAATTATTTAACATTCTTCTCTATATTATTCCCGTGTCTTTGCATCCTAAAAGAGAGAAACAATAGAGTGCATTTTAAAAGTTACCAGTTAAATTTTTACTATTTTCAAGAATCCTGCTTACAGTTCTAAAGGTGATCACAAATTATAACTCTTTAGGCAAAATGACCGAATCGCTAATGTTAATACAACGAGATAAATTTTTTAAAATATCTCGTTTGTACTTTTATATTTTAAAAATACTTTTTCTTTTGCATCGGATAGCTGAGGTCAATTTCTGCAATTGTGGTTTTTTACTTTAAGTTCGTTGAAGTTTTTATTTTATTTTCTTTCTTTCTTTTTATTTTTTTGTGTGGACACTTTCACTCTTTTCACTGTTTATACCGACTCCAAAAGTGAAAGTATATAAAAAAAATCATTTAAAAATATTGAAATGCAACCGAGTTACCTTAAAAATTTTCTCTTATTGGATTAACATTGGCGAATGGGTGTTTCCGCTTGACTGAAGTAGCCTCTTAACCCTTTAAGCCCTGACCCACACGCCCCACAAGTGGCTGAGAGGTTCTGCTCTGGTAGGCGGGAGGTGCTGGGTTCGATCCCAATCGCGCCCGTCGGCCTAATCGTTCAGAGTTTTCGTGGTTTTCTTCGAGCCATGGATTTCCATGCGTAAATACGGGTTAGGTTCCTTTCGAAAGACCCCCACGGAGGGCACTCCCCCCCCCCCTTTCGGGCCTATATCCCTAGTGTAGATAATTGGCCGTCAAAATTCAACCAACCAACCAACCAACTTGACCCACACAATTGTGCGGGCGATACTAAAGTAAAAGAGGATGACTATTTCCTGTTTTCGTGCGATTTAAAACCAAATCTGCACATTTATATGAGTTAATTGGCTTTAGATGTTTTGATAAGACACAACTAGGGGGTACCAACTACAATACAGGGTTAGATTTTCTGCTTTAAAAAAGACTATATCATCTGACAGCAATAGACAAAAAGTATGTACTGTCGTAATTTCTTTTAAATATGATTTATAGTGTTTGCTTAGATTTAATTTTTCTTTTCATATAGTTTATTCATGATTTTAATTGATTTTGTCTTTTATAAATTTAATTAGGCTTCACAAAAGTTGAAAAACAAATGACCCACACAATTGTGCGGGTCCGGCATTTACCATTTCCAAAATAGATACAATTCCTCATATATAAAATTTTATTTTTTAAGAGATTTTTTTAAACTCGTGTTTTTAGCAATTTATTTTTTATTAATTACATTTTTAAAGCGGACCAATTTTAAATTAATAGGTTTGTACTATTCATGATTTCTATTTAAAATGGATAGTATTAGATATATAATATGCACATGTAACGAACTGTATGTTTCTGCTCTGAGTTATAGATGCCATATATGATTTATAAGTTTTATATGAGTTATATGCATACCACGAGATTGACTTTTAAGTTTGATAAATTCATTCCATTTTGTCGACACAGCAAGTAAACCACCAGGAATAAATCATAAATTATGGAAAGTTCAGCAAATGCTCGACAGATTCTGTAATGTCTGCTTGAATTTATCAGAAAATCAGGGAAAAATTTCCATAGATGAGCAGACTATTCCTTTTTTTAGGACGTGCCTCAGTAAAGTAGTATTTCAAAAACAAACCACACTCTGTTGTAACAGCATCCTCTGGGATAGTTTTAATTTTTGTATTATACCAGTGGGAAAATACAGACCTGGTCCACAAGGATCTAGGCTTAGGACCTGCTGTAGTCCTTACTCTGGTTCAGACCTAGTTTTATGTACTTCGATCGGTATTTCAACAAAATACCGCTGCTGGAAAAACTAAAAAAAAAGAAATTTGAAGGATCAGGTGCAATCCACACGAAGTAAAGGGCATACCATTTGTCAAAGGCTCTTAAGAGGGGTGCGAGCATTGAGCAGGTCTCAGAAAATGAATTTGTAGTGGTCTGTCCAAAAACAAAAATTGTTTCAAATATTTTCATTGTGGCTGATGAAAATTATCTCAATAAACAACTTTTTTTGCTTAAACTTTTATTTTCAGATATTTGCACATATAATCCCAAACTACACAATTGTGTAGATTTCGCCCAAAAACGGCTACATTAAGGCCGAATCCACACAATTGTGCGGGTCCTCTCTTGTCATAACCTGACATCGGGTATTTTTTTATATTTTTTTTCAATCAAATACGATCCTATCGATAAAGGGAAACCACCCAAACTTTCAATTTCTACCAAAAAAACTCCCGGTCTTAAAGGGTTAAGAACCCATACTGGTCACTTGGAAAAAGTCGAACACTGATGGTAAGTCTATGGGAGCGTTTTTTTTCAAATTTCTTTCTGAAATTTTAATATTTTGATTTTTTTTTTTTTTTTTTTTTTTTTTTTTTTTTTTTTTGCATAGAATAGCTGAGCATCATCTACAACCGGACTAGTTTTTACTTTCTCGATTTTGATTATTTTTCTTTTCTTTTCTTTTTTTTTTTTTTTTTTTAATAGGATAGTTCCAATTTCGGAACCGGTTGCGAAAGTAATAGTATTTTTTTAAAAAAGAATCTGAAACCGAAATCGAAAAAGTAAAAACTAGCACGGTTGTAGATCGTCCTCAGCTATCCTATGCAAAAAAAAAAAAAAAAAAAAAAAATTATTAAAAAAAATTAAAATTTGAGCGAGATATTTGAAAATAACGCTCCCATAGACTTAGCATCAGCGTTTTTCTTTTTCCCCGTGACTAAAGAGATTTCTTAAGAACCTACATTAGTCATGCGAAGAAACTCAAACCCTAATGTGAAGTATGTGGGAGAAATTTTCACCGCGATAAAGCTGTACAGCTTAAATGATAGAGATATATATGCATAGGATACATGAGGTCGATATTTCATGTATCCTATGCATATTCATGCATTCATGTATCCTATCCTAAATTTTAACGCTAATGTTAAAACTGTGGGAAAAATCTTTTCAGATTTCTCGCTTGCATTTTAATATTTTTAAAAGATTTTTGGCATAGGGTACGTGAGTTCGATAACTTTTATCGATAGAGTTGTGCGTTTGTAATTTTTCAATTTTGTTCAGTTTTTTTTTTTTTTTTTTTTTTTTTTTTTTTATGCGGCATTTTTACTATTGAATCTGGTTGGAACGTGTTGTGAAAGTGAAACTATCCTCATATAAAAAAACAAATGCAAACGAAATAGAAAAGTGCAAACTCACAACAATAGATATCGACCTTAGGTATCCTGTTTAACGAAAATTATTTAAAAATATTAAAATGTGAGTGAGAAATCTGTAAAAAAAATTTTCATAGATTTAACTTGAGTTTCTCCGTGTAAAGGGTCTACACTAGTCACGCGAAGAAATTGGATCACTAATGTTCAACCTATGGGTAAAATCTTTTCAAATTTCTCGCTTGCATTTTAATATTTTTACACGATTTTTTTTTTTCCAGGATACCTGAGGTTGATATATAATGTTAGCGTTTGTGTACTTTCTCGATTTTGGTTACAGTTTTTTTTATACGAAAATAGTTTCACTTTCAGACCAGGTTTCAACCTCTTCCGAAAGTAAAAGTGTCCGCATATTGAAAAACTGTTACCAAAACCAAAAAAGAACAAACGCACAACAATATATTTCGATCTCGGGTATCCTATCCGAAAGAAATCACTAAAAAATACATTAAAATGTGAGCAAGATAGATAGGTTTAAAGTTAGCGTTCGAGTTTTTCCGCGTAAAGGGTTAAAACTAGTAACGTGAAGAAATTGTAACGAGTTCGATAACTTTTATCGTGCGATTGTATTTTTTCGATTTTGGTCACAGTTTTTCATATCAAGATAGTTTGACTTTTGAAACCGGTTAGAATCGGTGCTGAAAATGAAACTATACTTATATAAAAAACTGCAACCAAAATCGAAAAAGTACAAATGCACGATAAAAGTTATCGACATCGGGTACCCTATGCAAAAAATATTTTAAAAATATTAAAATGCAAGCGAGAAATCTGTAAACAATCCTCACATAGGATTAACATTAGCGTTCGAATTTCTCCACATGACTAGTGTAAGAGGCTATTTCAGTCACGTGAAAACACTTGTTCGGTAATGTTAATTATGTGGGAGAAATTTTTAAAAATATCTCGTTTTCATTTGATTATTTTTAAATGATTTTTTGGTGCATTCGTAATTATATAAATACGTAGCACCTATAGCCGTCGTTCGGTCCGTCTGTCTGTCCGTCCGCATATAACAGAGCAAAAACTACCCAACCGAATGGTCTGAAATTTTAAATACATAATTGCTGCAAAATTTATTCGAGTTATTTCAAATTTTGTGAAAATCGGATGTACAGTTTAATTACAGGGGCATTCAAAAGTTTTCCGTTACATTACGGCTAATGGGAAAAATTATTGCAAGTGCATTTTAATGATGTTTACAGCCTTTCGAAGAGAATGAAATTGATATGCACTTATGAAGTGCGCTAAAATATACATTAAGTAGAATATGTGGTGCAAAAAATATTTATAAAGCTAGTTATAGTACGAACGCACCTCATTTGCCACGTTTGACAAGCAATTTCCAACTTGTTTTTTTCGCATATGACAGCTGAGGTCGATCTCAAAAGAGACAGTTTTTTACTTTTTCGATTTTGTTTGCAGGATTTTTTTTATGAGGATGCTTTCACTTTCGAAACCGATTCCGAAAGTGAAAGTGTTCTAATTAAAAATACTTATAAACAAAATAAAAAAAAGTGCAAAAGGATCTTTGTACAGATCCACCTCAGCTTTCAAATGCAAAAAAAAAATAATAATAATAATAATAAAATAAAAAAATTAAAATATTAAAATGCAAACGAAAATAGCTTTAAAAAATTCTCCCATTGTATTAATATTAGCGAACGGCGTGTTTTCGCGTAACTGAATTAGTCTCGTAACATTACATATACATATACTTAACCCACTACATAATTATACATAACCTACACTATAGTCACGCGAAGAAACTCGAACGCTAAAGTTAGTATATGGGAGAAATCTTTACAGCTAAAATGCTATACAGCTTAAATAATATATATATTTGCATAGGATACCTGAGGACTATATATATTGTTGTGCTTTTGTACTTTTTCGATTTTGGTTACAGTTTTCTTTTATATGAGTACAGTTTCACTTTCAGAACAGGTTTCAAAATTCAAAGTATCTGCATATAAAAAATAGCATAAAAACTCGAAAAGGTACAATTGCACAACTATATGTATCAACCAGATGTATCCTATGCAAAAAAAAAAAAAAAAAATTAAAAAATATTAAAATGTGAGCCCGAAATATGTGAAGTGCAAAAGGATCTTTGTACAGATCCACCTCAGCTTTCAAATGCAAAAAAAAAAAAAAAAAAAAATAATAATAATAAATATCCGCATCCATAGATTAACATTAGCTTGAATGTTAAATTTTACTTGTTGATGAATGTTAACTTGAATGTTAAAAGCTATATGTATAAAACTATAATACTAATATGTTTTAACGATTCGGAACGATTTACCATAATTTCACAAACCAGCGGGAGTGTATTGGAGGGTACACGGAGGTAAACGCCGTATACCTTCTGGATTTTTTTAGAAAAATTCCGTATACCGCTGGTTTCTCGAATAAAGTTATACCGTATATAGTCTAGACATGACGTTCATGACTTTAGCATACACCTTCTGATTTTTTTACGATTACAACACTGCAAACCAGATCAATATTTGGCATAATTTTACGAACCGGAATATTGTTCCCATTTGCTCTGGCACATTCCAAGCCCCGGTTTTCTGACGCGAAAAATTAACAATTTCAAAATATTCGTATTTAAAATTTAAGAAAAATTGGAAATAAAAAGACTTATACACATCCGATTAACAAGCAGTTATGTCAAAAGAAAAGAGAAATTTTTAAAGAATTAAATAAAACTGAAGCCGGAAGGAAATACTGTTAATAATTTTAATAAAAATTAGAAAATAGCGATACAATAGAAGTACATGATAAGAAGCATGGCGAATAGCACACTAAGAAACTGTTTAAAATACTTAATATTTACATAGAGAAAAGGGTTTAATGACCATGAAAAGATAATTTAAATTTAAAAATACATTCGAATGCACTGCTGAATTCAAGAGGAGGGCATTCCCCCCCCGGAACATTGAATTACGCTCCGGAAGGTAGATTTTATGCTTTTTAATAAGCGATTTCCACACCGAATCTCTGAAATGTCGCCCTCCCCTCCCCCCGAGCCGCAGAAATTGCCCCCGGAGAAAAATATCTGAATTCAACACTGCTCGATCCGCGTGAATAGCAAGAAAAAGGCAAATATTAATTAAAACGATATCTTAGAAATTCCCCTTAAAGTTGAGAAAAATTCATTTAAAAATTAAAATTTTCAATAATGCCTAACATGGACCAAAAACAAACTATTTTAACAATGTAAGCATTACCCAGTAAATAAACATAACTTTTTAATTTATTAGAATTTGTATACAAAATAAGTTGTAGTTTGTACAGAAAAAATACAAAAATATCCGAATCACATTTGAATAATTAAAATAATAAATACCTTTATATCTGGGTTCTTTACTTGAACGCTAATCCAATGGCGCTGCTTCATGGGATTCAATAAAGAAGTGTTGTAATTTTATCTTTGTCAAATTTCCGCGCATGCGCGTTGATATCTGTTCTCCTTCCAACAAAAGGAATTTTTCGCTTACGTCGTTATTTTATGACAGTGTTGTATCAGTTTTAGAGCAAAGTTGCGTTGCAAGGGAGCTATTGATTATGTTCCGTCTACCTAGTAGTGTCCTTGCGGCAATATTATTACTTCAAATTTGTCGTGACAAGAAAATATCAAGAAAAAATTAATCTTGCTGCAATTGTTCATGCTATCTGGGATAACACACCCACTTCGAAATTGAAACCAAAATATACATAAAAAGGTTTGTTTAAATTTTACTTTTGGCACAAAAGTAAAAAAAAAAAAAAAAAAAAAAAAAAAAAAAAAAAAAATATTTTTCAAGTTTTTCTAGTGCAAAAAAATAAATAACCAAAATAGCATACTTGGTTAATATTTTAAAGCTGTAGCTTATATAGTTTGAAAGTAACAATGCGAGAAATCTCCAAATTTAGTAATCTGAGAAAACGCGTTTTAAAGTTTCAGTATCTACTGACCTTCAGTGGCATTCGCCCTATATAATTGATTATAACTCAGAAAATAATGCAGATTTTTGAATAGGTTTTTTTGCATATTGTTGAGAAATTAAAAGAAAAAATCAGAATAATAGAAATCGAAAACTGATTTTTTGAAAATAAAAAGGTCCTGTGCCACATTAATATAATTTATATGCATTTCAGACATTCATAATTCAACGTTTACACTTCCATAAAGGTTTGTATAATCAATTACACTCAGAAGAACTAGATTAGATTTGAACTATTAAATAAATACAGGCTCCCCACTCTGTGTTTTTAATACCACTTTCCTTTAAGGATTTTTCTTTCTAAATTGACCTGGAACATAATTTTTGTTGCATATGCTGTAAAAACCTAGCAGGAATATTTTTCTTCAGAAATAATGGTGTTATTAAAACAGATTAGTGTGAGCCATTTAAATATCTGGAAAACATATAAATCAGAAAATGTAACGTTTTTAACATGTAGGTAAAATATAAAATCATTATTAACGAAAGATTAAATACAAAAATGCAAACCTAAGACCATATATTTAATTGAAAACATGCTATAGATAAAGTTTTGAAAAAAAAATTTCCATCGAAAAGTAACCTTTGCGAAAAATTGTTCGTGCTCAATATTGGATAATTTTATAAAGGAAGGAAAAAAGAGTTTTGTTTAAAAAATAAGTAGCAGCTGTTTTTATATCCATAGAAGATTTGGAGATTTATATGCATTCCAAAAATCCATTATTCATCGTTTAGTTTTCGTTGAAGGATTTTGTTTTCGCTCTAGATTACCAAGAATTCAACTATGGTATGAAGTAATGGAAAGAATCTAAGTACAAAAAATGCATATTTTAAATATCCAAAAAATAGACATAAAGAGTCATTAATAAAGAAAAGTAATTGAGAAAAATGCAAACGTAGTCATATTTATAGAATTTTACTTTAATGAGGTAAATCTTTGAAAAATACCTACTGTGTAAATAAAATAATATTTTATGACAATATATGGCATATCTTCATAAAAGAAAATAACAGTAGGAAAAGTGATTTGTTATAAAATTAGTAGTTGCTGTTTTTATATCCATGGAATATTTAACGATTTGTGTTTATGATAAAGATGCACTATTCAGCGTTTACATGGCTGCCACAAGCGACTACTTTTTAATTCTATTTCACACCATTTTTTTTTAAATTAAAAATTTTTCATATACCCTTTGACAACATCTGTAAGACAAATATGCTATAAATCATATTTTCTTAACCCTTAAATGCCTGTTTTTCCAAAAATTATTTTAATAATGTTTTTCGGCTTGCATTTTTTAAATAAATAATAGGAAAATACTTAAGAAAATCATATTTTGTTTTAAGTATTGTTTACGGCTAAAAAACAGTTTGTTACTAATCGGAAATACTGGTCTTTAATTGAAAAAATAATTTTATCTGATAAAATTCTACAATATTAATCACACAAGAATTTTCAGAGATATCATAAGAAATAAATTTTACTTGCTCACGGCAGAACAAAATAGGGTATTTCGCTAGCTTCTAAACAAAACGAAAAGAGCATGTAGCAATATTTAAAAAAAAAAAAAATCTATCTTTATTCTTAAACAGCACAAGTGTTGTCATCTACATATTGAAAATCTATTTAATAATATTTTCAGAGTGTATTTTATTGGCAGCATTAGCCGTTATAGCTTAAATACTATTCAATAGTATTTTAGAAGCTTAAATTGGGTATGTTGCTGAAAAGCAACAACCGGCATTTAAGGGTTAAAATAATGGTGCAAATAGAAATAGTCGCCTGTGGCAGCACTGCGTTTACGCTTTGTTAAAGGATTTATTTATAGCTCTAAATTCACAAGAATTAGAGTAAGGTTAGAAAGAATAGAGAATAAATTTATAAACTCGGATGATATCAGAAAATTTAGTATCGCAATATATCAACAACTTAATATTAAAATCGCTGAAACATCGTGATATTAATTTAAAGTAGGGAAGATAAGGAACATTTTATTTTCGAAAAAGATTTTTTGAAAGAGTAAAAACGTAAACACAAAACAAAGTAAAAAAACAATAAATCAAATTTTTTATGTATAGTATCTCATGCAATATAATTTCTATTTTTATTTCTTTAAACAGAATATAGAAAAATGATCCAATTATGCAGTAACTATTTGCATTTACACCATTTCTTTACCATTAATAAGAAATTTTTTAACATAGTATTGTGCCTATTCTTCTCATTTTATTACATTTATATACATTTTTAAAGTTTCATTTTCTCCATAATTTAATTTTGATGAAATGCTAAATAAATGAGATTTTTTAAAAGCTCATTTAATATAATAACATTAAAATTGCCGGCTAAAAAAGTCGAAAATAATCTATTCATATAATTTTAATTGTATGTTTAAAAAAGAAAACCTTTTATTATTTGGTTCAATGTAAGTTTAGTAGGACTATACCACATTTCGTTTATTTTACTTACAGGGTAGGCCCGGAACGAGCCACGAGTGCATCTCGGTGACATATGGCGTTCATTTAAGCTTGGAATTAAAAAAAAATCACTTTATCCCGAAAAACTTAATTTTATTAATGAGTATTTTTAACGTAGCAAAGGATTGACTCAGATGGGGAAAAAATATGAATTTAAGAAATTTTAAAAATATTGCATATTTTGAGAAGCTTACGATTTACTAAAAAAATTACTGACGGTAAGCTTGTAACTTATTTTTGTCTTCAATTCTTTGAGTTAAGAATTGTGTAACATTGTTTAAATTATTCAGGGATGAGATTTCCGCTTTTTTGCATACAAATATTTTCTTAGAGAATATGTTGTTCTCTTAAATCGAAAAAAATGTTCCGATTAAATAAAATAAAAGTTTGTCTAACAAAATACTGGAGATCGAAAAAGCGGAAATCTCATCTCTGATTATTTAATGTATCTCTTATAGAATAAAAAAGAGAGAGATTTCTCCGTACATAAATTTAATTTCATAATAAAATGCACTAGAATAAGCATAATGTTAATTGGTATAATCCATTGAAGCTCACCTTAAAAAAATACAATATATTTCATGTACCTTTTTTATGACAGGAGCAACGAATAAATAAATCAGGTTTGCAGTTTGACCTCCATTTTAACTCAGAAATTTTGAGTTCAAATCTGAAATAAAAAGTAGTATTTTATGTTTTATTTAATGATCGAAAGTTAGTTGTCACACGCTGCCTCCTTTACACTATTTCCTGCCCAAGCTTGGTGAGAGTAATCTTGAATAGTGGTAATTTTTATTACTTTATTACATCTTTTTCTTTATATACAGGGTGTCCGCGATACAAGTATCCAAAAGTTATGGCTTATTTTTACGGAACTACACATTAGAATTAAAAAAAAAAAACAGAAAGAACATCTCAACAAGTTTTAATATCAATAGATTTCGATGTCAAACGTCTAAAGAGTAATCCAGTTCTCAGGGCCTGATTACCAACGGGGCACATTCAAACCAGTAAAAATAAACAGAAATTTTGCCTCATTCATGGCAGAAAGTTTACATGAATACGGTGTTTAGATAAGACGGACATTTCTTTAAACATTTATTGGTGTAAGTGTGCCCCGTTTGTAGCCAGGCCCTTCCAGTTCTCTCCAAGTGTTGAACCCCTTAACGCTCGAATTAAAATACGATTGAAAAATTCAAATTGCTTATTGGCACCACTTTTACGAAAAAGAAATATTCACTTTATTTAATGACAGGAAAAAACGATTCTAAAATATAGTCAATTTCACTATTTTATAAAACTGGTGGGAATCAAACAATTAGAGTAAAAGACACAGCCCGAGAATATGACGGGAGCGAGAATTAAGGGGTTAATAGCATATCAGGAGTTATTAGACGAATTTCATGAATGATATACTTCTTCAACTCATCCACAGTATTTTTTTTTTATTTATACACAATGGATGTTTTTGAATATTCAAACCAAGATTGTCAGTTTGGCCTCCAATTTTAATCCTAAATTTCCAATTCATACCGGAAATTTAGAAAAAATAATTTTTACTTTGCATGATTTCTAAATTTTTTCTTATGAAATAAAGCATAAAATACAATTGATGATGACACAAGTGAGCACTACAAATGAGCACTAAATTTATGATTAAAAATGGAGGCCAAAATGGCAACTCTGACAGAAACAAAAAAGTTTAATGAAGTCAAAACCAGAGACCTTGGTGGCCAGGCAATTGGGCCCCGTCTTGCAATCCAGCTTTCGTAAATGTCATATTCAAAAACGCGTAACATCTCTGTGATAGTATGGTGGAGTCCCAAAAAATCTCGGAGGGGTTTTCGGAAGGTCAATTTGAAAGATTCTCCCGTGGAAAAAAAAAAAAATGCAATTTAACAAATTACAACGACCATTTGGAAAATGATTTTTTCAAAGACTAAAATTTAACCCCTTCGGGACGGGAGCCTTTTACGAAATTTTTAATCTTTTGTCACCGTTTTTTAAAAACAGAAATTTGTGTCTTCTTGAATCGAGAAAATGCGCTGATTAAACAAGGCAAATTTTACAGTAAAATTTTATTAGTGAGGAAAAACAAGGATTCTGACCGCTTCATGCGGCACGTATACGTGTCGCTCGTCCCCAAGGGGTTAAGACATAAAAAATAGCACGGAGATGATCATACATTACGTACGCCCTGAATTAAACATTAATAGTGTTATTACACGTAAAAATTGCAAGCGACAGAAATCGCCTGCGACTGGTACGTATTATCCACCTGAAACTTATGTATTATCCAAGCATTTCATTGGCTCTTCGGGAAAAGGCTTTTCCAGCGTCCAAGAAATCTGACGGCCAATTTTATATGAAACTTATTTCCTAAACTTCAAAACATCCCACAAAATTACTTTTTATATCGTCGTAGAGAAAAAAAATGTACTTTTAAATGCAATTTGTTTAAAAGCTGTATCTAAATTTGTTTCTGAGTTATTAATTTTTTTTTTGTAGTTTTTATTACTTTTTTGTCAAAGTGGCAACAGTCTGTTGTCCATCTCTGTTGAAAGTAAAGGGAAATGCATATTACTGTATAAACCAATCAGAAAAGGAATAAAATGATGATTAAACCAATAAAAACGTTGGGATATGCTTTTGATTTCCTACCCTGACGATTACAATAACCATTTTTCCAAATGGTTTAAGAAAAAAGAAAAAAAAAAAGATGAATATGGCGTCATACTGGAAATAAAAAGAAAACGTATTTAATTATTAATTTTACAAAGTGGCAGAATTTGATTAGTGCGGAAAGCTGGCGAATACGACGTCATTTATCGAAAACAAAGATATTGAAATAAAATGCTCTTGGGTTGAGATATTAATTCATTTTATTTAAATAAAATTGCTATCAATACTTCAAGATTTGTCGTCTGTGCACGGTTAACATAAAGATTTGATTTCTAATTTTAAATTTAAATTTCAAAACGCTTTTGAAAAGCAAAGAGATAGTAAGGCCAAAATCACACGTCCCATAATTATCCACTATTAAAATGACTTCATTATATCGTGAAATAAATATTTTCATTTTTAAAAACTAAAAATTAACAAGATTGCCTTAAAAAATATTTTTTAACGAGTGCTAATTCTTAAAGCCGCCCCATTTCAGAAAATATGAATGAAAATTACTTCATTTCTTAGAAGGAAATTACATTTTTCTTTATAAAACGTAAGCTTTTAAAATCCTGGGCGCTGGCACAAAAATGGCGGCTGCCGAAGGTGGATTGTTTTCATCGTGTGTACGGTCCGTTAAGTATTCTTACCAATATTTTTTTCCCCTTTACTTTTCTGAGATTGAAGAAGTCAGAGAAATCTTTCACAAAATACTGGTGCCCACATTTAAGGGACTGTGCCTACTTTTAAAAAAATCCGCCTTCGGCAGCCGCCATTTTTGTGTCAGCGTTCAGGCCTAGTATTCGAATGGAGTTATGAATAAAAAGGAGGAGACATATAGTTTACTGTCTACCAGTTGCGTGTGAAGTAACTGATCAGGTTGTCACAAGATGGCGGCTGATTAAAAAAAAAAATCGTATCTTCAGTTTCTGATTACCGCCGGGTATGGGGGGGGGGGGGGAAATCCCTCAAGTAAAATTGAGCATAAAATTTCGTCTTATTCATGGAATTTTATTCACACAAATGAGGCCAAAATTTCTGCTTGTTCTTACTGGTGTCAGTTTCCATTGTAAAATAGCCAATTTGTTTCCCTGGTTGTCACAATATGGCGGAAACGCAGGGCATGACTACCGCCAAAATACACTTCGACCAGTAAAAATGAAAATATGTTTCTACGATTATTTATGACTAAAATTTTGCAATAAAAAGGCGTTTAAATAAGCAGCAAATTTCTATATAAATTTACTGGTGGAAGTTTCAACCGGCGCACAGTGGGGTGTTTTACAAATCTGGGCGGCCAAAAGTCGATTTCATAAAGTACAACGCAGGATCGAATGGATGGATATAAGTTGAAACTCAATCATTGGGGAATCACGTGATGCGATTTTTATCTCCTTTAAGTGAACGATGACCTCCTGTTATCAGTTGAAATTGGAGTGTTGCGTTAAGTGCATGAGTGTCAAATCGTTCTTCATTGTGACTTTCTATTTTTGAATTTGAATAACTTTAGTTTTGGAAGTATTTAAAATCTAATCGTTGTGGATAGTGACGAGGCAGGTATGTATCATTATTTTTTTTAACTTTGAATTGAGAAAGAAATAGTTTTAGTATTTACAAAATTAATTTAAAATAACGCATATTTTTCTATTATTTTTTCCCTTGTTTCCAAATTCACGAAGGGTTTAGTTATATTTCCAAACATTTCCAAGCAAAGTTACTTGTTGTACCAATAAATATACACCCTTCTATTTGTGTTTTCGTTTAAAGTAGTTCCACCTTTGTCCCCTTTTTAAAATAAAGGCGATATAAATATGCTCTTCCAAAATTCTGAGTAAGCATACAAAATTACTATATATTGATTTTTAACTGATATTTATCATATAAATTTTAATATGAAAAAAATTGTTATGATTCAATAGAAAGTGGTCAGATTTGTTTATTTTTCAGTTATTCTGATTGAAATTAAATTTATATAATTTAAAAAAATATTGCTTTAAAGTAATGTATTCATTCCCTTTTATCTCTTTTTAAGCTCTTTTCAGATAACTGAAATAATTTATTGCTCGTTATTAACATTTGTTTATCTAAAAAATAAGTCGAGGCAATTTTCATATGTTTTTGTTAAAAGTTAGCGAAAGATTGTGAGATTTTTAAAAAAATAAGGGATAAAATGATGTTATCTATCTAAATTGCATATAATTATTATGCATTCTTTTTTTATCATATTTTGTATTTATTTTTATTCAGGGCCTTCGAATGTCAGAGTAATGACTCGAAAAGAATTTTTAAACATTATGCAACAGCAGAATTTGCCAAACATTAATCATAGATTAAATTTCCTTGAAAATTACCTTCTTAATGGCGATAATTTTGATGATGATGAAATTAAAAACCTCAAGCACAATTTCTGCCAATTTAAATCTCAGTTCAAGAGTAAATGGATCGAAGCCCATCATATGTTAGATAAATTTGTGAAAAATAATAAAGAATGGCTTGAAGGTACAGTAGAAATTTCAAGAAAAATAAATCGACCAGGACGGCCAGCAAAAGCTTTCACTGAATCAAGTGACAGGTCAATGCGGAGAAAATCTGAAAGTTTGAGGAGCTCGTTGATGTGGAAGTACTTACACATACTTTACACAGAAGATTCTTTACTGACCCATCTCTAGCAGCGGAAATTACCGGCATTGATGAAAATTTAATGTATCGATTTAAAGTTATTCTTGAAACTATATCCAGTGGCCACAAAATTCACCTTGATAAATTTAAGAATATACAGAAAAAACAGCAGAGCTCTACGTCCACTTATATAAATGCTATCCAATGTCACCCACAATGCATAAAATATTAATCCATGGACGCATTGTGATAGAGAAAGCTTTACCAGTAGGCCAATTGTCTGAAGAAGTAGCCGAAGCACGGAACAAACATTTTTGGTTATTTCGCCAAAATTTATCGCATAAATTTTCAAGAATTTCTTGTAACCGTGATGTTCTCAACAGATTGCTTTTGAGTTCAGATCCAGTTTTAACTGGAATAAGACCCACGATAAGAAAAAAATCAAAATTGTTCCGTAAAGAAACTCTAGAAATGTTACTGCCTATGGAATCTTCTGAAGCTCGTGATCCAGAGGATTCTGATTATGAAGAAACAGATTACAATTCTGAATTATCATCTGATTAAAAGATCCCATCTTGGTGATTTACAAACTAATTGTTCTTATTTATAATCAGTTTTTATAATTTATTCAATATATTATTCCATTTTTTATCATGATTACCATTTATTTTATAATACTATTTATCATGATTATCATTTATTTTATAATACTATTTATCATAATTATCATTCACTTTATAATAATGTTTATCATAATTATAATTTATTTTATAATACTATTTATCATAATTATCATTTATTTTATAATACTATTTATCATAATTATCATTTATTTTATAATAATATTTATCATAATTATAATTTATTTTATAATACTATTTATCATGATTATCATTTATTTTATGATACTATTTATCATATCATTTATTTTATAATACTGCTTATCATAAATATCATTTATTTTATAATACTAATTTTGATCAATAAATATCAATACGAAGTTGCAAAACATCCATGATTTTCAAGTTATTAAACAATATTTATTTCAAAAAGTGCATTTATTTACTGCTTTAAACGTTTAAATTAGTTTAAAAGAAAAAAATAATTTTGGCCGACCAGATTTGTAAAATACCCCACTGTGCGGCGGTAAACAACCCCTGCGACAGCGGTTACAGTTGAGGCTTCACTATTTTATGGATATGTCAGTTCTTCTTTATGAATACTTCCATGAGTATTCAGAGGGCATCAAAGGGATTAATGGGATTGCATCAGAGTAATTTATTTTCTGTCCACCAGTATCGAAATTAAGATTTTAAGATTCGGAAGCTCGAAGTATATGAGAGACACGCTTGTAAATCGTAGTTTGGTAACCGGATTTTCATCCCATATTTCTTTTATATTTAAAACTGAAAAAATCATTTTGTTAATTTTAAAGATATCGTTTTTAGACGATTTTCTTATGATGGATTTTGATAAAGTCATACAGAATGCAATGAATTTGAATACATATATGAATTTCACAAATACCACCTAAAATACTTGTAGTAATAATTTTCTTCAACGTATTTTTCTTTATTTTAAGAAGAAAGACTCTTTATTTCGAAATATTCGTCATTAGTAGGGATAATAAGATCATGTAAAAGCTTGTCCAAACTGTTGTTTATCCTTATAAATCACAGTGTAAAAAAGAATCTAAGATATACGAGAATCATTAGCGCAATAAATAGAAAATTACAAATTAAATTTAATGAGACTACGCACCCCCCTTCCTGAAGAAATGTGCTTTATTATCTAAATATTACCAGAATAGGTAGGTCATGAGAATATCAGAATATCATTCCATAATAACGTGTTTAATTTGACTCTTCTTATGTCCGAAAACTTCGGAGTATTTTCTATACTTATAAATATTTAAGTAATTTGAAAATTTTAAATTGCGGTTTGTAGGAAGTTTAATATTACGCAAAGTTTGTTAAAAAATGACTTGCAGAGTTGACGTTGAAGCTCCTGATCTGCAGATTTACTAGTTAGTTGCAGAGTTAGTAGAGGTTGTTTACTTCTTTTTGCACGACTGTACCTACTTTAACTCATAATTTTTGTTGAGTTAATAACAGAAATTTTCCTTTTAAATAATACTGGCAGGAAGAAAGCGTAAAAGTTTTCACCTATGAAAACGGAAGTAAAATTTAATTTATAATTCAGACTTATTTGAATGCTGATCGTTAACGTCCACTATTTCTCGTAATATCGTTACACGGCGCAGAAATCAAGATATGTCTGTTCAAAATATCGTTTATATTTTCATTATTACGGACAAAATTCTAGTTTCGGGTTTTGATGATTTTTGCATTTTCCAGTTAATAATTGAGTGCGATCATGAAAGGGTACGGGCTATCCTGCCTCAATATCCGAATGAAAATTTCGACTGATTTAATCGTGGAAAGATATTAATTTTTCAATTAAGTAAGGCGAATGATTCTAATCTGAGATACGCGTGTCACATTTCTGGGAAGTTATAAAGAGTTTATTCACCTTGAATTACAGTTTCCAATAGTTAAAATGTGTGGCGTATTGTGTTCTACACATTTTTAATATTTGTTCCAATTTTTTTCACCCTGTACATTATTTCCATAATACAGTATTTGAATAAATTGCTAAAATTATTGTCATTTAAATAAATAGCATCCATTGCACATTAGTAAAAATAAGTCATATTTGTCATTCGAAGTATATTCAGACTACATATTTTTATCACAAAAAACAATGTTCATTTATATAAAATAATGACTTCTATTTTCATTCAACTGTGAGATAAAAATGACCGAATTTTAGCTCTATTTGCCATTAAGCATCGACTTTGTCTGCAGCGCAGACAACATTCCTCTTCAAAGGGAGATAAATAAAGCAATAGGTGGTATCTTATAGGGACTGTCTAGAGCATTGACAAGATAAAGTAAAAAAACTAAAACCCAACTACGACAAAAAACTACGCTGAAAAAGTATAAAAGTACCCCATGAATACAGGTAAAGTCACAAGCAAATGCTAGTAATATATAGATATATTCAAAATGTACAAGTAAAGCGCTTTTGAATGATACCAAACACGGCATATTTATCTTAACTTTATTTTTTGACGTATGACGCTTCCAGTATTTGGTAGTAGTGACGCACATATCCGTCGATGGCAGCAAATGGGTAATGGACCGATTAGTGGATGAGGTCGTTAGTGTAATGTGTAAATGTGTAATGTAGATTGAAGGTTTCATGTATTAAGATGACCTAGGAAGATTTCTTAATCTATCTAATTCTGCTAACGATTGACTGTCATGTGGATTTTTAAGCAACTTATTATGATCCAAGGCACTTATAAACAAACCCTCTATGGTTTTGAAGTGAAGCGCTTTAAAATGATACCAAACACGGCATATCTAGCTTAACTTTATTTTTTTACTCTGTATATTTTGTCCGCTAGAAGGCGCCACATTGAATTTGGTGAAAATCTATATAGCCTATAACCAGCGGACAATTAAGACGCTTCTAATGATATGTCATTTGTCGAATTCTGATTAGTGGTTTAGAAGTTACGAGGGAACAGATGAACATACATACATACATACATACATACATACATACATACATACATACATACATAGCCTGTCAAAATCATAACCCTCCTTTGGCTTTGCCGTAGTCGGGTAATAAAGAAATATATTTCATAACAGACTGAAATCTTTCTCATAAAAACATCTTTTTCATTGTTGATCCTATCTAAAAAGATTCGAAGAACAATATGTTATACAGAAAAACTAGATCATTGGTAAAAAAATGCGTATACTAACAGCTCGAATTATTTATGATAAATACATATTGTATACTATTGATCAAATCTGAAAAAAAAATTCGGCGTCTTGTTTTGATAAAGAAATATATTTCATAACAGACTGAAATCTTTCTCATAAAAACATCTTTTTCATTGTTGATCCTATCTAAAAAGATTCGAAGAACAATATGTTATACAGAAAAACTAGATCATTGGTAAAAAAATGCGTATACTAACAGCTCGAATTATTTATGATAAATACATATTGTTTACTATTGATCAAATCTGAAAAAAAAAATTCGAAGTCTTGTTTCTGGATGAATTTTCTCTGATAAAAATAGTGTTGTTTAATGTATTCGTAAAAAAAACGCTATTTGTTTATACATCTCTAAGATATCAATGACTGCATTTTAACTATGCCTATCATCAATCTTCATTTTTTTAGTTTACAGTGCAAATAAGATTCCTTTTGAAATATAGATAAATAAAGCTTTGGCGATTTATAGTTAGTACCTGCATCCTTTATAAAGAAATACGTATCACAATAGCGCGAAATCTCCGTTAACTACATGTTCTTCAAAGAAGATCATCTCTGTAAAGATTCTGTGCTTGGTTTCAGAGTATATTAATTTCTCATAAAATAGCGATATTTCATATTTACATTCATTAAAGTGGTGAAGCTTCAACTGTATCCGCTTGCGCAGGGGTTGGTTACCACCTGGGGAAACTTCCACCGTTAAATTTAAATCGAAATGTTCTCCTTCTTTCATCTCTTATTAATGCAAAATTTCAGTGATAAATAATGTCGGAAACAGATATTAAATTTAACTGGTGGAAACATTGGTGGTAATCAGGCCCTGGGTTTCCGACCTTACATAGACAATCTCCTGTCAGTGCCACTGAAAAATATTATAAAACCTGGGCAAACTGACACCAGTAAAAACAGATAGATATTTTATATCATACTTGTAAAAATATATTGCCATAAATAAGGTACTTAAATAATATTAAATTTTCTATTTAAATTGACTGGTGGGAATATCGAAATAATAGGCTATTTCCTTAAATGTTGCCTCTAGACACATACTTCCTATTGCAAAGTTTCATAAAAAAGGTGCAAAATTTAATGATATAAGTTACATCTCCTGGGGGGGTCTATTTGAGAAAATACAGAAACTAAATTTTTATACGGCTCCCTTAGAGTAAAATTCACAACGAGGAAAATTTTCCTTATCCATTCCTGAATTAAACACAAAACATTCATCTCGATATCTTCAAAATTCGCTGAGATATTAAAATCCAAGTTTCAGGACTAACACCATTTATCCATGGTTCTGAGCGATGCGTTTTTGACTAATTTTGAATGCAAGATAGGGATCATCCACAAATTGCACATTATTAAAAGTTGTTTTAAGATAGTGCCTCTCCTTTGGACATAAAATAGCAGCGTATAGATTTTATCGCAATTCATCTATTTGTTATTTATATATTATGGCAATTTATATACTGGGTGAGTAAAAAGTCCGCATAAACTTTAACAATTCATAAAAACCGAAAAGATAACATAAATGAAAAACTGTTTGCAGAATCAGCATGCATAGGTCACGGGAATGTTTTCACACCGGCCGTAATTAGAAACTGTTAATCCAATTAAAAAAAAAAAATCAGCCGACATCTTGTGACAACCTACTCAGTTACTTCAATCGTAACTGGTAGACTGTACACTATATGTTTCCTTTTCTTTAATCATAACTCCATTTGTTATTCATTACCTTTGTTTGTTTTCAGCGCATAGGTTGGTGCAACTGTAAGTTTTAGTGTCCCAATCATCTTACACTTTGTAAAATTTTAAAAGTAATTGATGTCGTATACCTTTCCTTCAAAATACTTTTTCTTTGAAATCACTAAACGTTCAAATTATGAAGAATGTGTTTTTAGTGTTTCGTTCATCTGATGAAGCCCTATTCGTCTCACTCCTCTGTCTGTCTGTCTATCCGTCTGTCACAGAGCCCGTTCTCAGAAACTATACATGTTGGAGACTTAAAGCTTTGCATACATATAGCTGAACACCTCACATCAAACGGCAAATCATAAAATTTTCAAAAAATCGTAATTAACGGACGTTATTAATTAAAAACTCCAAATTACAAGATCGGAAAGGCATTCATAATTCAACAGAAGCATGGATTTTTTATCAAATTACAAAAACGATCTCTTCCATGGATTAAAACCGGTGTCAGTTTAACGGCAGATAAGGACTGGCGATTTTTTAAAGGCGCGATTCCTTTTTTCCTACGCATCCGAGAAATTCGAAATTAGTACCATAGGATGGGAAAAAAATCAGCTTCCAGAAATTCTAAATATTATCTCGATTGTACCGTAAAAACCCGAAAATTCGTTAAAAATCGAGAAAAAATCTTTTATATTCCTTTATTTGTGAAGGCGACAGATGTCTGATCACATTGAATTTTCTATGGTAAGCCAGATAATACAGTCCTCAGCAAAAGTTTAGACACTGGTGATTTTTAACCTTTAAATGCAAAATACGAACACTTGGGTTATACAAATGACTGTACTTATTTTTAAATATATTTTAAACCTTTTAGGACAGAAATAACGGTTTTAATGCACGATATTATTTAATTTAACAGAAAAAAGTGAAATCTGCATATTGCAAAAGTTTAGACACTTTTGTGATTTTTTGGCAATTTTTCGCGGAAAAACGCATATTTCAAACTTATGACATCACATGCATGATGTATTTAAGTGCACCTCGCGATAACATCGGTTAGTGAAGATGTCGCGAGCAAGATATTTTCAGTCAGATTAAGTAATTAAAGCATGGAAGCTGAAATCGAAAGGGAAGACTGTTGCAGAAATTTCAGCTACTGTGAATCGGCCAAAGAAGTCTGTCTATTAAGTACTGTCTAAGGGTGACTCTTTCAAAGCAAAACATAGATCTGGAAGGACTCGTGTGGCCAGAAAACGAGATTATAGAAGGACCATAAACTGGCATCTAGAGAAATGATGACTGCTAATCCCATTAAAAGTGAGTCAGAGCTTTCTGTGTCAACGGATAATTTCGTAGATGTATTAAAGAAAGATGTGCATTAGTTTGCATGAAAATGATAAAACAACCAGACTTGAAATCTCACAACAAATTGACCCCTTTCCTGTCGCGGAGTAATTCTTTTTATAAACTGATGAAATAATGGACTGATACCAGAATTTATAAACGAAGTTATTAGAAAATATGAAATTGCATATTTCCGCGTATATTATAAAAGGAAAATTTTAAATAAATATTCTTGTCACTTTTGGAATTAAAATTAGGCGTCCTTTGCCCTCGAAAGGGTTGATGATTTGGGCCTCACTTTGTTTTAATTCTCAAGTATCTCTGGAGTTTCTCAATGGTCGTCAAGCTGCGTAAGACTACATACATACATTGGAAAACAATTTACAGCCATTTGGTGAACTTTTACCTCTTCCAAAGTATGTATTTGAGCAAGATAATGCGTCTATTCATGTTGCATACAAATCAAAAAATTGGTTTAACTCTCAAAATATTACTATTTTCGACTGACCCGCGTATAGCCCTGATCTGAACCAAATCGAAAACTTTTGTGGCATCATATCTCATACGGTTTATGCAATTTTTTAACAATACTCCTCTGCAAATGAACTTCGATCAGATGTTGAGCGTGTTTGGTACGAAATAGACTCCCAAGTGATGCAGTATTTGGTTTCTTCGATGGAAAGTCGCATTTTTGCATTAATAGCAGACAATGTAGGTTCAGCTAGATTTTAATTTAGGATATTTTTCTGTTAACAGAACGATTGTCTATACTTTTGCAACAATGTTAAATTTGTTATTTTGTCATTATATATTATGTAGAGTGTATAAATTAAAATTTATTGTTTGTGTATGAAAAATAAGTCCCCAGATATATATGACAGTTGAATTACAACAATTCGTTACGTACTTGACACAGATGTCAAGCACAGATTATGTACTCAGCACAGATGCATAATCGATTATTGTCTAAACTTTTGCTGAGCACTGTATAAAACAGGTGTGTCTTGTGGTCAGAACTTTTATATAGAATCAAAAGTTTTTTTTTTTTTTAATATCGATATTTGAGGTAGGGTTTTTACGCCATCCGACGTAATATTTCATTCTCTTTCAGAGCATTTCTTTATTTTTTAATTTCGACAATCGGAAGAGAATATTTTAAATTTTTGGTAATTAATTCCAGAATTGAATTTTTTTTGCACAGCAGGCCACATGACAGGGAAAGAGAAAGAGATATATTTATACTAGGGTTTGATAATGGAGGCACAATTTTTTTTTTTAACAATTGGTTTTACAAATTTGGTTCTTTTGCATCCGGGTGTTATTTCATACGCTGATTCATACAATCTAAATGTAAAAAAAAATATATATCGCACCACAACTTTCCGATTTATGAAAAAGAAAACGGATTTTTAAACTTATATTTAAAAGAGATGCTTTTTCGCATAATTGCCGGGAATTTGTTAAAATTAGGAAAATTAAAGGACCGATCGCTTTTAAAGCATTGTTCAGAACAATGTCACATTTTTAAAATACAGCATAAATTTTACTTATTCAATATAAAAATTTCATAAATGTTGATACCACTGTTTTCAAATAGTAATTTCAGCAAATATTTTAAATTCTTGTTTAAGACCATTTTTAAACTGTAGCGTTGTCTACAGTTTTGCGTACGGTTTTTTGACCGCGTGATGCGATAAATGCTAATTGTTCAATATAAAAAAATTCCTAGGTGTTGATACCGCTATTTTAGAATAGTAATTTCTGCAAATATCTTAAATTGGTGTTTAAGATCGCCACCCCCTCAATTCTATCTATGTATCTACGGATAAGTTGTAGAAAGAAGCTTCGTTCAGATGCACTTTTGTTAAGAAAGGAGTGCGCACCCTGGTGGTGAAATGTAGAACTAACAGACATCGATTTTATTTATATGATGAAATATAACAAGGCGATCTGTTTGAAACTTTAAGTTAGTTTATAGCACATGATAAAAAATTTAAAAAAAATAGCGAGAGAAATTTGGGGGGAGGGGGTGGAAGGGCGTTAAATTTTTTTTTAAACCTTAGCGGTTTTTATCGGTTTATGTGTGGTTTTGTGACGGAGCCCTGAGATAAATGCGCACCTCCCCGTAAGTATTTTGTATATTGCACTGATGGAACAGTGTAACACTTGAGAATGAATTGACACCACTAAATTTTAATTGTATCCTTCGTCTTATTTCAGGATAGAATTTTCGAGATCTATTCAAAACAAATGATACTATAAAAATTTAATGGTGACAGACGCCCAATTGCTGCGCCACTGTTCCATTACTGTATTCAATATGAAAATTTCATACGTGTTGATACCACTAAATTTTAATTGTATTCTACGTCTTATTTCAGGATAGAATTTGCGAGATTTATTCAAGACGAATGATACTATAAAAATTTAATGGTGACAATCGCCCAATTGCTTACTGTTCCATCACTGTATTCAATATAAAAATTTCATAAGTGTTATACCACTGTTTTCAAATAGTAATTTCAGCAAATATCTTGAATTCTTGTTCCAGGGTTCGTACGGGTGCTCGAATTTCCAGACTAAGAAATTCTTCGGTACCAGTACTTCCTTATAGAAAATCTCTTCTTAAATAAGGCGAAATGTCGCTTGTTTAAACTAGATTTATTTTTCTATAATAAAATACTGATATTTGGCCTTGAAAATAACGGTACCCGTACGAACCCTGTTGTTCAAGATCATTATTAAACTGTAGCGTTTGCTACCGTTTTGCGTGCAGTTTTTTGACGGCGTGATAGAATAAATATTACTTATTCAATATAAAACATTGAATAAGTTTTGATACCACTATTTCAGAATAGTAATTTAGCTAATATCTTAAATTGGTGTTTAAGACCGCCACCACCTCGACTAATGTATCTACGGATAAGTTGTAGAAAGGAGTTTAGTTCAGATACAAATCTGTTAAGAATAGATTGCGCTCCCTGGTGGTGAAATGTGGAACAAACAGACCGCGATTTTTGCTTAAATTATGAAATCTAATAAGGCGATCTGTTTGAAACTTTAAGATAGTTTATAACACATAATAAAATAATTTAAAATAATGGCGCGAGTATTTTTTGGAAGGGGGGGGGGAGGAGGAATGTTAAATTTTTTTTGTTAAACCTTAGCGTTTCTTACCGTTTTATCTTGCGGTTTTATGACGAAGTCCTGAGATACAGTGCTCAGCAAAAGTTTAGACAATGAACAATTATGCTTCGGTGCTGAGAAGTATGTAACGAATTGTTGTAATTCAACTGTCATATATTACTGCGGACTTATCTTTCATACACAAACAATAAATTTTAATTTATACAGTTTACATAATATATAATGACAAAAAAAAAACAAATTTAACATTGTTGCAAAAGTATAGATAATCTGCCTGTTAAGAGAAAAATATCCACAAATTAAAATTATCCACAAATCCACTGCACCTACATTGTCTGTTATTAATGCAAAAATGTGACTTTCCATCGAAGAAACTAAATCCTGCATCACTTGGGAGTCTATTTCGTACCAAACACGTTCAACATCTGATCGAAGTTCATTTACAGAGGAGTACTGTTAAAAAATTGCATAAACCGTATGAGATATGATGCCACAAAAGTTTTCGATTGGGTTCAGATCCGGGCTACACGCGGGCCAGTCGAAAATAGTAATATTTTGAGAGTTAAGCCAAATTTTTGATTTGTATGCAACAGGAATAGATGCATTATCTTGATCAAATCCATACTTTGCAAGAGGTAAAAGTTCACCAAATGGCTGTAAACTGTTTTCCTATGTATGTATGTAGTCTAACGCAGCTTGGCGACCATTGATAAACTCCAGAGATATTTGAGAATTAAAACAAAGTGAGGCCCAAATCATCAACCTTTTCGAGGGCAAAGGACACCTAATTTTAATTCCAAAACTAACAAGAATATTTAATTAAAATTTTCCTTTTATAATATACGTGAAAATAAGCAATTTCACATTTTGTAATAACTTCGTTTATAAATTCTGGTATGAGTCCTTTATTTCATCAGTTTATAAAAAGAATTACTCCGCGACGGAAAGGGGTCAATTTGTTGAGAGATTTCAAGGCTGGTTGTTTTATCATTTTCATGTAAACTAATGTGCATCTTTCTATAATTCATCTACGAAGTAACCGTTGACACAGAAAGCTCTGACTCACTTTTAATGCGATTAGCAGTCATCATTTGTCTTAGATGCCAGTTTATGGATCCTTCTATAATCTCGGTTTCTGGTCACACGAGTCCTTCCAGATCTATGTTTTGCTTTCAAAGAGTCACCCTTAGACAGTACTTAATAGACATAATTCTTTGGCCGATTCATAGTAGCTGAAATTTCTGCAACAGTCTTCCCTTTCGATTTCAGCTTCCATGCTTTAATTACTTCATCTGACTGAAAATTTCTTGCTCGCGGCATCTTCACTAACCGATGCTATCGCGAGGTGCACTTAAATACTTCATGCATGTGACGTCATATTTTTGAAATATGCGTTTTTCCGTGAACAATCGCCAAAAAATCACAAAAGTGTCTAAACTTTTGCAATATGCAAATTTGACTTTTTTCAGTTAAATTAAATAATATCATACATTAAAACCGTTATTTCTGTCCTAAAACGTTTAAAATATATTTAAAAATAAATACAGTCATTTGTATAACCCAGGTGATCGTGTTTTTTATTTAAAGGTTAAAAATCCCCAATATCTAAACTTTTGCTGAGGACTGTAAATGCTACTTATTCAATATAAAAAAATCATGTGTCGATAACACTATTTTAGAATAGTAATTTCAGGAAATATCTTAAACTAGTGTTTAAGACCGCACCTCCTCGACTAATGTATCTACGGATAAGTTGTAGAAAGGAGTTTCGTTCAGATACACTTTTTGTAAGAATAGCTTCTTGTTGGTGGAATGTGGAATTAAAAGAACACGATTTTATTTAAGTTAGGAAATCTAACACGGCGATCTGTTTGAAACTTTAAGATAGTATATAACGTATAATAAAAAGTTTTCAAAACAATGGCGCGAGAAATTTTGTGTGTGTGTGGGGGGGGGGGCGGGGCAGGGAGGCGCAATTTTTTTTTTAAACCTTAGTTTTTTTTACCTTTTTATGTGCGGTTTTTAAGGATTTAATAATTACAAATTCGATCAATTTAGCTTTATTAATTAAAGAATAAAGTGTTTTGAAAGGAATATTAAACGAAACCTTCTGTGCGATCTGTGATCCCACTTAAGAAAGAATTATACCACGGAAATGGAAGCCATATGTTTGAACATGAAATTTAGTACTTTTCAATAGAGATTTTTAACTTTTTTAATTATTAAGTGATGCAATGCTTTTAAAAATTGGAGCTTTCAATATTTCAAATCTATTTGTGTCTAAATTTAACCCCTTAATTCTCTCTCCCGTGATATTCACGGGGTGAGCTTTTATTCAGATTGTTTGATTTCTGCCAGTTTGATAAAATAGTATAACTGGTTTTATTATGGTATAATTTTACTTGTTTTAAATAGGTTGAATATTTCTTTTTCAAAAAAGTGGTACCAATAAGCAATTCGAATTTTTAAACTGTGATTTAATGCGACCGTTAAGGGGTAAAATAAAATTAATTAAATGTTGACATCTTTTCAACCAGAAGACTAATAAGTCGGGGCGAGCTAAAAATCCAGTGATATTTAAAAAAAGAAAATAGAAAAGAAAAAATAAACTGAGCTTATTAACACGTGCCAAACTTCTACTAGTAATTTATAATAGTATTTTTGGCCTTAAAGACAAAAGAATCTCTATTTAATGAAACCGAAATTTTTTTACTAACTTGACCATTCACCTGCCAAATTAAGGGAAGGACAACATCACCCTCTCCTACATTTATGAACGTAGTTTAAATAGCCGACGTTTTTTCAAATATCGTTTATTCTCAAACGTTTCACCTCTCAACCGTATTTTCTATACTACCCGAAATAGATTATGCATGTATTTCTGTCTATTTGATGTTCTGCCGCTGTAATAAGGTGAGTATGTAAGCAGATCCTAGATTGAACTGCTGTTTATATGAATGAAAGAGCCTTCATTTGCCCAGTGTTGCTAGTGGGCTACTTTTTTTTAATTCAGATTTTTTTATTAGTATCACTTTTTTTGTAATAGTAAAATTCGCCTTGTTTAATGACATATCAATTAAGGCGAAAACAAGGATAATATTACATTTTCAGAAAGTGGTGTCAATCAAGAAATATGAATTTAAAAAAAGTAGCCCACTGCCATGGGCCATGAGGACTGATCTTTCGACTCCAAGTAAAGGTATGAGTAAAAATCATGTGTCGATAACACTATTTTAGAATAGTAATTTCAGGAAATATCTTAAACTAGTGTTTAAGACCGCACCTCCTCGACTAATGTATCTACGGATAAGTTGTAGAAAGGAGTTTCGTTCAGATACACTCCTACATTTCTTCGAAAGCCTTTAAATAATATGCCTGATCATACGAATGGAAAAAAAACTGCAATTCGACAGTAGTGTTCCTCTGTCACCTGATGTTCTTTTTGCATAAAGTAAAATGAAACGTGCAAAGGAAAAATTAAAAAGAAAAATTTTCAAATATTAATCCAAAAATATTCAGAAAACAAGTTCGTCAAGCGTGGAATCCAAATCGGGTACTCAGGCTGGGCTGAGGTCAGTGTGATCTAAGAACAAATTGTGGTATTTCGTGCTGCGGCTTTTTTATTGTTAACTCATGGTAAGAGAGGAAAATAGAGCTCATGGATCCGAACAAAATGTACATCTTGTATGTTTGAAGGACATATCTAATTTGCACACCGGCTGAAAGGTGGCGGTAGTGTACACTAACAAATTAACACGTACTGAACATGCTCAAAGTATAATACCACTCATTTCTTCTATAGCTTCTTCTAACCCTATCAATGTTCAAAATCTTCGGGAAATGGTATCTAAACATGATTTCGATAACGCAATGAAAATGTTTAACTTTAACAATGCTAAAATTAATTATTCTACTGACCGTAAGGACACTGTTGTGGATTTCACACTTGTTTAGCTTAAAAATGTAAAAGTTAATTTCACCGTGAAGCTGCCGCTAAAAAAAGCACATACTTGCAATGAAACTGAAAGCATTATCGAGTCAGATAATGACGAATCCATCCATGATGAAATAATTTCATCTTAAAATGTTATTACCAAAAAAAAACAACAAAAAAAGTTATGGTCACTGAAATTCCCAATAGTATTAACCCTTTATCTACTGACGGTACTTATAAGTACCACTCACTTTAAACTTTTATACCATAGTGAATATTACTAATATTCTAATGGTACTTTGCAAAAATCTCTCTTTTAACTCCACTTTATCCGAATACATGGCAGCAGTAGTACAGGGCTTGTTATTTTAGAGAGGAATGAGGCTATCTTTGAAGCAGTCGATGTGTTTTGTGCCGACATTTTGTGCACCTTGCCATGGTCGTCTTTTCATTGCTGCAAACACAGTAAAGGATATAATATAAGTGTTGGATTTTTTTGTGTGTTCATTATGATCTTAGAATACAATTTGACTAACTATGTTAGGTGAACGGTGTATGTATTTGATTTAGCAGTTCGGTAACTCGGTGGTACTTATAAGTACCGTCAGTACACTGGGTGTTGGAGAAAAACTTCTTGTTTACTTTTCGTCTGTGTAGTTATCCATCGTTTTCATCTGCTTTAAAATGTAATTACTAAAATGTAGTGTAATAATGATTTCCCTGATATTTCTTTTCTGTTTCATTGTTATTTTTTATAGGAATTCGAAAAAGTTACGGCACCGGCTCGTTTTTGCTGTGCTAAAAATGGCATATGTAAATTCATATATTGCGTATGTGGAGATGCGAGTGAACATGTTGTCCCTGGAATATTGACGTCGCATAACTAAAGGACTGCTAACAAGATCGAAACTTTAAAAAAAAATGTTTTCTCAATCCTTTGAGGAGAAGAGCATTTTCAATTCTAAAGTGTTAAAATAAGTGATTGGCACCGGAATTAGCCAAACGATTTATTTGTAAATAAGAAAAAAAAAACCTATATTTCACATACTCATTAAATCAAAAATATTTTCTGGTGCAAGTTGAAATAATTTGTGGGTTTTCTGTTACGATATTTTAGTCATAGTGTACTGTCGGTACTTTAAAGTACCACTTTAATTAATTAACTATAAATAATTAAATTTCTCACGGGTGAGTATTTTTTTATGTTAATCCTTTAATTTTCATTGTAGTAACTGAAAAAAAAAATATTACATGAAAATAATTTCAGTAGATCATAATGCCGTAGATAAAGGGTTAAATTCCTTAATGCACTAATCTCTAATAATAATTTTAATTTGAAACCAAATTACCCGGGAATTACGTAAGAATTTCCCCTAAAACTATCCGCCGCAAAATGCCTCTTCAGGAATATTTTACGAAAACTAATGGCATTATGACATACTCGACAGGGATATAAAACTGAAAGTGGTTGTCATAACGCAGGGCCTGATTACCAACGGCGCGCATTTACATCAATAAATTTTAAAAGTAATGCTTACCTTATCTATATGCCGTATTCATGTAAAATTTCTGTCTTGAATGGAACAAAATTTGCTGTTTCTTTTTACTGGTGGGAATGTGCTCCGTTGGTCATCAGGCGCTGGTCATACGGCTTCCTAGGACCCTTGATATGGACGCATATGACAGGGACCCTCACATGCAGAAGTTTCATCATCTGTAAATTCTCAAAAATCAAAAGCCGTTGAGATGGAAAACCCTTACATATCTACCTCATGAAATTCGCCATAAAACGTAATTTCATATAATTTTTTTTATGTCGATCTATTTTAAGTCTAAAAAGTCTTTAAAGTCTTTAAGTCTTTGAAATTTGAAAATTTCGCCCGGAAAAGAAAGCTGGAAAATGCATTTGTTGCCAGCAGTTTCTCACGTAAGTATAGACTGCCATATTAATAATCCAAAATGTGTGGGAATTGGGGTTCAATATTTGTCAGAATAATCTAACCCTAGATCTGTTTCTCTGAAAGTACCTAAACCTCTTCCTAAACGAGCTAATTGCGGATTAGAACATCCTTATAACTATAAAGACTGTTCGAAAAGCCAATCTAACTCCAATTCCGTAATAGCTATTCATAATTGGACTCTACTTCTAAAATTACTCCCTGAAAAAAGAAAATTAAGAAAAATTCTTATTGAGAAATTAAAGTTAAAATATAACTAATCAAATATTACTAAATCTAAGCCCCCTTCTCCAACTCAGCAGATTTATGAGTTGAATAAATTATCAGGTTAAATCCTGTCATAGTTGAGATTCTAACAAAGATTAAAGATAAACTGAATATAACCCTTTTTCCGAATATTCACAAGAAGCTCAACAGTGTCTTCAAACACATTAAAAGTAAAAAGGATCTTATATCTAAATTTATTGGCTTCAGCGAACTGTTGGCAGGCTCCACTAACTTTCCACCTTATGGGCACATCTTAAGATTAATTTTGACTAATACCTTCTATTTAAAAATTTTAACTGTTATTAAAAATATATATGGTCACTGAGAGGTGAAGTCTTTTAAGATTTAGGCATTGCTTTACCTTTTCGGCTGTTTTCAACTGTCCAATTCTTTCTTTATCACTTTTTAGCCCCTGATATGCTATTTCTTTCTCCCAGCAATTAAACTGTCATCTCCAAAAAATAACGTTCCGTTGTATAAGCAGGACGAAATGATGATGTGATGAAATGAAAATGTATGATACAATGCAGATGTATCATTGCACGGAATAAGCTCTATTGCAATATTATTTAACTTCTAAACTTCGCCCATTTTGAATTTCTATACCACCATATCGAAAAAAAGCAGTTTTAAATGCAATTTGTTTGAAAACTACATCTCAATTTATTTTTGAGATATTAATTCTTTTGTAGTTTTTTGCAACATTTGTTTAATTTTGGCAAATGAAGCACTCTTTTTCTGTAGAAAGTAAAGGAAAAATAGTTTGAAAATAGCAATTATATCTTCATGTTGCCATTTTCCCATAAAAACTGAAAAAAAATTAATTAAAATAAGTGCTATTTTGAAAAATATAAATTAATTATTTCTGATAAAACATAGAGCTATTATAAACTAATTTTAATTTTAAATTTGTCGAGATTCTTGCTGATTTCGTTTTGCTGGGTTTGTGTATTATTCTGAGATAGTGACGTCCTATGCATACTTTACTGCACATGTTGTTTAAAACAAAATCGTAAATGAGGATTTCCTCAGCGGATGCGGATGACGTCGTTTTATATAGAACAACAGTGTGTGTTTTAAGTCTTAAAACTAAATTTCTATATTTATATAGATATATATTTTTTATATCATCGGGGCGACACTAAATTCTGAAAAAGCAGAATTACTGTTTTCTAGTCTATAGAGGAGGGTAACACAGTGAGACGAAAATTATTATTACTTAACAAATGGCGACGATTTTTATCCTTTTGAAAATTCTTTTGCTACATGTTTATGCTACACAAATGCGCTACACATTAATGTATAAATGGTTTTTAAAAATTTATTTATAAAAGAACAGAAGCAGCATAACGAAGTATCGAAAATTGTCTCACTGTGTACCACTAGTAGTACACAATGAGACAATGTATATATTTTCATAAATCATACATTTTACACTCTATAAATAATTTTCTACAGTTTATGAATTCTAATTAACCTTCCGTCTACCAGACGGGTCCATTGGACCCGACATGTACATTCAAAATATTTATTCAAACCAGAAATTTCTTCAAAACAAACTAAATGTATAAATCAGACAATAATAAGTTAAATAAACAAATTAAATAGTTTTAAGTAAAAATTCTGGTGTAGAATGTTTTTATAAAACTTGAGTAAAATTTCCGGTAGTTCTAGGGTTAATATTTCTAGATTTTCAAAATATTAAAAATATGACCCTCGGGTGGACAATGGCAGACCTTGGGCTACCTTCATGCAAATTTTCCGCCTCTTACGTTTAGTAAATTTCCCTAGCCATAGCACGCCCAAACACACACAGAGAAAAAGAGAGAGAGGTAAAAACCTTCTTTTATAATAAATAACTTTTTTAACATCAGAACCACATAGTAGGTACACAATAAGACACGTGTCACTGTGTACTACAACTGTGTGTCTCACTGTGTACTTTCGTTACGTTGTAACAAAATGGATGCCACATCTGTTATATCAATTTCATCGTTTTAAAAATTTATGTCGTTTTGCCGAAATAGTCTATTATTAGATATAGCTACGTTTGGTTAAATAAATATATGCCATATTGAAGGTAATAAACTCTAAAATAGACGTTTATGTAACTTTAACCACTATAAAATAAAGAATTATTTACTATTTTGTCGGTCGAATAACTGAAGTGCAGAAACTACATCCACGTGTTGCATAAGATGAGGACATTATATGTGTGTGCCAGCTTGAAGAAAAAATTACAACTATATATCAAAGTGGCTGCTGTCTCACTGTGTACCATGTCTTACTGTGTAGTCCCCTACCCTACTTTTCTCTCATCCTACTGTGGGGTTCCCATTAGTGGTGAAGTCACGTTCTCCTTTTCTTCCATTTGGCTGTTTGCGTGGTCGTCAGCTTATATATACCTTTCTTGATTTTGCACTTAGTTCGTCTTCAATTTTCTAGGTGTTCACCGTTTGGGTGTTCTGTGGTGGAGGTGGTTTTTAACTTTCCGCACAATGTAGTTCTGCGGATGAAATGTTGAAATTATTGATTGACACCAGGATTTGCAAAAACACTTTAAAAAATAATTAATAACTTTTATTCACGTATATTATAAGCAGTAAAAATTTATTTCAAAAGTATGGGACCCATGCAGAAATTGAGTTAAAATTACGTGGGACAGAATTTAACCCACCATGCTAGAAAGTGTTAATAGGATTCTTAACACTAGAAAGCCCGCGAGCAGTCATTTTGACTGGTACCAAATGAATATATCGCGGTTCGAACTAGAATTTTTTTTTATAAAACTAGTTTAAAAGATACAAAGAAACAAACTAGTTAAATGCATAAGTTAATAATTTAAAATAAAGATTCTGGTGTGAAATTTTTTTCTAAAATTTGAGTAAATTTCTCGATCTTTCTAGTGTTAAAGCTTTAAAATTTTCAAAATTTTAATTTTTTTAGATGTTAAACTCCAATCTTTTCTGAACATTTTGATATAATTGTTTCCTTGAAATTCCGATTATAACTGAAGTTGTGGCTTTTAGAATTATACCCGCTCAATAGATGAAGCGGCGTTTCCGATATTTTGAAATATTTTTTCTCCAAATGACGTTTTTGTTCATAACACGCAGGGTATCTCAAAAACTTCTGAAGATTTTTTTCATGAAAATTTCAAAATATATGTTTCATGTTAGTCTGTATAAACTGAACCTAAAATTTATTTTTTATTGTTAAAAAAAATATTTTTTTAGTTGATTATATTGTTGACATTTTCTAAATACAACTTTGTATTAAAAATATAAAAATGCTTTAAATACAAATTTATTTAGGTTCCGGATAATTATTGCTGTCTGAAGTATAAATAGGCACCAAAATTTTCATACTAGTTGCAAAATTTATTTTGTAATCCTGCGCGTAATCTGTTATGCCGATTTTCTGCTCACCAAATGTCTGGCAGTTTGGAACCCCTTGTAATGCTAATTCTGCATCTTGTATTTTTTTTTTTTATATATATTTGAAATGAAAGAACATACTTATATCTTTCATCCCAATTCAAATTGTGTCTTAAATCAAATACATTTTAAAGTTATTAAATGTTGAAAATGGACTTTTTTATCATTTTTTCCAATTTTAAGAGTCCTGAGACCCCTTGGACCAGAATAGTCTGCTACCCGCGTTCGTGCGTTTCTGAGAGCATGGACGGGTTGTCGACTCTTTCTAGTTTCAGCTGTTTGCTCCATTCAACTTTCTACACTTTCATTTTTATATAGTTGCATAAAGCACTGCAGATCTGCTTATGACTTCTTTTGCACGATATGCTGTACCATTACACTTATATAGAGCGTGTAGTCGATTCGCAACACGTCCCTGGAAGCTCTCACATGTTTACCAGTTTACCCGTTGTTTACATGCAAAAAAATCTATTAGAGTTGAAAAAAAAAAAAAAAACGGTTTTCATTTATATTCTCTAACCCCGGAAACTCGGGTTTATTTCCTTGCATTTATAGCGTAACACTGTATTATAATATCATAATTATACTATACTATTAAACTCCGACAATATTACAGGATGCGTACTGCTATACAACCATTTTTTCCACATTACATACCTGCATATTATATTATTTTATGCCATTATTATTTATTATTGCCGTAATGAAATATTACAAAATCGGCAATGAAGATATACGACAAACAAATCTATGACTTAATTTATATATAGAAATTATCTAATCACGAATAGTGGTGTCATATTCCCTGAAAATGCCAATCAATCTAGGTACCTTAATATTATTTCATTGTGAATATTAGTTTTTATTCCAGTTCATAATTTGTATAGCTAGAAAAAATGCTTTTAATTAAGCTAGTGTCATTCATTGATATTGATTCAATGGATTTTGCATGTTTCATCTAAAACAAAATGTGGGTTTCTTCAAAATACAAGCGTTACATATTCTGTTTCCTATAACATTTTTCCGAATATATTTGTTTTCCAGGCAAAAAACATATAAACAATGAAAAAATATTAAAAGCAAAGGTAAAAAATAACACAATCATCACAAAGTTAATACAGTCCGAGTAAATTTTGCAGTAAGGAATTTAGATCGTAAACTTATATTGTACATTAGTACGAAAAAGTGCGAAAGAATGTGTAATTGAATATAATCCTTGTTATTTATTCACAACTGGAAATGAAAATAAATAGAAATGATATGATATTTGAGAAAAGTGTGATTTAATTACAAGAACAAAGAACTTTTTTTATTATTATTCCGTTTCAAAAGTTTTCGTAGCATATTGAATTATTTATCTCCAAATTTACTTTTTAAATCAATAATTGAAAATATGCTTTCTAGGTTTATTGTACTTGATTTTTTACAGCATACAGCCAAAATAAATGGAGGGCACGAATACGATCTATATTGAGCAAGCTTGTTATTTTGGCCTTTATTATAGAGAAAATGCAGTTAGATACATTTGATAAATATAATATGCTCCATATACAAAAGCCACAGTCTATTAAACCAACATATAAATTGAAAATCATGCACAAACAATAATAGTAAAAGTAATACTGATTATTCAAAAAAAGACATACACTAATAATTTCTTGCGCAGTGTAAGTGATCACTTTTACACGTACTCAAAGGAATATCTGAATTTTTGCATGTATTGCTGTTTTATAAAAATCATATATCGAGATTCTAGTACCGAAATATCAAAACCATCTAAAACACAATCTGTTTAATTTATAAATACGCACAATATCAAAATTGATACCAATAATTTTTGGCTTGGAATATTCTTACAGTAAACGTCTAATGAGAGTAATATATTTACAACTACCTTACATATATACGAGGTATAAAATCATAATACTGAAAGACGCAATGCTCCATTTTCATTTTTCAATGATCACGAAAAAAGTCACATGTTTCAAAATTTCCAACACAAAAAAATCATTCAAAAAACAACATTCCTTTACATTCTATTTCATAAACACAATGTATTCTGAGAGTGAAAGTGGAAGTAGAAGTAGCGCGTAGCGCCAATCTAATTTTCACTATTTTTTTCGAGAGTGGGTTTCAAGAAAACACCGTTTAATATGTCTTAAGTGGTAAGTGTTAGTAATTAAATTGACAGAAAGAAATATTATTCACAATATATATATATATATATATATATATTTACTGAAATTTTTATACCATCGCCCTAAGAAAAGTATACTAATCTTATCTCACCATGCACTGAAGTAAATATCAGATTAAAAGTAAGATTAAAGATAACTAAACGCATGAAACTTTTTCTATAACTAGACGCACATAGGACATACCTATTACTGGAATAAAACACAAAATGAATTTTTGAAAGGTGTTAATTTTATTGCGGGTGATAGATTTTATTCCACTTAAAATTTTGTATAGCTGAAGTACTTATTTTTTATTTAAAATTGTCTCATACTTCAAAATTCTATGGAGTATTGCGGAGTTAAATTTCCATAAAAATGCTGATTTCTTCATTTAACAAGTTATACATAAAGAAATCCCGATAATATTTATTGCTTTCCATGTGCTCATTTATTTGTTTTCCGCGTATAAAGAAATACGTAATAAAAGTCAAGAGAAGATGAAGGGAAAAAAATAAAAACAAAAACACAGAAAATTTAATAGGAAATGTTGGAAATATTCTGTAATGCATTTCGATCGCAGATCATATCGCACTTTATAATGAATAATATTCGCAATTCTACATCATCGAATGGAATCCTTGTTATTTTTTTAAAACTCCAAATAAAAATAAACAGAATTAATATGTTATTTGAGAAAAGTGTGATTTAATTATAAGAACAAAGAAGTTTCTTTAAGGGCGTTTGTTTCCGATCAAAAGATTTCTAAACATACGGAATTATTTTGCACATAATTTACTTCCTGAATTAGTTTTTGAAAGTTTCGATGGCAAGCTATATCATAAGTTATGTTGAAAAAAATTCTTCAAACTTCATCATTGTATGAAATCATTATTCTTTATTCCTAATCCAATGTAAAAATAAGCAGAAATGATTTTATTCTTCAGAAGAATGTTATTTGATAATAAGAACGAAAGAATATATTTATTTTGGATATTTGTGTTTGAAATTTCAAGATTACATTGAATTATTCCTAGTTATGCAATAACAATATCATAATTTATAATGTATAATTACATGAAGAATTACAATAATTCGTTGTTTATATTAAGTTTTATTTACGTATAGTGTCACAGATATCGATAATTTATTCTGTGTGATGGTTAAACATCGTACTTTGTTTTCTTTTAAAACTACTAGGGGGCTCGGCCCCCTACGAGCTACGCTCGCCAACCCCCGTCCAGACACCGCAGGCTCTAAATGCACGCTAATTTGATCGGCTTTAACCCCTTGGGGACGAGCGGCACGTATACGTGCCGCATGAAGCGCTCAGAATCCTTGTTTTTTCTCACCAGTAAAATTTTACTGTAAAATCTGCCTTATTTAATCAGCGCATTATCTCGATTCACGAAGACACAAATTTCTATTTTAAAAAGAACGGTGACAAAATATTAAAATTTTCGCAAAAGGCTCCCGTACCGAAGGGGTTAAAAAGATTTCGAAAGATTGAATTATAATTTAAAAAACAGTGGCGATCTCCCTATAAACGAATTTCTATTCATTTCTCTTTGATTGGGGAATTTTAACGCCAAATCCGCTGCGGTACTACTTGATTAACCCGACGACCCATTTCGCCAAATTATATAAATCGCCAAACCACTCGCCAAATTATACAAATTGACATAATTTTTATTTTAAATAACGAAAGAACAAATAAATTCGTACAACATTAATAAAAATACAAATAAAACGTCGAAATAAAAATACCTTGATGACGTAGACACGTGTAACAACATTTCAAAATAAGCTAATATAAAAGGAATTAAGTAAACAGAGTCTTTGTCTCCTGGTATTTTTTAACAAAGCGAAAAGAAAGTTCTTTTAAATGAGACATTTTAAATTAATCGGTTTTAATCTGACGTAATTTTTACCAAGCTATTCTTTCTCTTTTAAATAATCGCGTGAAAGTACTTTTGTTAGCAATGAAATATTATTTGCGGTTTCCTAACAAAAATAGTTGAAAATATCCTCTCAAAATATTAAATAAATGTATAGCGCAATTTCTAAATTTAAACTTTCATGAAATATTATTTTGTGTTCATTTTATGTAATAACTATAATGTGACGTAAATATGACGTAATTTCTCCTAAGACTTCTAACGCATGTTAATGAATTTATTATTTTACAATATCCTTTCTCTTTTAAAATTCACGTGTGTACTTTGTATGACGTAATTTTTAATAAGTTCCTGCTTTTTATACATAATTATTTAATTCTAATTTGAAAGTTATTTTCCTGTTTATAATAGTCACGTGTAAATAAATTTTTAATTTGAAGCAAACATTATTGCTTGCGCTTTTTATACAGTTGGCAACAGTTTAAATTAGTACAATTTTCTGAAATCTGTAAAAAATATCTCTAGAAATGCTGAAAATTTGAATTTAAAATAGAAATAAAGCCTGAAAAAATGAGTAAAAATAAAAAAATTAATGCAATCTGCACTCCGGCAAATTCTAACGCATAAAATGATCTAAAAATTATTACACTGCATTGTATAGTTTTTGCTGCTATAAAACTTTTTTAGTGGAACGATTTTGTCCAACTTTAGCATTAAATATCTCTTAAAATAATTCTTCGATTTGAAAACTGTCTGCATCAGCGTGTTTATCAAACATTTCTGTATAAAACCACTGATTTTCATATTTTTGTATACATTATTTTTCTCAATATTAACGAAGAAAGACCTCCGGTCACAAAAAATTCAAAACCGGCGGCGGCGGCGGTGACAGCGGTAGTTACTTTTTTTTAGAATAGAGAGATATTTCGCTGACTTTCTCGCATGAATATTCTAAATAAAAGATTGTCTTGCGATGATACTTAGACCAATGAAGTAGCCAATAATGTTCCTGACAGTTGATAAAAAGTCGTTCACAGATTCTGTCTATGTATAGGTTAACACTAAAACCGCCGGCTATTTTACTTAAATTTTATAAAAAGCTTTTCACACCAGAATTGTTAATTTAAAGCTATTCAACTTATTAAATTAGCTTAATTTTGCGCTACATACATTTAACCTACCTTATGTAGAAATATCTGGTTCGAATTGAATATTATCAATTTGGCAGGTGTCAAAATGACCCCTAATGGCGGTACTAGTGTTAAAAACAGGATGTTTGGCAATCTAGACTCCTTACTTTAGATTCCTCACATCAATAGCAGAAACAATAAATAAATTGCAAAAATATGCACCGCTTAATACATAGATTTAAATGAATTTGTGTTTTCAAAAATTAAAATAAAGCACTGCTACTAATGAAATTACTAGTATTCATAGGTAGAAAAAACTAGCATTTTACTTTCTTTGAAAGAAGAGAGTTCAATCAAACAAATAATAAGAGTAAAGGAATATAATGAACCAAGAAGAATATTGAACAAACAAATGAATCACAGGCAAATATGCAAACTACCGCACACTGAATCTTGTGACAATGGAATGATATAAACTGATATTTTTACTGCACGCTCCTCTCGCTACATCTATGCACATAAAATGATTTCGAAGAGCATTTCTTCGCTCGCACGTGCAATCCAGGATAGACTGAACAAACCATGAGTATTATTTTTTTTAATTTTTCAGTATAATAGTAACGATTTGTCATGGACGTATTCGAAAGGGGAATGAAGGGAACTCTGGAAAATGAAGAAAATACTTTTTGATTTCATTTGTTAATTTATTCCTTCATTTTTCTTCCGGTGTTCATGTGCTTATCTGGACCGATAGAAGAGAAGCCGCTGTCTCACATGTCAAGCTCTTTGCCAGCGTTAGAAATTTTGTAAGATACCTCCCCCCGCCCCCAGTTCAAAAGACAATGAACTAATGAGCCTATATACTATATTTTTAGAGAAAAGTGTATATTCGTAAGCTATTATAGAGGCAAAAAACGAAAGTGTAATGTTTAACCAGCACATACAATAAGCGATCGACGTCTCTCAAATTATACTTAAATGGAGCTTACAATTTAGAGTGAATCTGTATTCCATTATATAATTATATAATGAATAGGTTTTCTCGAAATTTGATTTTTAAAAAATTATGTGTAATTGAGTATTTTTGGCTTATTATACATTACATTTTCAAACATATTTAAATTTTTTTTATAAATTTTGTTATTGTGACCGTATAAATGTACTTTAACTCGTGTAAATGTACACGCTTTTACAAGTAATGGATATATATTATTGAGTTTTACAATGAAATATACAGTTTTAAAATTAAGAAAGTAGCATTTCGAGCTCTTTTACAGAGACACTCAAAATAAAATAGTCACATTATGGTATGTGGGGAAAAATCGCTTACAGTGTATTGTAATGTGTTACACCATATCAAACATATTTTAATTTATATATATCACTAGAAAGATAGCCCGTCAAAAATGACGGAAAATGAGATAGAAAGATATATAAACCTTTAAGACCTGAAGAGTTTTGGTAGAAATTAAAAGTCTTGGCTTTTAACAAAAATTAATAAGATCATATTTAATTGAAAAAAAATATTTTAATTTTTTTTCGATCTCAGGTGACGTCAAGGGAAGATCCACACAATTGTTTGGTGCAGGATCTGCTTGAATGCCAGAAACAGAGGAAAATGTTTTTCCTTTTGCCTTAGGATCACCTACACAGTTGGGTAGGCCAGGTCTTAAAGAGATAAAAGACATATGCAAGAATATGAGTTTTTCTCACTTGTTCCGCAGTAGTAGATGAAAATAACGCAATTTAAAAACAAAACGAATTTATGAAAAACTATGTAATAATGAATACAGAAAAAATGAAATTAAAATTTGTTCACAAAACTTCAGGATATACGATATTTTTTGTAAAAACTCTTTCATTATTTAAAAGCCGACCTTGCTCTTCAGTATCTTCTACATAAATTTTTAACTGCTCTTCCTCTTTACATCATGAAATACTTACATATAGTTGTCCATTAGAAAAAAACGGTTCTTTTAAATACAGTCCAACTGTAGAAAATGTTTGTCCTTGTGACTTATTTATAGTCATTGCAAATGACAATATAACTGAAAAATGGCGGCGTTTAAGAATGAAAGGTAGAGAAGTTTCACTTGGTGTCAAATCAATTCTTGGTATGTGAACTCTATCATTTTGATTTGTTCCGGTTAAAATGAAAGCATCAATAAAATGGTTGTGGAGAGAGTGCACAATTAATCTGATTCCATTGCATAATCATTTTCTTGGATTCATGTTTCTGAGAAGCATGATGATGCTTCCTTTTTTCAGAGTAAACTTATGAGGAGGCATCCCAGATGGAGTTTGTTCATGCAAGAACTCATGTGAATAATTATTAATATTTTCTTGGTTGTCAGACACGACTGAATCTGCACTATAGTAAGTTTTTCCATCTTCAGGCAGCAAATTCAAAATTTTGTTATTTAATGATAATGCATGTTTGTTTTTTGTTGTCAAAATTACTTTTTGTTCAAGTTGTTCAAAATCAGTATAGTTTATATGATCTCCATATACACTTGCAATAATTGAATCTTTGCAAACCATTGATGGTGGAATTTCTATTGTATCTGCAGGTAAATTTTATATATCAGGTGTTTTTCCTTCACCAATTTTAAGCTGCCACTTATTAAAGGAATTTTGCTCTTCAGATCTCATATTTTCAGATAGTCTAAGTTGTATAAATTCTTGCCAAAGTGGGCTTGATTTCAAGCATGCTTCAATAATTTCTGTTCTGTTTCCTCTTATAACAACTGGCAATGTCTGGCGAAAGTCTCCACCTAATAACATAACATTGCCTCCAAAAGGCATGTCATTCAACATTATTTCCCGCAGTAAGACATCTATACAACGAAGAGCATGGCATGACATCATTGTCACTTCATCAATTATAATTAATTTTGTTTCATGTAATATTTGAGCTTCACTTGAAGACGTTCGAATGGCAGTTGTGGAAGTTTCTAAAATCGGCACTGATAATTTGAAGCCAGAATGAACAGTTTTACCACCCTCTGATAAAATTGATGCAATTCCTATTGTTGCATGTGGAAGTACTACTTGGCATTTACCTCTAACAAAATGCATGAGTGCGTTGTACAAATATGTTTTACCAGATCCTCCAGGACCATCTAAGTAAAAGCAACGTCTCGTAACAGAATCACTTTCAAGTGCTGATTTTATTTGGTTGAAAGCTTCTCGTTGTAAGAAATTTAAAGTTTCTATTTGTTCAACAGCTACTTCAGCTTCATTAAAATAGTCGAATTCTTCATTTTGAATTTCTTGCTGTATATCGGGTGTAGGAAGATTAAATGATGTACAGTTCAATCCATGAGATTCCAACATGCAATTAATATCTTGCAAATCTCGGTTCTGAGCAGCTGATTCATTATAAGTTCTTGAGTAATCTTCGCTCGTTGAATTTTTATATTTTTCCCACAAATTAGCTGCATTTGTTGGATTACAAAATATACAAATAAATGCAAAAGTTTGACGCATTTGTAATGGCATTGCAGTTAAAGTAGCCTATTCTAAGCATTGATCCCATTCATTATCTTCAGCAAGAAGACAACGTGCACGTGCAGCTTCTTGAAATGTGTTGTACAGATCTCCATCAAATGTTCGTAAATCTTCAAAGCATGTAGCACCAGGAACATAAAGGAGATGTAACCGAAGGCAGAAACGTTCAATATCTTTTAATTAACATAATATAATCTTGTAACAATTTTATCGCCTCCTCTTTGTCGTTTTTTCCAAGCATTTTTCTCGTATACATAATGATATGGTATATCAACATAAAGATATTGTTTTTCTTCATTATGTGTTCTATTCAACTTGAAGCAAGCAGTCAGCATCGTTTCGTGGTTGGCAGCTTGTTCCAGAGAAGCATTTTTACCACCAGCATAAAAATAAACCTGTTGTCTTAAAGGCAAATGAATGACATGACGAATTATGGCATGAGAACGATCATGCATTTCATTTTCCAGTAACCGCCACATTGCTTCTGGTGCACTCACATATCGAGAATCGACATGTGACGACAGTTCATCATACACAAGCTCGTTACTTTCATTATTTCCAGCATGAACTACTACATTTTCTGCATCATAACCTTAGTATATGTACTTGTAAATGTATTTAATAGATTTGATGGACGCGCAGGCTTCAATATTGATGTTCGCGTCATATTTCAGCAGTTAATATGCATTATACGGTACAATGAAGCGATTATCTATTTGTTTGCCGCGAACTATAGCAGCTGGGCCTTGTCGTCTTTGATAGAGTGGATAACCATTCAGATTGACTTTAGTTGTTTCTTGAACCTCTTTTGGAAAATCTTTTGTGCATTTATTACCATCCATGCATGGAGAATTCGGATTCAAAGTTCCGCATGGCCCGTGGACAATAGTAGAAGAACAATTTCTGATAATCGTGGATAAGTTTCGGGATCTGGTAACTCCGAAGAAATACAACGGTCAACTTGAGCAGCATTACAAAATTTATAGGGCTCTGCTAGAATTAAAAGAATATATGCGTGCGGAAGACATCTTTTTGAAATTCAGTAGTATATACAAAAACCACAGCTTTACCAAATAGTTCCCCATTTGTTATATCATTCATTAATGCTGATAGTTTGATTTTAAACACTCTCGCTACTAAATCAGGTCTGTCTGATGACGTTTGTCCGGGCAGTAGATTTTTGAGTATTTCTGGCCATTGTGGATTGCACGTGAATGTACAAAACACATCTGGTTTTCCAAAATTTGTAACAATGGACATAGCATCATTGTATCTCTCTCTCATATTTCTAGGAGACCCTTGAAATGAAGAAGGTAGAATTATGGTTTTTCCAGCAGTAACATCTGCATCAGCGGCCCCTTCGGCTACAAAGTCCCTGAGGTCAGAATAATCTTCTGCACGAATTTTTTTTTGCTTCTGTCTTATGAAATTGAGATTATTAGCTTCCACTTGTAAGTGAGAGTCTATTATCCACTGTTGAGCAAGTTTTCCACCATACAATACTGGATTAAACTCATTATCACGAATAGCTGTTTGAGCAACTTTGAACTGAAGCATTGATATATTACTTCGAAAACCAGGTGAAAATCCTGGATAAGATGATAGTCATAAATTTGTTGTCCTGCCAGGCTCTCCGTTTGGGTAGAATATAGAATAAGTCATTGGATCTAAATTAGGACTTAAAATATTCAAGTTTACAAAAGGTTAGTCATTATTTCTTGGATAAATCCTGATATCGCGTTGAAAGGGTGGTTCACCATCGTCATTTAGAAAAACCATAGCTACTTCGTTTGATGTCGGCAAATTATATAGTCTGTTGTCTGAATGGCGATCTCTACGCAATACCATATTAACTCTTGGCATTTGTAAATTGTATCTCTGTGCATGTTGTTGCTGCTCAGTCTCCACCTCACTCAATTTTTTGAATACTTGAGCATAAGGATTTTGCCGCATAAGTAAATCATGTTCACGCAAAACATTTGGTAAACAGTTGTCATTTTCGGGAATTTTAAGACGCTCTTCGACAGCTTGTGTTATATCCAAAACTTACAGTTGAGCAAATTTTCTTTGTTGGCCATTAGGAGGATGCAAACGGGAAGTTCGGTGATAAATTTGTCCTTGAACTTTAAAACAATAAGAGCCGTGTACCGGAGCATTTCCAGCAAGTTTAGCACTCATAGAAGCAAATGAAATGGCACTATTGTATGAGCGAATATTTTCTTTGAAATTACGATTGTTAAGTGCATTTGAATTGCTCATCAAGTCTTGGAGGTATGGTGGAAACCGATGACGTTGTGGAATCCTAACTTTACCTTTATGGCAACAACTGTTAAATTTTCCATCTCTGGGTTTCTCAGCTTGAAAATGGCGCGCTTTGCAAAATTGGCCGAGAATGCTTAATTGTCCACACGTATATTGTCCTACACTCAATAACTTGAGACTGAGAGGCTTCAGAAATTAATTGTTGCTGATTTTCGTAGTAGTTTTGTCGTTGAGTCAAAATTCGCCGAGAATGACGTTCAGCATCATGACTACGTCTGATTAACCTTTGTTTTTCCTTTTCACTTTAACGCTGTGTAGAAGTACGCACAGAGTTATGAGATAATCTCACAGATCGATCATACAGTAGCTCTTTGATTTGAATGCCGTAATCTATTTTCTTCTCGGATAGAATTGAATGTTTCTTGGGCCAATGCTTTTTCATAGCATTTCAATGCATTTTTTGTAAGCCAAGGATTTGGGTGCGATTCCCAGCCTGGGCATTTTTTTCGCTCAGTTGGAAATATTCAATTCGTATGATAACTTTACCAATCAGTTTGATTGTGTTAAAATAATAGTTCATCTACGTATCCATCGTTTATATGGAGTTCCTTTACCTGCGATTTATTCTGTTGAGCTGTCTACATGACAGACCAGATGTTATTACCAATAAGGTTTTCTGAGCAAAATATGCTGGCTGGTGGTCGGCCCAGTTAGCTTAAATGAAAAAGCATTGGCCTTGTAAGCCAAGGATCTGGGTGCGATTCCCAGCCTGGGCATTTTTTCGCTCAGTTGGAAATATTCAATTCGTATGATAACTTTACCAATCAGTTTGATTGTGTTAAAATAATAGTTCATCTACGTTCTCTGTCTGAACGCCGTTTACGTTCGGATGCAGTTTCATTCATTTCAAATGAAAAATAACAATAAATTGTTGAACAAAATATTCTATATTACATTTCTACTTCATTATTCTTTTTTCACTCAAAAAACAAAATAAACGAAAAAAAAACAGTTGCCGCTTTGAGTTGCCATTATCGTACACATTATTTTAATTTAACACGCACATTTAATTTTATTATAATTCACCAAGTTTTCATTCAAAGCAAAAATTTGCAGGTTACCACGCCAGGCAAAAAATCGCCCTTTTGGTGCTAAAAAGAAACCCCTGTGCGTCTGTGACATCTGTACCTATTTTTATTACCCGACTACGGCAAAGCCAAAGGAGGGTTATGATTTTGACAGGCTATGTATGTATGTATGTATGTATGTATGTATGTATGTATGTATGTATGTTCATCTGTTCCCTCGTAACTTCTAAACCACTAATCAGAATTCGACAAATGACATATCATTAGAAGCGTCTTAATTGTCCGCTGGTTATAGGCTATATAGATTTTCACCAAATTCAATGTGGCGCCTTCTAGCGGACAAAATATACAGAGTAAAAAAATAAAGTTAAGCTAGATATGCCGTGTTTGGTATCATTTTAAAGCGCTTCACTTCAAAACCATAGAGGGTTTGTTTATAAGTGCCTTGGATCATAATAAGTTGCTTAAAAATCCACATGACAGTCAATCGTTAGCAGAATTAGATAGATTAAGAAATCTTCCTAGGTCATCTTAATACATGAAACCTTCAATCTACATTACACATTTACACATTACACTAACGACCTCATCCACTAATCGGTCCATTACCCATTTGCTGCCATCGACGGATATGTGCGTCACTACTACCAAATACTGGAAGCGTCATACGTCAAAAAATAAAGTTAAGATAAATATGCCGTGTTTGGTATCATTCAAAAGCGCTTTACTTGTACATTTTGAATATATCTATATATTACTAGCATTTGCTTGTGACTTTACCTGTATTCATGGGGTACTTTTATACTTTTTCAGCGTAGTTTTTTGTCGTAGTTGGGTTTTAGTTTTTTTACTTTATCTTGTTTAATACACATTTAATGCAACGTTAAATGATTTAAAGAAAAGTAAATAAAACTATAAAAACAATTGAGGTAATTCACTGTTGGATGTATGCTAACATCGGTTCATTTTTTCTCATGCAGGCTATTTCGTGGCGCTGAAATAGAAATTTAATGAGTGATTTTTTGCCAAACTGTTCCCCAAATTATACAAATCGACATAATTTTTATTTTAAATAACGAAAGAACAAATAAATTAGAAAAACATTAATAAAAATATAAATAAAAAGCTGAAGCAAAAATCACTTGATCACGTAAGAAACACGTGCACCGCGTTTAATGTCAAGTGAATGTAACGTTTACGATCATCCATTATTGGCATCCATCTTATAATTTGGCGATAGTTTTTTGGTCAACGGTATGATCAAGTAGTACCGCAAAATTAAACACGGTTTCTGAAATGGTTTTAACGTTAGAGCAAAACATTAAACTTTTCCAATTTTGAATATTATAGACGGGATTTCAGATAGAAGAAATTATATATTGGATTTTTGGGTACTACTTAGTTATCCCGTCGACCAATTTCGCTAAATTATATAAATCGCCAAACCACTCGCCAAGTTATACAAATTGACATAATTTTTATTTTAAATAACGAAAGAACAAATGGGGTACTTCTTAGTTATCCCGTCGACCAAATTACTGTCGCCAAATTGTAAGATTAAATGCCAGCAATGGTTGCCATTAATTAATTAATTGTAAGATTAAATGCTAATAATGGCCAATAAAACCATTAATTTGACGTTTTATTCGTATTTTTATTAATGTTTTACTAATTTATTTGTTCTTTCATTATTTAAAATAAAAATTATGTCAATGTGTTTAATTTGGTGAGTGGTTTTGGCGATTTATATAATTTGGCGAAATCGGTCGACGGGATAACTGAGAAGTACCCAAATAAATTAGTATAACATTAATAACAATATAAATAAGACGTCGAAATAAAAATCATTTGCTGACGTAAACACGTGTAACTTGCTTAAAGTCAAGTGAATGTGACATTTACGATCAACCAGTATTGGCATTTAATCTTATAGTTTGGCGATAGATTTTTTGTCGACGGTATAACTAAGTAGTACCGATTTTTGTAAGTTGAACGAAGCCTAACACTGCCGCGATCAATGAGGCAGCCCAATCGGAATTGTGAGGGACACACAGAGACTTGGATTTTATATAAATAGATTTAAAATTTAATATTTAATCTTTTCGCTCTCACCGCCTTGCATATATTACAAACTATGGTGCAGATAGAGCAAAATATGAGAGAATTCGGTACTCTTCCACTATAGGGGCCTTGGTGTTTTTTTAAAAACGTGATGGAATTCAGGCATCAGAAAATAAGATTTGTTGCCAAATGTTAAAAAACAGCTATGAAAACAAACTTGGTGAATTTTTTTGTTTGTTTCTATAAATGGGTTTATATTTTAATTAAATGTATTTATTATTGTTGTTTTTTATACACAAATAACTTCTGTTTCTGAATAAAATTAGACAAATGGCTTCTTTATGTTAAATACATTGTATAAATATTGAAAAAAAAAATCCGTGTGTATATGAAATAAAATAGTGAATAGGTTGTCCGAAAATATGTTGCCAAATTTCCTTCTTCTCCAAGGCAGATTTCGCTATTTCGCCGAAGCCCCTATGCTGGAAAACTATCGACAATTTAATTTCTGTATCCGGCTATGTAAAGCCCATTAAAATTGGGCAGTTAAGAGCTCAGATAGTACAGCGCGTCATATTTTATTTGTAGCATAGGGATGACGATGTAAAGACGTATATTTTCGTATATTACACTTTAAATTCTCACCCATACATTTTGGAAAAAAAAAACATTTAGAAGCCGGAATTTAAATTAAATTACGGTGACCTCGTATGGAATATTAATGGTTTTAAATGGGAATTTCGCGAAATTAGCTAGCTATCGCCAAGTTGGCTTCATATATGACAACTTATTTTTGACGCCAAATTTGGCGATATTTCATAAAATGTGGCGATAATCCGCCAAGTTGTCCAACATTTGGCGCTACTGTGGTAACCCTACATTAGTAGTTTTCAACAATTATTCTTTACAATGAGGCGGTCCTACCGGAATCGTGAGGGACACACAGAGACTTGGATTTTATATAAATAGATTGCGATTTTTTACAAGAAGTTTACTACAGGTTAGGATGTGTATAACATTTACTTTTCATTTACAAAACGGACACTGCAAAGAATTCGGTCACAGTATTGTATGGATTTTTTAATGTAACTGATATTTTCCCTATTACTTGCAGTGTATACATTCTGTAGATGATATACAGGGCTGCAGAAAAGAATACGTGTACATTTCTGCTTATTAACGAAAAATGATAATTTTCAGTTCTCATATACGTTTACTAACTGAATTTCTTTTTTCACGCTATGTAGTGCATATACAATTCTGCAAATCATATACAGAGCTGCACAAAAGAATTCGTGTACATTTCTGCTTATTTACAAAAAACGATAGTTTTCAATTCTCATATACGTTTACTAACTGAATTACATTTTTCAAACTATTGTAGTGTATATACAATTATATAAGATCATATACAGAGCTGCACAAGAGAATCCGTGTACATTTCTGATTATTAACGAAAAATGATAATTTATAGTTCTCATATACGCTTACTATCTGAATTACATTTTTCACACCATGTAATGTATATACAATTCTATAGATCATATACTGGATTGCACAAAAGAATCCGTGTACTTTCCGCTTATTAACGAAAAATGATAAATTTCAGTTCTCATATGCGTTTACTAACTGAATTACTTTTTTACACACTATGTAGTGAATATACAATTCTGTAGATCATATACATAGCTGCACAAAATAAACCGTGTACATTTCTGCTTATTAACAAGAAATGATAACTTTCAGTTATCATATGCGTTTACTAAGTGAATTTCTTTTTTTCACACTATGTAGTGTATATATACAATTCTATAGATCATATACACGGCTGCATAAAAGAATCCGTGTACTTTTCTGTTTATTAACTACTTCAAGGGCGGTAATCTTTGGACCACCTAATTTTAATCCCTAAATGGAACATTGATACCTGAATTTTGATTTGAAAATTTTCGTTTTATTAAGAACGTGAAGAAAAGCTTTTACTTATTTTCAAACCAATTTGTTTGTAAATTCCGGTGTCATTCATTCATTTCAGTATTTTACCAACAGAAGTCCCTTGTCCCTGAAAGCGTTAACGAAAAATGATAATTTTCTGACCTCATATACGTTTACTAACTGAATTACTTTTTTCGCACTACGTACTGTATATATAATTCTATAGATCATATGTAGGGCTGCACAAAAGAATCCGTGTACATTTCTGCTTATTAACGAAAAATGATAATTTTCTGTTCTCATATACGTTTACTAACTGAATTTCTTTTTTTCACAGTATGTAATGTATATATACAATTCTATAGATCATATACACGGCTGCATAAAAGAATCCGTGTACTTTTCTGCTTATTAACTCCTTCAAGGGCAGTCAATTTGGACCACCTAATTTTAATCCCTAAATGGAACATTGATACCAGAATTTTGATTTGAAAATTTTCGTTTTGTTAAGAACGTGAAGAAAAGTTTTTACTTATTTTCAAACCAATTTGTTTGTAAATTCCGGTGTAATTCATTCATTTCAGTATTTTACCAACAGAAGTCCCTTGTCCCTGAAAGCGTTAACGAAAAATGATAATTTTCTGACCTCATATACGTTTACTAACTGAATTACGTTTTTCGCACTACGTACTGTATATATAATTCTATAGATCATATGTAGGGCTGCACAAAAGAATCCGTGTACATTTCTGCTTATTAACGAAAAATGATAATTTTATGTTCTCATATACGTTTACTAACTGAATTTCTTTTTTTCACACTATGCAGTGTATATATACAATTCTATAGATCATATACACGGCTGCATAAAAGAATCCGTGTACTTTTCTGCTTAACTCCTTCAAGGGCGGTCAATTTGGACCACCTAATTTTAATCCCTAAATGGAACATTGATACCAGAATTTTGATTTCAAAATTTTCGTTTTTTTAAGAACGAGAAGAAAAGCTTTTACTTATTTTCAAACCAATTTGTTTGTAAATTTCGGTGTCAGTCATTCATTTCAGTATTTTACAAATAGAAGTCCCTTGCCCCTGAAAGGGTTAACGAAAAATGATAATTTTCTGTCCTCATATACGTTTACTAACTGAATTACTTTTTTCGCACTACGTACTGTATATATAATTCTATAGATCATATGTAGGGCTGCACAAAAGAATCCGTGTACATTTCTGCTTATTAACGAAAAATGATAATTTTCTGTTCTTATATACGTTTACTAACTGAATTACTTTTTTCACACTGTGTAGTGTATATACAACCCTATTATAGATCATATACAGAGCTGCCCAAAATAATTTTGTTATTTTTCCGATTACAGATGGACAATAGATTAATGGATCTCAGATGACTGAAACTAGGTTTTCAAATACGTGTTTGACTAGACGTTATTTTTCAAATTCATTTACAAAGGTTTTGATTTGTTACTCAGGTTCATATTTTCTCGTTATATGCATTCAGCACGTTGAGCGAGAATTATCTTTTTCCATGAGAATTGTTTTATTTTGAATTTTCTTTATTAAAAATTTGTATTTATTTACTTTACTGCTTTATTTTTAATGTAATCTATCTTCTTTATATTATATTTGTAAACAGTATCATCCGTATAAGTAAATATTAATTATAACAAAAAATCTAAATTATTCAGTGTTCTTCGTTTGACTTAAAAATATAAAATTCTAAAAAGAAAATACTTTCTGAAATAAATTTTTAAATGTTCTAATAGATCACGACTAAAGCATTTCTTATTTAAAATTTGCAACCTTTACTACTACACATAAATTCGAAGTAACAAGAAAAAGTCAAATCTCAATAGTATAAAAAAAGTTAGTTTTTCAATTTTTAATTTAAATTGTTCAATTAATGATATTAAAAAATACCAAATAATCATTATTGAATAAATGAAAATTTTAATTGTTTGAACAATTCATTTATTAAATTTAATTTCTTTTGAAACTAAGAATGTGGAAACATTGTAAAATTCATTAGTGAATATGAATAACTGTGATTTTGTCAGGATATTTTAAGAAAGAACTCGAGTTACAATTAAAAGTTTATCTTTCTTTCGATTAAATTAATTACTTTTGTTGTGCATTAATTATCAGTAATGGGAACATGGTTTGTATGATTTAAAGTACATTAATTGGTGAATATAAATGGGATCGCCCCAAATAATTATTATCGATTTTTGTAACTTAATTTTGCGTTATTTTTTTTAATTACATAATCTTTTATAGCTATTTAGTCCTTCGATTACGGATCGAGACGTCCAATTCCCAATGGATAACTTAGTAAAACTTTTTGAAAAATAATAGAAGCCCTGCACTTATATTTTGCTATTTCCAATAGAAATCTAGGAAAAAGAAAATTTTCGTAAACTGATCTGATAATGACTAAATTTGATACAATTGAATATAAAACTAGTCTCAGTTTTGGCACATAATAAAAAGTTTAATTTAAGTATTTACATTGTTTTTATATGCTTTTTAAAAAATGAAAATTTAGAAATTATTATGAAAAACTGTAGTATTTTATATAATATTAACTCTATTTTAAATTACTGTGCCACTTTAATAAAATCTTTCATTAAATACAGTTTAATGTCAATTTGCAAAATACAGAGCGTTTGTATATGAAGCGAAGGATTTCAGCTATTTAAACGAGATTCATAAATTATCAAAAATCTATATAACTGCATACATGTGTAACGCAACAGTCCATATTTAAGGGTCGGTGCTATCGTGAAGTTTCTTTTTCTTGCTGAATCAATTATATATATATATAATGCAAATGAGAATTTCGTTCAGGCTGCTTATGACTTGAGATCAAAATTATGGAACTTGCATTGTTAGTTAGACAGTTAGTTAGTTTTTCAGGGATGGGTTTGTTATGTTCATCGTTGTTTATTTATAGAATTAGGACAGCAAGCTAATCGTGTTAACCCTATTTTGAAAGATCAGCCTTTTTTAAAAAGTCTTCTCAATGAATTCTAAAAGTACTTGCACAGTTAGATAATTTTTCAGTGATGTTTTTAGTATATTGGTATACCTTGGTAGTATACCTTTATGCGTTTCTTAGTTACATAATTACGGGGAAAGTTTCTATAAATATGTGAACTCAATTATGAACGATTAACCTTTTAAAAAACTTCTACAGGGAGGATTTTGTTGAGACTTACATTTTTATTTACACAATTTTTTTAGTATATTACATATTCTTCTATAGATCTTTTCCAAATTATATTTTAAACGATCAGATGAATGAGATTAAAATTCAAAATTCAAAATTTGTCTGGCGCATTAGAAAATATAACAGCGTAATGGCGTTCATTGTTGTTTTAAGCAATACAGACGGACATTTCGGATAATGATCCATATTTATTTAAAACACAAGATCAATATCGTCGATGTATTTACCACCGTAACGGGCGAAGGCTGCTAGTATAAGCTAAAATTCAAACTAATATTCACAGTGCTTCAACCTTAACCACTTAACTGTCCCATTTTTTTGACACCATAAATTAAAAAAACAGGTAGCCAACACCATTTTTTAAGTAACAAAAATATATCTCTCTATTCTAAAAAAAAGTAACTACCGCTGTCACCACCGCCGCTGCCGGTTTTGCTTTTTTTGTGACCGGAGGCCTTTCTTCGTTAATATTAACAAAAATAATGCATACAAAAATATGAAAATCGGTGGTTTTATACAGAAATGTTTGATAAACACGCTGATGTAGATAGTTTTCAAATCGAAGAATTATTTTAAGAGTTATTTAATGCTAAAGTTGGACAAAATCGTTCCACTAAAAAAGTTTTATAGCAGCAAAAACTATACATGGCAGTGTAATCATTTTTAGATCATTTTATGCGTTAGAATTTGCCGGAGTGCAGATTGCATTAATTTTTTTATTTTGACTCATTTTTTCAGGTTTTATTTCTATTTTAAATTCAAATTTTCAGCATTTCTAGAGATACTTTTTACAGATTTCAGAAAATTGTACTAATTTAAACTGTTGCCAACTGTATAAAAAGCGCAAGCAATAATGTTTGCTTCAAATTAAAAATTTATTTACACGTGACTATTATAAACAGTAAAAAAACTTTCAAAATAGAATTAAATAATTACGTATAAAAAGCAGGAACTTATTAAAAATTACGTCATAAAAAGTATACACGTGAATTTTAAAAGAGAAAGGATATTGTAAAATAGTAAATTCATTAACATGCATTAGAAGTATTAGGAGAAATTACGTCATATTTACGTCACATTATAGTTATTACATAAAATGAACGCAAAATAATATTGCAAAAAAGTTTAAATTTAGAAATTGCGCTAGACATTTATTTGATATTTTGAGAATTAATTTAAAATGTCTCATTTAAAAGAACTTTCTTTTCGCTTTGTTAAAAAATACCAGGAGACAAAGACTCTCTTTACTTAATTCTTTTTATATTAGCTTACTTTCAAATGTTGTTACACGTGTATACGTCATCAAGTTATTTTTATTTCGACGTTTTATTTGTGTTTTTATTAATGTTGTACGAATTTATTTGTTCTTTCGTTATTTAAAATAAAATTTATATCAATTTGTATAATTTGGCGAGTGGTTTGGCGATTTATATAATTTGGCGAAATTGGTCAACTAAGACTTGAATATAGTGTTACTGCAGCAGATTTGGCGTTAAAATTCCCCAATCAAAGAGAAATGAATAGAAATTCGTTTATAGGGAGATCGCCACTGTTTTTTAAATTATAATTCAATCTTACGAAATCTTTTTAAAGCCGATCAAATTAGCGTGCATTTAGAGTCTGCGTTGTCTGGACGGGGGTTGGCGAGCGTAGCTCGTAGGTGGCCGAGCCCCCTAGTTCTTTAAATAATCGAGAAAAGTCGCCCGTTTACAGAACCGAAGATTTCAAGTACAAATTCGTAGTGTGGAAAAGCTTTTAGTAACGACGCACGCTAACTTTTCTTCCACGAACTCTGTCCAGGCAAACAGTTAAGTTGTTAAAGGACTATAGCCTGCGATGTCCATCTCCGTTTTCTTGGCCCCCGGTCTTGAAGTATAGCATATGGAACTTCGTTGACCATATCTTCGTTTACCATGTCAAACTATCCAATATGAAAATAGCGTTGCCAGTGGGCTACTTCTATAAATTCAGATTTCTTGATTGGAACCCTTTTTCTGAAATGGTAAAATTTCCTTTGTTTTCGCCTTCATAATTACGTCATTAAATAAGGTTAAATAAGGCGAATTTTATATTTCAAAAAAGGGGTTTCAATCAAAAAATCTGAATTTAAAAAAGTATCCCTCTGGCAACATTGTTTTCATATTGGATAGTTTGACATGATATGTTCCAATCAAATGGTTAGCATAACCCAGAACCCCTGGGTTTAAATCCCAAGCACGCTTGTACGCATTTTAAATACTTAAAAGTGATGAAGACTGAAAACCTTACACGTGTACATCAGACCTGTGAACATAAAATCATATTCCAAAAATTTTTATTACGTTTTTTATTGTTTGTTATATATTCATTTTTTTTATTATATTTAACGCTGGAAAGGACGGAAATTTAACTCCAGTTGTATAAAGATATTTCAAACCAGAATTTATATTTAAATCTTTTTAACTTATTTATTAAAAATTTTTCTTCGTTATGCCTTTTAAACTTATGTTACAAAGAAATTTCTGGTTCGAACCAAAATATATATATAAAAAAGAGGTTAAAGTGAACCTTTACGGCCCTTCTAGTGTTAAATCCACTGCAACTGTAAACATATATTTTTTATTGGTCAAAACTAACCGATTTTTACATTATTATTATTTTCTTCGCATCCGTGGCATATCCAGGGTGGGAACTCAGAGGTTCCGGTTACCATTATTTTACAGAAATATTCATCACTTGATGTAATAGCTTATTAACTCTTTCAGGGGCAAGGAAATATGTTCCTGTAATGTCGAATTCACGCCGAATTTTTTTAAAAATTTAATTGAAATAAGGAAAAGCGATTTACAACCTTTTCCCCACCTAAGTTAGAAAATTTAAATTTAATTAAACTTTTCTGGTGCAAATTTTCATTAATCGTAGGTGGGATATAATATATTCCACTGCTTCTCAAGGTGTTAAATAAATAAGACAAAAATAGCTGTACCAAATTTGTGATATCAAGAGTCTTCTGGACCCCACCCTTGTTACGTCACTACTTTACATATTTTCATTTATTTATTCCAGACAAAATATACGAGTACTGTCGACGCTCGTTATAACGACCCCTCGCGTGCCAAAGATGGGGGTCGTTATAATGGAAGGTCGCTATAACAAAAGTGAACTAAAATGAAATCTAAATAAACTCTAATCATGTGCATGAAAATTAAGCTTTCGAAGGAAATTTTATAATTCGACGTTATTACTGTTATTACTAAATTCTGCCTACTTTCGTATCAAATAAACATTGACAACGAATACTTATAAAAATCAATTTAAGAGAATGATTAAGTATTTCTAAAATAAAGTAAATGTTAAATCACACACACACACACACACACACACACACACAAAAAAAAACAAAAAAAAAACAGAGGATACGTATTAACATTTATTTTTCACAAAAATAATTCGAAATAGTTATATATTTTCTTTAAAAAAAATTTTCCATCTCAGTTACATATAATTAATTTTATGTGTTTTCTTGCCTTTAAAAATTGTTTTAAAGTGTCATTTTAAGACATTGTACAATTGGCATTTACCACGCAGTGAGCAATGAGTTCTCGGGAAAAGAAAATGGTAATCTTTTTTTGGGAAAAAATCTGGAGGAAAGGTCAGTTCGGTCGCTGTAATGGGAAATAAGCTGCTGGCCGGTCGATATATTGGATGTAAAAACAACATAGCATAAAGGGGATATATTTCGGGACATTTTGCATAGGTCGTTATAATAGAACGGTCGTTATAACGGGCGGTCGTTATAACGTGCGTTGACTGTATAGTGTTTTCATTTTGATACATATATTTATGTTTGAACCATACATTCATATATTTTGATATAATTATTTTAAATTTTTATACTTTTTGTAATTTTATTTTTTAGATGTATTTATGTAAAATTATATTTCTATAATACAGACAACAAACTGCATTTCGATACTGTCTATATATAAATTATTTTGCTGTTTTAGCAATTTTTGCTACAATTTGTATCGTAATACATTTTATTTAACCGTTTTGTAACTATTTTTCATTTCCCTTCGCTAGTTAATAGCTGTTCAATCATACAATTTCATATTTCCCGATTTTCACGAGGGCATATTGTAGATACTTTTCAATCTCATTTCCTTCTATAGAATAGAAAAATATAATAAACTACGTTTACTTTTTTTCTAAATAATAGTTTTATTTTGCAAATACAATTTCAAGAATAAAAGACCCAATGTTTGTACATGAAATTTTGCTTGAAAATATTATTTTATTAATAATTTCTTTTCACCTAAAATTATAAGTTATATAAAAAAATAATCTGTTTTATACACATTAAAATTACAATTTATAATATTTTATTGGGACACATAAATTTAAATAAAAACGTAGCACCCAGTTCATTCTTGAATATTTTATGCATAAAAGACTTTAAATCATCATGTTTCAGCAACCTAAAATCAAAATTACGCCCTTTGAGAAACATTCCATAAAATTTACGAGGATTTTCCAAAAAGATTTTCTGACTATATATCAAATGTTTTTTGACTCAGAGCTGTTTTGCATGTCGATAGAAAAAATATATAAAAAACATATAAATACATGATTTTTAAGATGTCTATTGAGTATAATAATATTCAGTTTTGAAATAAAACGTTTGTGAATGGCCATAAACAACGCATATTTTTTCCTTACTCTAGAATTTCTGTCGGCTTGGGAACAGAATTTTAATAATATTTCTAAAAGTATTTGAATCCGATATCAAAAATTTAAAAAATATATCAGTATTAGAGAAAACTAAAGGTTATAAAATTGTTTTATGATGTATAATATATAAATCTGCATATGCTTTTCATGTCTATAATCTAAATATATTTGCCATTAAGCTTTTGCTAACGAGTGTCCGTAATTAGCCTCACAAGCTAATTACCGGATGTATTATAAAAATACATGAATCTATTTTAATCACATATTCGTCCCATTATATTTTAAAAGTACATTTTGTAAGAATTTTTTTTTTTTTTACGCATTTTATTACAGTGCAAGAAAAAATATTTCTTAAAGAAAAGTGGTGCTGCGAATAAATATGTCTACGATATACCTGTTCCTTGGAGCAGCAACTTCGACCGCAAAATCTTAAAAAAAATAAGTTTTAGATTACTTAAAGATCACAGTCAAGTCTTATAGATGCATGGGATTTTCTAACATTTGTGAATGCTCGCTTAATTTTTTTTTTTCACCAGCTGGTAAGATTACGTGGGGAAAATGGGCCGTATTTTACAATGCGACTCTGGAGATTCTGGCAATTAAGCTTCAAACAGCTAATGTTCATTTGAATTAAAGTTTGAACTTTTGTGACTATGTTCTGTTAGGTTTCCTCTATCAGACAGAAATGGTCAAAATTACACTTTAAAAAATAAAAAAATAGATATATTTCATCTTTATTTACGCATGGGTCCAGTTGCCCCATAAAAATGGGGTAAATAAACCAGGAGGGTTATGTTCCTCACGCGTTTATTTATTTTTTTCATATGGGATATCAGGTCCTGTTTGAAAAAGTATAAACAATTTTTAAAAAATTAAACCAGACAGATCATGTAAATTATATATCAACAAAAGAGCGTCGTAATGGAATCCTTTGCTATCAATGTGTCTAAAAAAAGCATTAAACGTGAAAATATTAGATTTAATTATCTCGCTTTCCGTGGCAAGGTACTTGTATTCGTAAAATGTTGAAATAATGTAATGACACCAGTATTTACAAAAGAATTTATTTATAAATAATTAAAAGTACATTTTCGCGTAATTAATAAAGGTAAAATTTTCATTATAAAATTCCAGTGCCAATGTGGTAATTAGGGATTAAAATTATTTGATGCCATAACTGCATCACCGTCCTTCAAAGGGTTAAGAAATTTGGTTTGATACCCCCAATATGCTTTTTTTAAATTTTATTACGTAATTTTAAAAATGTATTCTATAATTTTCTTTATTGTGAGCAAAAAACAATTGAGAAATTTATTTCCCTTTGTAAGAGAAGCTCAAAAATTTTTTTATAACTATTGGGGATCCAGCCGGGGGACTATTAGATTCAGCATGGTCCAGTTACCCCTGACACATGTCCCAGTTATCTCATTCATAAAAAAAAATATGCGGTAACGGGGACACCGGGCTTACATTTGAAACATGAAGTAAATATGTATAGATAACGAATGATATTAATGTAGTTATATGCCGAATCTTTAAAAACAAAGATTGTTTCATAAAAGTACTTACAGTATTTTAATAAAAAGCCGAGGAAGTTCAACCAAATTGACGTTGTGTTAAAAAAAAAAGAAACGTAAATTTTCGACAAGCTGACAAAGCAAAGAGAGAGTTATAATTGTGATGACACACGTTGTTTTAGGAAGTAGAAATTAGGGTGCATTGTTCACAAAAGCTAAAACTTAAAAGACATCAACGGTTAAAAAAAAAAAAAAAATTGCCCAGACCCAGTTAACTCGTTGGTCCAGTTACCCCAGCTAACCCTACTTGTCGTAATTTTTGTGCACAGTATTTGTGCTATTACAAATACAAGATACTTTAATGCAGTAATAAGAGACGTATTGTAAAACTATTAGAGACGTGAAATAAAAATTATTACATTATAATAATGTTACTTAAAAAATAAACAGTTATTACATTTTTATTCAAAATTGCATCTTTTAACACTAGAACGGCCGGAAAGTTTACTCAATTTTCATAAAAATATTTGACAACACATTTTTTTTTATTTAAAATTATTTGACTGATTTATTTAACGTAAATCTGCGTGGTTTAAATTTAACTTATTTTGTAAAAGGATTTCTGGTTCCAATTGACATTTAATAATATGATCGGAGTCGAATTGACTCCTTCCGGGAATTCTAGTGTTAATGTTATGTAATTTTTTTTTAATTTACGAAACCCAATTTTAAAATTAAAAGAAAATTTTAAATCTCAATTTGTCTAAATGTATAAATTTGGTATTTAAGTGCAAGAATTATCGGCAAGTTTTGTTTTGTGTTTTTAAAACTTCTACTTAAGGAACACAATAGAATAAATATCACTAAATATCACTTTTCTGCTACTTTTATGATCACACTCACATCACGGTTCATAAAATGGATAAAACACTGAAGCTGCAGCTATTAACTTCCTCAGGGCGTTATTTGTAGGCAGTTGAAGTCAAATAAAAATCTTCATAATGTTCAGGAGTCATAATTCCCCAAAGAAATAATCGTGAAACAAACTCTTTTAGCCTTTGTGTTCATGCAATCTCGCACTCACATTTCTATTTGATTCCAAAATTTAGAAGAAAAAAATTATTATTTAAATATTTTATAGTACGTATAGAAAAGTTCTGAAATCTGCCAAAATTGATGAGCTTTTTTCGTAAAAGCTATGATTGCTTTCTTAGCATGGAGTTAATATAAAATGTAATAAATATCCCGGAAATGGCTGTCGTGGGTCCTTATTACCATAAATAAAGTGTTATGTTGTATGAGTTTATGTTTTGGTTTTCAAAAATGATTTATGACTTCAAAACCTCCATATATTCATAAATTTTCGAAAGACAAATTCATAATCTTATTTGCAAAATAGGTTCTGTGTTAGATTATGTGAAATTTATACTTTTATTTATATTAGAAATTTCTAAATCCGTAAGATGATGGTATGAGGATATAAAAAATGGTAGTATAAAGAAATATAATAAACTGTCTTGTTTTGAAATTATTTTAAAGTTATAAAAGAATGGGATTTACATACTGAAATTTAATACCGAATTTGTAAGCAATTGTAAACAATAATAAAAGATTATTATTTAACTTTTATTTCTGAATGAAAATTTACGGTGCATTAAAATATATTTATAAGAACAAGCTCCAAAAGATTCATCACTTCATAAAAAAATACAGAAAATACATCATTTCTTGTACAATAATGACTGCAATTTTGTCACGAGTTGAAAATAGAAAGCTATAAATCTCCCCGAAATTACTTCTTTTCGACCTGATTTTGATGTAACTAAAGGAAACGAAATCCCGACATCTGATCCTCAATGTGTTCATAAATCTTCAGAGGGTAAATTGTATATTAGGTTCTGCTTTTTCTTTCTCCTTTATGTTACCTAATCCCAGATTTGCATTTCTATTTGCATCAGAGATTTCTAAATCACAAAGAAATCACAAACTGTATTATTCGAAAATTTAGTTTTTATATTATTTTATTTATTTACATTCGTATTTTACAATTTTATTCATTTTAAAAGAAATCCAAATTTTACATAAAAATTACAGTTTTAGGCGAGATTCAGTTCTTGAATTTTCGTTACGGGAGAATATATCGTATGTTTAAAAAAATTCACTTAGTACAATGACATCTCATTTATACGCAATGTTCCGAAATTAATTTTCAGTACCACGTTTTCTGGAAAGCAAAATTCTCCTTATGAATTCCTAGATGAAATACTGCAAATATTATTCTTCATAAATAGCGGTACGAAAAAAAAATATTTTTGTACCTCACATATAAGTGAGAGGTCACTGTACAGGGTGGGTGATCAGAAAATGAGTATACATCTGACAAATTAATACTTCACGGCATAATGTACGTAGAGAGGTAAATATTGACACACATGCTTGGAATGGCATGGAGTTTTATTGTAACCAAAAAAAAAAAAAATTCAAAAAGTGGCCGACAGATGGCACTTCATATGATAAGAAAAAAAATAATTAGCATAACAACTTAAGACAAAGCAAAGGCGATGTTCTTCAGAACAAATGCTCAACATGTCCACCGTCATCCCTCAACAATAGCTGTAGTCAAGGGACAATGTTGTGCCCAGCACTATACAGCATATCTGTAGTTATGGTGAGAAATTGGCGTTGGATGTTGTCTTTTAGCATCCCTATTCATGTCGGTCGATCGCGGTAGACTCGCGACTTCATGTAACCCTAGAGCCAAAAATCACACGGACTGAGATCTGGGGACCTGGGAGGCCTCGCATGAGGAGAATGGTGGCTCACCACGCAATCATTCCCTAATGACGTACGCAAGAGATCTTTCACACGTCTAGCAATATGGGGTGTAGCGCCATCCTGCATAAAAATCGCAGGTGTTTATCAGACAGACTAGGGATAATGAGATTCTGTAACATATCGGCGTACCTCTCACCCGTCATACAAACAGTTTCAAACCAGAATCATGCATTTCCTGGAAGAAAAAATGCAATATAACGGTAGATGTGGTAAAGGAACACCACACTGTGACTAACTCGTCATGCAATGGAGTTTGCAAGAAAGTTGTAGGATTTTTGGTAGCCCAAATTCTGCAGTTGTGGGTGTTGACAGATCCTCAGAGTGAGAAATGGACTTCGTCGGTCCACAACACGTTAGACAACCAACCGTCATCTTCCGCCATCTTTTGAAACGCCCACACCGCAAATGTTCACAGCTTCACAAAATCGCCAGGTAACAGTTCATGATGACGCCGGATTTTGTACGTGTAGCATCCGAGTGTACAGCTTAGTGCTACCCAAACAGTAGTGTATGGTATGTCAGTGCGAAGTGCGACTTCACAAGCGCTCACTTCCCCATGCTTAGACGAACCCGCTACAATCTCTGTTTCTTCCTGAACAGTCTGAGCAACATTAGCACTTGCTCTCGGTCGGTCACTGTGGGGCCCTTTTTCTAAACAACCCGTGTCTTCGAACTTTGAGATCATTCTCTTCACAGCTGCAATTGTCATAGGACCTTTACCCGTTCGAATACCCTTCCTATCACGATGGGATCGTAAAGATACTGTAGCACATCCCCCATTTTGATACTAGTGCTTCACTAACATTGCCTTTTCTGGTAATGTCAACATGCTGCGATTACTGGTGCATCTGATTCTCTCTCTCTCATTACAGCTTCTTTTATACACGATTCTCAGGCAGCGTCACTGATATTTTGATGTACACTGCCATCTACCGGCCTTTTTTTCAACTTTATTTTGTGCGATTACATTAAAATTTTATGTCATTCCAAGCATGTGTTTTAATTTTTACCTCTCTACCTACATTATTCCGTGAATTATTAATTTTTCAAATGTATACTCATTTTCAAATCACACTGTATTTAACGTTGGCTGTGCGATTTTTATTTTTCAATAAAAATATACTAGTCTTTATTAAAAACAAAAATAGAGGAACACTTTTCGTAGACAATAACTCTTTAAAAAGATTAGGCATGATCAGAGTTGCCAGTGTGGCCTCCATTTTTATTTCCAAATTTCACATTCATACAGGAAATTTCAAAAGCAGAATCTGCACTTTATATAATTACAAATTATTTGTTATTACATAAAGCAAGAAATACTCTTTTTTAATTTCCGAGGCGAATATGGAATTTCTGATTAAATATCGAGGATAAACTGGAAATCCTAGACTTGATTTGAGTTTCTTCGTGATTCTGCGGTTTGAGTCTCTCCAATTCCTACGCTCGTTTTATTTGGCCTACTTTACATTTACAACCACTTTGGTATATTTTATTTTACGAATATTAATAAAAAAAAATATCGGATACTTTAAAAAATTATTGATAAAGATCAGAGATAAGTATTAAACAGATAGCATTATCACAAAATATCATGAATCCCTTTGTTAAGCCCTTATAAAACTTGTTAATTTCACACATTAAAAATAATTACTTTGGGGGCCAATTTAATTCTCACACGCCATTACCGAAGTAGATATTACATAGTTGGTAACCTTATAGATTTTTTTTTAATAATACCTTTTCCGAATTATTGCGAAATGTATTAATTCTTAATCTACTGACTGTACTTATAAGTACCACTCACTTTAAACATTCATCCCATAGTGAATATTACTAACATTCTAATGGCACTTTGCAAAAACACTCTTTTAACTTCAATTTATCCGGATACATAATTTATCGAAACTAAAATATATAAAAAGTGAAATAATTAAATTATTTGAAATGCTTTGCAATTTATATGATCGAGAAAATTATCTCTAATTATTTTTTGATATGATATTTTTATATGAGAGAATTTTGCATTTAATAATACTTTCTATTACAATTTCTTATCTATAATCTATGAAAATTGGTATTCTTCTATCTTTTTTAAGCTATTGCATTTGCTCAACATCAGTCGTAACTAAAGAGAAATTTTAAATAAAAATAGTTTTACCGTAACTTCCGGTGTTTATGCCACAGAACAATTATATCTTAACCCAACGAGAAATTTTATTTTAAAAAATGTCGCTAAGTGCTGATCTGATATTTTTTCCCTTTATTTGCAAAATAAAATTTCTGGTTTCAACAGACTTATTTTAGCCACAACTTATAGGTCGTAAATTACGGTATAGCATTTAAATTGTAATTTCTACATAAAGATCAATACTGTTTTAAAATTAAATTTATTAAATATGAATGCACTTTTATTTATACTTGATTAAAGAAAAGAAATATATTTAATTGGGAAGAGATTGTATTAACACTAGAACTACCAAGAGAGACATTTTGACGGTTTTAAAATTTCATGCATAAAAATTTTATATAATTTATGTATTGTTCTAGAATTTTATGATATGACTTTTAATGGAGCATCAGAATATTTAAATATTCCTATTCAATCTGCACTCACCCACTTTAATTTCCATAATCAGTATGACCTATACCTAATTATACAAAGATCCGTCAAAATGACGACTTTGGAAGGGCTGCCACGGGCAACTATTTTTTAATTGTACCTCGCACCACCATTTCAAAACAAAAATCTTTGATATAGCGTTTGACAACATTTGCAAGAGAAATATACTAAAAAATTTATTTTCTTAAAATAGTGGTGCGAATGGAATAGAAAAATAGTCGCCTGTGCAGCCCTGCGATTGCAATTTCAAAGTTTAATGATCCAAAGTATTCGGCAGCCGTTATAACGGGATCTATTTTACTCCGATTACGATTCAGTTTAGTACTGAACGGTCTGACTGATAAAAGTAATCAGGAGACAATCATTAACAGTTTTGCTTCTAACGTGATAAAGTTATTGGTGAAAAGTGCTAAGTGTAATCTGTATAAAGTCCAATCTCGGAAAGTAGTATTGTAGAAAGTCTAATTGCTTTCCAATAAGTCATACACAGCTTGATTTCCGACAGCCGATGGTACTCACTAATAGAGGAACCCTACAATTCTTCGGAATAACAGAAGACGTGGCTTATCAAATGTGCTATAATATAAATATAAATAGAAACTGTTTTTGTTTGTTGTTTTATTAATAATTAATGGATTATTATATTAAATGTTGTTTTTGTTAAATTATATTCTTTTATTTACATTAACTAAGTCAAAAGTTACGATGGAAGCCATGATAAAAAATCCGTCAATTTGATGAATGCGGTAAAACTAGGTACAGTCGTGGAAAAAAAAAAAAAAAAGTAAACACGCCCTACTAACTTCTCAACAAATTATCGTAGAAGAAAGTTACTGGTACCGAACGATTGGAAATAAAGTCTACTTTTAAATTATGTATAAAAAATTTGTTTAAGGGGCCATCTACATATTAAAACGAACCATAACTTTGTTTTTTTTCAATAGAAGTACACAATTCTGACAGCACAAATGAACTGTACACCTTTCAATTAGCCTATAAACAAATGTTGATGCAATTCATGCCATAAGTTTCCGAGAAATAAATTATTTTAAAACGAGCGTATTTTAACGGCTGTATCCAAATTAAAATTCCGAACTCGATTGTTAACCGAGAGAGTCGCCTTCTTGATCAAGGCACGTTTAAGCGTCAGTGAAACCTGTTTGATTACAGGATAGAAGAATAAATTTAAAAAAATTTACTCTCTTCTATCATAGACGGCCCCTTAAACCATCATTTTGCCGTTTTTGAAGCATAATTTGAAAACCCGCTTGGAAGAAAAATGTGAAATTTTGGATTTCCATAAAGCAGGACTAAATAAATCTAAATCCATGAAAAAAAATTGTATGTTGTAATTCATAATTTTTTCGAATATTAATTTCATAATTCATAATTCATATCATAAAATTATAAAAATTGCAAATTCAACGTATTTATGTTTGGGTATATTAGTATTATTGCTACACAAAAAAATAACTCATTAGGAGCATAATTTCAGGAGATATAAATAAAAATATGAAAATGTAATTTAACATTAGAAGTACTAAATTCTGAATGTCTATAATTCAAAAACCTATCATTCGAATGACTTGAAATTTGGTTTCTATGTATATTTTGAACCGAAGATTTGAAATATCTCGTTAAAGTTGGGTACTGCCATTGAAAATAATGAAGTTTGGATTCGCTTTAATATGTATCCCAACAAAAAGTTTTCGGTAAAAAAAAAAAAAAGCGCCAAGTTCTCCTTAATGTTTCGGCCAGAAAAAGTAGTGATAGCTGAAGTTCGCACAAGTTAAAAGCCAAACATCCCAAATCTTTCATTGAAAATGGCTTCCTGCGACTTGGCCGTTAATGCCTTCTACAGCATTTCAAAATTAATGATTGGAAATTACGCATTTATGAATTATTTAAATATTAAAAATAATATTAGAATGCAAAGAGGCAAATTGACATAAAGACATTATAAGTAAAAGATTTCTGATAACTACCATTCAGTTTCAACAAACATTAGTTTTGATTACAGATCATTTAGTCCATTTGTGGTTTAATTGCCATTTTGTACGGTCTAAAGCTAAAGTCATTAACGTAAAACCCAAGAAATAACACTAAATTTACTTACTTCAAATCTCACAACATGTTACATTATATTTTATAGTATAATATTGAAATCTTGTGTATTGACGAAAGAGATTTTTTTCGTTTGAACATTTATTATAGTTTGTTTCCTTAGGAGGTACATTTAAGAGGTATTCGATTTATAAACTGTTAAAAGCTGATACTAATTATGTTTTAGCAATTAGAGATATTATCTCCTGAATACAAGTATTTTGTTATTTTTAACTTCTAAGCATTTAAATAGACTGAAGTTGTTTAAATGCTTTTTTCAAATGTGTATTTTATTTCTGTACTCTGTGCCACAAAATGCCTAAAATAATCAAAAAATGTAGTTGACATGTAGCTCATTTGTACATATTTTAAAATTTGAAAAACTCTCTCGAAGGCATTAACGGCCAAGTCGCAGGAAGCCATTTTCAATGAAAGATTTGGGATGTTTGGCTTTTAACTTGTGCGAACTTCAGCTATCACTACTTTTTCTGGCCGAAACATTAAGGAGAACTTGGCGCTTTTTTTTTTTTTTTACCGAAAACTTTTTGTTGGGATACCACTACTTTTTGTATGTTTTTTCAAGTTTGTTATTCTGAACTATATTAATATGAAAAAACTTGAATTTTGGTACTTTTATGTTAGCCGGGAGCAAATCTCCTCATTAGCTTTCTGTTTTTTCGCCAATAGCAGTTTTCATTTTTCACATGTGTAAATTAGAAACAATGCTTTGATTTTCAAATAAAATATTTTGGTTTATGTTATTATTTCTTATTTATTTATTTAATCATTTCTATGTTAAATATTCTATTAAATAAAATAAGGGAAATGCATCTATTTTAAATGAGATGACTGAAAAGAATATATCTTTAAATGAAATGAATGCAATATGAACAATGGGAGTTGGGAACAGTATTTGGCGATTTGCCACTTGCGCCCGGCTAACATAAAAATACCTAAATTTATTTCATTGAGCTTTACAAATTTATACTTTATTTCTTTTTATATTAAAGTACTAACCGCCTCTAGCAAGCAGTATTTACCGTATTAATTCCATGTTAAACGTTGCATCATGTTACTGTTATTCATAATTTAATTTACTTGCCCATTCTTTTGCCAAGTCGGAAGCTTTTGATAGAGAAATCAAGAACTCTTTACGGTCATGGAAGCACATCATATATTTTGTGTTGCTATGTATTTCATCTTTCGTGGCAAATATCTCTTAACTCACTTATGCATGTTTCCTTAGCAGTTACGATTCGTTCTCTAATGCGGAAATTTTTAATCCTACTAAGTAATCTTTTTTTAATTGGGCTCATTGCCAATTGTTGTATTTTAACTGATACGACTGGGTACAAGGGAAATAGTTCTTATGAAATCCTTTGACAATATCTGCATTTGCATTAAACCATATTGATGCTAATATCTTTTTGTTTCACGTTAACCTTTTCAATAGACTCGATTACGGAAGAATAGAAGGTCTACCGGCTCACTGCCATCATCCATTTGAAAATCTATCATTCTTCTCATCTGATCGTGTTGAAGAATTAGTCAATGTGCCATGGTTTTATGATTTTAGCTAATTTTATTCGAAACCTGAAAACTAAAATGCGAGGAACCCGATTATAGAAGATTCATTCTAACGTACATATCGATTAACAGGTTACATATTATAGAATTATAATAACCATAAGGGGAACTGGCAGTTTCAATGCTTTAATAGTTTCTGTAAATTCTCTTTATATAATACAGAAGTTTTAGCGGTGTAAAGATTAACAACATAGTCACAGTAAGTATAATGACAGTACGATATAATAACAATAGCAGAGGTTTTGGGCAGTGACGATACTATTAGCACTTTGAAAATATTAGTACGTTATATCATTTAACTATTCAGATGATATGCGGAAAAATAAAAATAGATGGCTCGCATTAATAATTAACTCATTGAAAAATAGCCACTAGCGTCAAATATTTGCCAAGCTTGGCGAGATTTAGCAAAGTTTCGCCAAATTTGGTAATATATCATGTCAATTCTCAAATTTGGCGACAAAAAATATTTTGTTTATTCTGACGTCAAAATAATACATTTATATTATGTATTATACACATACCTATAATATGTATGATGCAAATGTATTACGTATTATATGCATATTTATAATATGTATGATGCATATGCATAAGTTCATTAACATCACTAAAACGCACTTAAAGGAATAGTGTTCCATAAATAGTAGGGATAATTGCCAGATTGACCAGAGTGCTATTGAGATTAGAATTCCGACATTTATAATAGACCGGGAGGCATCTGCACACACCATCACCTCATCGAGTTTACAGCTGAAATTTTAGGATTAGTTAAAACTAGATTGGCATATTTAAATGCAACTAGTCTGTTAAGTCATATCTTGGTAGAAACCACCTGAAGACCTAATTTAAGTGGTTAACTGATAGGTTTACTATTGTATTTTCCTGCATTCAAAAGTTTGGAAACATGGAGGAATGGGTGCAGGAAAACACAATGGAAAATCCACCAATTAACCCGTAAAATCGGGTCTGTAGGTAGTTTCCACAAAGATATGACTTGGCAGACCAGTTACATTTCAATACGCTAATCGATAAATAATTAATTCTAAAATTTCAGCCGTCAACTCGATGAGATGATGATCTGTGCAGACGCCTCCCGGTCTTTAATAAAATTTGTTTTAAGGAAATAAAAGATAGAAAGATGGACAGATAAACTGAAAGATTTGCCTTATTAAGATTTTTGTAAAAGCATATAAAAATTCATTCAGCTTGAAATCATGTAACACCTTTATAACTCAGGCTAATTTTCTGTAATCGGGTTTTGTCGACCAACATATCTTATCTATAACTATAATATTTCTTTTACAGATTTAAAATTAACAATAAATTAACAGTAAGTAGGCTAATAATACAATATAATAACATTAGCAGCGGACTTTGGACGCCGCATCTTTCGCACATCGTTAAAGACAGTTTATTAGTTACACATTTCATTTAATTAAAAGGAGATTTTTAAACTTTCATATGGAATTAGGATATTTTTCCACTATAGCATAGCTGCCAACATCTTCCGCTTTTTCAGACCACAAAAACTTTATAGTAAATTTTACCATTTTAAATCGCTGAAATGTTCCGATTAAATAAAGCAGAGTTTTCTATTAAATTTTTCCGGGCCAAAAAATCGGAAGAGTTGGCAGCTATGCTATAGGGGCCTTGGCATTTTTTAAAAATCTTTGCGCAATTCGGACTTCAGAAACTGAGATATGTTGCCAAATGATATAAACAACTATGAAAACAAACCTGCTGAACTTTTAAGATATTTATATATGTATTTGGTACTTCTTAGTTATCCCGTCGACCAATTTCGCCAAATTATATAAATCGCCAAACCATTTGCCAAATTATACACATTGACATAGTTTTTATTTTAAATAACGAAAGAACAAATAAATTAGTAAAACATTAATAAAAATACGAATAAAACGTCGAATTAATGGTTGTATTGGCCATTATTGGCATTTAATCTTACAATTAAGTAATTAATGGCAAACCATTATTGGCATTTAATCTTACAATTTGGCGGCAGTAATTTGGTCGACGGGATAACCAAGAAGACCATGTATTTATATACAATACATATAAACATTTTATTTATACATGTATAAAATATTATTTTTTATATACAAATTATTTATGTTAGTATATAGAAATAAATAAACGGTTCCTTACATTAAATAAGTTGTATACATATTGAAAAAATTGCTTGTGTATATGACACAGTAAATAGGTTGCCAGAAAATACGTTATTATCAAATTTCTTTTCTCGTCAAGGCTATTTTCTGTATTTCGCCAAGGCTACTATATCAGAAACGTACCGAATTGCGGTTATATTTTGTTAAATGTTTTGTTGTTTTAATATCGTAAATATATCATAACCTATACTGATTAAAATTTTTAGGTATATTCATTTTTTCTATTTAACAAACATCTTTGAAAAAGCATATATATAAAATATTATTCTGCTTGAAATCACGTGACTCCCTTCAAAACTGGCGACCAACATTGGCACAATTGAATGCGTTAAGGAACTGTTTACGTCCAAATGAACACCCCCTGTTTGAAGAGTTTAGAGGCGGAAATTCTGTGTTTTCAGATTTTTCTGGTTAATTGTGCTACAAACCCGACTTACTTGTGAAATTTCATGATTCTACGACTTTTAGAAGTACCTTAGTTATTTGATGATGCGAAGTGAGTCAGTGACAAAAAAGCGCTTTTTCGGAATTTAATATTTCGAAAACTACTAAATATAGAAACATGAAATCGTGGAACCTTAGTTCAGTTTGACCGTACGAACATGTGTATAAAAGAAAAATTTCTATATCTCTCCCTAAAACGATGTTATGAGGGGGTGAAAAGTATGCCGAAATGGTTCAGGAAAAGGTAGCTTACGGCTTGTGCGAACTTGGCGGACGCACTGCCGTGCTCCCAGATATGGCCCCTAAGCAAATTTTATACGCACCATTTAAAAGTAGACTTTATTTCCAATCGTCCGGTAGTAGTAACTTTTGTCTACGATAATTTGTTGAGGAGTTAGTAGGGGGTGTTTACTATTTTTTTCCACGACTGTACATATTTAACATCGGCAATTCTACTGTTAAAGGTGTTGATCACTCTGCTTCGGTATTCTTCTCCGTAATCTTAAGTCTATGGACATTTGATGCATTCGTATATTTAAAATATCTTCTCCGGAAATACATATTTTTGACATCTTTCTTCTGTGAACTCTTCTTAAAGCATGTCTATTTTCTTCTTAGTTTTCAAAATATTTCTAAAATCTAGGCTGAATTTAATATTTTATGTGTTAAAAAGCGGGCGAACTGTGAGTAAGATTTTAACACTTCATATAAAGTTAAATTTTTACTTTAGAAATATTTTGAAAACTAAGAAAAAAAGTGACATCTTCTAGGAAGTATGCACACAAAATAGAAGTAAAAAACAGTTATTTCCATAGGAGATCTTTCAAATATACGAATGCATCAAATGCCCATAGACTTAACATTACGGAGGAGAATTTCAAATCTGAGTTACCAGCCCTCTTAAGCATCCGCCAGTTTAGGCAATATTGCTATAGGAATGATGCCTTCAAAGAAAACTTTAAAAGGGAAAGTGAGCCGAATTGTGGTTCTGTACGTCTAAAATCCAGAAAGGTTTCCATAGTCCCCCCGGCTAAACAGCATGGGCATGGAACTCGCAAACAGCGGCCAACATGCTAAAGACTGGGCCACCGGACCCTGAATACTAGGACTAAACGCTGACACAAAAATAGCGGATTTTTTTCAGCGTGTGTACGGTCCCTTGAATTTTGGTACCAATACTTTTTTTAAGTTTTATTCTCTTCACATTTCTGAGAGTAAAGAAAGCCAATATAATCTTTTATAAAATAATGGTGTCTAAATATAAGGAAATGTACATATGTGAAAGAAAATCCGCCTTCAGCTGCCAACATTTTTTGTTAGCGCTTAGGGGAAATGACCGGGATCGGTAGCAACTCAATATAATGACTGAAAAGTGAGGATGTTTGAGAAAAGGTATTTAGTATTAAAATTATAAGATGTGTTTCATGTGGCAGAGCAAAATAATGAAACTGATTGTGTTTAAAATGCTAACAAACCTTTAACCCCTTAATTCTCGCTCACGTGATATTCATGGGCTGTGTCTTTTATTCAGACTGTTTGATTCTCACCAGTTTTATAAAATAGTATAATTGGTTTTATTATGGTATCATTTTAGCTGTCATTCAATAAGGTGAATATTTCTTTTTCTAAAAAAGTGGTACCAGTAAGCAATTTGAATTATTAAACCGTAATTTAATGCGACCGCTAAGGAGTTAAATAACTAACGATTAGATCTCACTGGCAGCTCTTTTTTTGTATTAATTTTCCCAACAAAGTGTTTAACACGTTCACGGCGGCGCGGTGGGTCAAACTCGACTGTCTGAGAGTTGTCAAGTCTCCGGCATTTTGCACATCAGTATTACTTTAGAGAAAATGTTGTGCCTTTAATTTGCCCAATTGCTCTAATTAAATAAAATAACATTTTGTGTATTAAAATACTGGTATCCAAAAAAGCCGGAGACTTTGCAGCTGTGAGACAGTCGAGTGTGACCCATCGCGCCGGCGTGAACGTGCTATTAATTTAACATTTGTATTTAAGGATTTTTTTGTGTTTATTGCGTAGACTTTTTTGCGAAATTTATTGAAAATGAAAATGTGATTAATTTATCCATTAACGTAATATATATATATATATATATATATATATATATATATATCTATAATATAATTACAAATCATAATCTATTCCAATTACATGCATATATATATATATAGCTACTTATTTATTCTTTCATTTTTAAAATGTTGAATTTATTTAAATATTCAGAAAAAATGTGAGACACACTGGCTTCCAAAATTAAATGTACGGTGACCGATTGATTTCGATTGTACACGTTTTGTCAAATATCTACTGAAATTCTTAACGAAATGTCCTTGAACTTCGAGGATGCAAAGATTTTGACCATATTTTTCGGTGAAGATTTAGTGTCAGGACCAACAATGAATTTAATAATAAAATAATGTTTCTGAACACTCATATAACAGAAAATGCTCAAAATGGCCTGTCACTATAGCAAATGACTTTGCGGGTCCTGTTTTACTTTTCAGGCATTTGTGTAATAGAACGGGAGCCGGCAGCACAGACAACCACCTCATCAAGTTGGAGGGTGAAATTCCAGAATTAGCTAAAACTCGATTCCCATTCTAAAACGCAATCGGTCTGCCAAGCCATATATTTGTGGATGAAAACCTAAAAAGCGGATTTTAGCGATCTACTCTTAGATTTACTGTTGCGTTTCCCAGCACCTAAAGATATGAAACATGGCAGACTGGGAGCAGGAAAACACTATGGTATCCCTACGAGTCAACCGATAAATTAGGATTTTTAGGTATTTTCCACCAAGGTATGACTTGGCCGAGCGATTGCGTTTTAACCCCTTCGGGACGAGCGTCTATTACAGAATTTAAAATCTTTACTCACCGGATTTTTAAAATAGAAATTTTTGCTTAACTGAATCGGGAAAATGCTCGGATTAAATAAGGTAAAATTTACAATACAATTTTACTGCTGAGAATAATGACCTATTCTGAGCAACTACCGCGGCACGAACACCGGTCGCTCGTCCACAAGGGGTTAATATGGGAATCGATTTTTAGGTAATTTTGGAATTTCAGCCTCCAACTCGACGAGGTGATGTCTCATGGTTCGTAGGCCTCCTTGAATTTTACCGTCAAAACATTTTTCGGCACCAGTATTATCTTATAGAAAATCTCTTCCCAAAAGAAGGCGAAATTTTGCGCGTTTGACCTAGATTTCTTTTTCTATAAAAAAAGATATAGCATGATTCGTACGGGGCCGTGAATTTCCCGACAAAGAAATTCTTCGGTACCAGTATTTTCTTATGGAAAAATCTCTTCTTATATAAGGCGAAATTTCGTCCGTTTAAACCAGATTTATTTTTCTATAAAAAAATACTGATATTTGGCCTACCCTGATATTTGGCCTTATAACGGTACCCGTACGAACCCTGTATAGGCAATTTTCCAGTAGAATTAAAAGGTATCCATACGAACCTAGGCTCTGTGCTTCCGACTCCCGGTCTATAAGCATAGTACTCATATTCGGGAAGGTGTTATTGTTGTATAACATTTATAACATGTGTTATAAATGTTATATATTACACGTTTATTTTCACTGAATCGTGTTATAAATTTTTCACGTCTCTGTGAAAAATTCAAATGTATTTCATTTATAGCATACAGAGTTTTCAAACAAGTTTAACACTACTTTCCGAAAATAAGAAAAGGAACCGTAGAAACACTATACTGCAATTAAAGTATAAATATATTGAATATTTGATGATATATGGATATAATTATAACTGCTCATGCTTGAAATATTTCAATATGTTTATTTATAGTTTCGTCGAGCAACGTATATAAAAAGTCCAATCAAATTATGTAAACTAAGTCAAACTAAGAAAGACGCTGCTGATTAACAAATTGTGGAAAATCTCTTATCGTAAAGTCACTTTTCGAAAGTAATTCTCTTTATTACAATATTTTTCTTAATTTTTATAAACTGTCGACTCTAACATCAATAATCTACATCGAAATGCTATTTAACGTTAAAAGAAACGGTTTCATCACAAGCACACACACATATATGTACGCGTGTGTTATGTTATTTTTCAAAGCTCTGTGATTAAAAGTTTAGTTTGTGCAAGAATTCTCCAATGTTTTCGTTTTGTTATACAGTAAAATATATGCAAATGAATCTTAAATGTCTATACTAAAGGATCATCTTAAAGTTTATTTTTTCTTTGCTTTTTAAGTTCTTCTTTCAAATTATATGTAACTTAGTCTTGTCCTAAAAATAGAAAAAAATGAATATTGAGGGATTACTTATGTAAGAGAAAAAGAAAGAAGAATATATTTTGATATGGTGATTTAAAGATAAATCTATCACACGCCAAAGAAAAGCTTTTTAATTAAAATATGTAGTACTAAACATTGGATATTTATATTTCTTAAAAAAAAAGTTACTTGATTATACAAAAAAAAAAGTCTTTTTCGAAAAACTGAGTAGCATTAGAGTACTTAATTAAATTTAATTAAGATAACGTTTAATAGAAAAAAAATCCAATACTTTTAATGAGGTAGGGTGTTTCTAATCGACGAAAGTATCTCATTTATTTTTTAAAGTCATAAACTTTGACCTTATAATAGATTCGAAAGTTTTAAATACCAAGTTTTCATTATCAGTTTGATTAACGAAATTTTTAATTACTCGTAATAGCTCACAACTTAAGTGAAACTGTAACACAAATTGAAATACTTATGACTTAATTAATTTGAAAATTTATCTAAAGCGTCATGTCAAGATTTTTGACTTGACTTATTTTTGTTTTATATTTTATTAAAAGGTAATGTTTAATTTAAATACTTTATTTTCTAATTTATCCTTTCAACGAACACAGTGATAATATTTGTTTTATTTGACAATATATATACACATATTTATATATGTATATATGTATATATTATGTGTATATATATATATATATATATATATATATGTATATATGTATATATTATGTGTATATATATATATATATATATATATATATATATGTATATATATATTTATCTTGGAAAACATCTGTTTTATTTATTGGATTTGTAATTTTAACAAAAGTTTCTTTTGAAAATTTTAATACTACTTTAACTGCTATTAATATTTTTTTAAATTATTTTTTGTAAGTATAATAAAATTCTAATTGAATTAAAAAAAGTGTGTATTTCTATATCATTTGATTTACAAATTTACACTGAAGCATCTCAGATCGAACTTTAAATCGCAAATCAAAACACTTGCTGCTTATTTCTATTATACATATATCTAATAATAAGGCTAATTTAACTAAGATGAGAAATTACTAAGTTGAGAGAAAAATCGTGACACTTTTATAATGAGATAAGATATTCTAAATAATATACAAAAACATGTACTTCATTTTTAGAATCTGTGCCACATTACTTTAAAATATGTTTTAAAGTTTCATCCCATTCATTAAATAGATTTATTTAGCATATGTGTACTATTTTTAATTGAAAATTTATGTGAAATTTTTCGTAAGTTCAAACATGTCTTCGTTAGAAGAAAAATTAATTAAAACCATGATTTAATTGGGTCATTTATTCAATTCTTGAATAATTTTAATATGGATGAGATTGTATCACAGCTTTTTACATTTTGACATGTAGTACATCATGTATTAATTAAAATATAAAATCATGTAAAGTGTCATTTGAACCCCAGCGATATATATTATTTCTTGTTAATATTTTAAGGAACTATGTGCGATTTTTAATTATTTATTTTTTGTTATTTTTTAGTAATATAAAGTCATTGATAAGAATTGATGTTTTAATTATGATATTGTTGTATATTTCTTAATGAATTTATTTTAATAATAAAAACAAACTTTAACAATTTAACCATGTAATGATTTAACAGGACTTTGAATAAATATTTAACATGAATGTACAATTTAATTAAAAACTTCCATATCTCAATGATAACATCGTTTCACACGTTCGGGTCCATGGTGTATATATGCACCCATGAAAAGTGCTTAAAACGCTTGAGTTTGATACCAGTAAAAAAGGAAAGCAAAATTGATTTATTTAACTACGACATTTTTGTGATTTACAAAGTTAATTCAAATAATTAACAAAAAGTGGTGCCGAACGAATAAAATTCGTGTATTAGATACTTGTCCTGAACGGATAATAAAAGAAATATAAATAAGAGCGCATTCATTTGCAAATCAGTACTAAATTTGTTTACTATATTATGTTTTCAAAATAGTAATTTCTTTAAAAAGTTAGTATAATATGGTAAAATAATTGGATTAAACGACATAAGATTTTTAAAAATTTTTTAATAAATGAAATGTTTTTACATGATTACAGAAACAATTGTTATTTGAAAATTTATGAAATATAATGTTGTATTGGTTTTGTAATTAAATGTATCTTTCACTAGTTAGATTTAATTAGTAGGCATCTACTTTTTTATTAATCATGTTATTTGAAACTGTAAGAGAAAATTGAAAACGTATGTATTATTAAAGATAAATAGATCAAATTATAATACACATTTACCATATTTTCTTGTGAAACTACAAGTATTTAATTGTGCATCCGGTTAAGCTGATTTTATATGCAATTTAAAATTAAATATGTAATGCAGATTTGAAATTTTTACATTGTATATTAAACTAGTAAACGCATACTACAGTGCATTTGACATTTTTTGGCATTTGAAGTCCACAGAAGAGGTCATTGCTTTGGGGCTTATAGCTACAACGGCTGTCGCCTCGAATGATCCTTTATTTTATACATAGAAATAATTACACAAACCAGACATACCAATTTCGTCAATATACAAGGACAAGATCGCACAAGAAAATTAACAACACCTGCGAATTATAGCCGGAAGCTCCACAATGGAGCCAGCTGGAGTCGAACCCGCAGCCCCCCTACTCTCTCAAGCAATTTGTGGCGTGGTGCCTTAACTACTCGGCCACCGAGGCCCAAACATACACACAGTAACATAATAGTAAAGTGTTTATTTGTAACAATTTATTTTAATAATTCTGATGTAGAAATGAAATTCTACGATGTCATTTGGAATAATTCAAAACATATGTTTTCTTCAGAAACAACCATTTGATGCGTCTTGTGGCACAAAATTTTTGTTGCTGTGTTTTACTATTATATATATATATACATATATATATATAAAGAAAATCATTGGTTAACTCTCGATGAACAATAAGATGATATGTGAAAGCAGACGAACCTAGTAGAACTGCGAAACATCAACGCCCCTATTTTAAAATTATTTCTAGTCTGATTTTCCCTCTTGCCTATTGCGTAAGATGTCCTATTCTTGTATGGTTGTAAAGGAAAAAAAAAACATATGAGAGGAAAAGAAGAGCAAATTCCTTCAAGAAGTATATAGTTATCAAGTTATCAGTGTAAAAAACCCCTGAAAAATAAAACTCTAACTCTGTTATTATTATTATCGTCAGCATAATTATTTTTTCCTTTTATTATTTTTTCTAATTAAAAGATGATATTTACATTGTCCAGGTTTTATGAAAAAACTACATGGGATTTTTCAATAAAAATGTGCCTTATTTAACAGTTGTTTTCGTCATATGAAGTGGTTTTCAAATGACCAGTTAAGACCAATCTACAGAAGAGTTGCAAAGACTAGGAAAAACCCGGTTTAACCCTTTATCTACTGACGGTACTTATAAGTACCACTCACTTTAAACTTTTATACCATAGTGAATATTACTAATATTCTAATGGTACTTTGCAAAAAACGCTCTTTCAACTCCACTTTATCCGTATACATGGCAGCAGTTTTTCTAGGTTTGTTATTTTAGAGAGGACTAAGACTATCTTTGAAGCAGTCGATGTATTTTGTACTGCCGACATTTTGTACAAATTGCCACGCTCGTCTTTTCATTGCTGCAAACACAGTAAAGGATATAAGATAAGTGTTGGATTTTTTATATGTGTTCATTATGATCTTAGAATACAATTTGATAAGCTATTTTAGATGAACGGTGTATGTATTTGATTTAACAGTTGAATTACACGGTGGTACTTATAAGTACCGTCAGTACACTGCATGTTGGAGAAAAACTTCTTGTTTACTTTTCGTCTGTGTAGTTATCCATCGTTTTCATCTGCTTTAAAATGTAATTACTAAAATATAGTGTAGTAATGATTTCCCTGGTATTTCTTTTCTGTTTCATTGTTAATTTTTCTAGGAAATCGTAAAAATTGTGGCACCGGCTCGTTTTTGCTATGCTAGAAATGGCATATGTAAATTCATATATTGCATATGTGGAGATGCGAGAGAACGTGTTGTCCCTGGAATATAGACGTCGCATAACTAAAGGAATGCTAACAAGATAGTTAACTTAAAGAAAAATATTTTTTTAACCCTTTCAAGAGCAAAACATTTTCAATTCTAAAGTGTTGAAATAAATGATTGGCACCGGAAATTGTCAAACGATTTATTTGTAAATAAGAAAAAGCCTATATTTCATATACTTGTTAAATCGAAAATATTTTCTGGTGCCATTTGAAATACCTTGTGATTTTTCTGTTATGATATTTTAGTCATAGTGTACTGACGGTACTTTAAAGTACCACTTTAATTAATTACCTATAAATAATTAAATTTCTCACGGGTGAGAATTTTTTTTTATATTTATCCTTTAATTTTCATTGTAGTAACTGAAAAAAAAATTGCAGTAGATCATAATGCGTAGATAAAGGGTTAAACCTGGGAATAGACCAGATTTTTTAGGAATGAAACAAGCGCTTTGGAAATAAATCGGGTCTATTGGAAATAAATATGGTAATAAACCGGTTTTTTGCTACTATAATCGACACCAAACTCCCCGAAAGTTTCAATTAGTTGTCAGTAAAAATGGCATTTCCAGAATGGACAAAGTAGCTTGATCGAAACTTGCACTAGCAGCTTTATATACAACTTACATTGGACCATCTGTTAAACTGGCTAAATCACTTAAATTGTTTTGTGAACAGCCTTTAGACAGCCAATAGTAACATGACATACTATGATTTAACATTTCAAACTCAATTTTCAGAACAATGTGGTGCAATCCACTTGTTCTCAATTGCTCATATAATGTGGCCTATTATTTTGTCGGAAGAATATTTTATATAACACATACCGGAAACATATTGAAAGAATATTTAATATATATATTTCAAAGCTTTATTCATTGCTGTACATCTGTAGTGGTTTATAAATCTTGTGGCCTAATCATTCCCTTGAGGCAGATAGGAAAGTCGTAATACTAAAATAGCGCTGGTCAAATCTTGTCATTAACCATCTCGCTGCGTAAGTAACTCTTCGCGATGAGCGTCTTTTACAGAATTTCTAATCTTTTATAGACGGTTCTTTAGAGCAGAAATTTTTGACTATTGTAATCAGGGAAAATGTCCTTGTTAAATCAGACCAAGTTTCCGCTAAAAAATAACTGGTGGGATTAACCAAATAGTATTAATTAGACGGAAAAATGCATGCCCGAGTGTTTCTCTGGCAACGTAAAAGTAGCAAAATTTGCGCAACCCAAGATTTCATCGGGGATGCATTTTCCCCGTCTAATTAACCCTCCTTGATCATTCCCAACAGTTACTTTTTATTGTAAATTTTGCCGTATCTAATCGGAGCATTTTCCCGATTAAATCAAACGAAAATTTTTGTTTTAAAAACTGGTGACAAAAGAATAAAAATTTTTAAAAGACGCTCGTCGCGAAGGAATTCAATGCGCAATTTTTGATGCTATTTTGATAAAACAATTACGCAGCGAGAGGGTTAAGATTAAAACTGACACCGAAACTACTATCTTATTTCTACAGTGATACATTTGCAAAATTTGAGAAGAGGTGTCTGCAAGGCTACTAAATTGCTGTCCAGACTGTCTCTGAAGCTTTCGATTTATACCAAACAACGGTTAGGATCAATATGTTATTTAACAAATAGAATAATCCCAATTTTTCCTAGCTTTTTAATTTTGTAAACAGACTGTCCAAACCGAATTATAAAATAAAAAAAGGTGCATGTAAAAGGAAATATAATACGAGATTAGAGAGAACTAATAAATTATATCTCTAAATAGAGCTGTTTGTACCAATAAAAGTAGGAAATAAAATTGCCATCTACGCGTTCTTGCTTACAAAGCAAAGCAGAAATATATACTAACGAATGTAAGATTTATTAATCTCATTTTCTTCTCTTTTCCTTTTCTTTTAACATTTTCCAAAATTATTAGTATTGATTATGAGCTTACATATAGAAAAGATTTCTATTTGAAAATATTGGTACAAAAATGGCTATCTGACACCTTCAACATTTATTCATAATACTGTTCGATTCATTGTTTAAACTATGGTTAGACCGTAATACGTTGTTCTTCAAGTATGCTACTTTAGACGAATTTATCTGTTGTTTATACGGTAGACGGAGCTAAAATCTAATAGAATATAGTTTTCATTAATTAAACTGTTCTCGTCGCTATAGTTCAGTGGTTCCTAAACTTTTTTCAGCCACAACTAATGTTGCTATTTGTACCGCGTAAATCAAGATTCCAAATGCTCTGAACACCACTAATTTATTAAAGTTTATTTCGCCATCTTTAAAAGCAGATAATTCTATTATTAGATATGTCGAAGAACATTGCTTTAAAATAATGGTGTCCAGAGCATTTGGAGAACCAATTTACGCAGGACAACTGGCAACACTACAGTGGTGGAAAATTGGCGCAGAGGTGGAGCCTATTGACACCACTAAATTTTATGGTATTATTAAGTTTAATAAAAACTCAGAAATTTGATCATTAGTTAAGAGGCAAAATACTACTATAATTTAGTATTGTCGATAGGCTCCACCTCTGCGCCAATTTTCCACCACTGACACTAGTCACACTCCATCGAAGCATTTTTAAATTAGTGATTACCCTGAAATATTTACCGTGAATATTCGTGAAATTTTTGGATCTGAAATCCGCCTATAAATGATATTTTACGCGAGAAAACTTTTTGGATTCCCATCCTTGTAAGGTTTAATTAATCGTTATCCTTTCCCACCCTAATATATTTCTCTGTCAGCGGACTTTCCCATTCTAATTATTGCGAATTGACTGATGTACACTCATTGCCATAAAAATTTGCGCACCAAGAAAAAGACGTCCAAATGAAATGAAATTTTACACACGTAAGTACTACTGTAATATAAGTAAGTGAGTAGAAAATCAAAGAAAAAGGATCATTTATTGCAGAAAAAAATACAAATGAACGGAAATTTTGGTACTCTGTTGGACCCCTATAGCGCGAATGCACGATGCGATACGAGCGGGCATTAAGGCATACACGTTCCGTATGATGTCCTGAGACATCTCGTTCCACAGTTGCTGTAAACGCGCCTCGAGTTCAACCAAACTCGTAGGGTGTCCAACTTGCCGTCCCAAATGATCCCAGATATGCTCGATTGGTGACAAATCTGGGGATCGAGCAGGCCAGGGAAGGGTGGTAATGTGACGGAGGCAGGCTTGTGACATCCTTGCTGTTTTATGGCCGAGCATTGTCTTGCTGAAAAATGGCTCCTTGGAGCCCTGCCACGAGTGGCAACACATGTGGCTGAAGGATGTCCTGGACGTACCGCTGGGCTGTCATTGTGCCACGGATCAATATTAGGGGTGACCGGGTATCGTAAGCAATGACACCCCATACCATCACACCAGCTGTGGGAGCAGTGTGTCGCTGTAAAGCGAAGGCAGGATTGAGGCGATCACCACGGGGCCTCCACACACGAACACGATTGTCATCGCTGCTCAAATTGAATCTAAACTCGTCGCTGAAGACGACCTGGTTCCATTCCGTTGCAGTCCAATCCCGTCGTGCGCGACACCACTCCAAACGGGGGCGTCGGTGTGTGTGTGTCATTGGCATCACACGTAATGGGCGCCGCGATACCAGATATCCTTCAGCCAGGCGCCTTGCGATGGTTCGAGAAGACACATGGATTCGTAGTGAAGGTACTGCCTGTGTCTGGATAGCGGCCAATGAGGCAGTTGGCTCTACTCATGCGTTTCGTATGATGTGACGGTCTTCTCGACGACTGGTCTGTCGAGGGCGTCCCGAGCCTGGTCACCGTGTAAATGATGTCTCTTCAATCCACTGGTCCCAATACCTCCTCTCAGTAAAATCAGAACGGCCTAATTGACGAGCTACTCGCCGAGCTGACCACCCAGCTTCCATCATCCCGATGATTCTTCCCCTCTCGAACTATGACAGCTGCTCATATTGTCTTCGATGGCTGCGTAACGGCATGTCTATCTCAGCATTTCCTTTGCAAAAGAAAAGGTACACTCAGACAAGTTCTGCTTACCAGTTTTATACTCCAAAGAGGACGAAGTTCAACGCCCTCTAGTGGCATTCGCAATGCGCCATCACGCTGCATTTCTAATCATTTGCATATCTGCCTGATATGTACCTTCATGCCAAGTTTCGTTACGATCCCACAATTATTTCTTGGTGCGCAAATTTTTATGGCAATGAGTGTATATAAACTGATTTTAAAATACATATTTCATAATGTTTATTAATAAACTTTAGATAAAATCTGCACGACAGTCGTATCAAATTTATAATTAATACATTTCATTTTGCGATACCCATTTGGAAATTTATATTTTTATAATAATGTTATTATCGTTTAGCTATTTCAAATATTTTAAGGTTGTATGCATACAATATAGTCTGTTTAACCCTTTCCAGCACAGTGTGTCTGGGTTGGGATACTAATTTTAATTCCAAACTTACGATATTCACCAAGAATATTTTAGTAAAATTTTGCTTTTACAATGAATTGTTAAAGTAACATGTTTTTAACCCCTTAACAGTGACATTTGTTTTCTTACAAAAAAGTTAAAATTGGGGCTGGACACCACTTTTTCCATACTAAAATATTTACCTTACTTAATCGAAAAGTATCTGACAATCAATAAAGATAAATTTACAGTTACAAATTAGTGGTATCAAAATGTTTTTAATATCGAAGCAAGCGCAGTGTTCTTGCCCGAATCCAGTTCGGGCCACACTGTTAAGGGGTTAATTTCTAAAAATGTCGTTTTCAAATTCCGGTGTAAGTCAATCATTTCATCATTTTACAACAAAAATTGCCCGTGCCGGAAAGGGTAAGACACAGCTTTAAGTGATTTCATGTGACATAACTGCTGAGCGAATATATTTACTTACAGGGTGATTAAAAAAATATGAGAAACATTAAGACTTGTTGGTACTCACAAAAAAAAAAAAAAATTGTCATGTAATGGATGGTCGGAAATGAAACTGCAAAGACGATAGTGCGTTCGGAAACTACCTCTCCGTAAACATTAAAGCTGCTCAATTCCTGTTGTGAGGTACCGGGAGAAGAAGAATACCATGTATGCAAATGACATCAATGACATCTGGTATAATGAAGTACGCGTATAAAATGCACGCCGCGGTAATTAAAAGCCGAGAATGCACAGTCACGACGGCGACATCAATGTTTGGGCGGGAATCATTGATGACAACCTAATAAGACCATATCTTCTGTCGAAAAGGCTTTACGGTTGGATTACATAACTTTTCTACAAGAGATACTGCCAGATTTGTTGGAAAATGTGCCAACAGACATCCGGCGGCGTACGAGGTTCAAGCAAGCCCATTGTTTGCTAGAGAAGCTACATTATCTGGAAGTGGAATTTAGAAGCCGATAAACTGGATGAGGTAGTCCTATAGCTTGGCCAAGGGTATCGTCCAACCTGTCGTATCTCTAATTAATTTTGTGGTGACAGCTGAAGAGTCTCATCTATGCGATTGTATGCCTGGTGTATTTCACATACGTTTGCCAATCCCTCCTTTGCCGCTGTTCCGCGTGCATTACATAGGTGGATGTTTGAGTAATTATTGTAATTATTTCTTAAACTCAAACCCCGCGGCCTTGCTCGCGTGTCCCGTAATAGTTGAAATATGCCAAGTGATATTTGCATGACTATTCCTTATTAGAAGAACACTTTTTGGAATAATCCAACACTTACAAATTAAGTCACAGTTTGACAAAACTTCATTATAAAAGTGCAATAGACAGACATTAGATTTTAATTAATAAGAAGAACTAAAACTAATTCGAAATAAATGATAATTTAGAAAGTATTTTGGACTTTTATGCTCATTTCATACAACATTTCAGTATTCATTTGAAGTTTTGAATTTTTTAGAAACCATCTTAACACATTTGCATCTTAAAATTAACCATCATATCAAATTCCAAGCTTTTTGTCTAACAGTCAACTACCTCTCTGGTGTTAGTGGCACCAACATAAAATTCCGAAACAGAGTTGAAATAGAATGTCTCGAAAAATGCTGAAACAGAGACTGCCACCATTAATTTGCCAGCAACATTAACAATGAAAACGGTCGGTATTTCCTAATATTCCGTAGAAAACGGAATTTAGATGTTTTTAAAGGTTTTCTTGTTGTTCCTGCCAACCAAGTGGTAGTGACACCGGCATAAAATGTAGCCCGTATAGGATCAGGGACTATCCTTCTTGATTCGCAACCAATAACTTCTGTAATCGGTTTATTATTTCCTTAGATTCCATAGAAATTGTAATTTAGGACTCTTTTAGAATGCTTTTCACTCCTTCCCTTCGCTTAACCCCTTTTTAATTTCGAATTTATTTTCGACTGATCTTAGAGGACATTTATATTTTATAAGTGACTACAGTGCTATATTTAAAGTTTCTAACCTCTTCAGTACCGCAGAATTCGCAATTTAGAAAGTTTTTTGCCCATGTAACCCTCTCGGGGTTGGGGCACCGACATAAAATCTAGCTTATGTTTGAGCAGATTCTATCACCATCAATTTGCAACCATTATGTTTGAAATCGGTTTCGTATTTCATACGATTGCATACAAATCGTAATTTAGAACGCTTATAGAACGCTTTTCGCTCACTTCATCTTTTTAAATTTGGAATTTTCTTTCGACAATTCTTAGAAAGCATTTGTGTCTCTGAAGTAATTACCATTCCAAATTTAAAATGTTAGGACCCCCTCTTTAACACAAAAACGCAATTTAGAAACATTTTTTGCTCCTGTAACTCCCAGGTGGTAGTGACAACAACGTAAAATATAGGCTTTGTTGGAGCGGGGAATGTCACCATCAATTTGAAACCATTACTTCTGAAATCGGTTTATATTTCCTGAGATTGCGTAGAAATCGCTATTTAGAACGTTTTTCGTTCATTTCCCATACACTTTTAAATTTCAAATTTTTAATGAATCCTTCTCAGAGAGTATTTACATCTCATATGTAATTACCATGTCAAATTTCAAGTTGCTAGCCCCTTCCAGTATCACAAAAATCACAATTTAGAATGATTTTTTTTTTAATTCAACCGCAAGGTGCTAGTAACGCCGACATGAAATAGATTCTTTATTGGAGCAACGGCTGTTATCACCAATTTCCAACCATTACGTTTGTAATCAGTTGGGTACTTTCAGAGATTGCGAAGAAATCGCAATTTCGAACATTTCACCCTTTTTAAATTTCGAATTATTTAGGAAATGTTCTTAGAAATAATTTATATCTTATAAGTATCTACCATGCCTAGTTTCAAGTTGCTAGCCGCTGCAGTATTACAAAAAACGTAATTTAGATCGTCTTTTTCTCCTTCACCCCCTTTGGGGTAGTGGCAACGACATGAAATACAGCCTATGTTGTGGCGAGGGCTATTACCTGTCGTTTTCACACCTATATATTTTTTAATCGGTTCTGTACTTCCTGAGATTACGTAGAAATCGGAATTTAGAAAGTTGTTTAGACCGTTTTTCGTTCATTTTCACCTTCTTTTAAATTTAGATTTATTAGGAAATGTTCTTAGAGATCAAATGTGTCTTATAAATAACTGCCCTGCCTAATTTCAGGATTCTAGATCCTTCAGTAACAGAAAAATTGCAATTTAGAACGTTTTTTGCTTCTGCAACCCCTAGGTGGTAGTGACACCGACATGAAATACAGCCTATGTTGGAGCAAAGGCTGTCATCATCAATTTCCAACCATTACTTTTGAATTAGTTTGGGTACTTCTGAGATTGCGTAGAAATCGCCATTTAGAACTTTTTTTAGAACACTTTTCGCGAAATTACATCCCTTTCAAAATTCGAATTTTTAAAAAAATGTTCTTAGAGATCATTTATATCTTATAAGTAACTACCATTCCAAATTCTATGTGTCCGGGTCCTTCAGTAACACAAAAATTGCAATTTCAAACAGTTTTTGCTCCTGAACCCCCTTTAAGGGTGGTGGTGACACCGACATAAAATGTAGCCTATATTGGAGCAAGGGCTATCACCATCATTTTGACACCATTATTTTTTAAATCGGTTTGGTACTTCTCGAGATTGCGTAAAAATCGCCATTTAGAAAGTTTTTTAGAACGCCTTTTGCGCATTTTCACCACTTTTTTGAATTTCGAATTTTTTAAGAAATGTTCCTAGAGAGCATTTATATCTAATAAGTAACTCCCATGCCAAATTCCATGTATATGGGCCCTTCAGTATCACAGAAGTCGCAATTTCGAACATTGTTTGCTCTTGCATCCCCTTCAGGGGTAGTAGCACCGACATAAAATGTAGTCTATGTTGGAGCAAGGGTTGTCACCATCATTTTGACACCATTATTTGTGAAATCAATTTGGTACTTCCTGAAATTGCACAAAAATTGTCATTTAGAACGTTTTTTAGAACGCTTTTCGCGCATTTTCACCCCTTTTTAATTTCGATTTTTTTAAGAAAGGTCCTTAAAGATCATTAGTATCTTATAAGTAACTACCATTCCAAATTTCATGTTTCTAGGCCCTTAAGTAACACAAAAATCGCATTTTAGAACGTTTTTTTCTCCTGCACCCCCTTTTGGCCTGTGGCACGGGCTTAAGATATAGCCTATGTTCTAAGTTGGACTAACGCCATCATTTTGATACCATTAGTTTTGGAATCGGTTCGGAAGTTCCAGAGCTTACCTCCTACAAATAAACAATTTTTACCTCTTTACAATATTAGTATAGATAGATTAGTATAGATTAAACTTGGTTTTGTAACTTTTATGTCATTCTTGTGCTTTACCTCGTCCTCTCGGTTTCATCATCATACGACCAGTAGCGCCTTTGCATTTGATTTCCGGCCATGCACTCCATGCTGAAAAGTGCTTATTTTCTGCATACCACTACTTCTTAAAATTTGTCCAACCTTTTATGAATCACTCTGCATATCACTGAACAAATACTAGTCGAAAATGCTGTACTAAATTCTAAAATAGATTTGTAAATAGATTTATAAATATGATGTGTTATTAGCATGTAAACTTTCTTATATACTTATTCTTGTTAATGTTGTATTTTCAACTTGTATATCGGAATTTTTTGAAAATTGAAAAGAAAACTTATTTGTTGTCATTTTATTTTGAAAATTTGAATATATGTTGATTATTCTCTTCACAATTCTATTCTTTTTGCTCTTCATGTACACACATATTTGTGTATTGCTAGCCTACAACATTAAAAAAAAAAAAAATTAAACTTCGTTTAACAACGAATTTGGAATTTCCCAATTAAAATCAAAAATTATTTCGGTAGAGCACACCCAGAAGGATAGGAACTGCCACTCTACACTGTAATTAGGCACGTGTTACTTTAAGTACTTTATTTAACTGTAGCGTAGCTGTATCTTCAATCGGAAGCAATTTATCATGTTCGAAGTCACTGTCTTGTAAAGTATTCTGTTGAAATTAATACCATAACAGTTTTGTTTCTTTTGTGTATCTAAAGTGATTTGAAATTAACAAACAGATGTAGTCTAATATCCCCCTCTAGACTCAATGTTAATGAGATAGTTTGGTAAAATACACTCACTTCAAAAGTTAAGCACGGAGCGGTAAAATGTGAAAAAAAAACGGCAAGTACTTCTTGATTGATATGAAATGAGACAGGAAAGTAGCAGATATAGCTTTCTGTACGACACAAAACAAAGAATTGGATAAAAAGGTGAAAACAATATTGAATTTTCATAAGTTATAAAATGGAGTCATATTGGAGTCATCAACAAAAATATTTATAATGCGAAAACAAACAATCAAAACCGAAATTAATAAAGGTATGTGAGACACATCAACTGCATACATAGTTTACAGCGCGTGACCATGCTTTCCCTGAGGTGATCAACCAACATAGAGTCATGTAATCACCATATCTGGTCTACAGCATTTTGCACTTCTGTGAGAGAGGCTGGAAGACGCAAACATTTATGCACTGCAGGGCCGAAGACATTTCAAAGATTTTCAATCTGATTAACACTAGAACCGCCGGAAATTTTTGCTGAAGTGTTATAAAAATATTTTACACTGGAAATTTTAATTGAAACTACTTAACTTCATTATTCAACTTATTTCTCCGTGGTACATTTTAAACTTATTTTAGAAAGAAATTTCAGGTGATAATCGAAATTATTTGTTAGCGGTCAAAATGACCACTACGGCGGTTCTAGTGTTAAGGTCGGGAAGTATGCCGGATATTGATACGCGCACTCCTCTCACCCTCTAGCTAGCTTTCGATGAGGACAGCTGTATGGGAATGAGCATTATCATCCATTAAAACGAAAGCAGGGCGAATAGCTGCAGGTGCAACCTCACAGTTGGAGACTGGTACTTCATCGCCATACCGGATAGCCGTCATAGAACACAGTCAAAAGATGTGCATTTCTGAATTTCCCAACGAAATCACTGCCCGCACCATGAGGCTTTCAAAAGGGAATATTCCGTGATGTTCTGGGGCCGATTGCATGTGCCTACTTCTCTCCACAAACTTAAATGCTTGCAATCTGGTTGCAGGGCAAATTTCGACTCATCCTTGGACATAACGGTGTCCCAATCAGATACAGTCCAGTTGATATTTTGCAGACATCACTTTAATAGTTACCCTCTGGATTGTACAGTTAGAGGAACACAAATTTTGGGTTATGGGGTGTACAATTCATTCATATGTAAATTTCGGCGCACCGTGGTAGTAGGTATCGTCTTACCACTGCACGCTGCAATCGTCGGTGTCGCACATGTGGTGATCGCTCGTCTATTTCGCTTGCCGACAACAGCAGTATATCGATTATTCTCGGGTATCTTAACCCTTGGAAGACCGGCCACAGGTCTTCGGATAACTGCTTGGCCGGATAGGAATTGGTTCTGTAATCTTGAAATTACGGAATGATGAATGCAGAAGAACACAGCAACATTTCTGATTGATTGTCCCACTTGAAAGCGTTCGACGACAACCGAACAATCACAACTTTCCATTCGTTTTTCGGAAGCCGTAGAAATACATCTGCCTTGAAGACAAAACGTACGAAAATTCTAAACCCTTTTTATTAGCACTTAGGTGCAGCTGTTGTAACAATTAACAATGCTGTCTTCTTATATGACTGCCGTCTTTATTCCTATTTCTGGACACGAAAACGTGATAGGCGATTATATAACATATTTTTATACTTCCATCTTACTCCGCATTGAATTGCAGAGCCTTCAATTCAGATTGGCTTCCGGAAATTAATATTTTCCTGTCCGTGCTTAAATTTTGGCAGTGAGTGTACATGCGAGTTTAATGTACGATAAAAACTGCAAAACTACATGTAATGTTAAAATAAATAATCATTGTTTAATGTCTGATATACGAGTTAAAAATAAAAAAATATATTACAATTCATCAGACACACAAGTAAAATTACATAAATACATTTAATACAATTAAAAAGCAAACGTTTCAAGCTAAATTTTAGCCCCTCATCAGTGCAACAAAACATTCAAATGACAGAAAACTATATATCATGTTTACAGTTAAAAATTATTAGCAGTTAAAATTAAATAAAGTATAAATTTTTTTTTAAACAATGCTGAGTATTCAGGAGGAATTGCACATGATTCACTTATCGGCGACGTTTGCTTACGAGTGAACACACCTTCCAGAAAAACTCTACTTTTAATATCAGTACATCATTCAAGCCTCAGATTGTTTTGAAAAATTTACTTTGTAAATCTAAACCTAAAATTCCCCCCTTACTAAGAACCGGTTCAATTTACAGTATACCATGTAAAGGTTGCGACTCAGTATATATTGGCGAAACTGGTCGCACTTGCGCCATTCGCTTTGCCGAGCATAAACGTACTTACAAATCTGGAAACCTACAGTCTAAAATTGTACAGCATTCTTTGGATACCGACCATATCCCAGATTTCACGAATATGAAAGTTATCAGATCCGGTTGCAATAATATTAAAAGTAGAGTTTTTCTGGAAGATGTGTTCACTCGTAAGCAAACGTCGCCGATAAATGAATCATGTGCACTTCCTCCTGAATACTCAGCATTGTTTTTTAAAAAAAATTATACTTTATTTAATTTTAACTGCTAATAATTTTTAACTGTAAACATGATATATAGTTTTCTGTCATTTGAATGTTTTGTTGCACTGATGAGGGGCTAAAATTTAGCTTGAAACGTTTGCTTTTTAATTGTACGTTTTAATTGATTTTTAATGTATTTATGTAATTTTACTTGTATGTCTGATGAATTGTAATATATTTTTTTATTTTTTACATGTAATGTGGTTACCACAAAATTCATTTGAGCCGGAATTTTCTATTGCTAAGGACATTTTAGGCTACAATAACAGAAAAGAAAATTTCATATCCTCCATGACTAAATTTTGAAGAAAAAGCACAAAATGATGTAGTTTAAAATCATAAGATAAAATATTACACACTTTTTGTACCCAGTACTTTATTGAGATATTTGAGAAGCAGACATTCACCACAATTTCCGAATAGTTGTTTTCCTTATTTATGACACAAATTTTACATTTAAATAATGTTAAAATTTCTATTTTAAAATCGTGGTACTAGGGCAGTTTCCCTTCCGGAAGGTGCGGTAATTAGTCCCTGTGTGTATAAAGAGTAAAGACGAGCTTGTTAAAAAATCTGAAATGAAGGGGGTATCTGGAGTCTTACTTTTTACCTGGCTATGCAAGTTATCAACGTGTCACATTTATTTTTTTATCTCAGTCTCTATAAAACATAAATGCATAAAATTATTTTAATATTAAACAATCTAATATCTCTTCTATTTAAAATATTTTTTTAATATCTTACATTGAAATTTTATTTTTTTTTTATGTTTAATTTTAATACAAAATTTTAGATTGTTTTTTGGCTTGCATGTACTGCGCGCAAGACTGTAGCAAAACTATTGGTTCAAGAGCAACCATAAATATTGATAATGATGTAAAACTAATGTACCTTCAACGTATACTTCATTTGTAAGCTATTTATTTATTTATTTTACTTTAAATTATAAATTTTCGAAGAAAATTCCTTCTTTTATTGAAAAATTTCCAATTTTAAATAATTAATGCAATTATAATTCTAAATTTGAAGTATACGTTCAAAATACATTAGTTTTACATCGTTATGAATATTTCGGGGGCTCATGAACCTAATAGTTTTGCTACAGTCTTCCGCGCAGTGCATGCAAGTCAAAAAACAATTTTAATTTTGTTATCAAAATTAAACATAAAAAAATCAATACAGAATATTAAAAAAATTATTTTAAATATAAGAGATATGTGGTTGTCTATATTAAAAGTTTTATGCATTTATGTTTTATAGTGACTGAGAAAAAACTTAATGTGAAATGTTGCTAAATTGCACCACCAGGTAAAACAAAAGACTCCTGAGACCTCTTGTAAAGCTGGAACAGATAAATACATTCAGCAATTAGGCTGAAATTGACCTGCTAGGAGAAGACACGTTATACATAGTAGTAAAATTCTATAAATATTGCCCTATTGCACTGATAGTTACTAAAGAAATACTGTGCTCTGTACAAATATTAATGGTGACCCGGTAGAAAACGTTATGCATTTTTTGTACACATATTTTCATGTAGTGTAAGAAACATTATTACCTGCAGAATACCGAGTGAGCCAAAAGTTCGTTACAACTTTAAAAAACCATAAAAAGGAAGAAACTATGATAAAGGAGTGCGGTTTGCAAGAAAGGGCTCACAAAGTAGTCGGATTTTTTTTTTTTTTTTTTTTTTTTTTTTTTTTTTTTTTTTTTTTAACAGGGAAATAAAATTAGCTGAAAATCACATGTGGAGGGCGCTGATGACACGAAAAACAATGAACAGGACAAGTTGTTCGTAGAGTGTTCTGGAGGTCATGCTGATATTTGTTATTGGAAGAACAAATGAATACCAGATTAATCAGGAGAGAGTGAAAACGTTACACCCTGTTTGTATCAAGAGAAAAGGCGAGCTTGTTAAAAATTCTGAATTAAAATCTTAAAGTTGGAACAGATAAATACATTCAGCAATTATGAGTGGAGTGTATTGTTATCCTGTTCATTGTGTTTCGGGTCGTCAGCGCCCTCTACATGTGATTTTTTAAACTAAATTTTTTTGCTGCTAAAAAAAAATCCGTCTGCCTTGTGAGCGCTTTCTTGCAATCCGCACTCCTTTATCAAAATTTCTTCCTTTTTCATGAGTTTTTAAAGTTGTCGCGAACTTTTGGCTCACCCGTCATATGTATGAGCATGGGTATCCGGTATATATATATATATTTATATATATATGTGTGTGTGTGTTTATTGCCGAAACGTCAGTAAAGGCTTACTGTGGAGACACAAAAAGTTTTGGTTTCTGTTAGTCTGTCTGTTAGTCTGTCTGTTAGTCTGTCTGTCTGTTCCGCGATAACTGCCGCAAAAAGCATCCGATCGGCTTGAAATTCACTGGACATGTTGATGAGGTACCGGAATTAGCTGTATAGTTTTTGGTTAAATTTGGTTCATTCGTTCGGGAAATATGGAACTTTTTATTTTGCTCTATAATGCTTTTCTATGGCAAGTCAGACGATTTTCAGATTTTCATTTGTTGAAAGAAATGGCTCACATGAAAAATGGATTTAAATGGTAAATTTTTGATCCTGAAATTTTTAAACTAGTAAATATGCAGATCAGGAGCCTCAACGTCATCTTTGCAAGTCATTGTTTTTTAACACTCATTGCGTAATATTCAACTTCTTACAAATGGCTTTTTAAAGTTTTCAAATTACATAAATATTTATAAGCATACAAGATACTTCGTAAAGTTTCAGAAATTAAAAGTATTAAACATGTGGTTATACATTGATGTTCTGAAATTCTGATGAGCTACTTATTCTGGTAACTTTTTAAATCAAAAATAGCATATCTTCAGGGGGGCTCCGCCCCCCTAAACACCCCGTAGTCTATTTAAATTTACATTCGTAATTTTTTATTGATTGTGCGGATGGTTATAGTATATCATAGATTTTTTTTACGCTGTGATTTATAAGGATAAGCATAAGTTTTTTTTTTTTTTTTAATAAATTAATAAAATTTAAATTTAAAATAAAATATTCATGTAAACCGTGCACAGACAATAAATCTTGAAGTGATGCCAAAAATGTAACCCTAAAATCCGCTACATTCGGCACAACACAACGACGTGCTTAAAAAAAAAAAAAAAAAAAAAAAAAAAAAAAAAAAAAAAACAATAATAATAATAATAATAATAATAATAATAATAATATTTTTAATAATACAGTTTTTAATTCATAATACAATGAAATGCTACTTTAGAATGCTTATTGCTTAAATATAAGCAGATCATTTCCATTTTACAGAAAAAAGTCCTTCCGGCCAGTCCCGGGAGGAAGAGAGGTAGCTTTCATATTCCTTATTTTTAAAAAGCAAGCTTATATTATTCAAACACACGAAGCTCAATTTAGTGGAAACCGATTATAGGAGATTCAATCCTAATCTTTATCAGTACTAAATCATTATGAATGAGAGTTTCGCGAAATTAGTCAGTTTTATCAAAGCTGCTTTTATTTAAAGTAACTTATATTCGGTTACCAAATTCGGCGATATCTTGAAGTTCCTGCCATTTTAAGACAATATGGTAGATGAGGCTAACGAGTGAACTTGGTCGAGACCTAAGTAATTCCTGTGCACATGCTCACTCACATCGGATACGGTTGATATATACAAGTTCTGTCGCAGGCAAAAAATCAGATTTTTCAAAATGTCACCCACATTAGAAATTCAAACTACTATATATGAGCCATTTTCTAAGATAAAGACAAAACAAAAAATGCTCCAGAATCCTTATATCATGGTCAAATACTTAAGAAAGAAACCTTTTCTAATTGCTTATTTTTTTGCACCTCACGTTTAATATAATTTTTTTATTTAATTTAATGGCCTCCATTTTGAAACAAGATGGTTCATGAAGCTGGCCAGCGAACTAGGTCGGGACATTACGATATACTATCCACATGCCTTCTTACATCGAAATAGGTTAATAAATACGCGTGTTATCACGTGACAAATATCAGACCGTTCCAAAATGTCAGCCATGCTAGAAATTAAAGTGCTATAATTCAACCATTTTTTAAGATATATACGAAACAAAAACTGCTCCGGAATCTTTGTATCAAGGTCAAACACATAAAAATCTTTTTCTTTTTTCAATTTTTGATAACTCATTTTAAATTTAAAATTTAATTTTTTTAAAAATGGCAGCCCTTTTGAAACAAGATGGCGAATGAAGCTGAGCAACGAACTCAGTCGAGACATTGGTATGTACTATGTACACACCAAGTTACATCCAAATCGGTTCATAAATACGCCTGTTATCGCGTGACAAAAATCAGGCTGTTTCAAAATGTCAGCCACAATAGAAATTCAAAATACTATAAATCAGCCATTTTTTTAGATATAGAAGAAAAAAAAACTGTTCCGGAATCTTGGTATTAAGGTGAAACATATACAAAAAAATCTTTTTCGTTTTCCAATTTTTTGGTACCTCATTTTAAATTTAAAAATTTTTAAAAAATTTTAAATGACCGCCATTATGAAACAAGATGGCGGATGAAGCTGGCGTACGAACTCGGTCGAGAAATTAGTACGTATTATGTATACACCAAGGTACATCCAAATCGGTTCATAAATACGCCTGTTATCGCGTGACAAAAATCAGGTCGTTTCAAAATGTCAGCCCCGCTAAAAATTCAAAGTGCTATAACTCGGCCATTTTTTAAGATATAGGCAAAACAAAAACTGCTCCAGAATCTTTGTATCAAGGTCAAGCACATAAAAAAATAATATTTTTCAATTTTCAATTTTTTGGTACCACATTTCAAATTTAAATTTTTTTTAAAAATTTAAATGGCCGCCATTTTGAAACAAGATGGCGGATGAATCTGGCCAACGAACTCGGTCGAGACATTGGTACGTATTATGTATACACCAAGGTACATCCAAATCGATTCATAAATACGCCTGTTATCGTGTGAGAAAAATCAGGTCGTTTCAAAATGTCAGCCAAGCTAGAAATTCAAAGTGCTATAACTCAGACATTTTTTTAAGATATAGACAAAACAAAAAATGCTCCGGAATCTTTGTATCAAGGTCAAACACATAAGAAAAAAATATTTTTCAGTTTAAAATTTTTTGGTACCATATTTCAAATTTAATTTTTTTTTTAAATATTTAAATGGCCGCCATTTTGAAACAATATGGCGGATGAAGCTGGCCAACGAACTCGGTCGAGACATTTGTTTTTACTATGTACACACCGAGTTTCATACAAATCGGTTCATAAATACGAGAGTTAAAGTGTGACAAAGATCAGATATATATATATATATATATATATATATATATACGGATATATATATATATATATATATATACGGATATATATATATATATATATATATATATATATCAACTTTTGAACGGAGGGTGGTTTCGGGGTCTGGGGGTCATGATCGATGAAAATATACCAATTTTTTTTGAAATCGCTTTCCTCCGAACGGCTGCAATAGGTAGCTTTTTGTAATGAAAGCTACCTAGTCAAAGAATTCGGTCCCTGTTCCACGTGCTTGTTTTGTTTGGACCGAATGAGGGCATTTAAATCTGAGCGATAACGCACATCATATTGCAAACTGTTTTTACGGCATACTCAGGGCTCCCGCTGGTCCGTTTTTTGAAAACCAGTAATTTTTTAGAAAGAAATTCGTGGTAGGTTTCTGCGACAATTGCAAGGAAAACGCTCTTCCCGGTATATTTCTACACAATTTATAAGTCAGATTTTTCTTTAAATAAAAGTGGTGTTCAAAAAATGGACCGAGTGGGAGCCCTGCATACTGCATCTCCATCTATCTCTTTCCTCCGTGAATAATAGTTAATTTTATTTTACTCGAGATCTTTTTATTCCAGCATCTTTGCTTTCGATAGATGACGTCTAATTCACCTGCTATGCGTACTTACTCAAAACTTTTCATCTTGTTATAATAAGAAATACTCGAGAATTTTCTTTTTATTTCCAATATGCCGTCATATTAATTTTTCTATTCTTAATTTTATTTTTCATTTTCCTGTTTCACGACAAAACATTTCAATTGAAAATTGTTTAAAAGAAAATATTATTCCGGGTTTTGATTTTCTTGGCAACAATTAAATAAATATTGGTAAATGTTATGGAAAAATGTTACGTTATTCTCTATGAAAATAATGAACTTTTGTATTTTTAAGCAAAATATTTGAATAAAATAAATAAAATATTGCCTATTTTTATTTCTGGGGCTAAAATCCATCCATATGCAAAAGTACAAATGCATTAATTCATCCTTTTTGACGTTGGCTTTACTGGAACATTATAGACGCATTTATACTAATATTATTAAGACCAAATACGTTGCTAGGCAACTGATGAAAGAAAAGGTAAAAAATGAAATATGTATTATGTAAAATTGATAAAACAAGTCGAACCTCGTTAACACGAAATCGCTTAACGCGAAATTTCGCTTAACACGAAATAATACTGAGGTCCCGTTAGATAAGTCTGAAAACCAATGTAAATTAATTCGTTTAACGCGACATAGAATTTCGCAAAATCCAGCTTAAGGCGATTTTTTTTTTTTTTGGCTCGACAATCAAAGCATTCTTTCTTAAGCGAACTTTTCAATATTTCAAACTTACATGTCACATCTTATTTACTAAAAATGGAATTTTTCTCACTGTTTGAAAATGACAAAGATGAAAAGGGTTTCAAAAAATGGTGAAATATTTGGCTAACCTCTGCTTTTATTTATACTCTGATATTCCGCATTCCCCACCCCACTTCTCTTAAGTTTCATTTATTCACATCCTGAGCAAGTATGCCTGAGATGGGAATCAATCATATGTCTTCCTATTCTTTTCGAATTACATTTTGTGGTCATCGACAAAAGAAAGGAGAGAAAAGGAGAGGTGAACAATAGAAAGGGGACGTAATCAATAGAAAGGGGTGGTGTCCGAACTGTCAGGGTCTCCTGCTCTTGACCTCTGATCTTTAGAAATCTTATCTGTTAGCTATCTGTTTGGTTCTTTATGTGGACATAATCCCTCTCTGAGCTATAGATCGGCCACAATGAATGTTTGGGTGAAGGAGTTTCTTTTTTAATGTAATTGTTCCATTAATTGTTTGACACTATTGATAGTGACATAAACCCTAAACAGTGTTTCCGAAATCCCACATCTTCGAGTGAAAGAAGTGACAATCCTTACTTCTATACCTGACTACTGAAACTCTGATTATTGTGACTACTGAAAATTGTGGGAAATTATGAAATACCCAATAGCACACTCTCTACAATTTTAAAGAATCGTGAAAAGGTTGAGGCGGCTTATGCTGTCAGTCAATTCGAACGAGCAAGAAAACGGATGCGCACAGGAAAAAATGAAGAAATTGAAATTGCTTTCTTACGGTGGATAAAAGAAGCAAGAAGCCAGAACATTGTTTTAACTGGTGCAGTTTTGCAAGAGAAAGCAAAGGCTTTTGCTGATGCTCTCGGTTACAAAGACTTCACATGTTCTAATGGATTCTGACAAGATTTAAAGAGCGTCATAGAATTGTCTGCAAAAATATATGATGAGAATTCTATACAGTCCTTTTTATTAGGAAAGTGGTTAGACATAAAAAAAAAATATGCACCCCGTGACATTTTTAACGCTGATGAAACAGGGCTTTTTTTCAAAGCACAACCCTCGCGAACACTTACTTTAAAAGGAGAAAAATGTACTGGAGGAAAATTTAGCAAAGAAAGAATTATGATTATTGCCGGCTGCAACATGGATGGAAGTGAAAAATTACCATTACTCGTGATCGATAAGTCGGCGAAACGTTGTTTCAAAACCTTTAAAACGTTGCCAGTTTGATACGCTTCAGCGAAAATGCACGGATAAACAATGTTATTTTTACGAAATAGTTACTTGATCTGGACTTAAAATTCTACTTAGAGAAAAGAAAAATCTGCTTATTGCTTGACAATTGTAGTGCTAATAAACAAGTTCCAGTATTAAAATCAATTGAATGTGTCTTTCTTCCTCCGAACACTACAGCAAAACTTCAACCTTGTGACCAAGGAATTATCCAATATTTAAAAGTGCAGTACAGAAAAAGAATTGTTCATAAAATGATTCAATGTTTTGATAATAAAACTGAATTTTCTGTGAATTTACTAGAAGCTATAACTTATCTAAGAATTGCCTGGAACAGTATCACTACTGGAACTGGGAAAAATTGTTTCCGACACGCAGAATTTACGGATGAGAAAAATGAAGAAACTAATGAAACAGAATCTCAAATAACGACTGATTTATTACAAGAAGCCGAAAAACGGGGAATTATTTCGCAGACATTGTTTATCGAGTATATTTGCATTGATGAAGATGTGCTGACTTCGGATGTGACGACAGATGAAGAAATAGTTGCTTCATTAACTGAAAAAAAAGTTGGCAACATCGACATCTCAGACGAGGGTGAAGAATTCGACACAGAACTGAAAAGTTCAGTGTCATTAAATGAAGCTACCGCAGCATTAAAAACTGTACAACGTTTCCTTATGGAACAAGAGAATGCCTCCCGAGCTTTGGACAAATTAGATGAGGTCCATACGTTCCTAGAACAAAGCAGTCTACAAAAATTGAAACAAAAGTCAATAACGGACTTTTAAAAAAATGATTAGCAGGTAAATAAAATTATTATTGCCTAAAATGATGACGAATTTGGTTTATTTCTTAATTAAATTTTCCATTTCTTATTAATTTATGATTTTAGCAGGGATATGTTTGCAAGCTTATTTATTTAGCTTTTTTTTTATCTAATATAGATGGCACCACTATTTTGACGGTTAACACGAAATCCCGGATAAAACGAGAAAATTTCACAGCTCCTTCAATTTCGTGTTAACGAGGTTCGACTGTATTTGAATAAAATAAATGAAATATTGCCTATTTTTATTTCTGGGCTAAAATCCATCTATATGCAAAGATACAATGCATTAATTCACCCGTATTGACGTTGGCTTTACTCAAACATTATACACGCAATTATACTAATATTATTAGGACCAAATACGTTGCTAGGCAACAGATGAAAGAAAAGGAAAAAAATGAAATATGCATTATGTCAAATTGATAAAACAAAATCCTTTATATTATTGGAAAACATGCATAAAATTCCACCCCCCCCCCCCCAATATTATAAACCTAATTAAAAAAATCTCGCAAATATATTGACAAAATTTCAAACTAATTGGAATAATTTAATAATCTTATTTAAAAATTTCAGCATCAAAAATTTACCATTTAAATCCATTTTTCATATGAGCCATTTTTTGCAACAAATGAAAATCTGAAAATCGTCTGACTTGCCATTGAAAAGCATTATAGAGCAAAATAAAATGTTCCATATTTCCCGAGCGAATGAACCAAATTTAACCAAAAACTATACAGCTAAGTCCGGGTACCTCATCAACACGCCCAGTGAATTTCAAGCCGATCGGATGCTTTTTGTGGCAGTTATCGCGGAACAGACAGACAGACTAACAGAAACCAAAACTTTTCGTGTCTCCACAGTAAGCCTTCACTGACGTTTCGGCAATAAGATTATTAAACTAGTAAATTTGCAGATCAGGAGCCTCAACGCAATCTCTGCAAGTCTCTGCTTTTTAACACTCATTGCGTAATATTCATCTTCCTACAAATCGCTTTTTAAAGTTTTCAAATTACATAAATATTTATAAGAATACAAAATACTTCGTAAAGTTTCAGAAATTAAATGTATTAAACAAGTGGTTATACACTGATGTTCTGAAATTCTGATGAGCTGCTTATTCTGGTAACTTTTTAAATCAAAAATTGCATTTCTTCAAGGGGGCTCCGCCCCCCTAAACCCCCCCGTAGTCTATTTAAATTTACATTCGTAATTTTTTATTGATTGTGCGGATGGTTATAGTATATCATAGATTTTTTTACGCTGTAATTTATAAGGATAAGCATAAGTTTTTTTTTTTTTTTTTTTTTTTTTTTTTTTTTTTTTTTTTTTTTTTATAAATTAATAAATTTAAAATTTAAAATAACATCCTCATCTTAACCGTACGCAAACAATAAATCTTAAAGTGACGCCAAAAATGTAACCTTAAAATCCGCTACATTCGACCCAAACACAACGGCGTGCTTAAAAAAGAAAGAAAGAAAAGAAAAATATTTTTAGTAATACAATTATTAATTCATAATACGATGAAATGCTACTTTAGAATGCTTAAATATAAGCAGATCATTTTCATTTTACAGAAAAAATGCACGGATGAAGTCAAAGAATTCGGTTCCTGTTCCGCGTGCTTGTTTTGTTTGGGCAGAATGAGGGTATTTAAATCTGAGCGAAACCGCACATCATATTGCAAACTGTTTTTACAGCATACTGCATCTCCATCAACCTCTTTCCTCCGTGAATAATAGTTAATTTTATTTTAGCCAAGATCTTTTTATTAAAACATCTTTTTTTTTTGATAAATGACGTCTAATTCACCTGCTATTCGTACCTACTCAAAACCTTTCATCTTGTTATATTAAGAAATACTGGAGAGTTTTCTTTTTATTCCCAATATGTCGCCGTATTAATTTTTTTTTCTTAATTTTTTTTTCATTTTTCTGTTTCACGTCAAAATCTTTCAATTGAAAATTGTTTAAGAGAAAATATTTTTCAGGATTTTGATATTCTTGGCAACGATTAAAGAAACATTGATAAATTTTATGAAAAATTGTCACATTAATCTCTATGAAAATAATGAACTTTTGAATTTTTAAGCAAAATATTTGAATAAAATAAATAAAATATTGCCTATTTTTATTTCTGGGGCTAAAATACATCTATATGCAAAAGTACAAATGCATTAATTCATCCTTTTTGACGTTGGCTTTACTGAAACGTTATAGACGCATTTATACTAATATTATTAAGACCAAATACGTAGCTAGGCAACTGATGAAAGAAAAGGTAAAAAATGAAATATTTATTATGTCAAATTGATAAAACAAAATGCTTTATATTATTAGAAATCATGATTAATTTCCCCCCAAAATTATAAACCTAAGTTAAAAAATCTCGCAAATATATTGATATAATTTCAAACTAAATGGAATAATTTAATAATCTTATTTAAAAATTTCAGCATCCAAAATTTACCATTTAAATCCATTTCTTATATAAGTCATTTCTTTCAACAAATGAAAATTTGAAAATCGTCTGACTTGCCATAGAAAAGCATTACAGAGCAAAATAAAATGTTCTATATTTCCCGAACGAATGAACCAAATTTAACCAAAAACTATACATCTAAGTCCGAGTACCTCATCAACAGGCCCAATTAATTTCAAGCCGATCGGATGCTTTTTGCGGCAGTTATCGCGGAACAGACAGACAGACAAACGGAAATCAAAACTTTTCGTGTCTCCACAGTAAGCCTTCACTGACGTTTCGGCAATTATTCCAATTAGTTTGAAATTTTGTCAATATATCTGCGAGATTTTTTTAACTAGTAAATCTGCAGATCAGGAGCCTCAACGTCATCTTTGCAAGTCATTGTTTTTAACACTCATTGCGTAATATTCAACTTCCTACAAATCGCTTTTTAAAGTTTTCAAATTACATAAATATTTATAAGAATACAAGATACTTCGTAAAGTTTCAGAAATTAAAAGTATTAAACAAGTGGTTATACATTGATGTTCTGAAATTCTGATGAGCTACTTATTCTGGTAACTTTTTAAATCAAAAATTGCATTTCTTCAGGGGGGCTCTGCCCCCCTGAACCCCCCGTAATCTGTTTAAATTTACATTCGTAATTTTTTATTGATTGTGCGGATGGTTATAGCATATCTTAGATTTTTTTTACGCTGTGATTTATAAGGATAAGCATAAGTTTTTTTTTTTATAAATTAATAAAATTTAAATTTAAAATAAAATATTCATGTTAACCGTACGCAGACAATAAATCTTGAAGTGATGCCAAAAATGCAACCCTAAAATCCGCTACATTCGGCACAACACAACGACGTGCTTAAAAAAAAAAAAAAAAACCACAATAATATTTTTAGTAATACAGTTTTTAATTCATAATACAATGAAATGCTACCTTAGAATGCTTATTGCTTAAATATAAGCGGATCATTTTCATTTTACAGAAAAAAATGCACGGATGAAGTCAAAGAATTCGGTCCCTGTTCCACGTGCTTGTTTTGTTTGGGCCGAATGAGGGCATTCAAACCTGAGCGATAACGCACATCGTATTGCAAACTGTTTTTACGGCATACTCAGGGCTCCCACTGGTCCGTTTTTTGAAAACCAGTAATTTTTTAGAAAGAAATTCGTGGTAAGTTTCTGCGACAATTGCAAGAAAAACGCTCTTCCCGGTATATTTCTACACAATTTATAAGTCAGATTTTTCTTTAAATAAAAGTGGTGTTCAAAAAACGGACCGAGTGGGAGCCCTGCATACTGCATCTCCATCTATCTCTTTCCTCCGTGAATAATAGTTAATTTTATTTTACCCAAGACCTTTTTATTCCAGCATCTTTGCTTTCGATAGATGACGTCTAATTCACCTGCTATGCGTACTTACTCAAAACTTTTCATCTTGTTATATTAAGAAATACTCGAGAGTTTTCTTTTTATTTCCAATATGCCACCATATTATTTTTTCTATTCTTAATTTTCCTGTTTCACGACAAAAGATTTCAATTGAAAATTGTTTAAAAGAAAATATTATTCCGGGTTTTGATTTTCTTGGCAACAATTAAAGAAATATTGGTAAATGTTATGGAAATATGTTATGTTATTTGGTATGAAAATAATGAACTTTTGTATTTTTAAGCAAAATATTTGAATAAAAAAAATAATAAATGAAACATTGCCTATTTTTATTTCTGGGCTAAAATCCGTCTATATGCAAAGATACAAATGCATTAATTCACCCGTTTTGACGTTGGCTTTATTCAAACATTATACACGCAATTATACTAATATTATTAGAACCAAATACGTTGCTAGGCAACAGATGAAAGAAATGGAAAAAAAATGAAATATGCATTATGTCAAATTGATAAAACAAAATCCTTTATATTATTGGAAAACATGCATAAAATTCCCCCCAATATTATAAACCTAATTAAAAAAATCTCGCAAATATATTGACAAAATTTCAAATTAATTGGAATAATTGAATAATCTTATTTAAAAATTTCAGCATGAAAAATTTACCATTTAAATCCACTTTTCATATGAGCCATTTCTTTCAACAAATGAAAATCTGAAAATCGTCTGACTTGCCAAAGAAAAGCATTATAGAACAAAATAAAATGTTCCATATTTCCCGAACGAATGAACCAAATTTAACCAAAAACTATACAGCTAAGTCCGGGTACCTCATCAACATGCCCAGTGAATTTCAAGCCGATCGGATGCTTTTGCGGCAGTTATCGCGGAACAGACAGACAGACTAACAGACAGACTAACAGAAACCAAAACTTTTCGTGTCTCCACGGTAAGCCTTCACTGACGTTTCGGCAATTAGGTTTATAATATTTGGGGGGGGGGGGGATTTTATGCATGTTTTCCAATAATATAAAGGATTTTGTTTTATCAATTTGCCATAATGCATATTTCATTTTTCTTCCTTTTTCCTTCATTTGTTGCCTAGCAACGTATTTGGTCCTAATAATACTAGTACAATTACGTGTATAATGTTTGAGTAGAGCCAACGTCAAAACGGATGGACTAATGCATTTGTATCTTTGCATATCGATGGATTTTAGCCCAGGAATAAAAATAGGCAATATTTTATTTATTTTATATTTTTTATTCAAATATTTTGCTTAAAAACACAAAAGTTCATTATTTTCATAGATAATAATGTAACATTTTTCCATAACATTTACCAATATTTTTTTAATTGTTGCCAAGAATATCAAAACCCGGATTAATATTTTCTTTTAAACAATTTTCAATCGAAATTTTTTGTCGTGAAATAGAAAAATGAAAAATAAAATTAAGAATAGAAAAATTAATATGGCGGCATATTGGAAATAAAAAGAAAACTCTCGAGTATTTCTTAATATAACAAGATGAAAAGTTTTGAGTAAGTAAGCATAGCAGGTGAATTAGACGTCATTTATCGAAAATAAACATGCTGGAATAAAAAGGTCTTGGGTAAAATAAAATAAACTATTATTCACGGAGGAAAGAGATAGATGGAGATGCAGTATGCCGTAAAAACAGTTTGCAATACGATGTGCGTTATCGCTCAGATTTAAATGCCCTCATTCGGCCCAAACAAAACAAGCACGTGGAACAGGGATCGAGATCTTTGACTTCATCCGTGCATTTTTTCTGTAAATTGTAAATGATCTGCTTCTATTTAAGCAATAAACATTCTAAGGTAGCATTTCATTGTATTATGAATTAAAAACTGTATTACTAAAAATATTATTATTATTATTTTAATTTTTATTTATTTATTTATTTTTTTTTTAAGCACGTCGTTGTGTCGTGCCGAATGTAGCGGATTTTAGGGTTACATTTTTGGCGTCACTTCAAGATTTATTGTCTGCATACGTTTAACATGAATATTTTATTTTAAATTTAAATTTTATTGATTTATAAAAAAAAAAGTTATGCATATCCTTATAAATCACTGCGTAAAAAAAATCTAAGATATACTATAACCATCCGCACAATCAATAAAAAATTACGAATGTAAATTGAAATAGACTACGGGGGGTTCAGGGGGGCAAAGCCCCATGAAGATATGCAATTTTTGATTTTAAAAGTTACCAGAATAAGTAGCTCATCAGAATTTCAGAACATCAGTTTATAACCACTTGTTTAACACTTTTAATTTCGGAAACTTTACGAAGTATCTTGTATGCTTATAAATATTTATGTAATTTGAAAACTTTAAAAAGCGATTTGTAGGAAGTTGAATATTACGCAATGAGTGTTAAAAAACAATGACTTGCAAAGATGACGTTGAGGCTCCTGATCTGCAGATTTACTAGTTTATATATTTATGTACATACATATCTTATACATATTAATAATCATATAAGTATACATACGTTTAATTATACATATATAATTTTTGTAATGTATGTTGTTTATTCTTAGTTTAAATATGTTGCGAGATTCTGGTTCTAGAATGCATTTCATACATAATGTGATATATATATATATATATATATAATGTTATTTATTACTTTTATGAATTATATTTTTCACTATATTACGTATCTATGAATAATGAAACTACATAACTTATAAAATTAACACTAAATATTAATTACCGAAATAATGACTGTATAATTGTGGGACTATTTATTCATATTTCCTTGCATACTTCGATATTTGCATAATATTAAATTAAAGCGAATATTTACTGAATTTTTAATTTTTCCAAAAATAAGTTTATAGCTCATACAAAATAGCCGAATATTGAAGATAGGTTTTACATTATGTTAATTAAATTTGAATCATTTTTAAATCATATAATTTTAAAAGTAGAATAAATTTAAAAGTTATGCAATAAATTATAAATAAAAAATGGTATAAAATGCTTTAAACTATACATTTTTTGAAACAGTAGTATACATAGTTAATTTTATGTTTTATTCACATGTATAGTTTCACTAACTGCGTATTTCGGCAACATTCCAGCTTTACTAAAATTCACTAACATTGCTTCACTAACGTCAGTTATCTAGCATCAGTCCAAAAAGTTACGATAAAATTCAAGAATAATGTGTTTTCTGAGAAGAACGTTTTTAAAGGATGAATTACATATAAGGGGCTCACAACCATAGTAGACCAAGTCAGTTTTGGAAAAAAATTGAGATAGTCCAATTCAGGGTTCGTACGCTTCAAGGACCTTCAAGCATGTTTTACCAGAATTTTTGTACAGTAAAATTTGCCTCGAAAATAAATATAAATCTTCAGATATAGCAATCAGTACTTTACGAAATTTCTGGTACAACCCCCCCTAAAATCCAATGAATCCCTTACTGCGTAAGGACCCTGCATTCAGAAGGTCCATAAAATCTGTTTTATACACTCCCATGGTAAACCACGTCTATAAGTAGATGACATACAGTGAAATACGTTTAGCACGAAAACGCTTAACATGAAAAATCGGTTAACACGAAATTATATAGCGGTCCGGACAGTATACTATGCAATTTAATGCATTTTTTTCTTTAACACGAAACAAAAATCGTTTAACACGAAAAAAATTCGCTTTCGAGCTAGTTAGTTTGAGTTGAAATTGGTGAATTTTGTGTTAAAATCACTGAATTTTGGGTGAAAATCAGTGAATTCGTGATTTTTGTAAATTGGCTTATGTTTTATGAGCGCAATAGCTTAAAAGTCGGTGCGAAAACAAAGTGCTATTTCGCTTCAAATGAAGATGAAGCTGCTTAATGCAGTTGATAAAAAGAAGGACGAAAACAGAAATATGAAGAGTTTGGCATTGCCAATTCTACTTTATACGCAATAATAAAAAAGAAACAAGGATCCCATTACATTAAGGTTTGAGCGCAGTATGTTTAAGCCAGAGAGAAAACGTATGAGAACTGCTAAGCACGAAGATTTAGAGACAGCTTTGCTCATTTGGTTCAAACAAGCTAGATCTCAGAATGCTGAAAGATACACTTAAAAAAAGATATCTGACTTTTTCCCCCCAAAAACAATATTTTTTACTTGCTTTTTATCTTAATGGATGCAACTTATTAGTAGTTTAACAGGAAATCGAAACAAAATTTGACGACGTTGAAAATATTTGTAATTTTTATTCTTTCTTTTACGGATCTCTTAACGCGAAATTCTTTTAACACGAAAAAAAAAATTATCGGTCCCCTTACTTTCGTGTTAAACGTATTTCACTGTATATGATAACGTATGTGAAAACAGACTTGGTTCACAGTGGGAGTGGTTAAAATAGATTTTATGCACTTTCTAAATGTACAGTCGTGGAAAAAAAAGTAAACACCCCCTACTATCTCCTCAACAAATCATCGTAGTAGAAAGTTACTGATACCGAACGATTGGAAATAAAGTCTACTTTTAAATGATGTACATAAAATTTTCTTAGGGGTCATCTACATATAAAAACGAATCCAAACTTCATTTTTTTCAATGGCAATACCCAATTTTAACGAGATATTTCAAATCTTCAGTTCAAACTGTGCCTAGACACCAAATTTCAAGTCTTTTGAGTGATAAGTTTTTGAATTTCAAACATTCAAAGTTTAGTGCTTCTAATGTTAAATTACATTTTCATATTTTTATTTATATCCGACGAAATTATGCTCCTAATGTGCTAATTCTTTTGTAGTAATAATACTAATATACCCAAACATAAATAAGCTGAATTTTCATTTTTTATAATTTTATGATATTAATTATGAATTATGAAATTAATATCCGAAAAAATTATGAATTGCAACCTACAATTTTTTTGATGGATTTAGATTTATCAAGTCCTGCTTTATGGAAATTCAAAAATTTCACATTTTTCTTCCAAGTAGTTTTCAAATTATGCTTAAAAAACGGCAAAATGATGGTTTAAGGGGTATGATGGAAGTGAGTAGACATTTTGAAATTTATTCTGATCTACTGTAATCTAACACACTTCATTGTCTCCTTGAGTAGCGCTTAAGGTGCCTTGATCAAGAAAGGGGCTCTCTCGGTTAACAATCCAGTACAGAACTTCAATTGGGATACAACCCTTAAAATACGCTCGTTTTAAAATTATTAATTTCTTGGAAACCTGTGGTACGAATTGCATAAAAATTCGTTTTTAGGCTAATTGAAGGGTGTAGAGTTCATTTATGCTGTCAGAATTGTGTACTGCTATTGAGAAAAATAAAGTTATGGTTCGTTTTAATATTTAGATGGCCCTCTAAGCAAATTTTATATACATCATTTAAAAGTAGACTTTATTTCCAATCGTTCGGTACCAGCAACTTTTTTCTACGATAATTTGTTGAAGAGTTAGTAGGGGGTGTTTGCTTTTTTTTTTCCACGACTGTTCCATCTCATTTTTTTATGGACTTGGTCTACTATGAGTGTGAGTTTCTCATATGTTTAATATTTCATAGTATTCACTTTTGCAAATTGTATGACAAACGTGAAATTTCACAAACATTGTACTCACAAATGACACCAAAATCAAAATTCATTTTTTCTACTTATATTTAATGTTGCTGTTCGAACATTTCACTCGCTATTTTTATAAAAAATATTGTAAATGTAATAACATAAATAGTGTGCACAAAAAATTCGTCGAACGTGTACGCATGAAAAAAATTTAAGCGCACGTGCTAAAATGTAAAAAAAAGAAGAGAAATGTTTCATATAATTATAAGCAGTGTTGCCAGTGAGCTACTTTTTTTAAGTTGAATTTTCTTGATTGGCACCAAATTTTTGAATTGGTAAAATTCCCTTTGTTTCCGCGTTATCCGAGGCTAACGAAAATGACAGGCTACCGCGGTGGGTCCGATTCTTCTTTTTTTACAGGCCGCTGGAGGCACGTGATGCTCGAATGCACCAATGAAGGTGTGAGAAAAGAGCATCACGTGACTCCAGCGGTCTGTAAAAAAAAGAAGAATCGGACCCACCGCGATAGCCTGTCTTTCTCGTTAGCCTCGCGCGTTATTAATATGACATTAACCCCTTAATTGTCGCTCCCGTGATATTTATGAGCTGTGTCGTTGCCATCGAAATACTAAAGGCCAGAGGACACGAGTTGTGACGTCATCACTAATGACCGACTTCTCACCAGTGTTGGATTTCACACCGGAAAATTTTGAATAGCAATTTTCCTTTGCATTATTTGTGGAATATTTGTCATTTTATAAACAATAATAATATTTTAAACTTATTGGTAAGAATTTTGAATCCCCCATCCCCATAAAAAATCAGCCAGATGCGGTAACACTGCATCATTCCGCATCTGGCTGAATTTTTTTTAGGGATTCCGAATTCTCACCAGTAAGTTTATATAGTTATTATTGTTTTATAAGATGATAGATATTCCAAAAAGACAATTGCTATTCAGAATTTTCCGGTGTCCTATCCTCTGGCCTTGAGTATTTCGATGGCAGCGGGTGTATCTTTTATTAAGATTGTTTGATTCTCGCCAGTTTTATAAAATAGTGTAATTGGCTTTATCATTGGTATCATTTTACCTGTCCTTAAATAAAGTGAATGTTTCTTTTTAAAAAAACAGTGGTGCCAATAAGCAATTTGAATTTTTAAACCGTAATTTAATGAGATCGTTAAGGGGTTAAATAATGCGAAATTCACCATTTAAAAAATTGATGCCAATCAAGAAATCTGTATTTAAATAAAAGTAGCCTAATGGTAACACAATTCATAAGACCAGACTATAGTTAGTAAGTAACGAAGAAGCTACTAACAATCTTTTTAATTGTTAACCCCTTAACAGTGTGGCCCGAACTGGATTCGGGCAAGAACAATTTACTTGCTTCGTTATTAAAAGACGTTTGATACCACTAATTTGTAACTGTAAATTTATCTTTATTGATTGTCAGATATTTTTCGATTAAGTAAGGTAAATATTTTAGTATGGAAAAAGTAGTGTCCAGCCCCATTTTTAATTTTTTTGTAAGAAAACAAATGTCACAGTTAAGGTGTTAATACAATATAAACACTATATGGACCGCAAACAGAGTTTACAAATGCGGGTTTTTTATTCAGCAATTTCGAGTTCACAACAGGAAATTTGTAATACTAATTTTCATAAATTTTATTCACGAAAGCACCTTAACTATCATTATAACGATCAAAATTAAATAAACAAACTGTGGAGAGAATTTAGAATTTAGAATTTCTTAAAAATAGTATTATAAAGGGTGCTTAACCCCTTGAGGGGCACCGGTATATATTATATACCACCTAAGATTAATGAAGATTTACACCAGAAAAATTTTATTCAGTTTTACTTTTCTAACTTTGGTGGCAAAGAGCCGTAAAATTGCTTTTACTTATTTTGAAATAAAATTTTTGGAAGATTCCGATGCTAATTCGACATTTTAGAAACACAATTACTTGCTCCTGAAAGAGTTAAAACCTCCGCCGTAAGGTCAAGAATCCTGTGTCCACGTCATGCTTTCCCTCCCTCTCCACGGATTTTAATACTATGGCTGGCTGACCTTTCCATTCCGCTTCCCCCTCGCTAGATTGGTTCGTTGCCATGTAGTCATTTTTCTGGTATTTATTCAGTTACATTGACTTGCGAGACCAGATATTGTACGATTTTGTGTTGCTTAAAAAACCTGCGTCACTTGGAGAGTGTTTTGTCATTTATATGTGATGTCGCTTCTGATCAGTTTAATATCTTAAAGCTATTTTTGAAATGTGACCCTACTCAAAAATGAGTAACTGCAATACCAGTGGAGTTCGAATCATTTACCTGCATTAATAAATCTTTTGATTTAACCTTACGATTTCTTCCATTATCAAGGGAAACACCTAAGGAATCATCGCATCCTTTCCTTCCCGCCGACCATGAAAGTAAGACTGCATTTTAATAATTCTGGTTGGTGATATACACGAGTGATTTTTTTACTGCCTATTTTCAACATGTAATCATGTACAGTTGTATAGTGTCATAATTGGTCTACAGTCACAATGCTACAATTAACACGACATGATTTGATTTAATGTTACATATACATAATTTACAAACAGAATATGGTTTCTCAACTTAACCCTTTGATTACAGTCCAGGACTGGTGACTATTTTCATATTCCGTCGCACCAGAATTTACAATTTTTTTTCTTTGTAGTAGAATCCTCTTGAAAATGCCCTCGTATAGGTGTAGCGGAGAATTTTTTTTAAAATAAGGGTTACGAATAACAAACTAGATCACTGGGACGTATATACCCCGACCGTAGTCAAAAGATTAAGTAACCTTTTAACCCCTTAATTTTCGCTCCCATGATATTCATGGGCTGAGCTTTTATTCAGATTGTTTGATTTTCACCAGTTTTATAAAATAGTTTAATTAGCTTTATTAGAGTATCACTTTACTTGTCATTAAATAAGGTATACATATCTTTTTCAAAAAAGTGGTGCCGATAAGAAACTTGAATTCTTAAAACGTGATTTAATGCTACAGTTAAGGTGTTAAATAATATAAAATGAATGTAACAAAATCGCACTAATCAGGTGTTACAGAAATCAGAAATAATTATATGTAATGGTTACATTTCAAATAATTTTCAATAATGAATTTTACATTATTTCACTATTCTTAGTTTTAATGAAACCAAATTTAATAAATGGATTGTTCAGAAAATCAAAACCCTCATTTGTTCCTTAAAGATTACTTTGATTTTTTTATATCATTAAATGTATAACTTGAATTACTAATTTATTAAAACTATTGATATTTGAAATTTATATGTTTCATTGAATTTATAAGTAATTGTAAGAGTGGAAAATTCTATAGGTTCAATGCGTATTTCGAAATGTGTTAAATAGTTTAGAATAATTGGAAATTTATTCCATTTTTCTTTTCTTTTTACAATTTATTTTGTTAATCAAACAAAGAGCAATGAATTTACGTTAAAATGTATTTAAATGAATGCTTTACCAATGTTCTTTTAAAGCAAAGTTTTTAAAAACATATTCAATATTATACAGAATAATATAATTATTCATATTAATGGTTTCTAAATGTTAATTATGTAAAAAGCCAATATATATATGGCATACAATTGCTTACGGCTCGTCCCATGGGTTTTTGTAGTGTAAGTCACAAAGTTTATAGCTGTTATGCTTTTCGGACACCGTTATTTTTGAAAACTTTGCTTCCCATTATTCAATTAATGAGATATCTCCGATGAAATAAATCACATTCTTCCGTTCTAAGATACTGGCAGCCAAAAATAGCATGTGACTTACACCACAAATACGCATAGAAATAGCCTTACCCTTTAGCGCGCAGCTTTGAGTTATATGCAAACAACAATGTTTTGAATTTACTAGATTTTTTTTATTCGTATCTACCTAATTCACACCAGGAAATTAAAATAGCAATATTTGCTTTAATTAATAACAGGCATTCCGTATTTAAATAAAGCGAAATTAACCTTTGAAACTTTTTGGTGTAAAGTCAGATTCTTTGATCTACGTAATTTCTAAAACGTATTATATCATGGGAGTTTAGGGGTTAAAGGTTAAGTTTTATAAAATAAATAATTGTATAATATATGGTATTTGGAGACGTTAAAATATTTACTAATTTGCAATATTTTAGCATAAAACAGCCACACGACAGCAGTTTTTACTTGTATTGCAGATGTGCAACAAAAGAAACAAGTAGGAAATTGCTCGTTAATCGTGGCAAATGAGGTGCGTTCGTACTATAATTAGTTTTAAGAATATTTTTTGCACCCCCTATTCTACTGAATGAATATATTTTTTTTGCACTTCATAATTGCATAGTCTATAACATCATTAAAATGCACTTGCAATAATTTTTTCCCATTTTCCGTAATGTAACGGAAAACTTTTAACTATCTCTGTCATTAAACTATACATCAGATTTTCATAAAATTTGAAATGGCTCGACAAAATTTTACAACAATTATATATTTAAAATTTCAGGCCAATCGGAAGGCTGCAACATCATTAAAATGCACTTGCAATAGTTTTTTCCCATTGTCCGTAATGTAAAGAAAACTTTTGACTGTCCCTGTAATTAAACTATACATCCGATTTTCATAAAATTTGAAATGGCTCGACAAAATTTTGCAACAATATACATTTAAAATTCCAGACCATTAGGTTGGGTAGTTTTTGCTCTGTTATATGCGGACGGACAGTCAGACAGACGGACAGAACGACGACTATAGGTGCTACGTGTTTATATAATTACGAACGCACCTAAAAATTGACATATTATATGAAAAATGTATCTCTGATGTTTTTTCATTATTTTTTATCTGTAATAAACCTTTCAGAGAATCATATGTAATTTTTTCGAAACAAAATAAAAAATCGTGGATTTAAGAGTTCAATTAACTCTTTGATTGCGGGAAGGAACTGCGACATATCCTCTCGCACCAGAATTTATTAAAATTTCTCTTTGTGGTAGATTTCTATTACAAATATCCAAATCTGTTAATGCTGTTTCCTTCTGCCAGCTCATGGAGACTGTTTTCAATGAAGCTATAAATAAAGAGTAAGAGACATATAGTGTATTGTGTATCACTTTCGACTGAAGTAACTGAGGAGGTTGTCACAAGAATGCGGCTTTTTTTTAATCGGATCAGCAGTTTCTGAGTATGGACGGACAAACGTCCCACCAGTAAATTTCAATAGAAAATTTAGTGTTAGTTAAGCGCATTATTCGTGGAAATATTTTCTCACAAATATTCTAAAAATTTCTATTTTATTTTAATGATGCCGGTTTACCCGGGTATTATAATCATTTTCACTGAAACTGACCGAAGATTGTCTAAATTGTCACAATATGGCGGAAACGCAGATTACCTCCTAAATATATTTTCACCAGTAAAAATGAATATATGTTTCTGCCATTATTTATGACTGAAATTCTACATTAATAAGGCGTTTAAAAAGGAGTAAATGTCTATTTAAATTTACTGGTGGAAGCTTAACCCAACGGTAGCCAACCTCTGTGGAAGAGGTTTCAGTTGAAGCTTAACCCCTTGGGTACGAGCGACACGTATACGTGCCGCATAAAGCACTCAGAAACCTTGTTTTTCCTCACCAGTAAAATTTTACTGTAAAATTTGCCTTTTTTAATCAGCGCATTTGTTTCGATTCAAGAAGACACAAATTTCTGTTTTTAAAAAACGGTGACAAAAGATTAAAAAATTCGTAAAAGGCTCCCGTCCCGAAGGGGTTAAGTGCAGGGTGTCCATAATTAAACTACCCTACTTTAAAGTTGTCTAAACACGAAACTATTGGTCAAAAACTTATGAAATTTTGTGTCGGACATAATAAAGGAATGGGAATTTGTTTGAGCAAAAAAAAAAAAAATAATAATAATAATAATAATTCAAAATTTCGCCACCAGAGGGCGTTTTTTAATAAATTACACATCTATCCACCGCCCACTGAATATCAGGTCTGCGTTCTGTGAAAAAAATGGCGGCTTTCGTATGCGGATTTTTTTTTCCAGAGTTTGTACGGGTCCGTTCAATTCGAACACCAATATTTCTTTTAAAGTTTTTACGCTTTATTTTTTTCAAGGGGCGGTCTGTATATTTCCCTTATTTAATCTGAGAAAAATATAGCGTAAAAACTTTTAAAAATGTGTATTTCATTAAAAAAAAAACCCTTGGCGGCGTAATTTTGAACAATTTTTTTTCGCTCAATCAAATTCCCATTCCTTTATTATGTCCGTCACAAAATTTCACAATAGTGTCGACAGTAGACAACTTTAAAGTGGGGTCGTTTAATTATGGACACCCTGTATTTTTCGGATATGCCAGTTCCTCTTTATTAATAGTTTTATGCTGTTTTCACGGTACCATGAGTTTTACTAGTAACTTCACCCTTAGCTCCGCCCATTTTAGCCACAGACTTTATAAGAGCGCCAAATCAGCCAGGCTATCGACGCGTGCACTAGTCTTTGCTCCGGAAGTGGCAGTGACGAGAGGCTGTTTTCAGGACTGTGTCATACAAGTCATATGGGACGTTGCACAGCAAGTGTCGCTGAGACTTCTTCCCTCATAGACTTGCTATTTTAATTAAATGTTAATTTTTTACCAGCGCGTAAATATTCTTCCTTCAGCTGTTGCAGACATGTTATGGTGTTGCAAAGAGTTTTCTAAAGACTGTATTACTGCGCGCACCCAGGTAAGCTTCGTCGGTTTGGGGAGTACTAGGCAACAGTTTTTATACAATATCTTAAAAAATTCTTATAATTAAATTTAACTGTTACTAATTAATATGTGACCTTTTTTTTTTCTTTTGCAACATGAGCTCTTGAAATTCTTTTTTGTTTGCCCTCTTTTCAAGTTTTTAGTCCTGTTACTGCCATGGATCGAATTACAAATTACTGATTCCAGACTAGTATGGTCGGGGATGTGGGGCATATGTCCCAGGCTCCTCGAGAAACAGTCAGAAGTCTCTATACAAATCTATGGCAGATATTATTTTTCAGAAAGTGAAAATAAAGAATAGACCGCTGGAACATACGCCTCTCGACCCATAGTCATAGTATACAGTAACAGTTTTAAGATTAGGTAATGAAAATAACAAAATAGCCGAAACTCAAAGATACAGAAATTGAAAATAATTAATTATAAATATTACATTTCAATTCATTAATTAATCTACTAAAAATCATGCAAAGCTATGTTCTCATTACTAATAATTAATTAATGAACAATAAAAGTACTTAATACGATCGACAGAATGAAGAATTCTGTATTGATTCAGAATTTATCAATTGTATGGATTCAAAAAGCAAATTTCGAGAAGAATAACTCAATATATCTATACTTATAAAATCCGTTCTCTGTATGCATGTTCTTTACGCAAATCTTACATTTTTGACCAATTTGCACGAAACTGTATTTAAATACATTTCAGAACTTGGAAAAGGCGACTGTCAACTAAAAATAAAATTAGACTACTCTGTACCTCTTTTCTCAATCACCTTCCCTAATTTAATATTATAGAAATGTCTGTTTGTTAATATTTTCTATTTAAACAACTTCTCGTGTTTCCACCCCCTAAAAAGTAACAAAACATAAAACAATAATGATAACACGTTTACTTTGTTTTTATAAGCCAATAAATATTAAAACTCTTGCACTATATTTTTCCTTTTTTTTAACCCCTTGAGGGGCAAGCAATTACTTTTCTGTAATGCTGATTTCCCACCGGGAAATTAGAAAAAAATATTTCTAAATAAGGAAAAGCAATTTTACGATTATTTTCCACCAAAGTTAGAAAAGTAAAATTTCATAAAATTTTTCTGATGTAAATCTTCATTAATCTTAGGTGGGATAAAATATATCCCACTGCTCCTGAAGGGGTTAAATCGATGTCAATCTATATAAGAAACGCACATTTTCATATTTAAAATTAAAACTTTAATTATAAGTGCTTTGTAGAGAGGTAAAACCTTCATTGAAGTGTTATTGAAGTTAACACTAGAACGGCGGGATTTTTTACTCAAGTTTAAAAATAATATTTCACATCAGAATTTTTACTTAAAATTATTTAACTTATTTATTTAAGTTATATTTGTGCAGCTTACATTAATCTTATATTACAAAGAAATTTCTGGTTCGAATCGACATGTATTCATTCAGAAAGGGTCAAAATGACCCCTCGCCGCCGTTCTAGTGTTAAAACATCTGCTATAATATAAGCATTTCTATTTCAAGTAAAAAATCAGAAAAACAAATGAATAAATCTTGCGTAGCTATCAATAAACATCACGTCAAATTTACTTGTAAAAAACTGCTCCTACGTTTTATTTCCAATTTTGTTGGTATACTGTATCTTTCATTATACCATTTAGTGTTCCCTTTCCCTTCCCTTTAACATTTTAACCCCTTGAGGGGCATTCAAAAATGTCTCTAAATATTGAATTCTCACCGGAATAATCGACAAATTTTATTTTTAAATATGAAAAAGCAATGTTTAACAATTATCCTCCAAAGCTAAAAATGTAAAATTTAGTTCAAATTTTCTAGTGAGAATCTCATTTAAATTAGGAGTGATGTATTTTATCACACCGCCCTCAAGGGGTTAAATGCAGTAATAACATTCGAACACGAGAATCACATATACACTGGAGTCCAAAACTAAGGACCAATAAAAATATGCTAATTTTTAAGTAAGCGAATACTCAAAAGGAATTAATATAATTCAAATAATTATTATCCCTACAGCACAGCTAGTCCATATAACATCTCATTCATGTCAAACATGGTCACAAGTGTCACAGTCACTACGGTGAAGCAAAAAAATAGGAAATTCCATACATCTCATTATGAGTCACAAATGATTATTATATGTGACTCCACTGAGACGTCACTGTGTTTACTGCTTTGTGACGAGTCACCTTGCCACTTTATATTGTAGTAACATTGTTACTCTCATGTGACTGTCATCTGCAGACTCAATTTCAAAGTCATATTGAACGCTGCATTGTGATAAGTTACTAAAATGTCACATTAAAGCCACATGATGACTTTCAGGTGACAGAGAGACTACTGTGAAGTCACCATTGTGCTCTTTTGTGAAAAGTCCCCATGTGACTATAATGTGATATTATTTGGTGACTTATCATAATGCAACGTTCATGATGACTTTGAAATTGAGTCTAAAATGATAATCACATGAGAGTCACAATGTAACTACATTGTAAAGTCACCTGGTGATTTGTCATAAAGCAGCAGTCACATTGGCATCTCATTGGAGTCACATATAGTGATCATTTGAGACTCATAATGAGACGTGTTGAATTTCCTATTTTTTGTTTCATCGTAGTGACTGTGACACTTGTGACCATGTGTGACATGAATGATATGCTATATGGGCTAGCTGTGCTGTATGATAGTAATTATTTGAATTATATTTTTTTTTTGAGTATTCGTTTACTTAAAAATTGGCATTTTGTGGTTGGTCCTTAATTTTGGACACCAGTGTATGATCCATTCAATTCCTTAATCAATGATAGCGAACACGTGGATGAAACTGGAGTTCTGTTTGGATGTTGCTCGTCCTACAACGGGTGCGCACATTGAACTATGCTGAACTATGCTAATCCAAAAATTATTGCTCTGTGTCTTCATTTGACAAAATAAAATGATCTTCACCTAATTGTCTTGTACTTTATGCCCCTTTCTCATAATTTAAAGTACAACGCCATCTATGCTCGAAGTTTAGAACTAATTTCCTTTTTCGCTTGAAGAAAACTTTTAATCATGATAAGCATTATAGTCCAAACCGCAATTATGTACGGCAATTACTTGATTTATACTGAATTTTAAAATGTGTCAAGGATTTTTTGAGACACCCAGTATATGTATAACTAACCCGCAAAGTAAGTGATCGGTGTAACGTTAAGCTATATGTGAACCAAATTTATTATCTTAAATGTATTCATAAGTCATCATGAATTTATCTATTCTATACTAATATTATAAAGAGGTAAAAATTGTTTATTTGTAGGAGGTACGCTCTGGAACTACAGAATTTCAAACCGATTTCAAATGTAATGGTATCAAAATGATGGTATTAGTCCAACTTAGAACATAGGCTATATCTTATGCCCGTGCAACTGTCCAAAAGCGGGTGCAGGAACAAAAATGTTCTAAAAATGCGATATTTGTGTTACTGAAAGGCCTAGAAACATGAAATTTTGGAATGGCAGTTACTTATAAGATACTAATGATCTTTAAGGACATATCTTTAAAAAATCGAAATTAACCCCTTGGGGACGAGCGACACGTATACGTGCCGGAAATAGGCCTAAGAATCCTCGTTTATCCTCACCAGTAAAATTTTACTGTAAAATTTGCCTTATTTAACAGAGCATTTTCCCGATTTGAATAGGCACAAACTTCTGTTTTTTAAAACCGGTAGCAAAGTAATAAACATTTCGTAAAAGGCTCCCGTCGCGAAGGGGTTAAAAAGGGGTGAAAATGCGCGAAAAGCGTTCTAAAAAACGTTCTAGTGAACGATTTTCAGGAAGTACCAAATCGATTTAAAAAATAATGGTATCAAAATGATGGTGACAACCATTGCTCCAATATAGGCTACATTTTATGTCGTTGCCTCTAACCCCTAAAGCGGTTGCAGGAGCAAAAAAACATTCGAAATTGCGATTTTTGTGTTACTGAAGGGCCGAAATACATGGAATTTTGAATGGTAGTTACATATAAGATATAAATGATTTCTAAGAACATTTCCCAAATAATTCGAAATTTAAAAGCGGTGAAAATGAACGAAAAACGTTCTAAATTGCGATTTCTACGCAATCTCAGAAAGTACCCAATATATTTCAAAAGTAATGGTTGGAAACTGATGATGACAGCCCTTTCTCAAATATAGGATCTATTTCATGCCGGCGTCAATACCACTTTGCAGTTGCATTTTTAAAAGCGTTCTAAATTGTGATTTTTGTGATACTGAAGGGGCTAGCAACTTGAAATTTGACATTGTAATTACTTATGAGATGTACATACTCTCTGAGAAGAGTTCCTTAAAAATTTTAAATTTAAAACGGGTGAAAATGAACGAAAAGCGTTCTAAAAACGTTCTAAATAGCGATTTCTACGCAATCTCATGAAATATAAACCGATTTCAGAAGTAATGGTTTCAAATTGATTATAACAGTCCCCGCTCCAATATAGCCTATGTTTTACGTTGTTGTCACTACCACCTGGGAGTTACAGAAACAAAAAATGGTCTAAACTTGCGTTTTTTGTATTACTTAGGGGGGGGGGGGGTCTAACATTTCAAATTTGGAATGGTAATTATTTCAAACATGTAAATGCTTTCTAAGTATTGTTGAAAGAAAATTCCAAATTTAAAAGGAAGAAGTGAGCGAAAAGCGTTCTATAAGCTTTCTAAATTACGATTTTTATGCAATTGCATGAAATACGAAACCAATTTCAAACATAATGGTTGCAAATTGATGGTGATAGAACTTTCTCAGACATAAGCTATATTTTATGTCGAGGGTTGCAGGAGCAAAAAATTTTCTAAATTGCGATTTCTGCGGTACTGAAGATGCTAGAAACTTTAAATATAGCACGGCAGTTACTTATAAAATATAAATGTCCTCTAAGAACAGTCGAAAATATTTTCGAAATTAAAAAGGGGTGAAGAGAAGGGAAGGAGCGAAAAGCATTCTGAAAGAGTCCCAAATTACAATTTGTAAGCAATATCAGGAAATATAATATCTAGATATAATATCTAGATAAAAATATGAGATATTATAAATGCAAAGACAAAAGATGAAAAACATGTGTAGTTGGTCATGCTGACAGTCCATCTCAAGTAAATGATTATATTCCTTTTTGCAAATTTAATAATGTAATTTATAAAATTCATTGTTTAACCTGACAGCAGGGTTATGTAGGGCAGACGGAAGGTGAATTACATGTTAGAATTAATCAGCATAGATCGGATGTATATAATGACAATAAGAAATGCCCCACATTTGAAATTTTGCATTTTAGAATTCACAGTTTTAGTAATATTAATATTCAAATTTTGGATCATGTTGAAGCTAAAAATAATAGATTGGATAAGGAAAATGATTATATGTTGCAGTTTAAAACTATATATCCATTTGGTTTGAATACATTTGGTTAATAAAGTTAACTTACTGAAGGTTAGAAATGTATATGATTTATTTGATAATTTTAATGATAAAGTTGTTATAAAAAGTGGAAAGAGGGTGTCTCGTAAATATAATAAAGTTATTAATCATATAATTCCTAATATATGGATTAAGGATTTGGAATTTGTTTTTGATAAAAATTATAGTGTTAAAAATGTTAAAATGGAGGTTTTTAAATTAAAGATTAATGTGCTTAAGAAAATTAAAAAAATGTTTGGATGTTTTCAAATTTAAAAATTTACAGTTTAAAGATTTATTATATGATTTAATTAATTTTAAGTTATTAAATTGAGGAAGTTAATAAAGAAGTAATTTATTATAATATAGAATTTCAACAAAAATCTTTTGATAATTTGTATTTAAATGCAATATGTAAACATATTTACGACCTTTTTCCTCTTAAAGAATGTATTATTTCAGTTGCATATAATTATCCTAAACCATTAAGTACTAAGATTTTCAATTACAGACAAATAGCTTTTTCAAATGTTAATACAGTTTTAACTTGTTGTTGTAATAATATGGAATTTAGAGATTTTATAGATAATTATCATGGTCATATAATTACAGGTAATCTTAATATAATCAAGAATAAAAATGTAAAATATTTAATGAATTTTGGTACAAAATTTAGAATTAATAGTAAAATTAGCAGCAATAAAGTACTAAAGATTTTTAAGGATAAGGTCAATAATTTTATAAAGAAATATAGTTATAAATGTAGTATGCCTTTGGAGGCATTTTTTGAATGGAAGTCTCAAATTTTGGGGCATTTCAATAATTTTTTAAAAGATTATTTAAATTCTGATAGGTATGAATATCGAAGTTTTAAGGATGAAGATGAAAAATTTATTGAAAGTTTACAGAATAATTTTGTTACAGTCCCTGTGGACAAAGTAGCTAATAATTGTGCAATAATATGCAAGAAGTTTTATATTGATAAAATAGAGGATGAATTAGGTAATGAAAATTTTTATTCGAAAGTTAATATTGACAGAAATCCTGTTGTTAAAAAATGTTTTGCATATAAAAAGAAAGTTAAAAGTATGATTTCTTATGATTTTGATGTTTCTAATCATCACTGTTCGTCATTTATTTTCTTAACGCCTAAATTTCATAAAGATCCGATTAAGTTTAGATTTATTTGTAGTACTTCTAAAAGCGTTGATAAAAATTTTAATATTGGTTTACAGAATTTATTTAAAAAGATATATGATTCAGTGATGGAACAGTGGCGCAGAAATTGAGCGATTGTCACCAATAAAATTTTTATAGTTTTCTTCGCCTTCAAAAATCTCAGAAATTCTGTCCTGAAGTTAAATGAAGAATACTAACAAAATTTTACTGTGTCAATTGATTCTCTGCTGCTACACTGTTCTATCACTGATGATTTTTTAAAGTATAAATTTAAGAAGTATAGTTATTTCTGGTCAATTGATAATAGTGTTGAAATTTTGGACAAATTGCCTTTGACTCCTCTGAAAATGACTTTGAAAATCTTTTCACCAATATACCTATTGACTTTGAGACCAACTTTGAAAATCTGTTCACCAATATACCTATTGATTCCCTTTATGATGTTTTAATGAATATTTTTTATGTTTTTAGTATAAATGATGAATTAAATATTAATAGAGATTTATTTTTAAGTTTATGTCATTTCTGTTTTTATAATAATTATGTAACTTTTAACAATAATACCTTTAATCAGATTTGTGGTATAGGGATGGAGACAAAATATTCTAGTACAGCAGAAAATTTATTTTTGTTTTATTATGAATTTAAGTATACTATAAAATATAATAGGTCTTTAAAGGTCTTTAGGTATATTGTTGATATTTTGATTTTTAATTTTGATTTTTCTAATGAATATGATATTATATATCCAAATTGTTTAAAGTTGAATACAGCAAACCGTGATGATTATAATGCAGAATTTTTGGATATTTTATTTGAAATTATTGATAATAAATTGATTTTGGATTTGTATGTTAAGAGAAATAGTTTTCAATTTTTTACTTGAAGCATGCCACATTGGTTTTCTAATTTACATAAAAAAATTTACATAAATATTTTAATTAATCAATTAATAAGTTTCAATAAAATTTGTGGCAGAGATAATAATTTTTATAAACAGTTTTTAAGTTATTGGCTAATTTATTTTACAATAATAACTACCCTATAAAGTTTTTGAAATATTATTTAAAGACAGTTTTAAAAAGTGAATGGCAACGATGTGGGCTGGCGGCATGAACATGTGATGGCAGTCTTTCTGGAACTTTCTATATGACGTATGCATCCTAAAGTCTTGCTAAAAGAACGGGTGTGTATTTATGAATTGAAACGAAGGAAAGTTGCAGACTTGGAACTCTAGTATTTGACAATGGCTTTGGAATAAAAATTATTTGTTTATTGTTGACGGGTGAGGAACATTATACAGGTATTACTGTTTTTCATGTTTTGAGAAATTTTATTTTGCAGGTTTGGGGGGGCGCACGTTTCTTCTGCATTCATGCATGTCAAGTTAATTTCTTTTATTTCTATTTTAATGGCAATTTTTTAAGTATTTTTCTAAAAGACTTTTTATTAAAGCTTTTTTGTTTTTGTATGATAATTTTTGTATTGTTAATATTATGCTTTATTGTTTTAACACGTTCACGCCGGCGCGGTGGGTCACACTCGACTGTCTCAGAGCTGCCAAGTCTCCGGTTTTTTTTATACCAGTATTTTAATACAGAAAATGTTGTTTTATTTAATTAGAACAATCGGGCGATTTAAAGGAACAGCATTTTCTCTAAAATATCAGTGGTGTGGAAAAAGCCGGAGACTTGACAACTCTGAGACAGTCAAGTGTGACCCACCACGCCGGCGTGAACGTGTTAATTTGAGTTATTTTAATTTTTTATGAAATTTGAATAATAAAATTACAATAGTTTTTCAGTATTGAATGCGGGATGGACGTGTGTTCAGAAACCTGCAAATTTTAAAAGTGGGGGTGGAGTTAGTTTTTTGTCTGTCCTCCCACTGAAGAAGAACAGACTGTTTTTGTTTTTTACGTGTCTTTCTTGTTTTTTTTAAGTATTTTATAGTTAAAAATTTTTGCAGATATACACCTTCCTTTTGGAGTTATGGTGTTTTGGCATTTTAAAATGATGAAGTATGTTTTATTGCATTTGACATGTGCTGCTGTAGCGCCATTCTTGCGATAATTTTTCATTAATTTTGAAATAATATATATATATATATATATATATATATATATATATATATATAACATACCACAATAAAGAAAATGCGTTATATATATATATGTGTGTGTGTGTGTGTGACATTCCGCAACACTCGTATATCTCAAAGTAAATGTAGTATAGTAATCAAAGCCAACCCTCCGTTATCTTGAGAATATCGGAGTGCAGTCAGGGTGGCGAGTAGAAGACAGGCTCCATAAACATTGAAAAATTTCCCATGGCATAATTAATAGAGTCATCGTAACTTTAAACGTTGTTTATTTGAGAAAAACATATCGTAACAATTCCAGTAGCTTGTCCATCAACTCTCGAATAATTGATGATCCACTTCATAAAACTTAAGATGTTAAAAGTATTAGAATCTTCACATTAAAGTCATTCAGCCGAAGTGACGTAGATTTATTAAACGACCGGAAAAACGTAAAATCTCTCGCTCCTCGTCGATGTAACAGCATAAGTACTCAAAGAAACAGAGCCCAGAGGGATACACTATTAGTGGAGTACAAACTCCAGCAGAGAGAAGGGGGTGAACGGGACAGGAGACAGGCAACGATTTGATGGGAAAGGTGACGAACGCGTGACGTCAATAATGAGCTCTTTACACTCGACGTCAGATTAAAACGCAATCAAATGCTGGCGGGAGCTTGCAAGAAATTGTAGGAAAAATAACATCATCGAACAAATGCAAAACATTCGAAACAAAAAGAATTTAGTTTTAGAATAAAATGAAAAAAGTAATTTAATGGGTTTTAAGATTAGACGAATGGATTAAGGTTTTTACAACAATAAAAGAATACGCATGTTTAAATGCATGAAATAAAAGACAAAAAATATTAAGATATTATTAAAGATAGGTAAAAAGGGTAAAATATTAAGAATTTGGAATAGTTTTACTAAGGTAAAAGGGCGCGACAATTTTTATTATTACATATATATGTGTATATAATGTCATTTTATTCATAGCTTCAGTTTTTGTTTGTGGTCGGTAATGATTATTTAATGGTCATATATATATATATATATATATATATATATACATACATAGATACATACATACATACATACATCTATACTAATATTAAAAAGAAGTAAAAATTGTCTGTTTGTTTGAAGTAATGTCTGGAGCTACCGAACCGATTTCAAATGTAATGGTATCAAAATGATGGTGTTAGTCCAACTTAGAACATAGGCTATGTTTTATGTTGTTGCCACTGCCCCAAAGGGGGAGAAGGAGCAAAAAACATTCTAAAAATGCGATTTCTGTGTTACTGAATGTCCTAGAAATATGAAATTTGGAATATTAGTTACTTATAAGGTATAAATGATTACTAAGAACAGTTCTAAAACAATTCGAAATTTAAAAGGGGTGAAAATGCACAAAAAGCGTTCTAAAAAACGTTCTAAATTACAATTTCTACACAATCTTAGGAAATACCAAACTGATTAAAAAAATATTGGTGTCAAAATGATAGTGACAACGCTTGCTCCAAGATAGGGTATATTTTATGTCGGTGCCACTACCCCAATGGGGGTGCAGGAGCAAAAAAGTTCTAAGAATGCGATTTATGTGTGACTGAAGGGCCTAGAAATATGAAATTTGAAATATTAGCTACTTATTAGATATAAAGGATTTCTAAGAACAGTTCTTAATCAATTCGAAATTTAAAAGGAGTGAAAATTCGCGAAAAGCGTTCTAAAAAACGTTCTAAATGGTGGTTTCTACACAATCTCAAGAAATACCAAACCGATTTAAAAAATTATCCCGTCAAGATGATGGTGACAACCCTTGCTCCAACATAGGCTATGTTTTATGTCGGTGCCACTACCCCAAAGGGGGTGCAGTAGAAAAACGTTCTAAATTGCGGTTTTTGCGTTACGGAAGGGCCTAGAATCGTGAAATTTGAAATGATAGTTAGTTATAAGATATCAATGATCTATAAGGAAATTTCCTAAAAAATTGAAATTTAAAAGGGGGTCAAAATGCGCAAAAAGCGTTGTAAAAAACATTCTAATTTGCGATTTCTATGCAATCTCAGGAAGTACTGATCCGATTTCAAATATAATGGTGTAAAAATGATGGTGATAGATAGGTTATAAGGCTCCAAGATAGGCTATATTTTATATCTGTTTCGACTACTCCAGAGAAGATGCAGGAGCAAAATGCGCGAAAAGCGTTATAAAATAGTTTTAAATACCGATTTGTCAGCAATATCTCAGGAAGTATCAAACTGATTTCAAAAGTAATGGTAGGAAATTGATGCTGACAGCCTATGCTCTAACATAGACGCTATTTTCTGTCGGTATCACTATCACCTAGACGTTGCAGGAGCAAAACACACTTCTAAATTTCGATTTTTGTGATCGGTAGGGGCTAGCATTTTAAAATTAGGCAAGGTACATATTTATTAGATATAAATGATCTCTAAGAACTGTTTTGAAAAAAATGGAAATTTAAAATGGGGTGAAAATGCACGAAAAGCGTTCTAAAAACGTTTTAAATTGCGATTTCTACTCAATCTCTGGAAATACCAAAAGTAATGGTTGAAAATAAATGGTGACAGTTCCTGGTATAACATAGGTTCTTATTTTATGTTGCAGTCATTACCATCTGAGGGTTGCAAAAGCAAAACATGTTCTAATTTGCGTTTTTTGCACAACTGATGGGTCTAACACTTTGAAGTATGGCATGGTATTCACTTACAAGATGCAACTGCTTTCTAAGAACAGTCGAAAGAAAATCCCAAATTTAAAAACATGAAGTGAGCAAAAAGCTTTCTAAATTACAATTTTTGTGCAATCTTATCAAATACCAAACCGATTAAAAAAATAATGATGACAAATTGTTGGTGATAGAACCTGCTCAAACATAAGCTATATTTTATGTCTGTGTCACTGCCACCAGAGTGTTACAAGAGCTAAAAACTTTCTGAATTGCGATTTCTGTGATACTGAAAAGGCTAGAAACTTTAAATATGGCATGGTAGTTACATATAAAATATAAATGACCTCGAAGGACTGTCGAAAATAAATTCGAATTAAAAAGGGGTGAAGCAAAGGGGAGGTGCGAAAAGCTTTCTAAAAAAGTCCTAAATTACGATTTATATGCTATTTCAGGGAATATAAACCGATTATAAAAGTAACAGTTGCGAATCAATGGTAACAGTCTCTGATCCTACACAGACTATATTTTATGCCGATGATTCTACCATCTGGGGTTCACAAGAACAACAAACGTTCTAAAAAAGGCCTTTAAAAGCTTTCTATATTACGTTTCTGTGGAATATTAGGAAATAACAAACCGATCCCAAAATTAATGTTGGCAAATTAATGGTGACAGTTTCTATTTCAACATAGCCCTTTATGTTGAGAGAGGTGGTAGGACTTGAAATTTGACATGATAGTTACCTTTAACCCCTTCAGGACGGGAGCCTTTTACGAAATTTTTAATCTTTTGTCACCGTTTTTTAAAAACAGAAATTTGTGACTTCCTGAATCGAGAAAAGCACTGATTAAATAAGGCAAATTTTACAGTAAAATTTTACTGGTGAGAAAAAACAAGGATTCTGAGCGCTTCATGCGGCACGTATACGTGCCGCTCGTCCCCAAGGGGTTAAGATTTAAGAAGATGGTTTCTAAAAAATTCAAAACTTCAAATGAATACTGAAATGAGCTTATTAATTGAGCATAAAAGTTTCAAAATATTTCCTAATTTATCATTTATTTAGTTTTATTTCGTATTATTAATTTAAGTCTCATTTCTGCCTAATGCAGTGTAATAATGATGTTTAATCAAACTGTGTTTTAAATATTATTATTTTTTAATTATTCCTAAAAGTAATAAGTGCCTTTTAATAAAATAAAATATTACCTTTTAATAAAATAAAAATTTAGTTAGTACCTTTTAATAAAAAATAGTCATGCAAATATCACTTGGCATATTTCAAATATTACTTGACCAAAGCAGCGTGATTTGCTAGTATATTATAAATTATGGGATTGTTATTGGCTTATTAGGAATAACTTAATATGTGCTGGAATCTTTTCAAACAGAAATATCCTAAATCAATATTTCCTTTTGTTCTTATTATTAAATCACATTCTTCTCAAGTAGCAACTCATTTTTGCGTATTTTTACATTGGATTACAAATAAATAATAATGATTTTATGCAATAATGAAGTTTGTCTTTTCAACTTTTTTCAAGATAACTTATGATATAAATTTGGAATGTAATCTAGTTTCTAAATCAAATACTGTTTTAGAAAGTAAATTCTGTGAAAAAAAAAAAATATATTGAATATATTCGGTAGCTTTTCAAACTGAAAAAAACAATCTTGTAAAATTTTCTTTGTTCTTATAATTAAATCACTCTCTTTTCAAACAGCAGATCAATTCTATTTAGTTTTATATGCAGTTGCGAATAAAATAACAAGAATTACATTCGATGATGTAGTACGTCAAATGTTTTGGATCATAAAGTGTGAAGTAAGGTAATGATCGAAATTCAATACTTAAGAATCCCAACAATTCGTATTAATTTTTCTTTTCCTTTGTTCATGATGTTTCTTCATTTCTTTTACATGGCTTTTATTGTTTAGTTGTTGGCACGTGGAATAGAAAAAAAAATAGCACATAGAAAACAATAAATACAATAGGGATTCGGTTATTAATAATTTGTCATGTGACGAAATTAATATTTTTGTTCAAATGAAACATCCACAATGCATTCAATCAAATTTTAAAAATAACACAAAATTAGAGTAAAGTATTTGGCCCAGCTGTACAAAATTTTACAAATCTCTACATTTTAAAATATTGGTTTTGAATTTAGAAATTAATTAGCTACAATCGTCAAAGTTATTAGTACTAATTAATTATGCTACCACGTAATTCTGAAGTAAATATTTATAATTTACTTCAGTGCTTAGTGAGATAGAACAAATATACTTTTCTCAGGCTGATGGTCTTTAAAATGTTAGTATATATATATGTATATATATATATATATATATATATATATATATATATAAGAATGTTAATATTATCTGCAAGCTGTGATGATTTGAAACCGCAAGGATTTGCTTTTAACTGTACCATTTAATTAGGCGGGATTTTTGCTGTGCTAAAATGGGATTCATGTTTGAGTTTATGCTATGGTCATAGCAATTCTCTTGCTGGGTATGTCTTAAATTTAAATGTTCCATTTTTTTATATTGTTCGTTATTACGGATCTTGCATTGATTAATAATTTATTGAATTCAATTTATATGCCATGGTAAATTTATACTTTTTGGTGTATAATCGATCGGATACATAATGGAATTCAATTTTTAGCTTATTGCTGGATTCTATTACAAAAATCGGCTATGTTTTTGCTTATGTTTGTATTTCATGTATCCCTGAAGAAGTGAAATGCTATATAAGCTTCCTGCTACATCCATCCAATTGATCTATTATTTGTTTAAGATACGTCTTTTAATGGTTCAACAATATTTCGCTGGTTATTTGTATCTTTTGTCTTTAATAGGTTATTGTATAAAATTTTGGTGGTTTTTCATATGTTTTATATGGATTAATCGTCCGCAATGTGCTAGTGAATTAGTGGTATTGTGCTTGATTTTGTATTACAAGTTAAAGGTTACATATTTATTTTGTATAATGTCAGTGTTATGTATTGAAGCTAAATTTATTAATAAAATTTTAGTAATTGGAAATAGATGGTGAATTGTAATTATATAATGGTTATATATATATATATATATATATATTCTTTGTGAATATTTTTTTTCTATAAATTGACCTACTAATCCTCACTTCTTATTAAGATAAAGCTTCTTTAAAGCGACAATATGTGAAAATATGTAGATTCCTAAGGGTCTGTGTGAACATATTACGCTAGAGAGTATCAGTGTATGTCTACTTTAAAACAGTCAGAATTATTTTTTATGTCGTTGTCTATACACATTTTCTAATTTGTATGATTCCGCTGCCACAAGCGACTATTTTTTAATTATATTTCGCACCACTTTTTCAGAACAAAAATCTTTTACTTCGGCTTTAGCAACATTTGTCAGAAAAAATATACTTTTAATTGTAATCTTTAAAAATAGTGTGGTGCAATAGAATATAAAAATAGTCGTCTGTGGCAGGCTTCTTGTTTATTGGTCTCTTTATTTGGTATATAAAACTATTTTTATTTCTCAAATTTATCCAACTGTAAGTAAAAAATAATGAAATTGCTAAATATAAAACATATTCATGCCCCTTCCCTGTATTTGGGATGTATATTGAAGAAAATAAAGTACAGTAAACCTAGAACACATATTTACATATATTCATTCAGAAAGTAAGTTTTCTGATAAATAAATCAATGATTAGAAAATGACAATCGGTGCTGTCTATTCCAAATAAATCAACATTATGAAAACATTTCAAACTAAATTATATTTAAAAAATATATTATGTTATTTTAATTGAATCACATTCAGCTGAAATATCAGATCACTTCTTTTTATTTTTATTCGCAGTTGGGAATAAATAACAAGTATTACCTTCAATTAAATTACCATGGAACAGCGCTGCCAAGTCTCCGGCTTTTTGTACACCGGTTTTTTAATACAGAAAATGTTGTTTTATTTAATTGGAACATTTCGGCGATTTAATAGAACGAGATTTTCTCTAAGATAATAAGGTCTAAGATAAGGTGCCCAAAAAGCCGGAGACTTGGCAACTCTGCCATGGAACCTTTTCGAAATAAAGTGCAGTATAAGCTTGCGATTGAAATTTATCACTTGCCCCTTTGCGCTCGGCGTCTACACAAATTTTATTCGATCGGCGCCACTTATTTTTTAAAGAAGTTTCGTTCAAGCAGGGGGGTACCATTCGTGCGATGCGCCAACTGAAAAGATTTCTTAACTGCTCGCGCATTACGTCACGTGGCGGACAGATTCGTCTCGCTTCGCTCGTTTCAATAGTATTCTGTATGCCGTTCTGCGATGGATTTTTTTTTTCTTTGGATGATTTTAATTATTTTATTATTTTAAGACTTTTTGAAAAAAACCTAGTGAATGCACTATATCAACATGCTCTAATAACTCTCGGAGAACACGTATACAGATTTAAAAATACAGTACAAAGTCTCAAATCTGGATGTCGAAACCCGGAATTCTTCAAGATCCGGCATTTTGTTAACTGACGATTATTATTCTAGAGAATCGAGAAATAAGAAGAACACTAAAATAGCAGAGGCCAAATTTACTATATTAGGCTGCAATTTTAAAGCCGAATTTCTTTTACGAACGTCAAAAATTTCTGCGGAACGCAAAAATCTCTAAAACTTGCATAAAAGAATCGCGAGAAATTCCGAATAAACTGAAATGAAAGTGAGAAAAAAAAAGAGGACAGTATTTACTATATTGGACTAAAAGATTAAAACCGGACTTCTTTCACAAATGCAGACAAATCGCCATGGAATAAAAAAAAAAAAAAAAAAAAAAAAAAAAAAAAAAAAAAAAACAATTCAAAACTCGCAGAGGAGAACATTTATTATATTTCGTTAAATGTTGGTAACAGAGTTCCTTTTACAAATCTCAAAACTCTAAAATTCGTATAAAAACTCGCGAAAAATGCAAATTCCGAAAAAAACTTTATTGAAAAGAGAAAAGATTTACTATACTGGACTAAAAAATAAAGCCGGATTTCTTTTATTCATATGCAAAAATCGCCGCAAAATTAAAAAAAAAACTGTTAAAAGTTGCATAAAAAATTAAAACAAATTCTTTTGTTATTATATTTTTTTTAACTTAAAAAAATTGCCTCTATTAAAATATTTGTTTTAGCATTATCTTTTTTCTTTTTTTTTTTTACCTTCTTTTATCTATAACGGAAGAAGGTATTGTAGTCGAAATTTTGTCCGACTTCCGGTTTTCGACGGATTTACACGTTTTAAGGCTAGGAGATACCGAAAAACATGTTTTTACAAAATATCTGTCTGTCCGTATATACGTGTGTCTCATTATACAGGGTGCTTACAAAAAGTTGGGAAAAATTTTAAGAGGCGATAGTACACACCCAAACAAACATTTTGTATCAAAGAATGCATGGTCGAAAACTAAACGTAAAAAAGTTAGAGGGCGCCAAAAGTTATGTTCTTATACGAGGCAAAAACACACAATGAACGATTAAGTTAAGTTACGAAAACAAATTTAATGGCATTTGATTACAATAAGTGCTCAAAACATTGACCGGGATCTGTTATGCACGCAGTACAACGGCGAAGAACAGATTGGCCAATTTTCTGAAACACACCAGGCACCACCGCGCTCGCCAGATCTTTCATGTCTCGATTTTTTTTTTTTGTGTGGAGACAGCTAAAGGCTCTTGTGTATGAGACTCCCATTGAATCCGCAGAAGAACTTGTCGCCAAGCTTTCGGCTGCTGTAGGGGAAGTTCGCGATATGTTTTTTTGTTTGTTTTTTTATCTAGAAACTAAGCTCTGTGTATACATATTGTTACAGATATTTGAATCATATTGATGTGCATTTGAAACTAATAAATTAAAAAATTGAATTTTGTTTATTAAAGAGGATCAATGATTTTGCTACCTGATAATTAAAAAAAAATAAAAATAGTGTGTAAAAAGTATTAGTCACATATTGATTTATTGAAAGTATGATAATGGCTCTTACTTTTTTTTCCCTTTCTATATTTTGAAAATGTTAATTCATTGTTAAATCTGTATATCTCCATAAATGTTCTATCTATTGTTTCTTACTTGTATGGAGAAATATATGTAAACACATATATTCGATGTGTTTTATAAGATAACATGGAAATTTTAGAACTGAAGTTGTTTTAAATTTTTCAGTTTTTGCTGAAATTTTGTATATATGAAATAACGATTTTGCTATTTGTATATCATAATGTAAAAAACATGTATAGTACATGTTTTTTTCATAATAGAATTAGTTTAATTATAGAGTAATATTTTTGTATTATTTTGATCCTGAATAAGCATAGTGACATTCGAAAAATTTTTTTAACTTATATCTAGTAATCGGACAATGTACTATTATTGTTAAAAGTTTTGATGCGTGACATTTGTTTAATTTATTCTGCTTCATAATTTTAGTCAATTTATTACTACTGCTGTGTCATCATATTCATATAATTCATTTTATTTTGCAATAGTTTAAACGTTTTTATTTGTACTTTTACGCTTTAAAAATTTATTTATTTTTTTGTTTGAACAAATTATTTTAAGGAAAGTGATTTTGTTCAATTTACTTTCGAAGATCTGCTATTTAAAAATTGACTTACTTCATATTCCGTTATTTTACGCATCCATTTACTATCTCACGGCTGGTCGAGCTCCGAACTTGTCCGCCACATGACGTAACAGTCTTGCTCTGCTCTGATTGGCTATCCCTCAAATGGAACAACCTTATGTAGAAAAACCTTGCTTTCAAGTACACAATTTCAAAAATGCTCTGATTAAACAAAGTACATTTTATTTTCCTTTATTACTGGTGCCAAAAACAAATTTTGCAAAGAAAGATTATGTCTCCGCAGCTGAGCACTCGAGTGCAAAGGGTTAACAATCGAACGCCCGGAAGGAGTCGATTCGACTCCGACTATGTGATTAACGTCAATTGGAACCTGAATTTTTTTCATAAAATAAGTACGCAGATATACGTTAAACAAATCAATTAAATAATTTTAAATAAAAATTCTGGTGTCAAGTATTTTTATGAAAACTGAGCAAAAATTCCGGGCGTTCTAGTGTTAAGAAATCTCTGAGATTGTATGGACATTGTGTTAATATTTCTCTTGTTCATATTTTCTTTCAGTTTACGTTTATTCGTTTTTATGTTTTTTTGTTGTTTGCAAAAGAAATACATTTGAAATAATAAATGTTATTTGAAGAAATCAACATTTTTGTTAAAATCAAATATCCATAAACCTTCGAATCAGTTCTTAAAAAAGGTACTATTTTAATTTTAAATGTCCGCTCTAGCTCAAAAAATTGTATACTGTAATAAAAACTGTCCTCGAAAGTGGAATAATATCAATATACTTCATCTTCTTGGGGTACGACACCTTCCTGATTTCAAAATTTCTATTTGCTATTCAATCCATCCTTTATTATTCCTAATACATTTCCTTTTTAAGACTTTCCAACAAAGTTGAAAAGTGTTTATGACTTAGGTTTGTCTGTCCGTCTGGCCGCGCTCTAACTCCCGTAAATATACTCGGATCCTTTTGAAATTTTTGGATGTTAGTGACCTCTACCATATCACGATCCCTATCTTAAATGAAGTTTGTAGTACGCTTAGTTCATTTACAGGGACAGTAAAAAGCCGTTACATTACGGCCTATGGGAAAAAATCGTTTCAAATGATTTTTAATGGTGTTACATGCTTTCAAACATAATAAAATTGATATGCATTTATCAAGTGCACTACAATATGCATTCTATAGAATATGCGGTGCAAAGAATAGTTATTATTCATTTACAGGGCCACACAAGAGAATTCCGTTACATAATGATATAGGGTGAAGGGAATTTTTTCCGGCATATTTTATGTTAAATTATTTCATGTGTAATCAAATTGATATAAGTTGATGAGGTTTACTTTAAGTTATTTCATGTATAATACGATGTGAATAGCATTTACAGGGACACACAAAAGATTTCAGATACTATATTGTATCCGAAGTATTGTACAGTAGCGATTATTGCTGTACATGCATTTTTAATTATGTTATGTGCTTTTATGTTTCACTATATTTGTGCATTGTATATGGTGTGTATAAATGCTGTAATTCATATACAGGGCTACACAAAAGAATTCGAAATGGTTACTGGGTATGATTGCAAATTGCTTAAAGGTGGATTTTAAATGAGTTATGCATTTTTACGCTGAACTGCATTTACTTTTCTAAGAAATGTTTGTAGAACAAAGATAAAATAATATTCATGGTCACGGAAAGATTTGTTTAGATAGCCGTCTATAAATGATAATTTCTGGAAATGTGATTCCAGTAGTTTTAAGAGTGTTTAACTTTGAATTAATTTTTAGCTAAATAGTGACGTGTAATAAAGGTACTAGGCTTACTACAGGTTTGTACAAAAGTATACTGGTATGTTTCCATCTATTAGTATAAATTGCTGAAAGAGAAATTTCAACCTGTTATGTGTTTTCTTGCTAAACTAAATTCACCCATTATATAGTATATGTATCAAGCTACAGATCCAATACAGGGCTGTTCAAAAGAATTGGAATACATATTTGCTAAGGACGGCAACTGCCGAAATCAGTTTTTCAAATGTTTTATGCGTTTTCTAAAATGTTTACTTAGTTCTCTTATTTACCTTATTTCCCCAAATAACAAAATTTTGTTAAAGCATTCATGAACTTTTGGATAGTGTTTCATAATCTATGCTTAACGCATGATTTCTCTTGCTTGTTTTAAAGTGTTTACGGTCGCTTGTTACTTAATTATGAAAACTTAATCCTTAAATGCATAGTTATGCATATTTCAATCACTTTTTATTAACTCTTAGCAACGACTATATTTATATAGAAATATTAATCCTGTAAAAATTACAAAAATACACAACTAAATTAAATTAAAAATCCATCTTAAAAATGATTCTTGTCTAACCTTCAATATAAGAGTAAAAAACATGATTCTAAAAACGAATTCCTGCATTTAACCCTTTAGTGCGCATCTTTGCATATATGCAAACAACACTGTTTTGAATTTAATAGATTTTTTTTTTTTTTTTTTTATTCGCATACACCTAATTGTCCCCGAGCCAGGTGCAAATTTCGTCAGTTATTTCCTCTCGGCCGATAATTTGCAAAACGCTTCAGAGAGTAGTATCATGATGCTCCGTGAACGTCCGCTGCGGTTCCGTTTGTAGGTTGAGCAGCGGTACTCTCCCAAACACGTAGAAAAAAAAATAGTCTTTTTCTCCCGGTTGAAAATTTGTCAAATTATAGCTAACCCAATATCTTGAAGAAAAAAAAAAGTCAGCTGATAATAAAGTGGTAGGTAATACGTCAGCCATCACACGAACATGAAAAAAATATACAGGGTGCAAAGGAAAGCCACTTAACCTAAAAATACTTGCGAACGGAGAGAGCTACAGCTATGGAAGTGAGGTAACGGTATAGTAAAGTGACTACGCCCGATTTAATTCAAACGACGGCAGCGCCCCCTAGTGGAGAAATTTGGAAGATATCTATTGAAAATCGTAAAGAAAAGAAATAGAGCAAAATTTCTAAAAGAAAGTTTTAGAGCATCAATTAGAACGAACCGACATTTGGTTCACACGGATAAGATAAATCGTCGCCTGTATACCCAAAAATGTCCGAAATCGATGAGCGACGACTCTACTTTGCGTATTCACATTCCGTAAATGTAGCAGTGACGTTCAGGTTGTGACGTTGTACTGTGCTGTAATGTCTGTAAAAATTTAATTTCGAATGCATTTAAAATTTTATATTAACTCTTTCAGGGGCAGAAGAATTATGTTCGTTAACTGATGAAGTAATTTACTGACACCAGAATATTCAAACGAATTTTTAAAAAAATAAAAACCCGCTAAGTTTACCCTTTCATTGTAAAACCAAAATTTTATTAAAATATTCTTGCTGCCATTTGTCAGTTTTGGAATTAAAATTAGGTGGCTACACCGTCTAGCCACCTTCCTTGAAAGGGTTAAATCTATGTCGTCCTACTGAAGAGGCTAGCAAAAGACGTTACATGCTGAGAAATGTGTAACGTAGAATTACTCTCACGAATACAAACGTGTATCGTGAGCAATGGCGAACTTTTCGAACAACTCTTTATCACTGTGAGACAGTTTGTCTTTTTTGTTTTTTGTGTGATGTTATCAAAATGTATGGAGATAAGCACGTACTTATACTATAAATTGTGCGTATTTCTTCATACTTCTGGCTATTCCATTCAAACGTTTACACGAAATAGAGTGCATCGATTTCGGACATTTTTGGGTATACGGGCGAAGATTTATCTTATCCATGTAAACCAAATGTCGTTTCGTACTAATTAGTTGATGCTCTAAAACTTTCTAACTAGAAATTTTGCTCTATCTTTTGTCGTTTTCGATTTGCAATGGCTGTCTTCAAATTTTCGCCATTAGGGGCGCTGCCGTCGTTTGCACTAAATAGGGCGTAGTCACATTACTATAGCGTTACCTCATTTCCATAGCTGTAGCTCTCTCCGTTCGCAAGTATTTTCAGGTTAAAGGGACTTTCCTTTGCACCCTGTATATATTTTTTTCATGTTCGTGTGACCAGCTGACGTATTACCCACCACTTTATAATCAGCTGACTTTTTTTTTCTTCAAGATATTGGATTAGCTATAATTGGACAAATTTTCAACCGGGAGGAAATGATTATTTTTTTTAACGTGTTTGGGAGTCTACCGCTGCTCAATCCACCCACGGAACCGCAGCTGACGTTCACGGAGCTTCATGATAAATCTCTCTGAATCATTTTACAAATTATCAGCCGAGATCAACTTGGTCATCAAAATCTGTTCCTGGCTCGCGGACTATAATTCACACCAGAAAATTGAAGTAGCAATATTTGCTTTAATTAAAAAAACAGACATCCGTATTTAAATAAAGCGAAATTAATCATTGAAACTTTCTGATGCAAAGTCAGATTTTCTGAACTACGTAATTTCTAGAACGTATTCTATTATGGGAATCAAAGGGATAAAGGTTAAGCTTTATAAAATAAGTAATTAGTATATAGAATAAGGTATTTTGAGACATACTTAATATAATATTTACTAATTTGCATTATTCCAGAGCAAAACAGCCAGTATAGTAGCTATACAGTAGTTTATAGTACAGTAATTTTTACTTGTATTGCAGATGTGCTACAGAAGAAAAAATTGACGTATTATATGAAAAATATATCTTTGATTTTTTTCATTACTTTTCCTGTGTTATAAAACATTTCAGAGTATCATATATAATTTTTTCGAAATAAAATAAAAAATTGCGCATTTAAGGGTTAATGGTTAATTTTACAAATAAAAAAAATATATATGTAATATAAAGTATTTAGATTCATACTTATTAAAATATTTACTAATTTGCAATATTTTAGTTTTTAATTGTATTACAGATGGGCAACATACGATTGACATATTATGCGAAAAATGTATATCTGATTTTTTTCATGATTTTTCCTGTAAAATAATTATTTCTGAGAATCATATATATATTGTTTTTTGAAACAAAATAGAAAATCATGCATTTTCGGGTTATGGCAGGGTTGGTCGATTGTGGTAGGCTGGACACCACTGAAATTTTATTGTGATCATTGCCTTGTCTAGTCATCGAATCTCTCCTATTCAAGGAATCGGTTATTTCTTAAAAAAATTAGCGGTATGCGGCGTGCCACATTTCGCCACCCCTCATTTAAAAAAAAGTGGTATTCTGAGAAGAATTTTTTCCACGTGAGTATTAAGGTTACAAGGACAACTGGACCATGATTCTGTAATGTGACTCTTGAGATTCTGCCAATACAGCTTCAAAGGGCTAATATTCTTTTGAATTAAAGTCTGAACTTTTGTAAATGTGTTCAGTTAGGTTCCCACTATCAGACAGAAATGTTCAAAATTAAATTTTAATATCTAAAAATAAAATACATATATATATTTCATCTTTCTTCCCCCATGGGTCCAGTTACCCCATAAAAAAAGGGGGCAATGTATAGATACCTAATAATATTAATGTATTTCTGTGTCTAATCTTTAAAAAAAAGATTCTTTAATAAAAGTATTAACCATATTTTAATAAAAAGCCGAGGAAGTTCAACCAAATGGATGTTGTTAAAAAAAAAAGAAACCTAAATTTTTGGCAACCTTTCATAGCAAAGGCAGAGTTATGACTGAGCTGATACATGCCGTTTTAAGAAGTAGAGATGGGATTGAAATGGTGACAAAAGCTTAAACTTGAAAAAAAATCAACGGTTTTTTTACAAAATAGCGTATGGCCCTGTTACCTCGTGGCTCTGGTTACCCCTGCTTACCTTCTACAATAACTTTTTAGTTTATTAATAAATGGTTTTGAGATGGAAAATTAATTATTAAAGAAAAAGAGTTCTAGTGGTAAAATTTGAAAAAAAGGGAAAATTTAAAAACTTCACGTCTTGTAAAAATTTTTAAAAACTTTTTTGCATATTTCTATTAAAAGTGTGCTCTATAACAGTAAAAGCTAAATGCCTTCGAGATGAAATGCATTAGATTTGCGTTCTCTCATCAGAAACTGATTAATGAAATATATTCTCATAAAATATCAACCATTTGAACCCTAAGTTCAAATTTCGATACAAAGGTCGAATCCATATATGAGTTTTTTCTTATTGTTGTTGCAGAAATCTGGCGACATATATTTTTACCTGTTTTACGCCCAGTTTCCTTGTGTTATTGTAGATTTATGAACATTTAAATCTTTAGAATTTGTTCTTTCTGGCAGCGAATTATGTTTTTACAGAGATGGCGTCAGTGTCCGATTACTCGAGGGACTGCATTTAATAAAGGGAATTTCAGCTTTATTTAATGGAGTATTTGTGTCTTAACACGTTCACGCCGGCGCCTGTATTAATGTTTTTCGGTGTGAGGCGGCGCTCGAATTCACGTTTTGCTTCATCTGACGGCGCGGTACTTTCGCTTATTCGGACACTGTATGTAATGACACGCCCCTCTCATATTTATTAAATTAAACTCGAATATAACAAGCAGAGTTGATTGTGAATGTCTGAAAGTTCGTAAGAAGTAAGCATATTACTGAGACATCTTTTTATTGACTAAATATGTACGAATTTAATATAAAATGTCTTAAAATCTAAAGAAATATGGACAACATGATATAACAGCATTTTCTGTAAGGTAGAAGCCACGCCCTTAGTCAATGATATCTTTTGAATGAAAACAAGAATTCTCGTTTCCTGCCGTGAACGTATAAGGTTTATAATATTGAATTGTTTTCACTACAGAATTTTTGAGTATTCAAGTGTGACCCACCGGTAGTGCACGCCGTCTATGGCATAGTCGAGTGTGACCCAACTGTAGTGCACGCCTTCTATTTAACACTGGAGTGTGACCCACCGGTGATGCACGCCGGCCTGAACGTGTTAAATAAAGTGGAAAATGCTATTTTAAATTACTGGTAGAAGCTTGCCGCTGTGTTAATCTCTCTCCGGAATAAAGTGATCCGATTCTTTTTTTAGCGTTCCTGATCAAGCCGATTTTTCAGCCATTCCTCTAAAAATATTCGTTTAAATAAAAGTTTCAGTTCTATTCTTAGCATAGAAAACAGTAGATGTGAAACACATCTACTTCAATTTTTAAAAGCATTATATATATATAAACTCTGTTTATTGCATCAGATGCCGTTATGCGAGTCCATTTCATTTTTTCCGGTCATGGGTCTGTTCCTCCTTCAGTTCTCTATCCCTCATAGCTTTTTTAAATATCGTTCATCCAGTTCTTTTCTGATCTTCCCAGTTTCCTATTTTGATTTGTTTTAGAAATAAATGCGATTTTGGGTAATCATTCTTCATTCATTGCTTTAACGTGACCATAATGGATTAATTGTTTTTTTAAAGATAATCTAATATGGTTCAATTTATTATCATCAATTCTTTGATTGCTTCTGTTCTTAATATCCTGCATTATCTGCTTAGGACATCCGTTTCCACTGCCGCTAATTTCTTTTTTTCTGTCCCCTTAATTCTCTATCCTTCTGATTCAAATAACAACATACTCTTTAGAATATAATTGTATACTATATACATTCTCTTCCTAACTATCTCCTTACTCGACCAAATAGAATTTAATATTTTTAAAGCCTTTCTTCCCTGAAAAATTCTGTATTTAATTTCCTGTGAGTCTTTTCCTTCTCTGTTAATGTCTACATCAACGTATGTATAATATTCACAGCATTAATATATAAAAAATTTGATTAATCTTTTTTCAGAAATACAATAATTCTGTTTTTAACCATAGTTTCTCAACTGAGTAGCATAATCCATTCCTACGAAATATAATTATTCATTTAAATATTGAAAGCTTAGCGATTTCAACGAGATAAAATGTTAATGACAATTTTACAAACTGGAAGATGTTTGAAACAGGGAAAAAAATGCCGTTTTTGATATCTTACAGCTCAATGAACATATATACCTCTTTTTTTATAAAAAATAGCACTACGTTTTATGATAAAAAAAATATGTCGTATGAAATCAAACAGTGAATCTTTTGAAGGAGGATCAACAGTGCAGAAGATGTATTTATCTTAAAGAATTCGAGCTGTTATGAAATATATTCCTTCATCAATGCTCTAGATTTTCTCTATAAGATACCGCCCATGGCTTTATTTATCTACCTTTGGCTTTTTTGGCCTTTTATCTGGTTTTATTTATTTCTTTATTGAAGAGGAATGTTGTCTGCGCAGACACACAAAGTCGATGACTAATGACAAATATAAGTAAATTCCGTTATTTATATCTCACAGTTGAATGGAAATAGGGTTGATTATTTTATATAAAAGAACACGGTGTTTTACGACTAAAATATGCAGTCTGACTATATTTCGAACAATAAAAGACTATTTATATATTGAAATATAAATAGATACAGGGTCTTAATAAAATCATTTTGAACAAACATTAAAAAGTTTTAAAGCACAATAAAGCATACATTATTTTAAAGTAGGAAACGAAGATGCAAGGTTTTGCTTAATTTTGCAAGGTGCCTTTGATTACAGAGGAGTCTGGCATTCTATTTTATATTAGAAATATTCGCCTTGTTTAATTCAAATATTAATAATACTTTTTGGCGATGAAATGAATCAAAAAATTCTATTTCGATACTGATGTAGTATTGTACTACTGTTCACTTCAGTATCGAACTAAAACGATCTCGTTTATTAGGGCCATGGATTAGAACGTCATATACATAAAACATAACGTCAGATCTCGTGATCTCCACCGACTCAGTTCGAAGAGAAAGCTAACCTAGGAAGTAGAGAAAAAAACAATAGTTTTCTCGTATGATTTGACTGACGTTAGCGTACATGATCTGATATCATGAACTCCATCTTAACCCCTTAATTCTCGCTCCCGTCAATATTACGGGCTGAGGTGTCGTTCGTTATTTCTCGTGCCCGTCATATTTCCGGGCTGGAGAATTAATTTCAGTAAAAAACTTCTGAAACCAGAAAATATTAACTGGCATTTCCGTGTGAAGTCTTTGAATATTACCGTTTGGGCTTGGGTTTGGTTTTGGTGCTGATTGTAATGCTGGGATTTGTATTGCATGTTTCGAAATATGTAACACTCAAAACAATTAATACTAATCAAAATTTAATGTATATGTCGTAGGCTAATTGAGAAATCCGGCTCTTTGCAAACAGCCTAGGCTCTTTGCAAAGAGCCGGGCTAATTGGAGAATCCATCTCCCTTTTTCCAATTAGCCTGATATTTTTCAGGCTTATTGCAAAGAACCTAGAAAGCGTTAGGCTAATTGAAAAATGACCACTTATTATCCGATCAGGGTGATATTTTTAGCTCACAGGCTATCAAAGCCTGAAAGCTTATGTGCTCGCCGATTCTGTATGTACGTGTGTACGTACGTACGTACGTATGTACGTAACGCGATAACTCTTGATAGAAATATCCGATTTGCTTCAAAAAAATTTTTCTAGGTTCATTCTGATAAGGTGCTTCCCTGATTATTTTTTCGGGTTCATTGGTTAAGGATAAAGGGGAAAAGGGGGCTGGTCCACCCCCCTTAATTTATATAAATGGGTTTTTCATGATTATTATTATTCATTATTATTATTATTTCATGATTACTATTTTTATTCGATTTGCTCCAAATTTGGTATACCGGTTTATTGTGCTAAGGAGCTTCCCTGATTAGATTTGGAAGCTCATTATTTAAGTATAAAGGGGGGAAAGGGGGGCTACACACCTTAATTTAGATAAATCGGTTTTTCATGATGACTTATTCGATTTGCTCCAAATTTGGTATACCCGTTTATTAAGTTAAGGAACTGCCTTGATTAGATTTGGAGGTTCATTAGTTACATATAAAGGGAGGAAAGGGGGGGGCTATCACACCCCCGTAATTTAGATAAATGGGTTTTTCATGCAGAAATATGCGATTTGCTATACATTTGGTATACCGGTTAATTATGTTAAGCAGCTTCCCTGATTACATTTGGAAGATCATTATTATGTATAAAGGGGGGAAAGGGGGCAATTGCCTCTCCCCTTAATTTAGATAAATGCGTTTGTAGAATTATTCGATTAGCTCAAATTTCATATACTGGTTTATTATGTTAAGGAGATGGCTTGATTAGAGTTGGAGGTTCATTAGTTAAGTATAAAGGGAGGAAAGGGGGGGGAGCTACCCCCTTAATTTAGGTAAATGGGTTTTTAATGCAAAATTATTCAATTTGCTCCAAATTTGGTATACCGGTTTATTATTTTAAGTAGCTTCCCTGATTAGATTTGGAGGTTCATTAGTTAAGTATAAAGGCAGGAAAGGGGGGGCTAGACCCACCCCTAATTTAGATAAATGGGTTTTTCATGCAGAGTTATTCAATTTGCTCCAAATTTCGTATACCGGTTTATTATGTTAAGGAAATGCATTATTTAGATTTGGAGATTTATTGGTTAAGTATAAAGGAGGGACAGGGGCTAGTGTGCCATTAATTTAGATAAATGGGTTTTTCATACAGAATTATTCGATTTGCTTCAAATTTGATATACCAGTTTATTACGATATGCTTCCTTCATTTGATTTGGAGGTTCACTGGTTAAGTATTAAAGGGGGGAAAGGGGGGCAATTGCCCCTCCCCTTAATTTAGATAAATGTGTTTTCATGCAGAATTATCTAATTTAGTTTAATTTTTTTTTCTAGGTTCATTCTAATAAGGAGCTTTTCTGATTAGATTTGAAAGTTCATTGGTTCAGCATAAAGGGAGAAATGGGGGAGCTAATACCTCCCCCCCCCCTTAATTTAGTGAAATGGTTTTTTCATGCAGAATTATCTGATTTGCTTCAAATTTGGTATACCAGTTTATTATGTTAAGTAGCTTCCCTGATTAGATTTGGAGGTTCTTTGGTTAAGTAGAAAGGGGGGCAACGGGGACTAATACCTTCATTTATCTTTCGAGGGGCATTATTCTTGGAAGTAAGAGTATAATATACAATTAGTGTGAATAGCCAGTGAGCTCAATGCTATCAGTTTAACTGGGCAATTTTCTTTTTATTAGGTTTATTAACGCATAACCCTACTCAAATCCGAAAAATAAATTACAACAGACCGTACTCCGATCCGAGCAAGACAAAATAATTTCAGTCTACATGCAACCCAACCCGAACCTGAGAGTTCATTTGAAAAATCCCGAAATCCCGAACCAAATCTGATAACCGACAAAAATATTCCAAAGATCCATAACCGGATTCGAACAAGACAAATTAGTTTCCGTGGGTACGCAACGCTACCAGAACCTAAAAATTCCATTCGAAGTCAACCTGAAACCCGTCCCGTACCAAATCCTTAACCGACAAAAAATATTCCAAAGAACTATAACCCGATGCAAGCCAGACAAAATAATCTCCGTCCACCGGCAACCCGATCCGAACCTACAAGTTCTAATTGAACTCAATCCGAAACCTGGTTGCGGTCGGTTTTCGGATTGACTTCAAATGGAACCTTCAAGTTCGGATCCGGTTGAAAAAAAATTAAACTAAATCAGATAATACTGCATGAAAACCCATTTATCTAAATTAAGTGGAGGGGCAATTGCCCCCCCCTTTTCCCCCTTTTATACTTAACCAATGAACCTCCAAATCAAATGAAGGAAGCCATATCGTAATAAACTGGTATATCAAATTTGAAGCAAATCGAATACTTCTGTATGAAAAACCCATTTATCTAAATTAAGGGGACACTAGCCCCAGTCCCTCCTTTATACTTAAAAAATAAATCTCCAAATCTAATCAAGGCAGCTCCTTAACATAATAAACCGGTATACGAAATTTCGAGCAAATCGAATAACTCTGCATGACAAACCCATTTATCGAAATTAAGGGGGGAGGTCTAACCTCCCTTTCCTCTCTTTATACTTAACTAATGAGCTTACAAATCTAATGAGAGAAGCTCTTTAACATAATAAACCGGTATACCAAATTTGGAGCAAATCGAATAATTTTGCATTAAAAACCCATTTACCTAAATTAAGGGGGGAGCTAGCCACCCCCCTTTTCTCCCTTTATATTTAACTAATGAACCTCGAAATCTAATCAACCCATCTCTTTAACATAATAAAACAAGATAACAAATTTGAGCTAATCGAGTAATTGTACATGAAAAACGCATTTATGTAAATTAAGGGGAGAGGCAATTGCCCCCTTTCCCCCCTTTATACATAATAATGATCTTCCAAATGTAATCAGGAAAGCTGCTTAACATAATTAACCGGTACACCAAATTTATTGCAAATCGCATATTTCTGCATGAAAAACCCATTTATCTAAATTACGGGGGGGATAGCCCCCCCCCTTTCCTCCCTTTATAGGTAAGTAATGAACCTCCAAATCTAATCAAGGCAGCTCCTTAACTTAATAAACCGGTATACCAAATTTGGAGCAAATCGAATAATTCTTCATGAAAAACCGATTTATCTAAATTAAGGGGGGTAGCCCCCTTTCCCACCTTTATACTTAAATAATGGGCTTGCAAATCTAATCAGGGAAGCTCCTTAACACAATAAACCGGTATACCAAATTTGGAGCGAATCGAATATTTCTGCATGAAAAACCCATTTATATAAATTAAGGGGGGGGCTAGCCCCCCTTTTCCCCCTTTATCCTTAAACTAATGAACCCCAAAAACTAATCAGGAAGCACCTTATCAGAATGAACCTAGAAAAAAAATATGAAGCAAATCAGATATTTCTATCAAGAGTTATCGTGTACACGGGTACATACAGAATCGGCGGCCACATAAGCTCTCAGGCTTTGATGGCCTGTGAGCTAAAAATATCACCCTGATCGGATAATAAGTGGTCATTTTTCAATTAGCCTAACGCTTTCTAGGCTCTTTGCAATAAGCCTGAAAAATATTAGGCTAATTGGAAAAAGGGAGATGGATTCTCCAATTAGCCCGGCTCTTTGCAAAGAGCCTAGGCTGTTTGCAAAGAGCCGGATTTCTCAATTAGCCTACGACACATATATATCTTATTTCAAATATTATTTGTAAATATTTGTGTGATGATGATGAATAAAGATGTAATATTGGAAAAATAAAGGTCTTATTCGCATTAATTTGTATGGTGTAAAACAAACTTTAAGACACAGAATCCGCGCATGATGGCTTTTCTAAAAATGTGAATTTGTTCTATAACATCTTTTTTTTTTTCGTCTTAGAAAAATGTAATTGCATATTTTAGTTAGAAACCTTATAATTATTCAATTTCTGTAATAAACGAAATAGGTAATTTTTTGATAGTTTTTCCAAATATTAAGCGACCGTGAAGGGGTTAAGGCGGAGAAAAAAACAAGATATTTCTCGGCAGTTACTGAAGATGGCTGTAATTGTACGCACGCTGCCGAGATCGCTTTCCTTTTATTAAATCCATTATATCGTTGTCCATTTAAAATGTAGGGTGTTTATTCCGATCACTGAAACTGAAATTTTGTCCAAAATAATAAAATAATTTCACAACATTTAGGACAGATACAGGATTTCATTTCTGCGCCGTGCAACGATATTAATAGAAACAGTGAAAGCTTACCATCTGCATCCAAACAGCACTGAAATACACGGCTCATATTTAGGAATGTAGCAGATATTACAAACGGTGACACTGTCCATTTAACATTTTTTTTTTCTGTTCCAACAATATAATAAAGAAAATCTCTATTCGCCCCAATCTTAGCCTAATTTTTGTCAATGTAAAGCGATAAATTATTTCTTTACCAAAACGCAAACTGCGAATAATGTATTTTTATGATAAACAGTAATAATAAATATTCTAGGAATATAAATCTTCCATTAAATCTTCCACGTAGAGCTGCTGAAGATTTTAAACCAAAACCCTTCTTCTTAATTTTCTTTTTCTATATTGTCGATATAATGTGAAAGGGTTTGCACAGTAAGTATTTGGAAAAGATTATCATAGAATAAAATTTTACAAATGTCTCTGAGTTTGCATTTTTTGCACTTATTTGCTTTGTTTGGATTTATATGTTAGATAGCCGTTTCAGGGGCTAGGTACTCCTATTCGTAAAACAGGGAAATGGGTGAATGACACCAGTATTTACAGGCATATTTATTTCAAAATAAGCAAAAGCTTTTATTCACGTACTTAAGAAAACGAACATTTTTATTTCTATATTCTAGTACCAATGAGGCATTTAGAAATTAAAATTAAGTTACCCCAAAATAAACCGCCGCCCTTGAATGGGTAACGTACTGCTCCAACGCTTTAAATTTTTGCCTAATTCTTGGTAATCTAGAGCTGAAAAAAAATTCACCAAAAATATACGATGAGTAACGGATTTTTGGAATAAAAATAAATCTCTAAAACTTCTATGGAGAAACAGCAGTTACTGATTTTAAAAGTAAAACACATATATATTTTTTTTCCTTTAAGGAATTATGCAATAATTCGTCATAATTTTCAATTTTTCCAAAGGTTACAATTGAACGGAAATTTTTTTCAAAGCATTATCATTTGTAGAATTAATTCTGTAAATATTTGTCTAACCTTTTCATTGGTACTTTATTTTTCGTTATCAATGTTTTTTATATTTTATCTAGATGTTTGAAATCTCAGATTTTCTGTTTTATATGCTTTACAAATACTTGTCTAATAGTTCAAATATAACCTAATTCTTGTAAATCTACAAGATTATAAAAACCTTATCGAAATGTAAACGTTGTAAATTTAATTTTTGAAATTCACATAAATTATTTTGAACGACTCATGGATAAAAATTGTTGCCGCAGATTTTCTTTTTTTTAGTCGCGGTTGTTCTCTTTTTTTTCTCTATGGTGATACAGTATATTTGGAAATGCTTCTTTTACGCAACACACTGCTCTGACAGGTATTCATCAAAGATTTTTATTAGTATACATAAATTCAATAAATATAACACTTTTTTTTTTCATTTTCTGTATTTATATTTCAAATAGTATTTCTTTACAATGAGTAAGTTTTGCTGTTAACCCTAGAACTACCGAAAATTTTACTCAAGTTTTATAAAAACATTTTACACCAGAATTTTTACTTAAAACTATTTAATTTGTTTATTTAACTTATTATTGTCTGATTTATAAATTTAGTTTGTTTTGAAGAAATTTCTGGTTTGAATAAATATTTTGAATGTACATGTCGGGTCCATTGGACCCTTGTGGTAGACAGAGGGTTAACTGTAAAGTCTTTTAACAGGTGTAAACGGTAAATAAATACTCCATGAATTTGTTAGTTTTTTAGCACCCGATATACTATTTCTTTCGGGCAACAATTAAAATATCGTCTCTAAAAGTTAAAGTTACGTTACATAAGACAATTATCAAATGAAGCAGATATATCATTGTACGGTGGAATACTGACAATCTCTGCTGCAATTTTTTTAACTTTTAAGCATCCTATATTTTTACACCTTCCAGTAAAAAAAAAAAAAGTACTTTTAACTGCAATTTGTATGAAAACTGCATTTGAAATTATTTTTGAGATATTAAATTTTTATAGTTTTTAATACGATTTCTGTAATGGTGGCATCTTAAATGTTCCATTTCTGAAGAAAATAAAGAGAAAATACTTAGAATATAGTACATTGTTATATCTTTTCGTTGCCATTTTCTCATAACAAATGGAAAAAGAATTTTAAAATGCGTTCTATTTTGAAAAAAATATAAATGAATGATTTCTGATAAAACATTGAGCTTATATAAACTATATTTAATTTTAAGTATCCATATTAATGTTACAAAACATGAAGGCATGTAAAGCATTAGACAGCCGATTTTATTTTTATTTATTTATTTGTCGCGTTTACGACATCGTTTTTTATTGGGTTTCTGTCTTATTCCGCGATAGTGACGTCCTATGCATACTTTCCTACAGATGTTGTTTAAGACTAGATCGTAAATGTGGAATTCTTCAGCGGGTGCAAATATTGCCATTGTAATAAAATAAAAACTTATATTTTACTTCTTAAAACTGAAATAAGTTATGTAGAAGTGCATCATTTTCACGCCAACGGCTTTGAAATGCTTCATTTTCGAAAATAACACAAATGAAATCACACACTGATAAAACGCAACTTTTTACAAAAATTTAGAGTGTCTTTATAAAAAAATCAGTGATTTTTAGGTTAAAATGGTATTCGATAGTCAAACTAACCAATATAAGATGCATTTATTATCGTAACTAATTTTGTGTATTTATTATAAATAAATGAAACAGTTCCTTCTTAAACATTTTCTGTCCTCGAAATTCGACAGGATCCATCACGTAATAATAATAATTTTTCCCCTCATCGGGGCCACACTAATATCTGAAAATTGTATTGCTGTGTCCTGCTGTAGTTTATGTGTATTTCTGTTTTGAATTTATTAAAAATACAGATCCTATGAAATGCAATTGTTAGTATAGTAGTTATTAGGAAATATAATAAAACTACCTAATATATTTATTCGTGATGTTGGAGAAATGTTTTACCACCAGAAAAATGTATCTGCGATATTTAAATATAAATTACTGTAACATTTTCCTTGCATTCACGGGAAATGTCTTGCTGTTTTTTTCGAGATATCCTGCTCTCTAGTGTGACAGCAATAAAAGATTAAAAAACAGAATATATTAATTCATTTGATTGTTCCGCCATTCTTCAGAAACAGGGTTGGCCAACTGTGGCACGCTGATCTCCACTAAAATGTTACAGTAATCATTGCCTTATCTAATAATCGAATCTCTGCGATTCAAAAAGTCGGCTTTTTTAAAAAATATTAGTGGTATCCGACGTGCCACAGTTGGCCACCCCTGTTCTAAAATATTTAAACGTAAATTACTGTAACATTTCCTTTTCATTCAGAGACTTAGTTTTTAATTATGTTTGTTCAAGGTATCACGCTGTCTAAAGTGACTGCAGTGAAAGATTGAAAAAAATATTATAATATCTTAATGCATTTCATCGTACCACCGTCATGTAGCAAATATGTTAGAATGATCAAATATTAATTTTGTAAATTTACAGGCATTCCCGACTTACGTAAATTCGAAGTTACCTATTAAATCTCGAAAATTACCTTTATGAACATAGTAGCGCGTTTCATACACAGTTGCATACTTTTGATATTTATTCAATAAATAAAAGATACAGATATAAACCACAAACTTAATATAGTTTATACGAGCATGTTAGATAGTTATATTTTTATTGGTATATACAATCAAGTCTATAACAAAATAACTTAATTTTTATTATTAATTATTCATAGTAGTCGTCTAATTCATAATAAATACAGTTTGTGTTTATCAAGGATTATTTTATTTTGTGAGTGATATTCAATTGTCTTATCATCAGAAATTCATGAAGAATAGGTTAAATTAGTACTTTTTAATTATTTCTTATTTTTATAGTCGTTTGATATAGATTCAAAATTGTTATAAATCAATTCATCAATGTTAGATTTATAAATCCCGTATTCCACAAGATGTTTGAAAAGTGTTCGTTAAGTTTGTTTGTATATTTTTTCATACTTTTATAGTTTATATGCGAGTAAATACTGTCGCATGATGCTTTATTTATAAAATAATACGCTTTAAACAATGTATAAATTTTCACAGACACACACACACACACACACACATATATATCTACCCTATATCTATAAAATTCTAATGAATTGAATTGAAACGAATTTATGTAACGATTCTATGAAATGACTGATTAAACAACTAATTACGTTTCACGGAGATTTCTCCTAAAATATGGAATACTTTGCGATGAAATTAACACCAAAAATCCTTATTGATCCACAGATCTCAAAACTGGTATTATAATTTTAAAATTAGAATTAGTTTTCGAAATATTAATTTTTTTTCTAATTTTAAATACTTTTTTTATAATGATGGCAACTCAAATTTTAATCATAACAGATATATTTTTTTCATATTTTAGAAAAGGTTATTTTAAATTAATTTGGCGACGAGTTTGGCCTCCCTTAAATGTATGCTAAGAAATGCATCATGTTACTTTTATTCAGAATTCAATTCGTATTTCATTATCATTTTATTTAATACAAAACATTCATTTAAAATTGAAACCTTTAAAATAAATGGCTTTTACTTCATTCTTTTTTTTTTTTTTAAACGAAACGAAAAAAAATATATTAGAAACAGATGTCATATACGCAACGGGGTACCTAATTGGTGCCAAAATGGCGTTATTTTGCCTGACATGGTAACCTGGCTATTGTTGCTTATTTATTAATAAATGTTTATTTGAATTTATTTTCTTTTTATTTACAAAAAAATGTTATAAATTGTTTTGATCTATAGTTATTAATTAATTTTTTTTTATTTATTGTTATTTCATTTTAAAAATAACAGAAAATAATTTAAAAATACATATGTAACAGGTATTTGAAAACGAGGTTTTCGCCAAATGGTCGTAAAAAAAAAAAAAAAAAATCACGACAAACCCGGTGCGTATGTGACAATGCAACAAATCATGATATTTAATTTCCACTTCAAAGCAACGTTTTAATGTTATTACTTCTCCCGTCGACCAATTTCGTCAAATTATATAAATAGCCAAATTATACAAATTGACATATTTTTTTTTTTAATTTTAAATAACAAAAGAACAAATAAATTAGTATAACATTAATAAAAATACAAATAAAACGTCGAAATGAAAATCACTTGATGGCGTGAACATGTGTAACTTCCTTAAAGTCAAGTGAATGTGACATTTACGATCCACCATTAGTGTCATTTAATCTTATAGTTTGGCCACTGATTTTTGGTCGATGGGATAACCAAGTAGCACCGTTGTAATTTACCACTCGAAAAATTAAAAAATGCTAACTGGCGAGTTAAAAAAAAGCTATTGGCGAGATTTTCACCCGGCTAACATAAAAGTACCAGGAATTCTTTGTGATCATAGCACCTTTTATGTAGTTTTATTCGAAAAAATAATTTTGATTCTTTAATCAAAATTTTTTATGGAAAGCTAAGGAATCAGGCCGTTGTTTACGGCAGTTACATGACTTGGACTATTATAATATAAACGGAATAATGTGGATAGAATAATATTCGGCGACTTATCACACCAGTGGCTGTCTAACATTAAAGTACCAAAATGGCCGCCTGGAATATAAAAAGCTAAGGGATCCGCCTGGAGCTGTTGATGATAGTCACATGACTTAGGCTATTATTATACAGATTGTTTTCAATTTTAAAAACAGCGCAAAGAATAATATTTCCTTGATTTTTTTTTTTTTTTTTTTTTTTTAGTGTTGGCACGTCATGATCACGTAAAATATATTTTTGGAAAGTTTTGGCACGTGGATGTAAAAAGGTTCGCAGTCCCTGCTCTACACTAGTCGTTGATCCATATGTCATAATTAGAGTTTTTGGTTTTATCTTTGAGACCTTTATGATACACAACTTTTTAGGTTCATAATGATCCAAGATGTTCGTTTCATGATGATACTCTGAAATTTGTGACAGTTTATAGACACCCTACTGAAAAGATGAACGTCTTCGATAAAGCATGCATATGTTGACATTTTTAAAATTATCACATAATTAAGCAGATTTCAATGAAAAATTGGAAAGAACAAATACATAAAATGTTATACAAATTATATGCCTAAAAAGATTTTGTTTTAACCTTATGTTTAACATTACATTTAGCATTTAAAAGACATTTGCGATGAAAGAAAATTCAAATATTGTTTTACATTTTAATGCACATTATTTTAAGGATAAATCACAGCCATTAAAGAAATAATTAATACTGGTGAATATATTGTACTCAGTCTCTTAAGAATTAATAACTAACATAAATATTAATCTTCTTCACTTCTATCATCATTAGTTGATATTCCTGTGTCCAAATCACTTCAATTGTCATAGTTGAAACAGTTCTGTATTCTGTATATCGACCTTTTGAAACGCAAAATATAATGGACTAGATGACCCGCCCGGCGTTGCCCGGGTCCATGGTAATATTTATAAAGTAACCTTTAATTTATATTATTTTATATGTTACTCGATTTTGTCTTAAATACGTACCCACTCTCAGTATGAAAATGGGGGAGAAGCAGTTGCAAATTGTTGAGATGTTATGCAAATTTTATTCATAATTTTTTGTAAAATTGTATGCCATAGTCATGAACAAATTAAAATTTTAAAACACCCTCTACTGATGAAAAAATTAGTTAAGAGGAGAGGAGTGAGTGTTTAGTAATGTACAGGCCAAAACTTTTAAAACTACCTCTGTCAGAAAACAACATTCTTTTGTTAACCCATTGAGGGACAAGCAAAAATGGCTCTAAATATTTAATTCTCACCGGAATAATTAAAAAGGTTTATTTTAAATAAAGAAAAGCAATTTATCACGGATTTTCCTATAAAGTTAAAAATATAAAATTTAGTAAAAATTTTCTGTTGAGAATCTTGTTAAAATTAGGTGGGATATATTTTATCCCACCGCCCCTCAAGGAGTTAATATTCTCTCATCCTAATGAAAACATATGTTATACTTTATTGAATGTTTTCACATTAAAAGGGCAGTGTAAAGTTTAGGAATAATTCAATAAAGCGAAAATTTTGAGTGTTTGTTATTTATAATCTACCTTCCTGTTAATGTTGTTGTCTACATCATTAGACACTCATGAACAGTGAACACATAACATGCGATAAACTGTCACAAATTTTAAAAAAATCGGAAATTTTGTCATAGATTGTTGAAAAAAATTGTGGAATGATCATAAAAAAAAACAAGAAAAAAAAAAAAACGAATTTTATCAAACGATCTTGGAAAAAAAAATCACGAATTTTGTGAAACAATCGAAGAAAAATATTGCAAATTTCATCAAAAGATCGCAGAAGCACATGCTGAATTTTGCCAATCTGTCACTGAGGAATATTGGGAACTTCGACAAATAGTCGCGGGAAAAAAAAAACAAATTCGTCACAGACAATTGGAAAAAAATGCAAATTTCGGCAGACAATCTTGGGAAAAAATCGTGCAGTTTGTGAAACGATCGCTGCAAAAAGCCCTCGAATTTCAGTAAACAATCGAAGAAAAATATTGCAAATTTCAGCAAAAGATCGCGGAAATGCATAGCAAATTTTGTCAAAAAATGCAGAATTTTGCCAATCTGTCGCTGAAAAATATCGGGAACTTTGACAAATAGTCGAAAAAAAAAATAGAATCACAAATTTCGTCATAGATCGTTGAAAAAAAAATGGACGCGGAAAAGAAAAACACAAATTTTGTCACTGATCGTTGAAAAAAAAATGCTCATTTCGTGAAACGATTTGGGGGGGGGGGGGGGGTGATCGTGCCTTTTGTGAAATGATCGCTGAAAAAAAACGTGAATTTCAGTAAACAAAGAAAAAAGTTGCAAATTTCATCAAAAGATCGCAGAAACGCATAGCAAAGTTTGTCTAAAGAGTGCACATTACAAATTTTGCCAATATGTCTCTAAGAAAAATCGGGAACTTCGACAAATAGTTGGAAAAAAAAAAAAAAAAAACATCACAAACTTCGTCACAGATCGTTGAAAAAAAATGCGAATTTCGTCAAACGATCATGAAACTAACAATCACAATATAAAAAATACAAATTTCGGTAAACAATCGAAGAAAAATATAGCAAATTCCATCAAAAGATTGTGGAAATGCACAGCAAAGTTTGTCCAAAGAGGGCAGATGCATACGTCGAATTTTGCCAATCTGTCGCTGAGAAATTTTGGGAACTTCGTCAAATGGGTGCATTACAAAAAAAAAAAAAAAAAAAAAAAAAAAAAAAAAAAAAAAAATGTGTCACAGATTGTTGAATAAGGAAAAAAAAATGCAAATTTCGTGAAACGATCTTGTAAAAACAATCACTATAAAAATAAAACACAAATTTCGATAAACAGTCGAGGGAATTGCAAATTTCATCAAAAGATCACGGAAATGTATAGCAAATTTTGACAAAAGAGTGCAGGAGCATACGCTGAATTTTGCCAGTCTGTCGCTGAGAAATATCGGGAACTTCGGCAAATGGTCGCCAAAAAAAAATAAATAAAATCACAAATTTCGTCAAACGATCTTGGAAAAAAAAACGTGCATTTTGTGAAACGATTGCTGAAAAAAAAACCGCGAATTTCAGTAAACAATCTAAGAAAAATGTTGCAAATTTCATCAAAAGATCGGGGAAATGCATGGCAAATTTCGTCAAAAAAGTGCAGAAGCATATGCAGAATTTGCCAATCTGTCGCTGAGAAATATCGTGAAATTCGACAAATGGCCGTGGAAAAGAAAAACACAAATTTTGTCACTGATCATTGAAAAAAAAAAACGCGAAAAAAAAATTGCAAATTTCGTGAAACATTTTTTTTTTTTTTTTTTTGGGGGGGGGGGGACGTACATTTTGTAAAACGATCGCTAAAAAAAAAAAAAAAAAAAAAAAAAAAAAAAAAAAAAAAAAACAGGAATTTCAGTAAAGAAAGAAAAATATTGCAAATTCCATCAAAAGATCGCAGAAACGAACAGCAAAGTTTGTATAAAGAGTGCACATTACGAATTTTGCCAATCTGTCGCTGAGAAATATCGGGAACTTCGACAAATGGCCGCGGAAGAAAAAAACACAAATTTTGTTGCTGATCGTTAAAAAAAAATGCAAATTTCATGAAACGATTTGGGTGGGGGTGGGGGGGGGGGTCGTGCATTTTGTGAGTCGATCGCTGAAAAAAAAAACTTGAATTTCAGTAAACGAAGAAAAATATTGCAAATTTCATCAAAAGATCGCAGAAACGCATAGCAAAGTTTGTCTAAAGAGTGCACATTACGAATTTTCCCAATATGTCACTGAGAGATATCGGGAACTTCGGCAAATGGCCACGGTAAAGAAAAACAAATTTTCTCATTGATCGTTTAAAAAAATCACGAAAAAAAGCTGTAAATTTCCTGAAACGATCGCTGAAAAAAACGTGAATTTCAGTAAACGAAGAAAAATATTGTACATTTCATCAGAAGATCGCAGAAACACATAGCAAAGTCTGTCTAATCTTTGGCTAATGGTCGCAAAGATAAAAAAATCACAAATTTCGTCACAGATCGTTGAAAAAGAAAAAACGCGAATTTCATGAAACGATCTTGTAAAAACAATCACTATAAAAATAAAACACAAATTTCGATAAACTATCGAGAAATATATTGCAAATTTCCTCAAAAGATCGCAGAAATATATACCAAATTTTGACAAAAGAGCGCAAAAGCACACGCTCAATTTTGCCAATCTGTCGCTGAGAAATATCGGGAACTTTGACAAATGGCGACAGAAAAAAAAATCACAATTTCTGTTCATTGTATTACGACTAAACTTTAAACTGCTATGCCTGGCACCACAATTGCAGAAAATTCTTCAAGTGTCTGTGACAGATACTTCAATGGCAGAAAATAATCTGCTGGTAAAATATTTTACAATTCAAGCATTAATTAATCAAACAATCACTTACCTGCATTTTGTTCATTTTTATAAATAATAATCTTAGTTTTGTATTAAGTAATAAAGAGCTAAACATAATTGTAAAGTGAAATAATAAAAGGTTTGATTGAAAAATAACCTGCAAAAGAGAAAAGAAAATCTGTGACGCCTGTCTCCCATCTTGAATTTTCTGCTACTGGGCCTGGCACTATGAAAACATTTAGTAAAGTGCAAGATATGTTTTCATTACGATTTCTTATCAGTGGGAAAGTGGAGAGAAAAGATTAACAAAAGGAAAAGAACTGAAATGGAAAATCCTGAGTGCGTAAAATAGTTATGATGTGCATTTTGAGAAATGAAGTTTCATAAGAATCGCACATGAATGAACTCTTAATCGCCCAAGAACGGTAATTATTTACTGAATGTTTAAAAAAAAACATTCGATTCTTGGGGCGATTAAAAATGTTCTTAAATGAAATCAACAGAGTTCAATAACAAATCTTAATGAAAACATACATCTTACACTTTACTATAAAATGTACATCTCTACAGTTTATCGCAGCATGTTGTAAAATATATGTTTTTATTGTGATTTCTTGTGAAACTAATAATATATGGGAGAAAGTGTCTAAAAAAGATTAACAAAAGAAAAAAACCAAATAACCTCATTCATTTCCCTTAAAGCCAAAAACTGTTTTTTTTTCCATTCTTGGGTGACAAACATGTATATTGTCATGAAACCATTTCAATTTGTAAGCATGAAGTCAATAAAATCACCATTTTTTGACAAATTTGGAGTTTCAGAATAATCGTCGAAGAATGGACATGCAGTCAGGTATAAAATTTACGTTGTCATCGCCCAATAATATCAACAATAATAAATCAAAACATTGAAGATTTGTATATGAAGTAAACTGAGTTCAATAACAATTTTAAAAATGCAGAATCAAAATTAAAACTTATATTTCTGTTTATTTAAACGAAAAAAAGTTTAAATTCTACATATAACATTTCGAGTTATACCGATTAATAAGTTTTTTCATGTTATGGTTAAGTATCACAAAAAAATTTCAAAATATTAACTCAATAAATAAAAATAAATTAAAATAGGTATGTCCCGGACCTCCTTAAATGAAACTGAGTTCAATAAAAAATCTTAAAATCAAAACATACATCTTATACTTTACTTTAAAATGTACAGTTCTAAAATTTATCGCATGCTATTAGTTAACCGTTTTCGGAAACAAAAAATGTAGGCAAAACAATTAACAGGAAGAACGAATGTAAATAACAAAAACTCAACATTATCGCTTCACTGAATTAGGCCTAACCTTTGAGCTGATATGAATGGCGCCATGAAATCATTCAGTAAAGTGAAATATATATGTTTCCATTAGGATTTCGGCCAAGAACAGAAATTATTTACTTCATAGAAAGTAAAATTTAAGAAAGATCCCAGAAAATAAAGTTCAAGAAAGATATTGCATTCTTGGGCGAATACGCGTATATAAATAACACGCAGAAGGAATACAATTGAAAGTGTTACTTACGCGAATTGTATAGTTAAAAAAAAACGTGAAAAAATGAATATAGTATTAAATTAAGAGACGCGCAAAGGTGTCTTTTTGTTTTTCTTTAAAATAAAGATGAAGAGAAATAAACAGTAGACTTTCTCGACTTGCAGTCGCTACCTTTAAGATCGAAAAACGGAAATGCGGTCGCTTCGTTGGATCTCATATTTAACGCCTGCTCTCATTGGCTGGCTGGTTCGTTGCAGCGGATTGGCGGAGAGATGTAAATAGCCTCTAACCCATAACGTTTTAATTTTTAAAACTCAAAAAAAATCTAAATTGAAATTTAAAAATCCGGCGCTGAAGTGCACTTTCCGGTAATAGAATCTACACATGACAAAAATTTTAGAGGTCTAAGTGTTATAATTTCGCCGCTTTCCTCGGTCAGGCAGGCAGACATACATCTCTTATTTTATATATATAGATTATTCACAATATGTCGATGCATATTATTTCAATTAGAATATCTTACGTCATTTTTCGATTGATAATTCATTACGCATTTATTTATTTTAACCTTTAACGAACCGTAGTTTTAAATACATGATTCTATTTTTATATTCTACTTGAATCACTATAATTTAATAGTAAATTTGTAAGTAAATTTCTATTGCTAAAGATGTGGAAGTACCATCAAAAGCTCCTCTCAAAGCAAAAGTGATACAAAGCGAATAAATTTGGTAAGGGCGCCAATGCCGCCTATAGGGCGGTATTGGTCCGTGAAGGATTAAATTATGATATCATTATTTTTTTAATAAAAGTTACTGAATATATTCTGACACCTTTTCAAACAGATATATCTAAAATAAATATTTCATTTTGTTCTTCTTGTCTATTCTTATTAACCCTTACCGGAGCGGAGTAATTCTGTTATTAAACTGATGAAATAATAGACTGACACCGGGATTTAAATACGAATTTATTAGATAATTTGAACTTGCTTATTTTCATGTACATTTAAATAGGGAAACTTTATTTACATATTCTTTGTGCCGATTGTCAGTTTTCGAATTAAAATTTGTCTTTTTTTAAGGACCCCATCCTCGAAAGGGTTAACCCTTACGGGCGCGGAGTAATTCTGCTTATAAACTGGTGAAATAATGGACTGACACCAGCATTTATAAACGAAGTTATTAGGGAATATGAACTTGCTTATTTTCACGTACATTATAAAAAGAAAATTTTAATTAAATATTCTTGGTGTCGTTTGTCAGTTTTGGAATTAAAATTAGGTGACCTTTTTTAAGGACATCGGCCTTGAAAGGGTTAAATATGAAATCATTTCTAATTATTATTATGGGTTACGAATAAAGAATTTTGATTTAATAGAATAATGAAAATTTTTGAACGTTTTTCAAAATAAATTATGATATAAGAATGCGATAGATATTTCATACTGTTATTCAGAAAGCTAATTTCGAGAAAAATTACTAAATATGTTTCGACAAGCTTTTCCAACTGAATAAACAATCTTAAGAAACTTATTTCTTCTTATAATTAAATCACATTCTTATTAAATATCAGATCATTTCTGTTCATTTTTACTTCCAGTGCAGAAAAAATATTACAGACTACATTCGATGATGTTGTACGTTGAATATTTTCATCACAAAGTAGAATGTAAGCTAGCGATCGGAATTCAATACATTTATTTCAACATTTATTAAGAATTTTTTTTTCTTTTTTGTTCGCGTTTTCGTTTCTTTTCTGTGCCTTGACTTTTATTGTTTATTTGGTTTTATGTGGAAAACAAATAAATTTGCACAGGGATTATTATTACAAAGATTCCTTTCCATATAACTTATCATGTTAAGATCCTACCATTTTTGTTAATTTAAAACATCTACAAATCTTTGAATCGATTTTAAATAATGGCACTCTTTCAATTTAAAATATTTGGAAATTTTAAACTGAAATAAAAACTGATATTCGAAATTCTAAAAGCAAATTTCACGCATTTTAAAAACATTTTTGCTTTTGCATTTTTATAACCGCACACCTCGGTATTAACTTTACTATTTAATAAAACTTCTACTAAACTTTAATGTCAATTTTGAAACTTACTTCAGTACATGGTGAGATTGAACTTGCATACTTTTCTTAAGGGGATTATTTTTACTTTCTTCTATCTTTACAAGAAGAAAGTATTCGATTCGTGAAAATTTTCGACCTCCGGTTATCGACGAATTTACATGTTTTAGGAGTGAGAGATTCCTAAAAACATGTTTTTACAAAATGTCTGTCTGTGAGTCAGTGCATCTGTGAGTCTGTGAGTCTGTCTGTCTGTCTATATGTGACACACATTTTGTGGGCACTCTATCTCAAGAACTAGTGCACGAAATTTAATAAAAATTCATATTCAGTTAGTTCCTGATATAAGTTGATGATGATTAGTTGTTTTGCAAATCGCCCAACAGGTGGCACTGCTATGCTACATTATTCATGATTTTCACAATAGCTATATCTCAAGAAGTAACGTACGGATTTTCAGAAAACTTCAGATTCAGTTAGTGATTGATATAATCTGGTGCTGATAACTGTTTGGAATAAATTGCCCAATAGGTGACGCTGCTCTACTGCATTTTGCAGGATTTACATGATTTCCGTAATAATTCCATCTCAAGAACTAATGCACAGATGTTCATCAAACTTGAGATTGAGTTAGTCCTTGATATGAATTGGTGCTGAATCCGTGTTGGTGTAAATCTTCCAACAGGTGGCGCTGGTGTGATGCCTTTTTTACGATTCCTGTAATAGCTCTATCTCAAGATCTAATGCACGAATTTTCACGAAACTTTAAATTTATTTAGGCTCTGACACAAGTTGTTGCGGATTAGGTTTCGGTATTAATCCTCCAACAGGTGGCGCTGCTATGCTGCAATTTTCACGATTTTCGCAATAGCTCTATCTCAAAAACTAATACACGGAATTTCTCCTAACATGAGATTCCGTCAGACGTTGACAGAAGATGTTGCTGATTAGGTTTTGATATAAATCACCCAATAGGTGGCGCTGTTAGGTGCATTTTACTGGATTTACATGATTTCAGCTACAGTCATATCTACAGAACTGATGCACGGAATTCCATATCTTTAGAATCCTCTTGCGGGACATACATTGCCATTTAATATTGACAGTGTACTTGCGAATTTAGGAGTATAAACATGTATGAGATAGAAGAAAGTTTTGGAATTGGCACATCCGACTAGTTCTTTCAGTAAATATATATTTTATTATGTAGCAACAATATATTTTTCTGCCAATTTACTTACAAACACTTACCCCTTAATAGGATGATAAAGGTTATTTCTTCAAAGCAGTACTTGAAATAAAGTGGAACTTCCCATTAATAAAGTCGCGGTTTAACGACGATTTCTACTTAACGAAATTTTCTTCAGAACCTTAATTTTGAACACCATTAACATGCAAATGAATCTCTATATTACGAAAAATATATTCTGTATAACGAATGTAGAGGTTGCTGTTGCGATTGATATATGGATTTATTTCATGAAGATAAAGATTTCCTGTATGAAAATGAAATTATTTATTTAATCATTTATATTCTTCTGGGTGCTACTCAAGAAATTATAAACGGAATTTAACAAAACTTTAGATTCAATCAGTCCCTGATTTAACTTGTGCTGATTACTTTTTGGTGTAAATCGCCCAACAGGAGGCGCTGCTATGCTGAAATTTTCACGATTTCCGCAATCTCAAGAACTAATGCACTGAATTTCATCAAACTTCAGATTCAGTTAGTCCTTGGCATTAATTTGATATTTTTTTTTTTACATTTTGGCGTAAATTGCTCAACAGGTGGCGCTGCTATGCAGCATTTTTTGCGATTTCCGCAATATCTCTATCCCAAGAATTAATGCTTGGATTTTCAACAAACTTCAGATTCAGGTATACCTTGATATGAAATAGTGCTGTTTATGTTTTGGTGCAAATCGCTCAACAGGAAATAGCTATATCTCAAGAACTAATGCACGGATTTTTATAAAACTTCTGATTACGTTAGTAGTTGATATAATTTGGTGCTGATTACTTTTCAGTGTAAATCGCGCAACAGGTGGTGCTGCTATGTGGCATTATTCATGATTATCGCAATAGCTCTATCTCAAGAACTAATGAACGGAATTTAACAAAACTTTAGATTCAGTTAATTCCTAATATAAACTGGTGCTGTTTACTTTTTGGTGTAAATAGCGCAACAGATGGCGCTGCTATGCTGCATTTTTGACGATTTCTGAAACAGCTATATCTCAAAAACTAATGCACAGATTTTTAAAAAACTTCAGATTCAGTTAGTCCCTGATATAAATTAGTGTTGTTTAGTTTTTAATGTAAATCGCCCAACAGGTGGCGCTGCTAGGCTGCATTTATCACGTGTCCGCAATAACTGTATCTCAAGGACTAACGCATGAATTTTCATTAAACTTCAGATGCAGTTAGTACCTGATATAAGGTGGTCCTGAATTGCTTTGGGAGTAAATCGACTAACAGGTGGCGATGCTATGTAATTTTTTTTTACTATTTCTGCAAACCTCAAAAAGTAATGCACGGATTTTCATCAAACTTCAGATTAAGCTGCAACTTGACATAAATTGTTGCTGATTAGATTTTGGTGTAAATCACCTAACCGGTGACGCTGATATGCTTCATTTTTCAGGAAGTATTAACATGTATGAGATAAAAGACAGTTTTGGGATTGCCACATCCGACTAGTTTTTTTTTTTTTTTTTTTTTTTTTTTTTTTTTTACAAGAAAAATGTACAAAGCAATATTACAGACTTTTTAAAAGTTAAGAATCTGCATTTCTGAAAAAAAAGAGAAAAGGTACGCGACACTTCAGTTTTAGTTTACCTCTCTTTATTACGTTTTTTTAGACATTATTCTAATTAAATTTTTTTCGTATGGCTACATTGCATAAAAACAATACTGCCCGATAAAATATGCATTTTCCAATATTTTCATTTTACATGTATTTAATTACATAAATTTCATGAATTTAACTAGATTTCTATTTAACTAATTTTCTTCATAACATGTGTTTAAATGTAACGATGACACTTCGTTAAATGAAAGTTTCACTGTATATGAAAAAAAAAAAAAAAACAGATATTCATGTAAGTATGTGTGAAAATGATTAACACATTACCCGCTGGTATTGGGTTGATGCAACGGTAAAAATAAATGCGCATGTTTAAATTAACTTTCAAGATATCACTATTTTTGAATTAACCCATTTACGACGAGCTTCATTTACTTTTCTTTTAATTCTTCGACAACAGTTTTTGGAAATAGTAATTTTGAATTATTTTTCCGCTCAAAATCAGAGATTATATAATGTGAAAATTTCCAAACTAAAATACTGGTATTCAAATTTAAAATTTTTGTTCGCCTTGCATGGCAAGTTTTCTTGACAACCGTCTTTAACCCTTTTTGGGGCAAAGAATATTCAATGATAAAGTGTTGAAATAAATGAATGGCACCGGGATTTTTCAACAAATGTATTTGGAAAAAGGCTATATTTCGCATACTTATTAACTGTAAAATATTTTGCTAAAATTCTGGAGCCAATGTGGCGTTTGGGAATTAAAATTAAGTGGTTTCATAAACATACCACCGGCCCTGAAATGATTAATGAGTTTAAAAATGTGTATTACTTAATAAGAGAAACGTCGATCTCTAAATAAAACGATGATTATCTTCCAAAATTTGTGATGGCAAACGTTTTTCTGCAAAAATTTTGAAGATCACTGTGTTATAGTTCCGGCGGTTAAGGGGTCTCAGGAATCTTAAAATTTGAAAAAACGAAAAAATAAAAGATCATTTCCAACGTTTAACATCTTAAAATGTATAAAAATGTTTTTAAAACACATTTTTTTTTATTGAGACGAAAAATATAAGTATGTTCTTTCATTTCATGTACTTAAAAAATTGCAAAATGTCGCATTAGTATTTACAGTGAGCTCCAAACTGCTAGACATTTATGAAGCAGAAAATTGGTATAACATTTTACGCGCATGATTACCAAATAAATTTTGCAACTAGAATGAATTTTTTTGTACCTAATTATACTATTGACTGTATTAATTACCCTCAACCTAAATAAATTTGTATTTAAAGCATTTTTGTATTTTTAATAAATAGTTGTATTTAGCTAATACAAAATTTTGAAATTTTCAACTGTATAATCACCTAAAAAATATATTTTTTTAACAATGAAAAGGAAATTTTAGCTTCTGTTTATACAGACTAACATGAAACATATGGTTTGTGAATTTCATGAAAAATATTCCGAGGTTTTTGAGATATCCTGCGCGTTATGCCCAAAAACGTCATTTGGACAAAAATGACGTCAAACTTTCGGAAACGCCGCTGCAGCTACTGAACGGGTATAAGTCTCAAAGACTTATACCCGTTCAGTAGTATTCTGATCAGTACCTTCTGATACTGAGTCTATATACTAAGATACTACTCTTCAGTAACTTCTGATCTAATAGGGATTCCAAGGAAACAATTCTATCAAAATGTTCAGAAATAAAAGCAGTTTAACATGTAAAAATATTAAAATTTCGAAAATTTTGAAGCTTTAAGAGCCTTGAGATCCCTTAATGCGTTAACAAGATGCAATAGATAGAATTATTATACGTCTAACCAGTACAGTTTTTAATGTCATTGTATATGGGCGATTCTGCAATAGTGAGTAATTGCATTCTATGATTCAGTTTTAGGAAAATCTACATTTTCAATTTTTTTTTTTATTTAGAAATAGATGAGATATATGGTAGTGAGCAATGTACAATATTCCGGTATAAACTTTAAACAGTACCTTTATTTTAGCTCACTGCCTCTAAAAGAACCGTTTCTATGAGTTATTGCATTCGATTCGAATCAGAAATTTTTTTTCATAAAGTTATTTAAATAACAGTCACACAGAAGTAAGTTCATTAGATCTGTTGAAGAGTTTTAAATAAAAATTCTGCTGTTTATGATTTTAATCAAGGTTGAGTAAAATTTTAACATTGCAGATTTCTGATGCAATTTAAGTGAGTGTGGGGAACAGGGACACTAGCGACAAAATTAAGAAAATTGCTACTGTGCTCATACAAAGTTAGTCTTAGTGACTGTATTACGATATTTTAAATTAAGCAAAAGTATGTTACTTCTTGGAAATATCATATTTAAATAAAAATAATAAAAAAGAAATGTAAGTAAGGGATACTAGAGACATGTAATAAACATATTCTTATCTTTCTATCTATTCTTCAGTTGGTAACGACATTTGAATTCCAAATAATTAACGGGTATCGGGACTCTTAAAATTGGAAATAAATGAAAAAAAGACCATTTTCAACATTAAATATCTTAGAATGTGGCAGATTTTAAGACACAATTTTATAAGTATGTTCCTTAATTTCATGTATTATAAAAATTACAAGATGCAGAATTAGCATTTACAGAGCGCTCCAACCTGTCAGACATTTGACGAGCAGAAAATCTGCATAAGAGATTACGCGCAGGATTACAAAATAAATTTTGAAACAAGAATGCAAATTTTGGCACCTACTTATACTTCAGATTATAATAAGCACCCTAAACCTAAATGAGTTTGTATTTATAGCATTTTTATATTTTTAATACAAAGTTGTACTTAGCTAATGCAAAATTTTAAAACTTTCAACAGTATAATCACCTAAAAAAATATATTTTTTAACAATAAAAAGGAAATTTTAGGTTTAGTTTATAAAGCCTAATATGAAACACATGTTTTGAAATTTTCATGAGAAAATATTCAGAAGTTTTTGAGATATCGTGCGCGCTATGCCCAAAAAACGTCATTTGGAGAAAAATGGCTTCAAAGTTTCGGAAACGGCGCTTCAGCTACTGAGCGGGTATAATTCTAAAAGCCATAACTTCTGTTCTAATAGGAATTTCAAGGAAACAATTACATCAAAATGTTCAGAAAAAATTGGAGTTTAACATTTATGAAAATTAAAATTATGAAAATTTTAAAGCTTTAAGACTCCTGAGACCCCTTAAAACATGTTTTTTTCTCAGCAAACAAGATTGCTGCTTCTACTAAATATAACTGTTCGCCAAATTTTATCTGACTTCTTGATAGCCACAATTTTGAGCAATTTTCTAATGAGCAATTTTCTACAAGGTCACAGTAGTGACATAAAACTAGGGGGACAACTTTTCTCTGGCCAGAATAAAACTATTTATACTATGAAATAAAAGTTCTTTTTTAACCCTTTGAGGGGCAAGCAGTTACGTTCCTCTAATGTTGAATACACACCGGAAAAATGGAAAAATTTTGCTTCAAAATAAGGAAAGGCGATTTTTCAACTTGTTTCCACCAAAGTTAGAAAAGCAAAATTTAATAAATCTTTTCCTGTGCGAATCTTTATTAATCGTAGGTGGGATAAAATATATCCCACCGCCCCTGAAGGGGTTAATACTTTAGAATGCAAATTTTTATTTTGTACTGTAAAATGTCCAAGAACAGTTTGTCATTACACGTAAATTTGTTCCAGAAGATCAGTGCATGAAGCGGGGTACAAGGGACAGAAGTGACATATTTAATTCTATATTATTAGAGAAAATTGTAGAAAGACATTACAAAATATATTTTACGCCAACGAAAATTATATAAATGATAATATGTAGCATATAGCCCCAAGGGTCACAAATTACCCACCTATTGGAGAATCGCCCATATGAAAAGTTAAACTTACACTATGTGCAAAATTACTTAAAAGATGACACAGTATTTAAAAAAATGTTAAATTATTTGAATACCTTAGAACTTTCAACTATAAAAAAAACATAGTCTTCTTCGGAGGAATATGAGAAATACAACAGTTATTGAAGCCTAATTTTCAAAATCCTCGTAGATGGTGAAGAAAGGAGTGAAAGTGGAAGTTAATTTATAGATCCGAAAACATTGCGAAAATAAAACTTGGATATAGGGAAGTGGAAAATTACACGTTTTATCATTCTTTAAGTAAACTGAGCCAAATTCTGGGTATGTTGTAGGATAAAACGTCATTACAAACAGTATTTTCTTTAGTAATAATTTCTATTGATTCGCGGATAATTAAATCATGATAATTATTTGAGGGATATATAATTTTTGCGTCTTCGAAATTAACTTGTATAATCTGCTTCTGGTTAAGTCTTGATAGAGCTGTTGTAGGTCGGTTATACTTTAAATCTCTCAAATGTTCTTTAATACGAACTTTAAGTTTACGCGAAGTCATGCCTATGTATTCGAGATAAATATCTTCTGTTTTCAGCAGAATTACATATACCCCAGAAACTTCATCTCTCGGGATCGGGTCCACTTTGGCACTAATCAAACCTTTTAGTTTTGCAGGGGGAGTGGCGACCAAGTTTACGCCAAAGCGAAAAAGTGCTGAGTTTTTCGAAAAGTCCTGGTATGTACTTCATTTTGAAATATCTCATATTACTCCGTGGAGTTTTTTGTATTTTCATATGGTTCTATATATTGCCCAAATGAAAAGTTCTAATTTATATGTTGGTTTATAAGTCTGCGTATTTCGTATATGAAACATATTTTATTACCCGACTGCCAAGAAGGATTATGGGTTTCACGCGTATATGGGTTAGTTGATTACTTTATACCCTCGAAATATCCCAACGGCTGGATGGATTTTAATGAATGAGGTATCTATCGATTCGTCTTAACCGTACGATAGTTATAGACTAGGTTTTGTTTTTTGAAATTCAAAATGGCGGCCATAAAATAGAAAAGAGTGGTAGAGAGGGAAAACAATTACGCACCATATTGTGTGGCATATTATTGTATACGTCTTTCAAAATGAAGACGATGTTTCATTGACTATTTTGCAGTCAGAAGCTCAGTTTAAATATTACACAACCTGGAAGTGGTGTAAGCAGGATCGCTAGCTTTACTGCAACCCTAACATTCATAGACATCTATAGGGCTCATCAAAACAGTGTTTAGATGGGAACCAACAATTAAACACAACTTAGAAGTCATGAATACAAGTGAATAAAAAAATAGGTAAGTAATATAAACAATAGTTTCACATTGATGAGAAATAATTAATTAGTTCGATTAAGTCATTTTCACTGGTCGCCATGAGCAACCTTTATCGTTTAGATTGAAATCCCTATTTCGAAATTCATAAAACCACTTTATAACTGTCCTAAGAGCGGGAGCAATATCCGAATAAATGCCTTGTTTATTATTTGGAGCACATGCAACAGTCACTCCTTTTATAAACCCATATCAGGTTTCATACGGGTCCTTGAATTTCCAGACTAAGAAATTCTTCGGTACCAGTATTTTCTTATAGAAAATATCTGTTTAAATAAGCTGAAATTTCGCGCATTTAAACTATATTTATTTTCCTATAAAAAATTTATATAGAAATTTGGCCTTGGAATTAACGGCACCCGTACGAACCCTGTCATATAATGAATACAGGAATAATAATATTATACTGTAATATACATGACGAAAATGTAATTTTCCATTTTCAATTTTGCATATTAACATTGCACACAAATTAATTTGAAAAAATTCTTTTAACTTTACGTTCACTCACAAAACATGTAGATAGCTGACATTTAATAATGCGGTTATAAAAGAAACATGAGCACAATCAAAATTGCAAGCTATTGCCATTTATGAAATCGAGCATGAACTATTGCTAAGACAGAACCATACGTTTACCATACATTTTTCAAGCAGTTAAAATAGGCATTTCTTTATCAGAGGTCCTAATATCCAATTTAAGATATAGCCAAAGCTGTATTGTTCTATATATTTGTAGAGGAAAGATTTTTTGCGCTGTAAAAAAAGGATAAATAATGACAGGCATTGCTAAAAATTCGCCATATATATCTCACAGCTCAATAAACAAAAAGATCTCATTTTTATATAATATAGCACTACTTTTTACGATAAAAAATATGTACTCTGAAATCAAACAGTGAATCTTTTGAAGGAAGATCAACAGTGAACGAGATGTATTTTTCATAAAGAATTCGAATTGTTATGAAACACATTACTTTATCAATGCTCTAGATTTGCTCTATAAGATACCGCCCATGGTTTTATTTATCTAACTTTGAGGTGGAATGTTATCTGCGCTGCAGAGAAAGAAAGTCGATGAACAATGACAGATATTACTAATGTTCCGTTATTTATATCACACAGTTCAATGGAAATAGAGGCCTTTATTTATATAAAGGAAAACAGTTTTTTATGATAAAAAAATGCAGTTTGAATATGCTTCGAATAATAAAACTTTATTTATATATTTAAAGATAAAACTATACTAAGTTTTAAGTAAAAATGCTGGAACAAACATTAAAAAGGTTTAGAGCACAATACAACACATATTTAAAAAAAAATAGGAAACGTAGATCCATGGTGCATAAACCCCGTATAATTTACATCGAGTTCGACATCTGTATTTCAAATTACCGTAATTTCCCGCGTATATACGTCGCGACGTAGTTAAGTCTTTAAGCCAGAAATTTTATCGAAAAAAAGACGTCAAGTAAGTGCTAAGCAAAAGAAAGTCACATTTTATTTAAAATAAATTCTGGTAGAAAATCGAGTTATATGAGGTGTATCCGCTCGAAATTATGGTAGAAATCTTCGTCATATTTAAAAATAATAATTATAATATAATTTTCCAGCGATTAAATAAGTCGAAAAAATTTATTTGGATATTGAGGTAGGACTGCACGCAACTGCTGCAGTGTATAGAACAGGGTTGCCATTTGGACCTTTTTCTAATTTAAAAATTTCGTATTCAGACCAGAAATTCCCTAGAACATTTTTTTCCTTTATTTAAAGACAGATATTTCGTGAATGCCTAAAATAAAAATTCTTCTTTCAGAATTATCGGTATGAGTACCTTCAATTAAAAAAAAAATATATATTAAATAATTTAAAAAATCTTTTTTTTAAATTTTGTTTAACAAAAATATTTGTTCATCTGGTTCCCTTTTTTGTGGTATAACCCAGTCTTGGAAAAAAACCTCTTCATTTAAAAAATGACAGTTTAGTTATTTCAGTGAAATAAAGTGATCTGGAAAAATAAGTGCAACATAAAGTGTTTTTGGAAATGTTATAAACTGGAAAGTAAATGGACACTAAAACTCATTTTTTCACCACTCAGTGTGCTGCAAACAAACAAAGGTGATGAATAACGACAGTGGCAGCTATATTGCCGTTATTGCAATCTATCAGTTGATTCAAAAAAGGTAATTAAGTTATACAGATTAACACTATTTCTTATGATAAATGCATGTACTCTGAAATCAACCTCAGAAACTGTACAATGAGGGTCAACATTGTAGAAGATGTATCTATCAGAGATTTCGAGTTTTATTATACGTATTTCTACATGAATGATGCTTATCTTCCCTATAAGATATCGCCAGAGTTTCATTAATCTATATTTAAAGAGGAATGCTATTTGCGTTGAATAAAAAGGAAAAGGATAATGCTTAAATAATCTCATAGACCTCTTGTAACTTAATAAACAAATAAAAAATTTTTGTTTATATAAAACAACACAAAAATGTACTCAGAAATCACAGGTTTTTTTCATAGGGAATCAGCAGGTATAATTATAAAAGCCATAACTTTTGTTATAATGGGAATTTTAAGGAAACAATTGTATCAAAATATTAAGATAGGCGTTTAACATCATATAAAAGTAAAATTTAGAAACTTTTGAAGATTTAAGAGTCCTGAGACCCTTAAACGCATTTCGCACCACATATTTCTTGACTATTTCTTGGGTAAGTAACGCTTAGTGTTTAATCTGTCAAGCAATAAATTCGATGGCAGCACAACTTATAAAAAATACAATTTTTGTTGTACATTCTAAAGCAAGACCGGTAAAAGCGATTTCCACACCCTATATATCTAGACACTGTAAGCCTGCCAAGATCGTTCTCCATTTATTTAATCAAAAATGCAGGCTGTGTCAAACCCATCTATAACTGGAATGCATGCGATATTTTGAACAGACATACCTTGATTTGTGCGCCGTGTAACGATATTATGAGAGAAAAATGGAAATGTTACACTCGTGGAAAAAAAAAGGAAACACCCCCTACTAACTCTACAACAAATTATCGTAGAAGGAAGTTACAGAAACCAAATGATTGGAAATAAAGTCTACTTTCAAATGATGCATATAAAATTTGCTTAAGGGGGCGTCTATATACCAAAACGAACACAAACGTTGTTTTTTTTTTCAATAGCAATACCCACGTTTGACACCATAAATAAGTTTTACTCCCATCAATTGACCGAAATCCAAATTTTTATGAAATTCGTATGAATGGTTTCCGAGAAATTAATTTTTTTAAAATGAGCCTATTTTAGGGTCTGTATACAAATTAAAGTTTGGTACGCGATTGTTGAAATGCTACAGAATGACTATGTCACTCCTATTAATGCATTATTTCTTGCCAATAGGGCCATTTTACTCGCTTAATATAATTCGACTGTTGCCATCTCAAATATTTCTTTAAAATGAGTAAAATATATTTTTGCAAATTATGCTTTTCTGAACATCATAGACGGCGGTTAAAACCATCACTTTAAAGTTTTTTAATGACAATTCGAAATGTACTTGAAAGTAAAATTTGGAATTGAGAATTTGCATAAGGAAAGTCGTAATAAGTATAAATCTATCCAAAAAAATGCATGTTGCAATTCACATTTTTTTCGAATATTAATTTCATAATTCATAATTCTTACTGTAAATTTTTTTAAATTACAAAGTCAATGTATTTATTTTTGGGGTTTTAAGTATTATAACTACACACAAATTTATCACATTAGGATTATAATTTCAAGAGATATATTAATAAAAATATGAAAATGTAATTCAACATTAGAAGCACTAAATTTTGAATGTTTATAATTAAAAACCTTATCATCCAAAAGACTAGAAATTTCGTTTCTAGGCATAGTTTGAACCAAAGATTTAAAATATTTTGTCAAAATTGCGTGTTTTCATTGAAAAAAAAAAACAAAGTTTGGTCTAGTTTTGATTTGCAGATGACCCTCTAAGAAAATTTCATATAGATCATTTAAAAGTAGAATTTATTTCCAATCGTCTGGTACCAGTAACTTTCTTCTATTTTAATTAGATTTAGAGTTAGTAGGAGTGTTTACTTTTTTTTCCAAGACTGCACCATTTGCTTCCGAATAGCTTACAATAGACGCGTCATATCCAATCGAATATGCAAGGTGTGTCATCTCCAAACACATCGTGTATTTTATCCCTAAAAATGAAAATATTTAATAATATTTTAAAAGACAGATCTGAATTTCTGCGCCATGTACATATATTATCAGAGAAAAATGGAAATGTACGATTTGCATCCAAATAGTGCTGAATTAGACGCCTAATATGGAATTAAAATGCAGGGCCTCTCACCTTTAACCATAATGGTAATTTTGTCTGTAATAATGGAAATATTTAAAGACAATTTGAACATACATATATTCATTTCTGTGTCGTGTAATGATATTATAAAAGAGAAATGGAAATGTACAATTTCATCCTGATATTATAAAAGAAAAATGGAAATGTACAATTTCATCCCGATATTATAAAAGAAAAATGGAAATGTACAATTTCATCCAAATACACTAAATTAGACGACTCATATTTCGGCAGTAGATGTTACATTCAGTGTCACTGTGTATTTAAAATAATTTTTGTTCCAATAATATGATGAACTAGTCGGATGTGGCAGACCCAAATCTTTCTTCTGTCTCATACATGTGAATACTTCCTAAAAAATGCAGCATAGCAGTGCCACCTATTAGGTGATTTACACCAAAATCTAAACAGGAGCAACTTGTGTCAACTCTAATTGAATCTGAAGTTGATGAAAATTCGTGCATTTGTTTTTAAAGTAGAGCTGTTGCGGAAATCGTGAAAATTTCTGCGTCGCAGTTGCACCCGTTGGGCAATTTACACCAAAACATTATCAGGATCTATTTATATCAGGAACTAGCTGAATCTAAAGTTTGATGAAAATTCATGCATTAGTTCTTCAGATACATCTATTTCGGAAATCGTGAAAAATACAGCACAGCAGCGCCACATATTGGGCGATTTGCACCAAACAGTTATCAGCACCAAACTATATCAAGGACAAACTGAATTTGTAGTTTTCTCAAAATTCATGCTTTAGCTCTTGAGATATAGCTATTTCGGAAATCGTGAAAAATACAGCATAGCAGCGCCACCTGTTGGGCAATTTCTACGAAAAAGTAATGAGCACCAGTTTATATCAGGGACTAATTGAATCTAAAGTTTTGTTAAATTCCATTCATAAGTTCTTGAGATAGAGTGCCCACAAAATTTGTGTCTTACACACACACAGACATTTTGTAAAAACATGTTTTTCGTGTTCTCTGACCCCTAACGTGTAAATCCATCGAAAACTGGAATTCGAAAATTTTCACGAATGAAATACTTTCTTCTTGTAAAGATAGAAGAAAGTAAAAATTATGTAAATAAAATTAGATCTTAAAAAACACTTATTTATATATATTCAATGTTCATCTTGAAAATCCCGCGTAATGTTTTTGACTGCAATTCATGCAATTTCTGTTACATTACTTCTGTTACAATAATTTGGCTTCGACACCTAAATCGATTACCAAAATTTTACTGCTTATATTACGTTTGCTGAAAAGCGAAAGCAAGTGAACTCATTAAAATATATATAAATGTTGCTCTCCTTCTTTTTACTTTCTTCTGTCTTTACAAGAAGAAAGTATTGGATTCGTAAAAATTTTCGAATTCCGATTTTCTACAGATTTACACGTTTTAGGGGTCAGATATCTCGAAAAACATGTTTTTACAAAATATCTGCCTATGAGTCTGTCTGTCTGTGTGTGACACAAATTTTGTTGTCGCTCTACCTCAAGAACTAATGAACGGAATTTAATGAAAATTTAGATTCAGTTAGTTTGTGATAAAAGTTGGTGTTAATTACCTTTTGGTGTAAATCGCCCAGCAGGTGGCGCTGCTATGCTGCATTATTCATTATTTCCACAATAGCTCTAACTGGAGAACTAAAGCACGGATTTTCTGAAAATTTCAGATTCAGTTAGTTCTTGGTGTAGATTAGTGCTGACAACTTTTGGATTTATATCCCCCCAATACTTGGCGCTGCTGTGCTACATTATTCATGATTATCGCAATAGCTCTATCTCAAGAACTAAATGCACGAATTTTCATTAAACTTCAGATTCAGTTAGTCCCTGATAAAAATTAGTGTCGTTTAGTTTTTTCTGTAAATCGCCCAATTGGTGGCGTTACTATGCTACATTTTTAACGAGTTCCGCAATAGCTATATCTCAAGAACCCATGCATGAATTTTCAGCAAACTTTAGATTCAGTTAGTTCCTGATATAAATTGATCCTGATAATTTTTTGGTGTAAATTACACAAAAGGTGCCACTGCTACGCAGTACTTTTCATGATTTCCGCAATAGCACTATCTCAATAACTGATGCACGGATTTTCATCACACTTCAAATTCAATTAGAAGTTGACATACGTTGTTGCTGATTAGATTTTGGCGTAAATCACCTAACCGGTGGTGCTGCTATACTGCATTTTTCCGGGAGTATTAACATGTATGAGATAGAAAAAAGTTTTGGGATTGCCACATCCGACTAGTTTAATACGAGGCAACAGGAAAGAAAAAAATTAAACTTTACTTAAACTGTCTTTTTAGGATTTCTAAATAGATTTATCAATGTATAAACGTAAATTAATTATCATTAAATTAATAATTGATAATAGCGTATGTTTTTAATATGTATTTTACTGTTCCATTTTTTACTCAAAATTCATGTACTACATTTTAGCTTTAACATGTATCAATGTTGCAGTTTCCCAGCAATTTGATATATTTTGGCGAATACACGTTTATTGGTGAATTATTAATATCACTGTTGTTTCAACTAGTTTAAAATTTTATGAGTTACAGAGAATATTTGGCGACTTATCACATGTGGCGAGCTTAATATAAAGTTTTGAATTAAATAGTAAATTTATAACCTCTCTCTCTATATTCTAAAAAAAGTAACTATCGCTGTCACCGCCGCCGCCGGTTTTGAATTTTTTGTGACCGGAGGTCTTTCTTCGTTAATATTAAGAAAAATATTGCATACAAAAATATGAAAATCGATGGCATTATAGAAAAATGTTTGATAAACAGGCTGATGCAGACAGTTTTCAAATCGAAGAATTATTTTAACAGATATTTAATGCTAAAGTTGGACAAAATCGTTCCATTAAAAAAGTTTTATAGGAGCAAAAACTATACATGGGAATTTAATCACTTTATGCGTTAGAATTTCTTGGTGTGCAGATCGCATTTATGTTTTTTAATTTGACTCAATTTTGAGGTTTTCTCTCTATTTTATAAATTCAAATTTTCAGCATTTCGAGAGATATATTTTACATATTTTAGAAAATGGTATTAATTTAAACTGTTGCCAACTGTAACAAAACAGTGCAAACAATAATGTTTCCTCCAAATTAAAAATTTATTTATACGTGACTATTATAAACAGAAAATATAAAAAAGCAGTAACTCATTTAAAATTACGTCATAAAAACTATATTTACATGAGAATTTTAAAAGAGAAAAAATATTGTAAAATAATAAATTCATTAACATGCATTAAAAGTCTTAAATAGGAGAAATTACGTCACATTTACGTCACATTACACTTATTACGTAAAATGAACAAAAAATAATATTTCAAAACAGTTTAAATTTAGAAATTGCGCGAGACATTTATTATATATTTTGAGATGATATTTTCAACTATATTTGTTAGTACAGCGCAAATAATATTTCATTTGTAAGAAAAGTATTTCCACGTGAATATTAATAAGAGAAATAAAAGTTTGGTGAAAATTACGTCAGATTAAAAGCAATACATTTAAAATGTCTTATTTAAAAAAACTTTCTTTTCGATATGCTAAAAAATACCGGGAGACAAAGACTCTGTTTACTTAATTCATTTTACATTAGCTTATTTGGAAATGTTTCACTGATTTTATTTAATCAAAGACATAAACAGCCATTGTATCTTTTAACAGCAGCTCATTTGGCCAAATTCCCCAATCAAAGAGAAATGAATAGAAACCTGTTTATATGGAGATCGCCACTGCTTTTTAAATTAGAATTCAATCTTCCGAAATCTTTTTAAAGCCAATCAAATTAGCGTGCTTTTAGATTCATACGTTCTTTATGTATTTTTCTAATAACCCATTCTCTAATACCTCTAATCTGAAACTAAATCCAAAAGGAAAGGCAAATACATGCTTCGCCGAAATATAAATGATGAATAATGGATTTTTAGGAAACGCATGAATAAAAAAAAATCTCATATGGACATAAAAACAGATGCTAATCATTTTTAATGTGAAGCTAAGTTTTTTTCCCTTTATCAAATTACAGAATCTACTATGACAGGTTTTTTTTTTTTTTTTTTTTTTTTTTTTTTTTTTTTTTTTTTTTTAAGTTTGTTATGGTAAGGTCTTTAAAGGTTATCATCTAAAGAATAAATACTGTGAATGAATATTTACTCTGACATTTTTGTACTTATTTTTCTGTCAATAATTTTTTTATTTAGGTGTATAAATTATCAGTTTTTTTTTATTTACATGTGTAACAGTACATAACATGGTTCATACGCTTTAAGGAATTTCCCGGACCATTTACCAGAATTTTTGTAAAGTAGTATTTGCCTTATTTATTGGAGAAAAATTCTATCTTCAGAATTAGTGACCAGTATTTTACGAAGTATCTGGTACTAAAACACCTAAAATTCCCACAATCCCGCGATTCGTACGAACCATGTATAAACACATTGGTTAATTAACTTTTTCTTCTCTTTCTCCCATAGTCCTTTCAACCATGGGTATTACTCTAAATAAACTGCCTCCGCCGATACCTCTACTCACTTTTGTTTTTGCTAGTTGATAATTTTTTAGGTTAGTTAAATAATCCGTCCTCTTACTACATATGGAATAATTCATAACATGACCAAAGTAGAGAAAGTCATGTAAATATTTGAAATTCAAGCTACTTTTAAAATAATATCGGTCTATATAAAATGGGAAGGCTTTGAATTATTTGGTTCCATCTCATACTTACGTACCTGTCCAGATATAATTTTAGGCGTAGCCTTATAATAGAGCTATAGGGCAGTTCCATCGTAACTGACGTAACATTGTATCGTCAAATTTTGTTTTCAAAACTATGTAGAAATTTTACTAATAAAGGTAGATTTTTTTTTTTTTTTTTTTTTACAATTTAAAATATTTCTTACTAAGGACTTAATTCCCAAATACCTGTAGATTGTTTCAATCTTTCTTTTAGTCCCAAAAATTGCATTTCAAAATTCTGTAACTGACGTAACATAAAATATACAAAAAAAAATTGCCTTCATTGAAGTGAAAAAAATATCAAAACTAACCCGTTAAGAAAAGTGATTTAATGTTCTTAATAACACTAAGTAATGCCAAATTATAACTGTAACTTGTTTATTAATTTCTGAATAGTAAAAAAGAAAAAAATGGCATACACGTGTAACTGACTTAAATTTTATTGTGTAACTGACTTAACATTCTGATTTTACTAAGGCAATAATGGTACTTAGCTTAGTTTGTAAACAGTAATTTACAATGCCTTTTTATTAAGATTTTATTATAGAATATAAAAATATCAAGTTTTCTAATCATAGTCTTAAATTAAACATATTAAAAATTTTATTCCTTCCCACAAAATGATAATTTTCTGTGGAATTGCCCTATAAAGAGGAGTAGGCAGATAGCATAGTGTCTACCAGTTTCGAGTGAAGTAACTGAGCATGTCGTCACCCGATGGCGGTTATTATTTGTTTACATCGGATCGACGGGGCATGATAACCGCCGGAGCAAACTTGAAACCAGTAAATTTGAATAAAAAGTTTCGCTTTATCCTTCACTGACTTGGCAGGGTAAGTGCTTATGCACATACATTAGGGCAAATATCAGGACCTGAATTTCGCCAGTGCAAACTTCCACAAGCTATAAATAGTATTTTTGTCCTATTTATAACAGAAAATCTGAATGTATAAGGCACACCAATGAGGCGATATTTCATCAATGAGACAAACTTTCACAAGTGCAATTTGAATAGAACTTCTATTCAAATTGCACTTGTGAAAGTTTGCCCCGGCAGTCTTCAGCCCCTGCAAACTTGTTACAGTTGGAGCTTAACCTGATGGAATATGTGTCCATTCCCCTTTATTCAAGGATCCATGCCCGTAACAGACGCTCAAAAATTCTACTATGTTAGTGCAAATCATCCCCTGATTCTTGTGAATATAAAGCGATTGATAAATCCGTTACTAAAACTTAATGGATTTTTATGATAAACGGCAAATCATTAGCCCACATAAAAACAGCTGCTAATGCTATAATGGCATGGACAATACTACATCTATGCAATAACGTATAAATGAATTGTCATTTACTTGACTGAAAGGATGATTTAGAACTTTTTGAAGGCAAATAATTAAAACAATTCATATTCTATTTCAAATGCCTTATTTTCAGAAGACAATTCCGCAGTCTTTATATCTATATTATAAAACATAAACATGTCCAATAGTAAAACTGACGAAATATTGGCGGTAACCACCAATACGTAAATACTAGGCCTGAGTGCTGAGGCAAAAATGGCGGTTGTCGTAGGTGGATATTTAAAAGCGTTTGAACAGTCCCCTGTCGACTTATTTAATACAAAAAAATGAAGCAAAACAATTTGTAAACTATTCGTTGGGGGCCACCGTAATACTTATCCATCATGGATATCTATTTATATAAAATCCAAGTCTCTGTGTGTCCCTCACGATTCCGGGTGGGCCGCTTCATTGAATCAGTAATTGTTGAAAAATGCTAATAACTGGGTTATTACAATAGTGCCAAATTTGACCAACTTGGCAAAATATCGTCAAATATGGCGACAAAAATAAGTTGTTATATATGAAGCCAACAACCAAGTTATCCCGTCGACCAAAAATCTATCGACCAAACTATAATACTAAATGCCAGTAATGGATGATCGCATTTGGTCACATTAACTTGACTTTAAGCAAGTTACAAGTTTTTACGTCATCAAATTATTTTTATTTCGACATTTTATTTGTATTTTTATTAATGTTATTCTAATTTATTTGTTCTTTCGTTATTTAAAATAAAAATTACATCTATTTATAAAATTTGGCGAGTGATTTAGCGATTTACATAATTCAGCGAAATTGGTCGACGGGATAACTAAGTAGTACCTTAAAAACTACAGAAAAAAACAGTTTACATAATTTTTAAAAAGAAAATAAAAGTAAATAAACACTTTATTAATAAATAAGCAACAATAGCTGGGTTACCATATCAGGCAAAATAACACGATTTTGGCGGCAGTCGGGAACCCCGGTGCATATGACATCTGTGCCGTAATTTGTATATAAAGAAATGGCACAGGTGTCATATTCGCCCCATATTAGCGCGATTTTTTTCTGTTGCTAATTTGGCGAAAACATCAACAGCATAAACAACATAATCTGGGTTACCACATCAAGCAAAATAACGACACTTTGGCGCCAGTTAAGTACCCGTTGCGTATATGACATTGGCGTCAGAAAAAAATCGCGCCAATATGGGGCGAATATGACATCTGTGCCAAAGAAATATTATATATATTTAGTATTGAATATTTTTATGTATATAAATGCATATATAAATAAAAATAAAAGTTCATTGCATTTGTTTTCATAGCTGTTTATATATTTTAACAACATATCCCACTTTCTGAACCCCGAATTGCGCCAAGCTTTTTTAAAAATGCAAAGTGCCCTATAGTGAAAAAATACCTAAATAATTAATTAATCAATTATTAATTATTGCATAACTAACGTAACGTTAATTACGTAGCAAACACTTTCAAGTGATTTTTAATTCGAAGTTTTATTTGTATTTTTATTACCCTTTGACTAATTTATTTGTTCTTTCGTTATTCAAATTAAAAACTATTTCAATTTGTATAATTTGGAGAGTAGTTTGGCGATTTAAATAATGGCACGGATGTCTTATACGCCCCACATTGGCGCGATTTTTTTTCTGACACCAATGTTATATACGAACGGATACTTAATTGGCGCCAAAGTGTCGTTATTTTGCTTGATATGGTAACCCGGATGTTGTTGCTTATGCTGTCGATGTTTCCGCCAAATGGGCGTCGGAAAAAAATCGCGCCAATATGGGGCATGTGGGGTATATGACATCTGTGCCAATTCATCAGGTTTGTTTTTATAGCTGTTTACATATTTTGGCGATACTACTTAGTTATCCCGTCGACCAATTTTGCCAAATTATACAAATTGACATAATTTTTATTTTAAATAACTAAAGAACAAATAAATTGGTATAACATTAATAAAAATGCAAATAAAACGTCGAAATAAATATCATTTAATGACGTAAACACGTGTAACAAGCTTAAAGTCAAGCGAATGTGACATTTATCATCAACCATTATTGGCGTTTAATCTTATAGTTTGACGACAGATTTTTGGTCGAAGGGATAAATAAGTAGTACTATTTTGTCAACATATCTCGGCACAGATGTCATATACGCACCATATTAGTACGATTTTTTCTGACGCCAATGTCATATACGAAACGGATAGTTAACTGGCGCCAAAGTGTCGTTATTTTGCTTGATATTCTAACCCGGGTATTGTCGTATATGTTGTTGATGTTTTCGCCAAATTGGCGTCAGAAAAAAATCGCGCCAATATGGTGCTTATATGACATCTGTGCCCATATCTCACTTCCTGAAGCCCGAATTCCGCCGAATAATGGAAAAGTACCTAAATAAATAATTAATAGAAATAACCAATTATGTAAAGTAAAACATTTTATTTCAAAGTCAAACATTGTTTTTAATTTCGATTTAAAAATGCATATATCTTACGATAATTTCAGTTGCAATTAGGTTGGCAGAAAATAACCAATTATATAAAGCAAAACATTTTATTTCAAGGTCAAAGATTGTTTTTAATTTCGATTTAAAAATGCATATATCTTACGATAATTTCAGTTGCAATTAGGTTGAATGATTAATACCTCATTCCATAAACCTAAACAAGCACAAGAGATTCATTCATCATAAACAATAAAAAATATAAACCATTGAGGTAATCATTCACAAAGTATGTTCTCCAAAATTAATGGACAATATTCTTATGACGTCATAGTAAGTAAATATGTGGCGCTATCGTTTGTTTACGGTTTGAATTGCCCAAGATTTTATTTTGCAATTTCTCTTAGCTGCATTGCTTCATTGTCATATTTATGAGCTCAGAACAAAAGCTTATTTTGTCGTTATTTAATTATTAATTATGAAAAAAATATATAAAAGCATGATTTGAAAAATTTAAATATTTGTTTTTCTTAATACTAAAAAAGAACTTTGAAATAAGAGCATGTTTAAATGAAATAAGTTTAACAGTTTAATTATGTGGTAATATTTAAAATAACTGCATTTATTAGATTTCAGTTAGCAACACTAGGGCTCGATTAAACTTTGAAATTAATGGAATTACAATGTCATTTCAGGTCCTTTCTTTTGAGGAAGTTTTTCTAAATTCCACATACATGGAAACTCTTCAGTGTTGCAAATATTATTCCTTGAACTGACATAACATCAGAACGGCCGGCAATTTTATACAAGTTTTAGAAAAATACTTCATATCAGAAATTTTATTAAAAAGGGTATGACGTAGTTATCCCGTCGACCAATTTCGCCAAATTATATATATCGCCAAACCACTTGCAAAATTATACAAATTGACATAATTTTTATTTTAAATAACGGGAGAACAAATAAATTAGAATAACATTAATAAAAATATAAAGAAAACGTCGAAATAAAAAATCACTTGATGACGTAAACACGTATAAATTGCTTAAAGTCAAGTGAATGTGACATTTACGATCAACCATTATTGGCATTTAATCTTATAGTTTAGCGATAGATTTTTGGTCGACGGGATAACTAAGTAGTACCTTAAAAACTGGTTACTTCTTTGTTATATCGAGCCACACAATTATGCTTATGACAGGTTGCAGCCAATTTCGCCAACGTTGTAACCAAGATCGTGAAGCACGCACGTATAATACCATATAATGCCATTGGATTAAATCGTATATGATAGTTTAATAGTTTTTATCTTACTTATATGTTTAAGTGTGTAATTGGTACTTCTTAGTTATCCCGTCGACCAAATTACTGCCAAATTGTAAAATTAAATGCCAATAATGGTTGCCATTAATTAATTAATTGTAAGATTAAATACCAATAATAGCCAATAAAACCATCAAATCGACGTTTTATTTGTTTTTTTATTCATGTTTTACTAATTTATTTGTTCTTTCGTTATTTAAAATAAAAATTATGTCGATGTGTATCATTTGGCGAGTGGTTTGGCAATTTATATAATTTGGCGAAATTGATCGACAGGTTAGCTAAGAAGTACCGTGTAATTTATTTATTTTTAAGAATTAACAATCTAAATTGTCCAATATATAAATTTTAAAAAATGTAAACAAACATTGGATAGACATGACCGCAAAAAGCCTCAAATCCGCACAACACCTGAAAACAAACTGCGCGGATTAGTGGTCTTCTACTGTACTTAGATTTTTATAAATGTGTTTCGTTCTTAAAATGCGTTATTTTCAACTTTCACTGCGGAACAAAAGGGAAAATTCATGTTCTTGCGCATGAGTTGTATTTATCTTTATATCTAATTTTCCGTCATTTTTGACGGGCTACCTTTCTAGTACATAATATAAAATATGAAAATAAAACACGTGATACATGCTAATGATTGTACAGTAGCGCTCAAAAGTATTTTGACAACCTTATATTCTCTCTTCTTTTATTTAATATAAAAATGTAAAAGAAAATATATTGGGTTGGCAACTAAGTTCCCGCAGTTTCATTAAATACACTTTTTCTACCGGAATCTATATTCTGTTTTTTTTTGATCGAGTTAATTTATGTTGAACGGTAAAATGTAATGTCAATTATAGAATACTTCATAGATTACTATAGCAGTACTATGTGGGTTTTCAACTAAGTTCCCGCCGTGTTTTTAAATGCGTCTTTTTTTTACGAGTCTACCATTTTTTTATCTAGTTAATTTATGTTAACCCTTTCCGGAACACTGTGCCCGGGTCGGGATACCTAATTTTAATTCCAAACTTACGAATGGCACCAAGAATATTTTAGTAAAATTTTGCTTTTATAATGAATAGTTAATATAACGTGCTTTTAATTTCTAGAAAATTCGTTTTAAAATTCCGGTGTGAGTCAAATATTTCTTCATTTTACAACAAGAATTGCCCGTGCCGGAAAGGGTTAAATTTCAGATCATTAACTCTTTGCACTCTTATGTCCAATTTGATTGGACATCATTTTTCTTTGAAAAAATTGTTTTTGACACCAGCAATAATGGAAAATAAAATTTGCTTTATCTAATTACAACATTTTTGATATTGTGTACTTGAAGGAAACTTTTTAAAAAGTGGTATAAACCGAATAAAACTTGTGTAGGAGACGCCCGAAACGCCCGAGTCGAAAGGGCTGAAATGGAATGTCAACTATGGTATGCCAACTGGGTTGGCAACTAAATCTCCGCCGTTTTTTTTTTTTTTTTTTTTTTTTTTTTTTTTTTTTTTTAGTTTATTTTACAATAAAAAATAACAAATAATTAATCAACAATGTATGTCCCTTGTTATTTACAACTTCTTCCCAACGTTCAAAAAGATTTTCAACACCTCGTTGGTAGAAATCCCCCGGTTTCGACTCGAAAAATTCATCTAACCAAGCTCTCAATTCTGCATTATTATTGAACGAATCTCCGCGCATAGCATTTGATAGAGATCGAAAGAGGTGGAAATCCGTTGGCGCCAAATCGGGAGAGTACGGCGGGTGCGGCAGCACTTCCCAGCTATGCGTTTGAATGGCTTCCTTGGTCATATTGGCGATATGAGGGCGGACGTTGTGCAGCAAAAGAACTCCATTCTGACAATTAGGTCTTTTCTCTTGAATAGCCGTGTTGAGTCGTTTCCATTTGTCGAACATAGAGTTCCGCGTTGACTGTTTGGTTCCGTTCAAGCAATTCGTAATGGATAATCCCTTCCCTTACCCACCGTACGCACAACATAGTTTTACGTGGATGAAGATCTTGTTTAAGGGGCGGTGTTGGTAATTTACCGGGGCTAAGCCATGCCTTGCGCTGCTTCATATTAATGTACAGGCACAATTTTTCGTCGCCAGTAACGATTCGGTAAAGAAATCGTTGCTTGTGTCCATGAGTTGAGCGGTGACGAGCAAGCAAACCAGCGGGGATTCTGGCTCGTTGATTTTTGTTGTTGTCACTTAAAGCATGCGGAACCCACCCATGCTCCACACATCTGAACCTTTCCCATCGAGTTAAGATGTTTCTCTATAGCATTGTGGTATAATTTCATTTTCTCTGCGAGTTCCCCTGTTGTTTGACGGGAATTTTCGTGCAAAAGTTGATTTAATCGCTCTTCATTGAACTCAACTGGACGGCCAGAACGAGTTGCGTTTTTGACGTCAAAATTTCCATTTTTGAACTTCTCATACCAATCACGAGCGGTTCTTTCAGCTATGGCACCCTCACCGTACACAGCACAAATCTCGCGAACAGCTTTGGCGGCCTCGCAACTTCGACTAAATGCAAGGAGGAGGAGGTGTCGAAAACGCCCCCTTTTCTCAACTTGACACTCCTTTTAATAGACCTGATTTTTAACACAAATCAACTCTATCCAGAAAACAAAGTATAGATTCCGGTAGAAAACTCCTATTTAAAAAAACTGCGGGAACTTAGTTGCCAACCTAATATTTACTATAATTGAGAACACTATGACTGCAGTTATTTAACCCTCCGTCTACCAGACGGGTCCATTGGACCCGACAGGTACATACAAAATATTCATTCAAACCAGAAATTTCTTTAAAATAAACTAAGTATATAAACCAGACAAAAATAAGGTAAATAAATAAGTTAAATAGTTTTAAATAAAAATTCTGGTATAGAACGTTTTATTAAAACTTGAATAAAATTCCCGGTAGATCTAGGGTTAAATGTATCAAGTTTCAACTCGTTTGTTTACATTCGGCACCACCGAAGAAATATGACTCCTCCTTAGCTCAAAAGTATTTTGACAATTAGTTTGCATTTAATTGTTGAAAGTGTCAGTGGCGCTATAGCTTCGATTAGTGTTTATTGTGACTTATAGTGATTATTTTTAAGGATCAGGAATGCCGAAAAGTAAAAAATATTGAAGGGATTCTAAAAAAGCCGCTGTAAATGCCCTAAACAAAGGTAGACTGCAAGCAGAACTAGCTCGTTCTTTTAACGTGTCTCGGCAACTTGTTATTACATGGAATAAAGTTTTTAATAAACAGAAATACATCGAAAATAAGCCTCAAAGTGGTCATCCGAAAAAAAAAATAACTTGCAATGTTGACTATATTATAAAAGTGATATCTACAAGTGATGGTCGTAAGTCCACTGTGATAATAAAAAATGAATTGAAAGAAAATTACGGCATAGACATACACGTTTCATCAGTCAAACGACGCTTAGACCTCTATGGTTTACAGGGTAGAAGACCATCAAAAACACGTTTGTTATCTACTAAGAATAGAAAGGCTAGAGTTGCATTTGTAAAACGACATAACCCTTTCAGGGGCAAAGCAATTCCATTGCTAAAGTGTTGAAATTATTGATTGACACCGGAATTTGAAAACAAATTTATTTTTAAATAAGAAAAAAGCTATATTTCAAACACATAATAAACCGAATTTTTTTAATAAAAATTCTGGTGTCTGACATTAATTTTAACATTTCAGCAATAGCATTCCTTTGCCCCTGAACAGGTTATGCCGTTTTACAAAAGCAACTCTAGCCTTCCTATTCTTAGTAGATTAGAAATGTGTTTTTGCTGGTCTTCTGCCATGTAAACCATAGAGGTTTAGGCGTCGTTTGACTGATGAAACATATATGTCTGTGCCGTAATTTTCTTTCAATTCATTTTTTATTATTACAGCGGACTTACGACAATCACTTGTAGATATCATTTTTATAATAAAGTCAACATTGCAAGTTTTTTTTTTTTTTTTGGATGGCCAGTTTGAGGCTTATTTTCGATGTATTTCTGTTTATTAAAAACTTTATTCCATGTAATAACAAGTTGCCGAGACACGTTAAAAGAACGAGCTAATTCTGCTTGCAGTCTACCTTTCTTAAGTGCATTTACAGCGTCTTTTCTAGAATCACTTCGATATTTTTTACATTTCGGGATTCCTGATACTTAAAATTAATCACAATAAGTCACTATAAACACTAATCGAAGCTATAGCGCCACTGACACCTTCAATAATTAAATGCAAACTGATTGTCAAAATACTATTATTAAATTATTAAATTAAAATTTACATGTTTTTCAAAAACTATGAATTGTATTGTAACCCATGACTATATACAGGGTTGATTTTACGGGGTGATTAAAAAAAAAAATTACAAAATGACATGGCAAATCTGAAATACAGCAGGAATAAAAAACCACATAGGAACACAGTGTCGCAAACCACTTATTTAGTCACAAATACAAGGTTTTTCATCTTAACTGAACCCTGGTTGACGTTAATAATTTCGAGAAAAATAAAAACATTGTAATGAAAATGTAACGATATGTACTTTGTTTAGTGTGAAATGTGATAACATGACGAAAAGATCTAGAGAAACATGTTGCTCAAGCAATCGATGACACCGTATGAACAGATAATCACAGTCCAAAATGTGGGACGTCAAGTGCATACTGCTGGCAAGTATAATGCAAACATCTAACACTTTTGTTTGAAGTTATCACATTTAGAACAAAGGTGAGAATGTCTGTCAAATGTTTTATTATAATATACATCAGTTTTCTGAAAATTATTACCGTCAACCCAAATTGAGTTAGGGTAAAACACCTCGCATTTATGGCTGAATAAGTGGTTTGCGACCCTATGTTCCTGTGTGATTTTTCATCCTTGTAGTATACCTGATTTGCCATGTCATTTTGTAAACTTTTTTTAATCACCCTGTATATATGAATTGCTATAAATATACCATTAAAGTATTATACGAATTGTTCCGCTATATAGTTGTAGAAAGCAATATAATATAAGAGTGATTCAAATTCATTTCTGTTTTCAGTTTCATTTCTAATTTCTAATTTTACATATTAACACGAGAATGACGGTGTGGAGCCATTTTGGTCCCAACAATATGGATATATTTCGGTTCGAACCGAAAATGTCTTTATAAAATAAGTTGAAATAGCACAAAGAGAAAAAAAAACGAGGGCTAATTAAATAAGTTAAACTGTTCTAAATGAAAATTCTGGTATTAAATATTTTTATAAAACTTGGTTAAAAATTCCCGTCTCTCTAGTGTTAATTCAAATAAATTTGTGAAGAGTTATAATAGACTAAATACAGCTCAAGAGAACAAAAAAAGTTAATAAATTGTAGCCGATTAATATCGCCTAGAAAACGAAATAATGATATGCTTACTTCTTTACTTCGTAACTTTTAATCGAAAATTTTGCACTTTACTGATCGGCATCTATTTAAAATAACTTTTATAATATTCGCAGTTCTCAGTAATGATAAACCGTTTGTAATTGCAATATTTAGCAACAGGAAACAAGGTTAAATGTCTGGGACATATATTTTGATAGATATACAGCTAGCAGAGTATCATTCATGCAATGCAATAGAAATATAATTATTTTGAATATTCAATGTAAAATCCTCTTTCCTTTCGATAAATTGCAAAATTAAACGGCAGTATAAAATTTCCATGTGTAAGTCAAAATTAAAAAAAAAAAAATGTAAATAAAACCTTCTGAATCTTATTTAACATGAACCAGAAAATAGCAATGTAATTTCTTTTTTTCATTTTGTTTGAGAAATTGTAATTGGAAAATAGAAAAGAATTAAAGGAACAAGATGTATAATATACATTTGAAATGACATGGAACTTAAAATCTTTTATTTAATGTATTATTTGCATGTATTAAATATTTTAAATGTATTTGGATGTATTTGTATATCTTATGTCGGTGAGCATGCGTTTCTTCATATGGCATTTTGATCTAACTCCTGATTTGTCGAACAACTAAAACGACATTGGACAAAGAAACTGTGATAATAGCCTCTTTCAATGGTGAACATAAATATTTATTCTTTTATTAATATTTAAACTGTTAGTTATCTGTCCAACATTATATCTTAAATATACGTATAATGTTGATAATAATATACCGTAATTTCCCGCGTATACGCCGCGGCGTAGTTAAGTCTTTTTCAAACCGGAAATTTTATCGAAAAAAAAAAAAGAAATCAAATAAGTGCTAAGCAAAAAAAGTCGCACTTTATTTAATCTTCCGTCTACCAGACGGGTCCATTGGACCCGACATGTACATTCAAAATATTTATTCAAACCAGAAATTTCTTCAAAACAAACTAAATGTATAAATCAGACAATAATAAGTTAAATAAACAAATTAAACAGTTTTAAGTAAAAATTCTGGTGTAGAATGTTTTTATAAAACTTGAGTAAAATTTCCGGTAGTTCTAGGGTTAAAATAAATTCTGGTAGACAATCGAGTTATCTGAGGTGCGGCGTATACACGCGAAATAACGGTATATTTCACTGAAGCTATTAACCCATTCAGGGGCAAAGTATTCTCAATGTTAAAGTGTTGAAATAAATGAATGACACCGGGATTGACCAGCAATATTATTTGGAAAACAGAAAAAAGGGCTATATTTTACATACATATTGAATGTAAAATATTTTGCCAAAATTCAGTTGCTAATGTGGCGTTTGGGAACTAAAATTCAGTGGTTTCATAAACATACCACCGCCCCTCAAAGAGTTAAACAAAACTATTTTGGTGATTCAATTTGGCTATATCTTTACAATCTATATTATAAAGGACAAATATATCTGTGTGTAACGCATACGTCATTCTGCGAATGGCAACACTTTGAAATTTAAAATAAAATTTTGGTTTTGCAATTTTCTCTGCTGCAAATTTTTAAACTTCTAAACATCGCGCATTTTAAATTTTTACACCGTCGTATAACGAAAAAAATGCTCTTTTAAATGCAATTTGTTTGAAAGCTGTATCTCAATTTTATTTTGAGATATTAATGTTTTTGTAGTTTTTAATACATTTTTTGTAATTGTGGCAACCATTTCTGTTGAAAGTCGTGGAGGGTTGAAAATAAAGGGAAAATAATCTCGGAGGAAAGAAAATAATATATTACTGTACCTTTTTGTTGCCATTTTCTCATAAAAACTGAAAAAGAATTTTAAATTAAAATACGTGCTATGTCAGCGATTTTTTAAATTTCTAATTATCGTACATTTTCAATTTTTAAACCGTCAAATAGAAAAAAAAATCTACTTTGAAATGCAATTTGTTTGAAAATTGTATCTTAATTGACTGAGTTATTATGGTTTTCAAAATAACTAGCCGCCCGTGACGACCAGTTTGGTCTCCCTTAAATGTATGCTAGGCATTGTATCATGTTACTTTTATTCATAATTTAATTTACTTGCTCAATCCTTCGCCAAATTGGAGGATTCTGATAGAGAAATCGAGAACTCCCTACTTTTATGTTAGTCGGGCACAGGTGATAAATCGCCGAACATTGTACCCGTCGCATTTTTTTTTCATATTTCGTTAATTCAGATTAAAATATAATCCTTTTACTCATTTTATTTAGAATGGATAACTTTAATTTAAAAATGAAACCTTTAAAATTCATGACTTTCACTTAAAAAAAATCTTTAAAAAAAGAAAAAGAATAAATAATACCATAAACCATTTAATTTCAACATCAAAGCATTGTTTTAATTTACCCTTCGAAAAAAAAATGCTGATGGAGAGTTAAAAAATGCTATTGGCGTGAATTGCTCCCAGCTAACATAAAACTATGAACTCTTTGCGATCATGATAACTTCTATGCAGTTTTATTTGAAAAAAATATTTTGATTAAATCGGTTGCCAGAAAAAAATTTCTTTTCTCGCCATGGACCTTTTCTCTATTTCGCGAAGTACCTATACTGGAAAAGTACCTTCATTTATTTATTTATTTATTGTATTTTGAATTAGATGAATAAAAGGCGGCACAGGTGTCATATACGCACTACGTTGGGGCGACTTTGTTCTGACGCCAATGTCATACCCGCACCGGGGTACTTAATTAGCGCCAAAGTGTCGTTATTTTGCTTGATATGGTATCCCGGATGTTGTTGTTTATTTATTAATAAATTGCTTATTTATTTTTATTTTATTTTTTAAAATTACATAAATTGTTTTGTTCTATAGTTATTAATTAAACTTTTTATTTATTTATTGTTATTTCCTTTTTAAAATATTACACAATAACCAATGAGATACGTTTCATTCGGGCGTTGCCATTAAACAATTAACAAATAATTGCGATTTCTGAGCTACGTACGGTAACGTAATATATATATAGATTTGCAAGTATAAATTATTTTTTAATTTATCTCTATCAAGTGTAGCTCGATTACGAAAGGTTAATCCGCTTGCTCTTAAAACAATGTAAAAAGTTCAGCATTTGTTTCCGTCTAATGTTCCATAACGAAATTAAAACTTCCTCTATAGAAAAATGAACAAATTAATGCAAATAATAAAAAAATTAACAGACATGTGCTTGAACCACGCGCTTGTGCCCCGAAATGATAGGAAAGACTGACGTAAGTCGCAAAATCTCGGATTAATAACTCCTGGCATGCGGTGACATGTGAAAGTATCGCTTTTAATAAATTTGAAACTTTATTTCATTGCATAATTGATATTTTTCATATAAAAATTCTTTTTGATGTTAGTGGGCAAACTAAAATATATATTACATGTAAAAAAATAATTAGAGTTAAAAAAATGGTTTTCACCTATATTCTGTAACCCAAGGAGCTCGGGTTCGATCCCCTAGTGTTTTTAATGTTTCGAATATTTTGTGTATATATTCTATACAAAGAGAACGAAGATATAATTTTGTATCAGATATTTTGTCAGCATAATATTTTAGTGTCATTTTAGTGTCTGCATAAAAAATCTTGACACTCATTGAAAAATGTATAAAAACACTCGCCTAGTAAACTTTCATTGTCAAAATATATTTTATAATCCCCTTGTCTTTTATGACACTTTTCCAGTCTGTTAGGAATGGAAGTTGCAAAATTTTGGAAATAGTGTTTGTGATTATGAACCCTCAACTTTTTTAATACCTCCTGCAGTTCCCTGACGCTGAATGTGTGACTCTTGAAATTTATTTTTCTTGTGGTTCCAAGCATTTTCTATTAGATTGAGGTCAGGTTACTTGTCTGGCTATTCAAGTACTGTTATATTGTTATCATTTAACCACTTTTTCAAAAGTTTTGTCTTATCAATAGGTGGTAAATCATGCATGAAAATTGACATCCATGAAGGTACCAAAATTGCAATAAGTGATCTTGTAGAACTTTTAAATATTTACTACCGTTCATAGTAATATTTTGGGGAAGGAAATATAGTCAGCTGTACCTTTTTTATCACTAAAAGCACACCATACCATGACACTATCTGAATACTTAAGGGGTCTTGTACATTTTTAACGCGTCGAAGATTAAAGAAAAACTTCAAAGTTTGAATTAGTCTATCTTCAAAACCTTTTTATGTATAAACATGAAATTTTGGATATTGATTAAACAGATTGTGGTTTGTTATATGCTATCCTTAGAAATTTATTAGCCGATTACAGAATTTGTGTATTGTTGAAATCAAAATATCGCTTTTTTTACTCCAGAAGTCATTGCGCGCATGATATCTTGAAAAAGAATGTATGGAAATGGAAGAATGTAAAAAGAAAAGAATGTAATGAAATTTGGTAAAGATACTAACCAAATATTTGTGTTTAAAATGAACTACTTTTAAGTATATACAATGGTAATATTTTTAGTTATGACTATTTTTATTCATTAAAATATTATTTTTTTATTTTTTTATATAGTTAATGAAATAATTTTAGCCTAAGAGTAGCTCACTTTAAACACACACATATGTTTAGTATCTTTACCAAATTTCATGGCAATCCATACATACTTTCTCAAGATATCATGCGCGCAATGACTTATGGAGTAAAAAAAGAGCTATTTTGGTTTCAACAATACACAAATTCTGTAAAAGGCTAATAAATTTCTAATGACAAAATATTACAAAAAAGAATCTGTTTAATTAATATCCAAAATTTCATGTTTATACATAAAAAGGTTTTGAAGATAGACTAATTCAAACTTTGAATTTTTTCGTTAAATTTTGTCGAGTTTAAATGGTACAAGACCCCTTAACAGTTTTAACAGTAAACTTTGTAACATACCGTGAGGAACCTTTAGGTTGTCTCCCCCTCATTGGACCCCCTTCTGATTATTCTGAGAGTATTTTCATAAAGAAAGCATTATTTTTTAAGTCTCCTGTTATTCAATTTGCATATTTCTTAGAAATAGTTAATCTTTTTTTTTTCATGACATCAATAAGCGGGGTTTTTATTGCTGCCCTTCTGGCTGGTAGTTTCCAGTCTTTCTGAAGTGTATGGCTGATGGTCTTTACTGTCACATTGATTAGTAATGTTTCTTTTTTATTTCCGTAGATATTGTTATTGGTTTTAACAACTCCTAATGTTTTAAAGATTATCAATCCTTCTAAAGTCTTTCTTGGTTTTCCTGAACCGATTTTTCATTTTGGTGTACTGCCACGTTATAAATTAGCACTCACCCTTTTTAGGGCATACATAGTTTGCCTTAATGCTTGTAAAGCGAAGGCTACGCGATTTACAGGAATATTATGACTTAATAAAGTCAACGTGCGAGTTTGTTAAACAATTGTAAGCTTTTTATGTCTCATTATGTGAACCAGAAGAATTTCTTTCTGCAGCGACAAAAATAAAAAATATTGCTGTTTGTTCTGTGATATCATTTGAAATTGACATGTATGCCACAAATTTCACTACTTGCAGTCTTCTGGACAATTCCTTTCAACTGTCAAATTGTAGTGTTAGCTGTTAAATAGAATTGTTTTAGATTTCATGCGTATGCAATATAACACAAATTAAAATTTATAACTTTTCACATTATTTTAAATTTTTGAACGCATCAGAAATTAAAAATAAGTTTTATTGTTTAGATGGAATATGACATACGCAGTTTGCAGTCCTTTTTAAATATTTCTATGTTTCGTTCAATTGCGGATGTACGGAATCTTTTCATAATCTTCACAGCCCCTTTTTCTGTATAGTTTTAGCCATTTAAGTAACTGTAAAAACTTATTAGAAAAAAGTTATTAGAAATTATTGGTAGTCCATAGGGGTATTTAAATAGTAGGATCCGGTCCTGGTTCAATGCAGTAATTCAATTTTTATAGATTACTTATAAATACCTTTCCTTGCTATTATTTCACTTTTGTAGATTATAAAGAGAAGCATGTCCGAGAGTAACTCTAATGTCAGTACCGACGATGGCAACGCCTGACTATTAAATTCGGCTTTTACTACAATTTTTTTTTACTTTTAAACATCGCAGAATTTCGATTTTTGCACTGTCGAATAAGTATAAAAAGTGTACTTTCAAATGCAATTTCTCCAAAAATTGTCTGCAAATTTACTGTTTTTTTTATATATTTTCCAAGCATGATTAAAAAAAAAAAGCTATAATATTATAGCTTTTTTTTATATACCGTGTGCGTGCAGACCAATTATCAACGGTTATTTCTTATACACATAAAATATTAATATAAAAATAGTTCGGCATTTGTTTCTACCTAATATGTAATTAAAACTCCATCAACAAATAAATAAAATAATGTTATAATGTAAATGAAACACCAATTTAACAGACTTGTAATCCAACTACGCGCTTAAACGACTGAAATAATTAGAATAAAAAAAGCTGTTGTATGTAGCGAAATATTTAACGATTTCTATCCGATTAAACTCTGACACGCGGCTAATACGAAAGTATTGCGTTTAACCCTTTAACAGTGACATTTGTTTTCTTACAAAAAAATTAAAAATGGGGCTGGACACCACTTTTTCCATACTAAAATATTTACCTTACTTAATCGAAAAATATCTGACAATCAATAAAGATAAATTTACAGTTACAAATTAGTGGTATCAAAATGCTTTTAATAGCGAAGCAAGCAAAGTGTTCTTGCCTGAATCCAGTTCGGGTCACACTGTGAACGGGTTAATAAATTTTAAAACTGTATTTTAATTAATAATTGTTATTTTTTATACAGAGGTGATAAGAACCCTTCTAATCTGCTGTAATATTAATTTGAACCAGGTTTAATAGATTTCGCACCAGATTTTTTTATGAAATAAAATTAAATATATACCTGGATATGAAATTGTTTCGCATTTAGAAAATTCACCAACAAACGTTAGATTGTTTTCTGATTCCAGAGGTTGATAAACTAGGTCAAATGTATCCCCATATTACTAAACAATTAGGGGTAGCTTGGTATCTCTGTTGATATAAAAATTCATTTCGTTGTTGTTAATGGATAATCCGTATGTATATATATTACGCTATCGCACGTGGCTGAGAAATCGCGATTATTTGTTAATTGTTTAATGGCAATGTTCGAATGAAATGTATCTTATTGATTATTGAGCAGCACTTAATATATATAACCATACCTATAATCGGGGTTACCATAGGGGAGACCCTGCTCTGTTGCCAAATACCACCAAGTTGGTCGCCAACTTGGGGATATACCGCCAAATTTGACAACCAAAATTAGTCGCGAGAAGTAACGCTAACTTGGCGATATATCTAATATTTCGCCAAATTCCCATAGAATTCCATTGTAAAACCAATAGATTTTACTTGCTTACAGAAAATGAACAGAGATATCGTCGCTACCATGTCAAACTATCTAATGTGAAAAAATGCATTTTTCATATTTTGTGCCATTTTGTTGTATTTTGCATGATACTGACTAAGTAAAATCGTCACGTCTCTAGCTTGCTTAGAAACTTAGATAATGACTGTTTCAAAATATCCAATATGCACATTTTTCTAAAATTTATAATTTCAAACTGTCCAACATGGCATATTCGATACTTATCCGCAAATGTTTGGATATTTTTCTTTTTATGAGCATCTGTACCACGTCAAATTATCCAATATGAAAATAGTCTTTTTATCAGGAAGACAAAAACTGTTTTATTTATGGATTAAAATTTAATGCAATTGACACATGCTTTTGACGTTTGCTATAGCATATGTTTCTATTGTTAATGGAATATGAGAATGTTTAGTTCATTTATAGGAACACTCACAAGAATCTCGTTACATTACACTCAATAAGGAAAAAGAGTGGTGTCTTTCAATGGCGCTACGATATTTAAAACATAATGACATTAATATGGATTTATCAAATATATTAAAACATGATTTACGCAGAGTATAGTGCGCAAGTAATTTATTATTAGTTACAGCTTCATACAAAATAATTTTGTTGTATAAAGGTTTATAGTTAAAAAGAAATGTTTGAAGCATATTTTAATAATTTTAAAATATTCCAAATAAAGTGAAATTGATACCTGTAATTGATTTACATTACAAATTGCTTACTGTATAATATAAGATGTATGACAGTTATCGTTAATTATAGGGACACGCAAAAAAAATCGGTTACACTGCTGTCTATTAGCGATAGTTGTTTGAACTGCGTTTTCAGTTATGGTATATGAGTTTTTAACTATTTTAATATTATGTGGTGCATATAAATTCTATAGATCATAAACAGGTCTATACAAAAGGGTTTGTAAGCATTACTTTGTATGGGCGTAAAAACCATAACAAAAGCCAATTACACTATTTGAAAAAATTGGAGGGAATCAAACAATCTGAATAAAAGACGCAGCCCGTGAATATCAGGGGAGCGAAAATTAAGGGGTTACGTAGGAGTTTGAAAAAGAAAACACAAGATATGAAGTTTAAAAACAGGACGTTAAATAAGATGATTTTTTTTTCAAAAAGTGGTGCTAATAGGCAATTTGACTTTTTAAACAGTAATTTAATGCGACCGTTAAGGGATTAAAGATAATCTCTATATGCTATTAACCCCTTGAGCTCCAGTGCTGTCAGAGGAAGTACGTCATTAGCCACCAATGTTGCCGCATCTCGCAGTTTTTTTTTTTTTTTTTTTTTTTTTTTTTGAAATTTCGAATGAAACCACAAAAATTTTAAATCGTAATTTTCTTTTACTTTATTTATGGCATATCAATCATCTTGCAAAGCAAAAATAAAAGTTAAAACTTTCTGGTGAGATATTGGAATGTCTAATAAAAAATCAGCCAGATATCAGGCATCCGTCATGGTAGGAAATTATCAAAATGGCGTGACGTACGCTGCGTAAGTCATAGAGCGCAAGATGTTAATTTATGTAGACAATCTGATTTTTTTTTAAATAAAAATAATTTACGTTAAACATTAAATATTTGTTATCTGTTACATTCATATGTTTTGGGTTGGGTTGATTTTTGACGGCCGATTATCTACTCGAGGGATATAGGCCCGGGGGGGGTGCCCTCCGTTGGGGGTGTTTTCTAAGGGAACCTAAACCGTATTTACGCAAGGTTACCGAAGGTTCGAAAAAAAACTCGAAAACTCCGAACGGTTAGGCTGGCGATTGGGTTCGAACCCAGTACCTCCGTCTACCAGCTTCGAGAACAGAACCTCTCAGCCACTGGTGGGACTCATATGTTTTGAAATATCTCTTCAGGGCATCAGCATGCAGACGCCGCAGCGATATGGAATAAAATATTTCGTCTTACGTATTTCGAAAAATAAATTGCATAGTATATTTCTATTTTACATGACAAAGATATTTACCACAAAATTTGTCACTTTTAAATAATGGTAGTATGAAATAAAAATTTTCCTATCGCTGCCTCTGAACATGTTTATTCATATATACTAATTTTTATCCTAGTTACACGCAAACATAATCTAATGGTATACTCACTATGACTCATGTTGACGGTTGAGAAAAAGTGTTAAAAATTGCAAAACTTATGAACAATAATTTAAAATCCATAAATTACAAAAAGTAAAAAAATTATACTATCAGATTTGTTCTAAAAAAATAATTTGTTTACGTCGTGCCAAATCTGTAACAAAGATAAATAAATCGAGTAAATTTGGTTGCAAAGCACCTACTGCCCCATAATGCCAGTCACTTACCTCCATCGCAAGAAGTGTTCTTGAAATATTCGAAGCCACAATTTCTCATTCCTTATATCCAACACAGCAAAAAAAAAAAATGTTTAAGAAAAAGCATAAACATTTTTATTATAAACTGATATTGTTTGCGCTTGAAAAATTTAAAGTTAAGCTTTGCAAAGTTAAAAACAAACCAACTTCCAAACAATGAATATATCCGCTATAGCAGGGATGGCCATTGTGGCACGCCAGGCACCACTAAAATTTTATAATAATCATTGCCTTATCTAATCATCGAATCTCTCTGATTCAAGAAGTCGACTATTTCTTTAAAATTTTACTGGTGTGCGGCATGCACATTTGTCCACTTCTGCGCTATAGCATCACTGCACATAAAAACTTCATAAGCATTTTGAACACTTTTGGCAATTTGAACATGGTATTTCTTCATAGTCGTTAATATATAAATTAAACTTTACGATCTTCATATACAGTAGAGCGCCGATTATCGGAACTCCAATTAACCAAACTTCCAATTATCCGAACAGCCTATTTTTCTCATTTTCTTTTTTAACCCAACTTCCAATTATCCGAACAGCCTATTTTTCTCAAAAATGTTTTTAACCGAACTTCCAATTATCCAAATACCCTATTCCTCTCATTTTCCCCCTTCAGATTGAACATGCGAAATCGAATCCCCGATTAATGTACCGTTGGGAGTAATAACAACGAAAAAGAAATTGAAGAAAATGAAAACGAATGCTCTGGAAATGACCCAGGTCCGTCACATAACGAAGCCTTTGAATGTTTGGAAATAGATATGAAATGGCTCGAACAGCAGAAGAACGCTGATCCTATTCAACTTACGTACTTAACCCGTTGGGGACGAGCGGCACGTATACGTGCCGCATGAAGCTCTCAAAATCCTTATTTTTCCTCACCAGTAAAATTTTACTGTAAAATTTGCCTTTTTTAATCAGCGCATTTTCTCGATTCAATAATACATAAATTTCTGTTTTTAAAAAACGGTGACAAAAGATTAAAAATTCCGTAAAAGGCTCCCGTCTCGAAGGGGTTAAAAATAATACGAGAAATGGTAGCATTGAAAAGAATGTCTTCTTTGAAGAAGCAACAATCGTAAGATTTTTTGCTGAAATTAATCTGGCGTTCAGAACATGATAAAAAAAAGTAAAAAGAAAAATTTAAATGATAAAAAAGTACACTTTAAAAGTCAAATTAAATAAATAAATTAATTAATTAAACTCGTCAGCACTAACTGGTTCTGGTAGCCCTAAGCCTGGATAAAATGTGACGGTTTTTATAGTCAGGAACATCCTATAAATTGTCTGTCCATTTATCCGAACTAGGGTCGGTCCCGACTTGTTCGGATATTCGGCGCTCTACTGTACTTCAGCTTAAAAAACATGTATAATTTAAAACATATTCCCGGAAAATAAAATTAATACATTTTATTATGGAAATTATATTATGCAAAGTCTCCCGGAAAATTCTGTCTGATAACCCTTTAAGACCCGACGTATTTGTAAACAAAGCTAGTCATGCCTGTAGAAAGCAAAACATGAACTGCAACCACTACCTGGTGATAAAAAAATGATAAACTTCAAACCAGAACGATCGTTCGATTCGAGTTTTAATTACATACTACTCAGAAACAATGATTTAAATGAATGTCTAACCCGCACGATCGTGCGGGTTGGGTCTTAAAGGGATATTGTTATTTCGTGCCTACTATTTTTAAATTCGAATATCTTCATTTGCACCACTTTTAAAACAAAGGTAAAGTTCTAATTGTTTTCACCTAATGTAGAATGTGAAAACGATACGAATTTAACCATTTTAAAAAAGTGATGCCAATGATGAAATTTCAATTTGAAAAAAGTAGAGTGAAATAACATTATCAGACAGAACGTTCCGGTAGACCTAATAATTTGACAATCGTTGATGTGTAAATTTAATTTTGCAATCTCCCAGTGGAGCAAAAAAAGGCCGAATTCGGAATTAAATAGAGGAAAGCTGGAATTTGTTTTAATCCATTTGGTTTAGGTCTAGAATGAATATACTAACTTATCTCCCTCATAGTAGGTGAGCGTTAGAAAATATGTACGGATTTATAGTCGAAAAACAGATTTTTTTAATTACCATAACAATATCTAAAAAAAACTAACTCTATCAAAAGCATTGTCAGTACAAATGTTGTACAGCTTAAAATTTTGAATAAAATGAGTACCCACACTTAATATTTTTGTTGAACATTAAGCTCACAATTCTACTTCAAAGTTTAGCTACAATCGCTAATCGAGTTCTTGAAATCAGATCAGACCCGGTTATATGTCCACCCTGCTTCTAATTTTTATATACGTGTATTTTTTTATTATTATTATTGAGTCAGTTACTATGTTTTTTTTAATTATTTAAGTTCATTATTTTGGATAAATTGAGATCTACAGTTTAACTTCTTGATTACGGGCCTAGTGGTAGGGGATGAAAAAAGGCCGAATTAGAAATTAATTAGGGGAAAGCTAGAAATAGTTTTAATCCCTTCGACATTGCTCGGAAATTAACAAAAATACATGTATATAAAAATTGGAAGTCGTGTGTACTGATAACTTGATCTCTCCTGGTTTCAGCCATGGCTATGACTTCAGCCAAACTTTTGAAATAGAATTGCGGCCTTAATATTGAACAAAAATATTATTGTGCGTATTCATTTTATTGAGAATTTTAGGCTCTAAAACATTTATATTGACAATTTTTGACAGAGTTAGCTGTTTTGAGATATTGTTAAGGTAACCTGGTCTCTTCTGGCTTCAAACTCTTGATTAGCAGTTAAGGTAAAATTTTGAAATAGAATTGAGACCTTAATGTTTAACACAAATATTATTGTGGGTACTCATTTTATTCCGAATTTTAAGCTCTACAGCATTTATATCGACAATATTTTTGATAGAGCTGTTTTGAGATATTGTTAAGTTAATTTGGTCTCTCCTGGCTTCAAGATCTTGATTAGCGATTAAGGCAAAATTTTGAAATAGAATGGCGACCTTAATGTTAAACAAAAATATTAATGTAGGTTCTCGTTTTATTCAGAATTTTAAGTTCTACCACATTTGTACTGAAACTGTTTTTGATAGAGTTAGCTGTTTTGAGATATTGTTAAGGTAATTAAAAAAAAACGTGTTTTTCGAAAATAAATATGAACATACTTTCTAACGTTCACCAAGTACGAGGTATACAGTCCTTAGCAAAAGTTTAGACACTGGTGATTTTTAACCCCTTGAGGAGCAAAGAAAAATTGCTCTAAATATTGAATTCTCACCGGAATAATCGAAATTTTTTATTTTTAAATATGGAAAAGCAATTGTTCAACAATTTCCCTCCAAAGTTAAAAATATAAAATTTAGTAAAAATTTCCTGGTGAGAATCTTGTTTAAATTAGGTGGGATATATTTTATCCCACCGCCCCTCAAGGGGTTAACCTTTAAATAAAAAATACGAACACTTGGGTTATACAAATGACTGTACTTATTTTTAAATTTATTTTAAACGTTTCAGGACAGAAATAACGGTTTTTATGTAGGATATTACTTAATTTAACTGAAAAGAGTGAAATTTGCATATTGCAAAAGTTTAGACACTTTTGTTATTTTTTGACAATTGTTCACGAAAAACGCATATTTCAAACTTATGACGTCACATGCATGAAGTATTTAAGTGCACCTCGCGATAGCATCGGTTAATGACGATGCCACGAGCAAGAAATTTTCAGTCAGATGAAGTAATTAAAGCATGGAAGCTGAATTCTAAAGGGAAGACTGTTTCAGAAATTTCAGCTACTTTGAATCGGCCAAAGAAGTCTGTCTATTAAGTACTGTCTAAGGGTGACTCTTTCAAAGCAAAACATTGATCTGGAAGGACTCGTGTGGCCAGAAAACGAGATTATAGGAGGTTCCATAAACTGGCATCTAGACAAATGATGACTGCTAATCGCATTAAAAGTGAGTCAGAGTCGACGGTCAACGGATAATTTCGTAGATGCATTGCAGAAAGATGTACATTAGTTTACATGAAAATGATAAAACAACCAGCCTTGAAATCTCACAACAAATTGACCCCTATCCTGTCGCGGAGTAATTCTTTTTATAAACTGATGAAATAATGGACTGGTACCAGAATTTATAAACGAAGTTATTAGAAAATGTGAAATTGCTTATTTTCACGTATGTTATAAACGGAAAATTTTAATTAAATATTCTTGTCACTTTCGGAATTAAAAGTAGGTGTCCTTTGCCCTCGAATGGGTTGATGATTTGGGCCTCACTTTGTTTTAATTCTCAAGTATCTCTGGAGATTTTCAATGGCCGCCAAGCTGCGTAAGACTACATACATACATTGGAAAACAATTTACACCCATTTGGTGAACTTTTACCTCTTCCAAAGTATGTATTTGAGCAAGATAATGCGCTTATTCATGTTCGATAGAAATCAAAAAATTGGTTTAACTCTCAAAATATTACTTTTTTCGACTGGCCCGCGTGTAGCCCTGATCTAAACCCAATCGAAAACTTTTGTGGCATCATATCTCATACGGTTTATGCAATTTTTTAATAATACTCCTCTGTAAATGAACTTCGATCAGATGTTGAACGTGTTTGGTACGAAATAGACTCCCAAGTGATGCAGGATTTACTTTCTTGGATGGAAAGTCACATTTATGCATTAATAGCAGACAATGTAGGTGCAGTTCGATTTTAATTTATGGATATTTTTCAGTTAACAGATAGATTGTCTATACTTTTGCAACAATGTTAAATTTGTTTTTTTGTCATTATATATTATGTAAAGTGTATAAATTAAAATTTACTGTTTGTGTATGAAAAAGAAATCCCCAGTAATATATGTCAGTTGAATTACAACGATTCCTTACATACTTCTCAGCACAGAAGCATAATCGATCATTGTATAAACTTTTGCTGAGCATAGTACGCTCATTTTAGACTTAAACTGAAGAGATTATAACAATTTCCAGTTTTCCCCTAATTAATTCTGAGCCCAGCCCCCTAACTACGGGGCTAAAATTTTTAAGTAGAATTGAGACCTTAATGTTCAACTTAAACATTAAGTGTAGATACTCATTTTACTCAGAATTTTAAGCTCTACAACACTTGTATTGACAATATATTTGACAAAGTTAATTATTTTGCGATATTGTTATAGTATTTTAAAAGAACGTAAGAACGTGTTTTTTTTACTATAAATCTATTCATATTTCCTAACGGTCGCCTAGTACGAGGGGGAAATCATAGCATATTCATTCTAGAACTAAACTGAAGGGATTAAAACAATTTCCAGCTTTCCCCTAATTAATTCCGAATTCAACCCCCTAGCCACCGTTCTAATAAGTATTTATGTCTAAAAACATGTACTTCTAAAGATATTCCTAGAAAATAAAATTGATACCTTTCAGAATGAAAATGATACATAGTTTAATTAACCCCTTAACACTCGAATTAAATTACGGTTTAAAAATTCGAATTGCTTATTGGCACCACTTTTTTGAAAAAAAAATATTCACCTTATTTAATGACAGGTAAAACGATTCTAAAATAAAGCCAATAACACTATTTTATTAGACTGGTGGGAATCAAACAATTTGAGTAAAAGACTCAGCCCGTGAATATGACGGGGGCGAGAATTAGGGGGTAAAAATATAAATTTCTGTTTTGCAATTTTTTTTTTTTTTTTTTTTTTTTGAAAATTATTTATTTTCTATGTCACTACAAATCCAACTAAACTATATAAAAACTTCTATTTAGTAAAAATAAATAAATAATAGCGTAAATAACATGTAAATAAAAGAAAGGGGTAGTTACTTGAATGAAGTATACTATTTCAACTTGTTTAAGGTTTTCTATTCAAAAAGCTATTTTTAAGTCTAAATTAAAATTTAAAACATAATCCTACGTCACAAAAAAGTTCTTTTGGAATTAAAAAAGAACAATGAAAAGGTCTTTAAATGTTAAAGCTATTCACTGTATTTGAAGGACCTAATTGAAAATTTAAGTAACATAGATAAGAATAAATGTCCTCACCTTATTTTTTCAGTCTTCGTGAAAACAACGCCATTTAAAAAAAAATCAAGTAGTTTAAATAAATTACGCTTAAAGCCTAAACTATGTTTTTTTTTAATTTTTCCGAATTTTCATTTATAGTAATTATCTATATCACATAATCTCAGTGGCTAGTTTGAAAGGATACTACTTTTTTTATGAAAAATGTAAATATACATTAAAATTCTCAAGTGTTTTATAAGAAAATGTTTAAAAATATCTTTGAAGGAACTTAAGAAATAGTGCAACATTTCTTATTTCTCCTTTTAAATTTGCTGTTAAAACTTGCAACTATGCTTTGTTGTTTCTCTTTGCTATTAAATTATTTTTAACTTCGTTATTGTATTTTTATAGAATTTTAAGCCTTTTAAATATTTATTTAAATGCATTGTCTTTAAATTACCTTTTTGACATATATATATATAACTTTTAAATATTTATTAAATTGAAAGTTTTTTGTATAATTATCGCTTTATTTTCTTTACTCTACCAATGTGCAAAATAGCCTTTGAAGTATTTCAGTTTTAAAATATGATATAAATTAGCAAAGCCAAAACAGAATATAAGATTATATGGTATTTTGATAAAATTATATTTTCTAAACTAATTCATTAAACCGGAGATTTTTTTTTTTCTAGAGATTTTGAAGCAGGGTTGCCAGTATTCGCCCTTTTTTATTGCGAAATTTTACATTCACACCAGAAATTCCGTATTATTTTGTTTTCGTTATTTAATGACAGACGTTTCGTGATTACCTAAAGTAAAAATTCTTGTTTTAGAATTTGTGATGTCAATTCGAAGTTTTTAAATTAAAAGTAGAGGCCAAAATTGCAACCCAGTTTTAACCCCGTAATTCTCGCTCCCGTCATATTCTCGGGCTGTGTCTTTTACTCAAATTGTTTGATTCCCACCAGTTTTATAAAATAGTGAAATTGGCTGTATTTTAGTGTCTTTTGCCTGCCATTAGATAAGGTGAATATTTCTTTTTCATAAAAGTGGTGCAAATAAGCAATTTGAATTTTTTAACCGTAATTTAATTCGAGCGTTAAGGGGCACCTTACTCTCTTACTGATTTAGAATTTGTTTTAACTTAGCAACTTAATAGTTTTAAACATGTTTTATTTTTCATTAAATCTTTTTGTTTTTTACATTCAATCTTTAAAAGAAATAGATCGGTTTTAACACTTAAATGCATGATTTTTTATTTTGTTTCGAAAAAATTATATATGATTCTCAGAAAGGTTTATTACACATAAAAAAAATGAAAAAAAATCAGAGATACATTTTTCTATAATACATCAGCATTTTCTTATTTGCACATCTGCAATACAACTACTGTTACAACTAAAATATTGCAGATGGGTAAACATTTTAATAAGTATGAACCTAAATACCTTACTTTACACATTGTTTTTATTTTGAAAAAAATAATCTTTAAATGCACGAATTATTTATTCTATTAGAATTGTGTTTTTATTCATGCATTAAAGATGAGGAACCAGAAACTTTTGGACAGATTTTTAAATTTAATTAGTAGCATATTTTTGCAATTTTTACAGTGTTAATATTTCCCTCTATATATAATGGTTGCTAAGAGTTAAAAAAAAAGTGATGCAGATATGCACCACTATACATTTAACCCTTTCCGACACAAACAAATTTTGTTGTAAAATAATGAAATCATCGACTGACACCAGAATTTATATACGACTTTTTTAGGAATTAAAAACTTGTTACTTTACGCTTTCATTGTTAATCCAAAATTTTATTAAAATATTCTTGTTGCCGTTTGTAAGTTTGGACTTAAAATTAGGTATCCCGACCCGGGCACACTGCGTCGGAAAGGAATAACCCTTACCGGCGCGGTGTCCTTAAAAAAGGACACCTAATTTTAATTCCAAAACTGACAAACGACACCAAGAAAATTTAACTACAATTTTCCTATTCTAATGTACATGAAAGTAAGTAAATTCGAATTTTCTAATAAATTCGTTTATAAATTGCGGTGTCACTCCGTTATTTCATCAGTTTATAAACAGAATTACTCAGCGCCAGTAAGGGTTATACAATAAATTTCACACATTTTTTTTCAACTTAACACACACAGTCCTGTTTCCAAACAATTACTTATTGATCGTAAAGTAGTACTTGCGTAGTTCTTAAGATATAAGCCATTTTTTCTGATAGCTTTGTTGTTGTATTTTCATTACAAATGCTTTTATCTTTTAACCCTTAACCCTAGATCTACCGGGAATTTTATTCAAGTTTTAATAAAACGTTCTACACCATAATTTTTATTTAAAACTATTTAACTTATTTATTGACCTTATTTTTGTCTGGTTTTATATACTTAGTTTATTTTAAAGAAATTTCTGGTTTGAATGAATATATCTTGTATGTACCTGTCGGGTCCAATGGACCCGTCTGGTAGACGGAGGGTTAAGTCACTTTGCTCCACCTGACTGGAAAAGGATACATCTGGTGTACATCGGATTTTTTCTAAAATGAATAAAAAATCCAAGCCAGAAGTGGTTATAAAACAATTTGTGCTATAAACAAAATCTTTCTTCTAAACGTGACAATCAAATCCGGACATGTAGATAGTAGATTTTTTTTTTGCTTTAATTTGTTTGTAACAGATCATTTTTTAAAACTACTACAATAAAATCTCGTTACAACGAATTACTGCAGAGCACTGACTAATTTTGCTACACTGAAAAATTCGTTAAAGTGAATATTTTTATAACTAAATAGCGTAAAATAGATTTTTTTAATTCAAAATAACATTCGTTAACACTTTCAAGCCGGCGTGGTGGGTCACACTTGACTGTCTCAGAGTTGTCAAGTCTCTGGCTTTTTGCGCACCAGTATTATTTTAGAGAAAATGCTGTTCCTTTAAATCGCCCAATTGTTCTAATTAAATAAAACAACATTTTCTGTATTAAAATACTGGTATCCAAAAAGCCAGAGACTTGGCAGCTCCGAGACAGTCGAGTGTGTCCCACCGCGCCGGCGTGAACAGGTTAACCCCTTCGGGACGGGAGCCTTTTACGAAATTTTTAATCTTTTGTCACCGTTTTTTAAAAACAGAAATTTGTGTCTTGTTGAATCGAGAAAATGCGCTGATTAAATAAGGCAAATTTTACGCTAAAATTTTACTGGTGAGAAAAAACAAGGATTCTGAGCGCTTCATGCGGCACGTATACGTGCCGCTCGTCCCCAAGGGGTTAAGTAAGTTTATTATTGGTATTGAAGGGGGGTTCAAATTACAGTATCCCTGATTAAGACGCCCTAGTGAGAGACGCAGTGGACGTAACGTCTTAATATTTGGAGGAAGTACATGTCAGACCATGGGAAACTGATTGGTGCAAAAAAAAAAAAATTAGTTCAAACAAAGACCACCAAGGGGAAATGAGGCTCTGCGATCGGTTTGAGGTAAGGAAAATGTAGCATGGCCAAAGGTGTAAACATCTAGGTGCCAATGGGCCGATTCCCACCAATAAATTTTATTAGTATTATTCGTTTAAATTTTATTAGTACCTGTTCAATTAATTTTATTAGTTTTTTTATTAGACGAAGAATACTAAAAATTTAGCGGTGGGAATTGGACAATTTTCGCCTAGACTTTAACATCCTTCAATATGAAACAACCAATAAAGAACAGAATACGAGGTGTTGGTAATTAACTTTATTATTATATTTTTTTACACACAAACTGACGATCCTAGAAAAAACTGTTAGCGACAGCATAAACGAAAGACACGCGCGTGGTAACACAAAGCATACAAAGTGTTCACAGGTAGGATTCAGTATTTCCACCTTGCTTCAGCACCTAAACGTGAATCCGTGTCACCGTTTGCTCAACAGTGGCGTGTAACTTATCGCGATCGATGTTGTGTACTTGCAAAAGGATGTGATTCTCCAAAATCCGCCATAATTCCTATGTTTCCTCGATAAAATTTATCTTTGTGGTAACCCCAAAGCTAAAAATCACAAGGAGTTAAGTCACGTAAACGTGGAGGCCATCTTGCAGGAAATGAACGGCTGATAATGCGATCATCCGTAAAATGGCGTCAAAGCAATTTTTGAACTTCACGTCCAATGTGAAGGCGCATCATCTTGCTGGAATGTTGTTGTAGCGAGGTACCCACGCTGCAGAAGATCTGAACGACCACACTTTGCAACATGTCCCAATAACGTGCTGCAGTTACGAAACAGGTTTCTGGTTCCTGAGGATAGATTTCCTCAAAGTAAAATGGCCCAATCAAAAAGGTCGTAGTGAAGCCGATCCACACAGTAACGTGCGGAGAATGCAGCAGCATTTGTTGGATATGGTAAAGATTCTCAGTAGACCAGATACGATAGTTTTGTGTTTTCACTGTTTCGGATATGTAAAAGTGAGCCCCGTCAGTCTATATGATGTTCCACTGCCGATTCTTATCTACCTCCATCCTTGCCAAGAACGTCAAAATGAATGTTTCACAAAGATTGTTATCGCCAGGTTCTAATTCTTGGAAGCGACGAATCTTATAGGGATACACTTTGAGTGCTATACTCATGTACCTCCATACGGTAGTGTATTGCAAATCCAGTTGCCTTGATACGGCTCGAACACTTGATGCTCCTGCTGTGTTTGTATTGACCTGCTGAACATCAGCGGTTGTAACATCATCCATCACCTGTGGTATCTTTTTTTTCGTCCTCGTCCTGCTTGAACTGCAAAGCTACCAGTTTCCTCAAACCGTTAGACCATTCGTCTCAAGCACATGTTGTCACTGGAACCGTACGCAAAGATTTCAGCCGTCGGTACAAACGAAGTGCTTTGGTAGCGTTATTGTCATTTTGCCAAAAAGGCTTTAGCAGCAAAGCACGTTCAAAAAACGAGAGAAACATCGTGGCGGTCTCAGAGTGTTTCGAACCTATTCGCCTTAATTTTTATACGTTACGACTGTCTTTTAGCCCGCCTCTAATGCAAATTTTGTTCTCAAGTACTGCGAGCGCAAACACATGAGCACAGAATACAAGGTGTTAGCAATTAACATTAAAAAAAATTCCAACACAATATTTTTAGTATTCTTTGCCTAATACGAATACAAGTAAAATTAATCAGAGCATATACTAATAAAATTTTAACGAATAATACTAATAAAATTTATTAGTGCGTATCGGCCCATTGGCAACTAGATGTTTACACCCTTGGTCATGTTACATGTTCCTTAACTTAAACCGATCGTATCACCTCATTTTCCCCTAGCTCCATTTGTTTGAACTACTTTTTTTGGCACCAATCAGATTCCCATGGTCTGATGTGTATATCCTCCAAATATATTACGACGGTTCTTTAACCTCTTGAGGGGAGGTGGAATAAAATATATCCCACCTAATTTAAACACGTTTCTCACCAGAAAATTTTAACCAAATTTTATATTTTTAACTTTGGAGGAAAACCGTTGAAAATCTCCTTTTCCTTATTTAAAAATAAATTTTTACGATTATTCCGGTGAGAATTCAATATTTAGAGAGATTTTTGCTTGCCCCTCAAGGGGTCAACCAGTCTCTTATGCAAATTTTGTTCTCAGGTACTGCAAGCGTAAACAAATAAGCACAGAGTACAAGGTGTCGGTAATTAGCATTTTTTTTTAATTCCCACCACTAAATTTTTAGTATTATTCGCCTAATAAGAATACTAATAAAATTAATAGGAGCATATGCTAATAAAATTTAAACGAAAAATACTAATAAAATGTACTGTTGGGAATCGGCCCATTGGCACCTAGATGTATACGCCCTTGTTCATGTTAAATTTTTCATAGCTTAAACCGACCGCAGCGCCTCATTTCCCCCAAGCGGCCTTTGTTTGAACTATTTTTTTTGCCCCAGTCAGTTTCTCATGGTCTGATATGTATATTCTCCAAATATGAAGACGTTACATCCACTGCTGGCGCCCCAAAAAGGGATACTTTAATTTGAACCACCCAGTATTTTTTTTCTCACTTTCAATGTACGGTTTGTTTTAAATCCAACAGTTTATTTTCACATGCTGTTACTTAAAATTTCTCCTATTTTGACATATATCGAAATGTGTTTTAATAATAAGTATGATTTATAGAAAAAACGTCCAGTACGGTATAAATACCAAGTTCTTTAATGGCTAAACGTAAAATTAAACTTTCCTGCTTAGCATTTATTCAAGTACAACTGCTATCATTATTAAGAAGGCAAGTAATATCGAGCATCCCTTCTTCTTCTCAAGCTCGAATCTAAAGCTACATATCCAAAAAACACAATTCCAGACTGTTCTTTAAATCTAGCACGGCCTTTAATTTCTCTGAGGTCAGTCAACCAGTGAAAACACCTCTAAAGAGTGAAGATTCCCATCTTCACATCGTACCTGGTCACTCCTTTCAGCAAAAGAAGCAAAAAAGTTACGTCACCCTTGTGACTTTTTATCTCGCGGAGAAGAAAATATAAATGTTCAACATATTCAGCATTCACCATTAATGCATGGTGAATGTCAACATTTGCCGGCGTAAGTCAGAAATAAGGATTTTTTAGAAATATTTCTGACGTATACCAAGTGATTATGTGAATGTTGACACACCTCTGAAAGTCGATATTCTCCAGATTTCGGTCTTTCACAATAACATGTACTATAAACCGTTGCCTTTCAAGGGGTTAAATCTGGCAAATCTGTTGATTTCCGAACTTTTATACATAAAATAAATGTTTTCTTATCCCCGGGTACCTCCGAAGACGTTGCATTTTGTTATCGTTAACTTTAAAGAAGATAAGAACAAGATGAACCACTTAAAACAGGAGTGTAAAGCTGTGGTCCGCCCGATACCACTATTTTTTTTAAAGAAATAAACAAATAATCGACTTCTGGAATCACACAGATCCGATGATTAGGTAAGGCAATGATTGCTATAAAATTTTAGTTCTGTTTAGCGTGACTCATTTGGCCACACCTGATTTAAATAAAGTGTACACTTTCGCCTTGTTAAAGGTTTGCTATTCAAAGACAGTTTTTGTTGGTAAATTGCAATTTAATAGAAAATCCAACGTCACAAGAAAAATATTTTGGAATTAAAAGAGAATAATGAAATGGTCTTTACAAGCTTAAAGCTATTCACAGCATGTCAAGGGCCTAAATGGAAATTTATGTAATATCATTAAAAATAAAAGTTCACAACTTATCTTTTTACTATGGGAGAAAATTTAACCTTTTTAAAAAGGAACATCGAGCAGCTTAAATATAACAAGCTTAACCTTCCTACCCTATTGAAATTGTACTCAACCTTTATAAAAACATTTCACTGCAGAATTTTATCTAAAACTATTTAAGATATCTTAGTTTAACTTAGTTGTTGTGATTTGTATTTATGTTACTTTTATAAAGAAATTTCTGGTTGGAATTGAATGAAACGAATTATAGAAATGGGTCGATTAGTCCCATTCAGGGTACGAAAGTTAAAGTTGGAACTTTGAGCTGTTTAATTCTTTCAAATTTTAGTTTATAGTAATATTCTACATCACATCATTTCAGTGGCTAGCTTGAAAGTATACTCCTTTTTTATTAACCCGAGATTGCTCGCGCAGGGTTTGTCATACCCATGCTGGGCACGGCTATTACATTTCTCACCACTAATTTTCGAAAAGTAATCGTCAAATTATTTTTGTGAGCAATGTCAACGATTAAATAAAATAACGATTTTTGTTTGAATTTATTGGTGGCAAACTGTTAATCGTTCATATCCTGGATATGCGCGAGCAATCCCGGCTTAATTATGTAAATATAAATTGAAATTATCAAGTGTTTTAAAGGGAAATATTTTAAAATGACTGTGAAGGAACTTCAGAATTAGTATTATATTTCTTTTTTTTGTAAACTTTGGTGATTTTTTTTTTCACATTTGTGTTATGTTGATTATATTTGTGGTGATGTGCATTATATTTCATAAATTGTCTTTTAACATTGCTGTTAATTTATTTTTAACCACATTATTAGATTATAATAGAATCTTCTTGCTTTTAAATATTTATTTCATGTATTGTCTTAACTACTTTTTTGTTATTTACCTAACTTTTAAAAATTTAGTTATTACAAGAAGAAAACTGGTAAATTTTCTGTAACACTCAAAGAAAGAAAATAAAAAGGTTAGCGAATATACATTTTCTTTACGATCAAGAACTGCTGAAGTAAGATACATTACAATAACAGTGAGAAAGATTTTTTAAACTGGATTAGCTGTGCTATATTGAAAGTTTTTTGTAGATTTAATCTTTTTATTTTCTTTACTCCATCAAAGCGGAAAAAAAGTCTTTGAAGTATTTCAATTTTAAAAGATAATACAGATTAAGAAAGCCAAAATCGATTAAAAATTAGTTATAGAGTTTTCAGAAAATTAAGTTTTCTAAACTAATTCATTAAATCGTGGAACTTTTCTAAAGATTTTAAAGTACCTTATTGTTTTACTCTCTTTCTTATTTATAATTTTCTTTAACTTTACAACTTAATAGATTTTAAGCATGTCTTTTTTTATTGCATCTTTTTGTTTTTTAGATTTAATTTCTAAAAGAAATAAATCGGTCTTAAAAGATAAAAGCATTTCTAAAGAAAATGCAACTACAAAGCTATCAGAAAACAATTTCTTTCATCTTAAGAACAACACAAGTAAGAAACTTTACGATCAATAAGATGTTTTAAAACAGGTTTGTCTGCGTTAAATTGAAAATATTGTTTGGAATTTAATGTTTAAGTCGCTTTATTCCACCTGACTGGAAAAGGATACTTTGATGTATATCGGATTTTTTCAAGAATGAATAAAAAATCCAAGCCGAAAGAGGTTATAAAACGTTTTGTGCTAAAAAGAAATTCTATCTTCTAAACTTTGGTAATCAAATGAGGGCCTGAAGATTTGAGATTATTTCTGTTTAAATCTGTTTGTAACGTATCATTTTCTGAAACTACTCGGGTAAATTCCTTACAAAGAATTACTTGGGAGCAGTGAAACAAGTGGGTAATTGTGATCACAGATAGCACAGAGGGTTTCGTTTAAACCTTTGAGATCTGTTGAGTGAATTTCTTCCCACATAATTTTAATCTCCAGATGTCACATTGGCACAGGAATATTCAAACAAATTTGTTTCAAAACAAGTTATTGCATTTTTTCGTGTATATTACAAGGCGATTTTTTTGGTCCCAAAATACTGGTGCCAATGTGATATTGGGCATTTTGAAGAAATTCGCCCCCGGAGCTCAAAGGGTTAATATTCCTTTCAAAACACTGTATCCTTTAGCAAAATCTGTCATTTCCACATTTCGCAACCAGAGGGCGCACTCTATTCTAAACAAACCTCTATAAGAACGAAACTACGTTTTACAATATCGCCGTAGGTATATTAGTCGAGGGGATCGGGCCCATAGCAATCGCGGTAGTTAGTCGCCAATTGGTGGTAAAAATAAGAAGTAAAATACGCACGGCTATGGTGCATAATATGAAAGAGTCGGCAAAGGAGTGTCGACAAAAGTTAAAAAAGTGCACACCGGATGTAAACGTTGGAGGTTAGAAAAATTGCTAAAAATACAGAAGTTACAGCCCGGAGGGGTAAATAATATAAGACTTTTTGAAAATTTTATAATTTTTCGTGTTATCGCAAGTGTTCTGCTATAAGTACGCAAAATTTCACATCTCCAGCTTACTTAGGGGCTGAGTCAGAAAAATTGCTTAAAATACACAATTTAGAGCCCAGGAGGGTAAATATAAGCCTTTTTCAAAAATTTAAGATTCGGCGTTTGATGTGAGGTGTTCAGCTATAAATATCGAAATTTCAAGTCTTCGACTTAATTAGGGGCTCAATTTAAAAAAAAACAAAACAAAAAGCTTAACATAAACAAGTTAGAGCCCAGAAGGTTAAATATAAGACTTTTTACAAATTTTATGATTTGTCGTTTGATGTGAGGTGTTCAGCTATAAGAATCCAAAATTTCACGACTTTGACTTCATTAGAGGCTCAGATAGAAAAGAAACTTAAAATACACAAGTTAGAGCCCAGAAGGGTAAATATAAGACTTTTTCAAAATTTTACGATTTGTCGTTTGATGTGAGGTGTTCAGAAGAATCCAAAATTTCAAGTCTCCAACATATATAGATTCTGAGAACGAGCTCTATGACGGACGGACAGACAGACAGTCAGACAGAGACGAATAGGGTTCCGTCAGATGAACGAAACCCTAAAAGAAAGTGGCATTTGTGCTACAGTTGCCACACCCGAGAAATTGAAATTTGAAATCAATGAATCAAAAAGTTAGACAGTATTTTTTTTTTTTTTTTATAGTATTTCGGAAATCAATTTTCTACAAGACAGTGTAATCTTCTAATTACTAAGAAAATACTAATTGAAATAGGAAAATATTTGATTTAAACAAAAATAAAACTGTTTTTGACAAATTCGGATTACTGTGCGAGTATTACTGTTGTTTGTTAATTACCCTTGATTCCTTTGTGTGAAAATTACCCCTGGACACCTTATGACATTGATGATTAATAAAGCAAAAAGAAATGTTGTTTTTATCTTTAGAAAAAATATCGTACTTTTATAAAGAAAATCGAAAAAAAAATACAAATTAGAAAAGATAATTTTAAAAATATCTTTTAGCATTTTTATGAACCTTTTTGAGTTTTCTACAACTATAAGTTTGATTTTTTTTCAGATATACATTCTATCGGACAATTTGTGTTACAACTGTAAAATATTCTTCTAATGACGAAATGCTCACTGATGATGCACCAACAGCATCATAATTAGTCATATATACACCATAGACATACATACACTAGATATATCCATGATAAGTTACATTAAAGTAATATGAAAAAAATTAATAAAAAATATGTTATTTTTATCTTTAGAAAAAATATTGTACTTTTATAAAACAAAATGAAAAAAAAAATTACATGTTAGAAAAAAAAATATCTAAAAATATCTTCTAGCACTTTTATGAATCTTTTTGAGTTTTCACAGGGATGAGATTTCCGCGTTTTTGCATACCAGTATATTCTTAGAGAAAATGTTCTGTTAAATCCTAAAAAAGTTCCAATTAAATGAACTATAATTTTCTCTAAAAAAATACTGGTCTGCAAAAACGCGGAAATCTCATCCCTGTTTTCAACAACAGTAAGTTAGAAAATTCTTTTCAGATATACATACTTTCCATCGGATGATTAGTGTTGCAACTATAAAATATTTTACTGAAAGCGAGATGCTCACTGATCATACAGCAACAGCATCATAGTTAGTCCAGGTTTCGTACGCATTAAGGGATTCAGGGAATTTTAACTGTTTTAGTACCACAAATTTCATAAAGTATCACTATATATGAAGATATATATATATATATTAAATAAGGAAAATATCACTTTACAAAAATTCTGGTATATGGTCCTTGAAGCGTACGAACCCTCTTGTCATATATATTCTGTAGACATATATGCTTCCTAGACACATATACACTAGATATATGACTAGTTGCGGCAACTGACCATGCTTTTACGATGTGACTCTGGAGCTTCTGATAATTCAGCTTCAAAAAGGTAATGTTTATTTGAATTGATGTCTAGTCTTCTGTAAATGTGTTCAGTTAGGTTCCCTCTATCAGACAGAAATGCTCCAAATTACATGTTAATATTTAAAAATATAAAAAAATGCATATATCACTTTTCTTTCCTCATGCGTCCAGTGCCCCATAAAAAATGGGGTAAGTGGACCAGGAGGGTCTATGTTCAACACGCGTTTATTTTTTTTCATATGGGACATTTTTTTCATGTTTGGAAAAGTGTAAACAAAAAAAAATTAAACCAGGCAGATCATATAAATTATATATCAACTAAAGAGCGTTGCAAGGGAAACCTTTGCTGCCAATGTGTCTAAAAAAGCACAAAAAGTGAAAATATTAGATTTATTTAAACCAAAAACATAAAAATTATGTAAGGACTTATGAACTTTAGTATGGGTAATAAGTATAAAAGTCACATGCGTATTTTAACACATTGTATGCGAGTAATTTTTCGAAAATGAACACTAAATTTACATTCACAAAACCACACTAAGAAGCAGGCATGCTTATATTATATCTTCTTTGTGCGTCCGTACAAAATTTCCGGGACCAGTAATAACTTCTGTACCCAACCCACGAAACGTACTAGGATGTGTCCCGCATACAATGTATTAAGGAAAAAATAGCCAGGTAAATATATGAACAAACGGTTACGTAAGTACCGAAGTACTTTATCTGTATACAGGAAGCGCATTATATAGGGAAATTTTATTGTTCCTACCAGAACCCATAATAAGTTACCTGCATGATCATTTTATTTACCATATTCTAAAAGAAAGGTCCGATGAAGATATTTTCAAAATAGTGGTAGGAAAAATAAAAGTATCCCTATATAATACGACCTCTGTATTTACATTTTAATGGTTTAGCTATCTCGCTTTCAGAAGCAAGCTACTTGCATTAGTAAAATGTTGAAATAATTTAATGAGACCAGTATTTACAAGAGAATCTATTTGAAAACAAGTAAAAGCATATTTTCGGGTACTTAATATAAACGTGAATTTTTCATTATAAAATTCCGGTGCCAATGTGGCAATTATGGATTAAAATTATATGCTATAACGGCATCATCGCCTCTGAAGGGGTCAAGAAATTTGGTTTGATACCACCCAATGTGCTTTTTTAAATTTTTATTACGTAATTTTAATAAGGCATTCTATGATTTTCTTTACTGTGAGCAAAAAAAAAAAAAAAAAAAAAAAAAATGGAGAAATTAATTTCTCGTAGTAAGAGTAACTAAAAATAATATTTATAACTATTGGGGTAACTGGATCCAGCATGGTCCAGTTACCACAGATACATGTCTTAGTTACCCCATTCTTGAAAAGAGTTATGAGGTAACTGGGACACCGGGCTTACATTTGAAACATGGAGTGAATATGTATAAATATCTAATAATATTAATGTAGTTATTTGCCTAATCTTTTTTTTTAAAGATTGTTTAATAAAGGTGCTTACAGTATTTTAATGAAAAGCCGAGGAAGTTCAACCATATTGACGTTGTTTTTTTTAAAAAGAAACATAAATTTTTGACAACCTATCACAGCAAAGTGAGAGTTATGATTGAGTTGACACACGTTGTGTTAGGAAGTAGAGATTAACCCCTTAATTCTCGCTCCCGTCATATTCACGGGCTGTGTCTTTTACTCAGCTTGTTCGATTCCCACTAGTTTTATAAAATAGTGCAATTGGCTTTATTTTAGTATCGTTTTACCTGTCATTAAATAAGGTGAATATTTCTTTTTCAAAAAAGTGGTGCCAATAAGCAATTTGAATTTTTAAACCGCAATTTAATTCTAGCGTTAAGGAATTAAGGTGCATTGTTCACAAAAGCTAAAACTTAAAAAACATAAATAGTTTTTTTTTTTTTTTTTTTTTTTTTGAATAGCCTATGGCCCAGTTACCTCGTGGGTCCAGTTACCCCCATCTAACCTTATGCATGATAAGTAACATTAAAATAACAAGAAAGAAATTTATATAGTTTTTTTTTTCTAATTATCGATGCTTGTCCAAGCGTTATGACCCAACTGTACTTTGCAACACGGCATCAAGTAAGTAACCATAATTAACAAAAAAAAAAAAAAAAAAAAAAAAACTTATTTTTAGTACATATATCTTCTAATGTATCATAGTAATACAATGAAAAAAGTTTCGAGGAGTTAGTTCTTTGAATTCATCATTTGGGATACAAAGTGTTAACCCGAGATTGCTCGAGCAGAGTATGCCATACCCAGGCTGGGCACGGTTATTACATTTCTCACTACTAATTTTCGAAAAGTAACCGTCAAATTATTTTTGTGAGCAATGTCAACGATTAAATAAAATGATGATTTTTGTTTCAATTTATTGGTGGCAAAGTGTAAATCGTTTATATCCCGGATATGCGCGAGCATTCCCGGGTTAAGTATTGGATTGTCAATAAAGTCAATCTGCACAGATGCTTAAATGTATACCGTTTGATACCACAAAATCCTTACGAGTATACTAGTTTTCGCTTTGTTTAAGAGAAATCTGTACAAGAGTAATCTAGATTAATTAATCTAGTTCTTTTCTTTCTTAAATTTTACGAATTATAATATTATTTATTTCGATACTCCCGATATTCTCAAAAGCGTTTCTTTGTTTTAGAAACATCTCAAATGAGTAGATTTCATCGATTTGTAAAAGCATATGGGGCATTCTCCCAGTCTTTTGACTTTTAAGTCCCGGAATAATAATTTTTATTTTAGTACATATTCTTGTGGGTTTTTTTATTATTTCATATACTGAGGAACATCCCATTGTATGCCTGTATAACAATATTAACGAGATAAATAAGTTTTGGACGATGTTGGGGGTCCAAATATACCAGAAAAACTCCTATATATCCCCGTTTCACTGATGCCGATTTTTAAGTTTGGGGCTGCCTGTATGAAATTGTTTCAATAAAAGTAATTCGATATATTTTTTTTCCGAAACTGGGACTATTGTTTTATATAAATATGTAGCAAAAACTTAACCTGCACACATTTTTACGGTTGTTGTTATTTTTTTTAACTCTGTCCCTGGGTTTTAGATTCCTTACCGTCCCTTTTGTTAAATGATAAATCACTTCAGATGCAGCCGCAGAATTTTTTTAAACTTTTTTCTCATAGAGAAGTATGCTAGTTAAATAATTGCTAAAATTCTTTGACAGGAAATTTACTGCAGAATTTAAATCAGCATTTAAATATCAATTTCAAGCATCGTATTTTTATTGGTAGACTTAACGTCCCCAATTTTTATTCCTGCACTTTTTGAGGTAATTTTTTTTTATTTAATCCAGTGTAATTAACTGTTTCTAAAAATCAATGAACATTGTGGCTATCACTTAGTCTTAACATGATTTGCCTAAAAATAGGTGGTATTTTTCCTATCCTTACCATCCTTTTTTTCCTTATCATCACTTTTTCCTATACCGTCCCCTTTTTTCTTTACCGTCCCTTCTTTAACACTCATTTAAGATAATGTTATATCAAAATTCTGTACTAAAAATACACATTGTTATTATTTCTTATTTGAATGTCTTGTGGGTCCTATGCAAATTCATTATTTGTAAAAATTTAGAAGAAAATAAAAAGTTATATTGGTAAAATGGTAAGGAAAATTAAATTCGCAATTTTAACTTAAACCTCAGTTAAATAAAAAAAAATTCCGATGCTGACCATTTCTCAGTTATTTTGAATCATTAAAGCATTCGTCTATAAGTTTAAAATGTTAATTTTAGCATGTTTAATTTCACAAGATTTTTATTCCTGAAAATCAAAAGATTGTGAGAATGCCCCATATCTGAACAAAAGTTTATTTTGTTGTCCGTAATTTTCATAAACATTAAGAGTAGTTGTTACAGTGTATTAATCAGGTTTTTCTACACGAAATATCACTCTTGCAGACGCTAGCAAATGTCAAGTAAACAATTTCAGTCGCATAATGAAATTTAAACACGAAAGAATAACACAATAATGGTAATATTTATATTAATATAATGCTATTAATTTTACTGTTTATATTAATGTTGTTAAGTTATTGTGTTTGTTGCATATGAAAATTTTTACTTGAGAATTGAGAGAATACAAAAATCTGACATTTCGGAATGATAAAACTGATTATTGCACTATAAAAACTACTCGGAAATATTTCCGAAAAATTCCGCACAGCAAAATAAACATTTTTTATATAAATGATCCTTTAAACCTGGGAAATTTGTTGGTTTCTGATGTTTGTATAGATAAAAGAAAGTTTTTCTGATTCACGGGTGGCTCCGAAGAGGTTAAATTTTATTATCGTAAACGTTAAAGAAGATAAGAGGGGTCTGAGGACTCTTAAATCTTCGAAAATTTAATTTTTTTAGATGTTAGATTTCTATCATTTCTGAATATTTTAATATAATTGTTTGCTTGGAATTCTTATTAGAACAGAAATTATGGCTTTTAGAATTATAGTAGCTCGATAGCTGAAGCTCCTTTTTCGAAACTTTGAAGTCATTTTTCATCAAATGACATATGTTCATTGTTAATCTCTATACATTGATCCTAAAATTTCCTTTTTATTGTTCAAAAAAAATATTTTTTAGGTGATTATGTTGTTGACATTTTTTTTTTAAATTTTGTATTAGTTAAATACAACTTTGTATTAAAAATATAAAAAAGCTTCAGATACAAATATATTTAGGTTCAGGGTAATTATTACAATCTCATGTATAAGTAGGCACCAAAAGTTTAATTCTAGTTGCAACATTTATTTTGTAATCGCGCGTGTAATCTATTATAACAACTTTCTGCTCGTCAACTATCTGACAGTTTGAAGCCCCATGTGAATGCTAATTCTGTACATTGCAATTTTTTAAAGACATAAATGAAAGAAGGTACTTATATCTTTCATCTCAATAAAAATTCTGTTTTAAAATCATATACATTTTAAGATTTTAAAAGGTGAAATTGGTCTTTTTTTTCAATTTTTCAGAGTCTTGAGACCCCTTATGACACATTTGTCTTTTTTTACACTGTAATTTTAACTTTGCAATTAAAGACAAGAATATCGCTTTTCCAATTTTTTGCAGAAGGAGAGATTCGCTTTTTTTCTGTTGTAAAAAAAAAAAAAAAAAAAAAAAAAAAAAAAAAAAAAAAAAAACGATTTTTGTTTTGTATATTTTTCTATTCCCCATAATCTGTAGTTTATCCCTGTAAAACGATTTGGCCGAAATCGAAGTCATTTCATAAATATTTAGTGCTTTCACACAACGCATTTGTAGGCTTAAATTGTTTTCAAGTATTATAAACACATTTTATGCAAAATTATTATTTTCAAATTTAAACTGGGCAGGAACAGAACGCAAAACTATTACACCGATCTTGCTAATTTTTGTTTCAATTAAAGGTGATATAATTTATTGGGGGCTTGAACTACTTTCAGCCATTTTTGAAAAAAAAAATTAGAAGCACTCTATAGTGTGAAAAAGAGTTAGAAATAGACCATTTTTTCAAATGGATGACATTTTGTTGATTTTAACTTTTTGAACTCAAAGTGCTTGAAGCTCCAGACAATATTATTTACTATTATAATCTTTGATGAAAATTGATTGCAAACAACTCTGGCGATTTATCGAATGACGCCCCATTGGAAGTCGAATCTCGCTCGACTGATTGCTGAGCATTGTTTTTAAATATTAAATACAAAAAGTTCTAATTTGAAATTGTGATCACCACGGAAATTCTATGAAATGCACGTATCTTGAATACATATTCCTTGCGCTGCGGTATTAGAATGGAAATCGTACAGTGTTTTTTAAAGAAAATTTTACATTTTTACTTTTGCTTTCAATTATGATATTGATGGAAAAATTCCATTGCACATAATATTATTTTTACACATTTCTAAAGTTTGATTTAATCATGAACAAGTCATTTCAGAAAATACTTTTAATATGAAAATTCTTAAAAGGCAAGACAGTTTTTTTTTATCATCACAAACTAATTATTTACTACGGAGTAAACTGAATTTTCTTTAAAAGAGAGCGTTTTTTATTCATAATCACGACGCTATGGGCGATTATTGTTTTATTATCATTATTTCTAAATAGTAATCTTCACATTCTTCAGTCGCTTAGTTCTGTAATTAAATTAGTTAAACAATACTATTAAAAACTCACGTAGCTGCTGACTTTTTCTCTTTTTACTATTATTATTTACAAATAATAACCTTCGCTATATTTAATCACAAAATTCTGCATTTCTATGAATTCTGTAAACTACTTAAAAGTCCTGCTAAATGTTATTGAAAATAATGTATCACAACAATCAATTGGTTGCAAAGACGTGTGTGCAGTATCAGTATGTAACCCCTTAATTCTCGCTCCCGTCATATTCTCGGGCTGTGTCTTTTACTCAAATTGTTTGATTCCCAACAGTTTTATAAAATAGTGAAATTGGCTATATTTTAGTATCGTTTTTCCTGTCATTAAATAAGGTGAATATTTCTTTTTTATAAAAGTGGTGCCAATTAAGCAATTTGAATTTTTCAACCGTAATTTAATTCGAGCGTTAACCCCTTGAGGGGCAAGCAATTATATTTGCGTAATGCTGAAATCCCACCGGAAATTTAGAAGAAAAAAAATTCAAAATAAGGAAACTCAATTTTCCGACCAAAGTTTGAAAATTAAAATTTCATAAAATTTTTCTGATGCAAAACTGCATTAATCGGAGATGGGATAAAATATATCCCACCGCCCCTCAAGGGGTTAAGGGGTTAAACAGACATGACTGGAAAAGTTTATTCTTGTCATTTTTGTTGACTTGTGTACTGCATAAGGTAAGTTGCGCAAAAATCGACCGTTTACCACTAAGCATCATTTAAAAAAATTGTTTAAAGCGGATACTGGAAAAAACATTTTAAAACTTACATTGATTAAAAATATTTTTCAGTTGGTTGAACCGGCCCAGGGTAACCACGCACACAACTCGAGCCAAATCAGAAATTTTTTTATATTGTCATTCATAATCAGCAAATCTTTTGATATAGTCATAAAATGACAACAAATAACATGCAAAAGAATCTGCAGCTAAAATCTCCATTCCCATTCCAGAAACAAATTTCGACCTTCTACAGGGAAAACCTCAATTAATTTACATTTAGATATCTCTAGTATAAAGCTGTACCCTAGTATCCCTAGTATAAAGTTGTAAAATGGTGCGATGATTATAAATATGCTAGAAACATATTTTCAGCATCCATTCCCCATTAATGCAATTTTCAAATTCCTATTTCATATTTATGAGGTTTATTAGTATATTACATAGCAGCCAACTTTTACGCTTTTTGGCTACCACTAAAATTAAATAGAGATTTTCACCTTGTTTAATCATTAGATTTTGAAGATTAAATAAGGCAATATTTACTATAAAATTTGAGTGGTAGGAAGAAAGCGTAAAAGTTGGCAGCTCTGAAATTAGTGTGATGTAGATGTATAAACTTCCTAATATAATTTTCAACTCACTCGATATTTTGTAAAAATCACATCTGGACCGCCAGGCGGTAGTACAGACATACTTAGAATCAAAATTTAGAATACTGTTTATTGAAATAAAAAAAGAAGGAGAGTCTGAATAGAGGAGAATCTAAATTTACCATACGCTACTCTGGCTTAAATTCACTTTAGGTTAGTTCCATGAGTACTTGTAGCCTACGTCACATGCTACGATTTTTGACTACAAGTATTTTAGAACTGAAAAATGTGAATTATTTTATCGGAGATATCACATCAATTGAATAAGGTCAAACAAACTTTGCGAAAATAATGGTGGCCATCAAGCATAGCAGTTATCAGCTATGTGATTTACATTACAAAATATCTTAGAACTAGCCTTTAATCCATCGGGTCAGGGAATTTCCAGACTAGGAAATTCTGCTATAACTGTATTTTGTTTTATAAAATCTATCCTTAATTAAGACGAAATTCCGCGTGTTTAAGCTAGATTTATTTTTCTATCAAAAACACTGATATTTTAACTAGAGCGATAATTCACTGAAGCGTAGGAACCCAGCTTTAATCTTAAAAATTAATTCTACAATTATGAAAAAACTGCAACATTATTATGTCTAAAATTAATTTCCATACGGAATGCTGGCTGCTTAAACGGTATCCGAAACGGCTTTCGTAGTCGAAAGCGACTGTTGCTGAAAATAAATAGTTGGCTCACGAATTCAACAAACTGTGTAAATATCCCTAAACACTAACAACCGTGGTTGCCGACGGTAGGGGGTTCCTTCTGCTAACTGTTTACTTCAAATCTCACAGAGCACATGTTAAGCTTTCCATCTCGAAAGTCAGGAGCACCGGTCATGTGTTCCTTAGTGAGCCAGGTCTTGATACAAGATCCGCCGATACCAAATTTCACTCCCACATTTATGCCTCGCACGTTAACCAGCTTTCACTAATTAGCATAAAACTATATCGAAAGTCACGAGCCGCAGAGTCCAAGAGTCATAAACGCACTTAAGAAAATAAAAGGATAATAAATGAGGACCCTCAGAAGCCAAGGGGTATAAGTGACAAAATTGAAAAAATTGAACTAAGTGTGCAGACGACCTGGAAATATGCTTTTTTTCTTTTCAGGTAAAGAAATATAAGTGATTTTCTAATTATGTGTTGCGTTTTAGAGATCAACCACTTTTGCTAAATAATGATGAATATTGATTAATTATATATTTAAAGAAAATTGTACTTTCACATCTATATACAGGGTGGTTATAATAAAACTTCCCCTATAAACAGCATTGTACAGCGCAAACGGGTGAACGAATGCAACGAAATTTGGTATATAGACTATACACTAAATGCGCGCACGTTATTTCGAAAAAAAAATTAGTTCCAAAATGTCCCCCAGAGGGCGCTTTTTCCAGAAAAAAACGTTAAATTGAATACAATAAACAGCCAAAACAGAATCCAGAAACAATATTAACATTTATTGACAATTCTGGATTCTGGTTTGGCTGTTTATTGTGTTAAATTTAATGTTTTTTTCGGAAAAAGCTCCCTCTGGTGGACATTTTGGAACTAATTTTTTTTTCGAAATTCCGTGAGCGCATCTCGTGTGTAGTCTACATACGAAATTTCGCTGCATTCCGTTCACCCGTTTGCGCTATAGGAGGCTGTTTATGGGGGGAAGTTTAATTATAACCACCCTGTACACCATTTCACATCTATTGAAATAAGAGTTCAAAGATCACTGGGACACAAGCAGCAGTTTTCTATTTCAATTCAGTCAATTATTATTGATTTCAACTTTAACGTCAATTATCATTGAACTCGATTTACTTCAAATCGAAATTTTGTCACTTGAACCCCTTGTCCTCTGATGTCCTAAAATGGTAAAGGTCGCGTTCATACACACGTTATCATTTGATAAAATGCTCAAACTCAAAATTGGACTGCCACAATAATAGAGTAGCCAGTACTGTAATTTTGTATATTATTGAACGATCTTTAAGGTAAATTTTATTAAATTAGTGATTGGATTTTCAGTAATATAAAACACTCATCTTTAAAAATAAAAATATTAAGTAAGTAGTCATTTTTAATGAATCTTTACACGATATAAATATTTTATTTATGTAACGAAATGACATTTTACAGTAATACCTAGACTTACGTCAGCAATTCGTTCCAACACTAGTGACGTTAGTCGAAAACGACGTAAGTCGAGGTATATTTCGATAAGCAAAAGTGTATAAGCAATAACAATTCTCCGCTATCTAATATTCATATTTTATTGTATTTAGGGATTATTTTACATACATTTAACATTAGCAATACGCGTGTTTGGAATAAATCTATAAGTTGTTAATGTAAAATTTATTGTCCATCTACCTGCCCCATTCGAGTCTTTGAAGATGTAAAAACCTTGATATGAAGTTTGAACAGTCAATTTTTTTTTTCTGTTATAAGCACAACAGCTTTTCTAGTGCTTTGTTTATGTAGTTGTCACTGTTACGTGGTGTCACTATGACTGTCGCAGGAAATGGTCCTTTCATAAGAACAATAGTGTTAAAAAAATCTAAGTGCGTGTTGATTAAGGATTTTTTTCCAGGAGAAACGACGTAAATGCGGGGTGACGTAAGTCGTGGGGACGTAAGTCGGGGTACTACTGTATTTATTTTTTCTTCTATTAAAAATCACTAAAAACAGTTTAGGAAATTTACTTAAAATATAGTATTAAAAAATATATACGTATATTAATAGTTTATTTGAAATTTGTTAACTCTGACTTCACCACCAACAAATGAAAAGAATTTTCATTTTTACTTTTACATAAAGGTACTGTTCATTCCAATCAAATAACAAAAGATAAAAACAGTCAGAATATAATAGAAGTTTTATTTAAAAATAATATAATTTTAAATAATTATACTAAACTATTTCTTTTTCCCAGTGAACCAGATCCCCCCCCCCCCCACTGAAAGTCTCTCCTTTTATTTACGTACCACATAATAAATTGTAAACAAGTAAACATGGAAAAGATTTTTGTTTGTATTTAATCATTTCAGGGGCAAAGTACATCTGTTGATAAAATGTTAAAATTTTATCAAGAAGATTCAGGAAAATTTTTCTTTTTATGTATATATAATTAAAACATTTTCTTCACGTAGATTATAAAATCAAAATTTTATACAAAAATCCTGGTGCCATTGCGGAATTTGGGGATGAAAATCAAGTTGTATATATAATATACCGCCGAAATTCAAGGGGTTAATATCTCTGAAATATTAGGAAAAACTAAATAAACTTATTTGTTTCAAATTATTGTGGAAGGACGATTTTTAAACCATAATCGGTTACTCCTTTGTAGACGCAGAATGTACGCAATTCCACAGAAACAGTAAGGTTATATCCACCAACGCAATACAATATATTCTATATACAGGGATAAGATTTCCGCTTCTTTTGCACACCAGTGTTTTCTTAGTGATAGTTAAATAGCAAAAATGTTACGATTAAATTAAACAAATATTCTCTAACAAAATACTGGTGTGCAAAAAGGCGAAAATCTCAACCCTGTATATAGATAACCACAGTCTAAAGATCCTTAACCCCTTAACTCTCGAATTAAATTACGGTTGAAAAATTCAAATTGCTTATTGGCACAACTTTTATGAAAAAGAAATATTCACCTTATTTAATGGCAGCAAAAACGACACTAAAATATAGCCAATTTCACTATTTTATAAAACTGGTAGGAATCAAACAAATTTGAGTAAAAGACACAGCCCGAGAATATGACTGAAGCGAGAATTAAGGGGTTAAGCACGTACTCACTTTGGTTTATCATTGTTCACACTCGCCCAAATAATTAACCCCTTAATTCTAGCTCCCGTGATAATCACGGGCTGCGCGTTTTATTCTGATTGTTTGATTCCCACAAGTTTGATAAAATAGTATATTTGACTTTATTCTGGTATCATTTTTTTCCCCGGACCATTAAATGAAGCGAATATTTTTTTTCTTTCGAAAAAGGTGGTGTCAATAAGCAATCTGAATTTTTAAACCGTAATTTAATGCGACCGTTAAGGGGATTTTAGGGGTTGAAGAAATTTTCGAAAAGCAACCATGCCTAAACATAGATTTGATTTTCACTAAATAAAGCAAATACTATTTTACAAATTTTCTGTTATTCTTTACCTGAGGCGTACGAGACATATTTACTGCATGTTTCAATTAAAAAAAATTAAATAAAAACAGGCATTTTGATTTTACTATTATAGAAGTTATAGTTTTTAAAATGTCTGACATCTGAACTGCAGCCACGACTCAAGTAAGATCAATTCTTCACTGTTCTGTTATATGTAGGGAAAAGTCCATGAACCAATAATGAAAAAAAAAATTGTCAAAAATATATTTTACTTTTTAACATAGTTTTCTTGAAGATCAAAAAAAATTTCCAACATCCTGTAACATTTCCAGAAATCAGAATAAATAATAAACGCTGGATATCAAATCTAATGAAGACGGGTAGTAGTATAACAATTAAAACAATAATTCATTGAAGTTTTCCATATCTTTCATGGGTGTGTAACATTTGGATATCTTTCAGATAGTATTATTTTCCAAGAGTTCCGAAATACGCATCTGCTTCAAATTCAACATCCTCATCTCGGACAAATATCTACCCCTGGAGCCACGACTTACGAAACAAGTAACAATCACTGAGAATATTTCCAGACATCAGAATAAATAATAAAAGCTGGTTTGAAATCTAATGAAGACGGATAGTAGTACAACAATTAAATCTTCATTTCATTCATGTTTGCCATATCTTTCATGGATATGTAACATTTGGATATCTTTCTTGTAGTGCTACTTCTCAAGGGTTCCGAAATATGCATGTGTTTCGAATTCAAAATCCTCATTTGTGATGAATCTCTTCCTCTGGAGCCATCGCCACAACTTACGAATCAAATAATAATCGCTGAGGGTTATATCTAGAGAATATGGTGAATAGTGGAATAATTAAAACTTCATTTTTATGTAATTTTCACATCACATTCATGGATATGTGAGCCGATGCGTCTTGTTTAAGCAACACATCTTTCTTTTTCATATGCGGCCTTTTATTATTGATTTTGTTCTTCAAATGAAACAATAATGCTGCTTAACACTCTATTGTGGCTTTTATTCTTTTCTCAAATTAGTAGATGAGTACTATACCATGTGATGATGATTATTATCCCAAAATATATTGATCAAGGCCTTTTCAGTTTATTTTTTGCATATTCGATTGGCTTTCGCCTCTTTCCAACTACGCAGTTCACCCTCCATTGTAAACGGGTGTGTAGCGGTTTGTCCATGTTTCATCCATTGTTATAAATTGGCGCAACATCTCATTTGGATTAAGCTGTATAAACGCCAAATAGCGGTCTGAATCATCGACATGCTGTTGTTTTTTGGTCCTTTGATGGGAAGCTCGGCGCTCATTTCGCTCAAAACTTTTTCATATGCACATGTTCATACAAAAAATTCCACGCGCAATTTGTTGATACACTTATGATCTTAGTAATTTCCTATTCTTTTACTTTGCTGTCATTCAAAACAATTTGATGGATTTTTTTTTTTAGTGTTTTTCGAAGTTGATGCCTTTGTCGGACATCCAGAACGTGGAATATATTGTGTGTTGATACGACCATATTTAATTTAATTAAACCATCAACAAATGTTGTTTTCGATAGAACAGATATGCCGTAATAAGGACTCTCAAAGTTTCTATTTTTTTTTCCATTTCCTACCACTATTTCAAATTGAAAATCTTCGTCGTAGATTCCTTTAAGATCTGCGATAGAATTCTACAATTCAAATTATCGTTTTAAAATGGCGGTGTAGCAGTCAGAAAATTTTAGGCATTTTGCAAACCTTGCATAATTATTTACAAATTATTATTGCGTTTGGACTTTTATTTTGTTTCCCAAAACGTAATGCTGAACGAAATTACGAAATCATCTTTGGTATAATACAGGGTATTCTGACTAAAAGTATCCAAACGTTATTGCTTAATTTTACGGAACTACCCATAAGAATTAAAAAAAAAATTCTAATTAACCCCTTAACGGTCGCATTAAATTATGGTTTAAAAATTCAGATAGTTTACTGCCACCACTGTTTTGAAAAGGAAATATTCACCCTATTTAATGTCAAGTAAAATGATAGCAGAATACAGCCAATTACACTACTTTATAAAACTGGTGGGAAACAACAATCTGAATAAAACACACAGACCGTGAATATCACGGGAGCGAGAATTAATGGGTTAAATAAGAATAGCATCTCACAAAGTTTTAATATCAATAAACTTCAATGTGTGCGCTTTTGTTAGCACGACAAACTTCTAAACTGTAATCCAGTTCTCTTTAAATGTTATGTAGAATATTAGGAGTTATTGGACAAATTGCTTCTGTGATACGCTTTTCCACTCATCCACAGTTTCAGTTTTTTGTTTTGTTGAATCTCGGAGAAGTTTCAAATCCATGGACGTGAAGTCTATTATATTCCAATGGGTAGTTCCGTAATAATAAGCCATACGTTTTGGATACTTATAACCCGGACACCCTGTATTTAAACAGTGACTGAAGCAGCGCCTCTTGCGGGGCTGAAATTTGCAAAGCAATAGTCGAAATGCAATGCAAAATTGACACAAATATTATGATTCATGGTACCTTCTAGATGTCTTAAACATGATTTGTTGGTGCTGCCAGCTAATAGTCAGTCCCTGGCGTTTCACTCTGTGTAGTAATTGTGATGGAGATAGACGGCTTTTATTGCATAATTAAGTGCTGTTCTAAAACATATATAGACTGCTTATCATAAATTATGAAATAAACGCACGTTTTATTACAAATGAAAACCAATTATTCCTTTTCATCTGGCTTAGAATGCTTATCTATAATAAAGAATGGTGTATACTGTAATCAGTTTCCATTCACAAATACAATTTCTTGTATTGCCTGACATAATCTATAAATGTCAAAGAAAACATATTATGTCTCAATAAATCATTTAATATAAATGAGAAATGAACACCGGACAAAAAATAATGGAATATTTTTTACGCTGTATTTTCACAGTCACAGAAGCAGTGTCTATTGCGTGGCTGCAATTCGCAAAGAAATAGCTGAAATGTCATGCAAAATTGACTCATATATTGTGAATCATGGTACTTTCTAGAAGTCATAATATGTTGGTGCTGCCAGCTAATAGCCAGTCCCGAGCCTTTCACTCTGTGTAGTAGTTGTGACTGCCATAGTCAGCTTTTATTGTATAATTAAGTGCTGTTCTAAAACATATATAGAGTGCCTATTATGAATTATGAAATGCAATACAACTTCTTTTAATTGTTACTCTCGATTGACCGAAATCCATTCTTTAAGATTTTTCATTCATTTATTTTATTTATTTATTTTTATTTTTTTACTATCGCATTTCCTGTGTGCAAAATCCATTTTGATTTTTTTTCCTTTTTTTAATCTATCACATTCCTTATGTACAAGCGATCCTTTCCAAACGAGTACGTACAAATATTTTTGATCCTCTTTCTTATAATTCCTTTGAATTTACCTTGAGCTCCTGTAAGCTGAGAAGTGGAACGAAGAAAACGAACAAATTAGCAATTCTGAAGCTTTTGAAGGATTTGGCATGACAGGAGTAGTAGAAAGACTGCGATGCTGGTGAACTAATAACATAAAAAAAACTCCCTGATAGAGCTTCAAACAAAGGCAATCGAAATTGCGACAAACATTTTTTCAAAATCTTGTGATGCATGTAAAGGGACTTAATTTTAAAATTAAAATTCAGGTAATTTATTCTCGTTTCTATTTTACCATTGCTTTATTTTAATTAAGCACTTGTTAACATAATAAGAAATATTGCATCTATTTCTCCTTAAAGTTAAAATGGAATCATTCTCGATGATCTGAAAATTTCGATTTTCCGAACGATGGTGGGTCCCACTTATTTCGGATAATCGGGGTTCTACTGTAAACGCAATCTTTATTACAAATGGAAAACAAGTTGGAAATTGCTCGTCAAACGTGGCAAATGAGGTGCGTTCGTACTATAACTAGTTTTATAATTATTTTTTGCCCCCCATATTGTACTGAATGTGTATTTATTTGCAATTCATAAGTGCATAATCTGTAACATCATTAAAATGCACTTGCAATAATTTTTTCCCATTCCCCTTAATGTAACGGAAAACTTTTGACTGTCCCTGTAATTAAGCTATACATCCGATTTTCATGAAATTTGAAATGGCTCGACAAAATTTTGCAGCAATTATATATTTAAAATTTCAGCCCATTCGGAAAGCTGTAACATCATTAAAATGCACTTGCAATAATTTTTCCCATTGGCTTTAATGTAAAGAAAAACTTTTGACTGTCTCTGTAATTAAACTATACATCCGATTTTCATAAAATTTGAAATGGCTCGACAAAATGTCGCAATAATTATATGTTTAAAATTTGAGACTATTTGGAAAGCTTTAACATCATTAAAATGCACGTGCAATAATTTTTCCCATTGGCCGTAATGTAAAGAAAAACTTTTGACTGTCCCTGTAATTTAACTATACATCCGATTTTCATAAAATTTGAAATGGCTCGACAAAATTTTACAACAATCATATATTTAAAATTTCAGACCTTTAGGTTGGGTAGTTTTTGCCCTATTATATGCGGACGGACGGACAGACAGACGGACGGACAGGCGGACGGACAGACAGACGGACTGAACGACAACTATAGGTGCTACGTATTTATATAATTACGAACGCACCTAATAATTTATTTCTTTTAATAAGCATGCTTATCTATAATAAAGAATGGTGTATACTGCAATCTGTTTCCATTCACAAATCCAGTTTCTTGTATTGCCTTACATGATCTATAAATCTCAAAGAAAAGCCATTATGTCTCAATAAATCATTTAATCTATACGAGGAATGAAGACCGGACAAAAAATAATGGAATATTTTTTCATAAAAGGATAGCAACGAAAATATAACTCTACATTTGATGATTGATGAATGGATCTTAGGGAGAAAAATATGGATAATTAGAACGGGTATTTAATGAATCCTGATAAATTTTGTCAAATATTTTGTCTTAATTTATGTAATAATTATGTCATTAGCGGGATTTTCTGTAAGTTTGATTAAAATACCTATCTACAAATGGTGTTTAATTTCGTATAAAAGAAACACCAGATTTTACATACATTAGTGAAAATTGGTACTTTGAAATTTTATTTTATTAATGCTTTTTGTACAGTCAGTATATATAAAAAATTCTACTTTCCTTTATTTGTATACCGTTTACGATTAAATCATACCAAAAATGCCATTAGACTCAAAATATTGCCCTCTTTCAGAAACTGAATGCAATTTTTGAAATAAGAATCGTCTACATATTAAAATTTGCACTAACTTAGTTTTTACAAAAATCATCCATGTTTTGAACCCTATTTGAGATTTTGAGATCGACACAGCTAAAATATCATTGTGAAGGATGTACTTTGCACCAGTTTAAGTTTTGATTTATGACTCGAAGAAAGACGACTATTTTTACGATTTCAAAAGATGAAAAATACTACACGTTATGCGAACTGTTTTAATTAGCTGGCCGTCTTCCACTGCATTTGGGCATCGTGTTGATTAACCCCTTGAGGGGCAAGTGATTGCGTTCCTGTAATGTTGAACTCAGACCGGAATCTTTGAAAAATTCTATTTCAAAATAAGTAAAAGCAATTTTACAGCTTTTTTTTTTCCACCAAAATTAGAAAAGTGAAATTTAATAATTTTTTTCTGGTGTAAAACTTCATTAATCGTAGGTTGTATATAATATATAGCGGTGCCCTCAAGGAGTTAATATATCCTATGCATGTTAATAAGACATTATACATGCTTGAAATACATTGTAATTCGGTCTGTATACAATCTACTATGTTTTGAATTATGCAACTTTTTAAACGTGTTGTGTGTGCATAAATGATGAAATTTCAGAATTTCTCGTGATCCCATTATGTTTCACAAAAAGCAAAGTTATTGTGTGTGAAATATTTTACAATACCTGCATCACAATTAACCCTTAAATGCTGGGTGTTGCTTTTCGGCAACATACCCAATTTAGGCTAAAATACTACTAGAATAATATTGAAGCTATAATGCCTAATATTGCCAATAAAATACATTCTGAAAATATTTGAACTGCATGTGGTCACCCTCGCAAGTACTGACCGCGCCCGATGCTGCTTGGTTTTCGTGATCGGACATGAACAAGTGCTTTCAGCGTACGCTAAGATTGCTCGTAGATTTCAAGCTCTCATTACACTATTTCAAGTTTGTTTCTTTTGTGATTTACGTTCACAATCATTAAACTTGTATAGAAATTATTCTATTGTATAGAAATCCTATATATTTTATAAGCTTTTTTTTAATTATTGATTCTGAACTGCGCAAATTATGAAAACCGAAATCCTTTGTAACCTAGTAAAACCAGATTTAAGGAGAAAAAAAAGGACGTTGAAATAAAGAATTTATTTATTTATTCATTTACTTATTTATATTGTTGGTGTCAGTGGTGCTATATTTTTTACAGTTAAAAAAAAATTAGCTTCACAGCTTAAATTGTGTTAAGATATTCATTTCAGATTTGTGCTCAAATACTCAATGTATTCGATATTCGCAGTGCCACCCAGCGTAAGGGTTCCCAGCAATAATACTGCAAAAGTTCGTGCACTTCCATGTAGTGGTGGGCCAGCGCATGAGATAAAATGCATGCCCACAAGAATTTTATCTGATGATTTCCAACAGCAAAGATGACTGAAGCTGTCCAACAGTTGTCATGCAGTGGTAGACAATCAGCCAGCACTTCTCCATCATTGCCAGCACCTATCTTGCTGCTGGCCAGCAATTTCCTCTTTGCTGGGTAGGCTGTAATTGAAAAAAAATAATTTTCCTTGATAAAATCCTATAATATTAAACACACATGAATTTTAAGTACTATGATAAGGAATAAATATTACTTGCTCACAGAATTACAAAATAGGATATTTCACTAGCTTCCAAACAACAGAAAAGCAAATACAGCAAAAATTTAAAAAATAAAACTATATTTATTCTTAACCTGTACTAGTGCTGCCATCTACATGTTTAAAATTGATTTAATATTATTTTCGGTATGTATTTTATTGGCAACATTAGGCATTAAAGCTTCCATATTATTCAAATAGTATTTTAGAAGACTAAATTGGGTATATTGCCGAAAGGAAACACATGGCATTTAAGGGTTATAAAGAAGACGTCAGTTTCAAAACTCTCCTTATCCAAAATATCAAATTTTGGTAAATCGCGAAAAACCTCTGACTGTGTCCATTGGTTTCCATTGTAAACCAAAATATTACAAACCCAGAAATACAGGATAAAACTAGTTTTTTTGCAGATTGCTGTGTTTTTTCAGGGAAGCTTCACAAATAGAATAAATTGATAGAGTAAACTCGATTTTTTAATTATTGGATAAGGCGACTGTGAAACTCACGTCCTCATATTCAATAAGATGATTAATTTTTTTTTTTTATCGGGCCTTCATCTTCTGATAAATGTTGATTTCTACGATGCAGCAGATAACATTCTTATTTTCTGTCAAACGCACTAGTTCACAATAATTCAACTTAACCTTCCTACCCTGTCGAAATTCTATTCAACCTTAATAAAAAAAATTCGCACCAGAAATTTCTTTAAAAACTAGTTAATGTATTTATTTGTATTAGTTTTCGGTGCTTTTTATTTATCTTACTTTACGAAAAGATTCTGGTTCGAATCGAATGAAACGTATTATATAAATGGGCTGATTAGACACATTCAGGGTAGGAAGGTTAATGAATTACACGATGATTAATTTTACACTTTTTTTTACCGTGCCTTCATCTACTGAGAAGTGTCTTTCTATGATGCGGCAGATAACTTTCCCTTTTCTTACTGTCAATCGCAATAGTTTTCATTAATCTAAATTAATATGTAATAAGATGATATTTTTTTCCGTGCTTTTACCTACTGATAAAATTTTTCTTCTATGATGCACCACATAACTTTTCCTTTTCTTCTCCCAGACGCAAAAATTTACAATAATCTAACTTAATGTGTAACAAAATGATTATTATATATTTTTTATGGTGCTTTCATGTACGCATAAACGTTTCCATATATGATACTCCAGATAACTTTCTTTTTACACTCAAACGCAATAGGTCAAAGTTATCTAAATTAATATGTAACAAGATGATTAATTTTACATTTTTTACCGTGCTTTCATCTACTGATAAATGATTTCTTCTATGACGTACCTTTCCTTTTATTCCACTCAAACGGAATAGTTCAGATTAGCCTAACTTAATATCAAAAAGATGATAAAATTAATATATTTTAACCTGGGAGGACGCGCGCCGGGCCTGAAAAGCCCGGAGTGCGTACGGTTTTTTGTTTTGTGCGTACGGTAATTGTCACCACTATCTTTTTAAATGTTAAACTTGTTTATAAAAGTTCAACGAAAGTATCACCGTCTTTTATCGCAAAATTCTCTTCGATTAAATAAGGTGACGATTATTATTTGTTTTTATTGGTGACAAAGTAAAAACTATTCATAACATAGGTATGCGCCGATTCTCCCGCGTTAATGGCGAATTGGTTTACTGATAAATGCTTCCTTCTCATTTATTCGAGATAACTTTCCTGTTTTACTCTCAAACGCAACATGTCACAACAATCTAACTTATATTTGTTATGTTATGTTATATATGTAATAAAACGTTTAATTTCGTTGATAACTGATTAAATAAACGGTTAATAAGCTATTTTTAATAAACGTACTTATGATACAAGTACAGTCGTGGAAAAAAAAAAGTAAACACCCTCTACTAACTCCTCCACAAATTATCGTAGAAGAAAGATACTGGTAACGAACGATTGGAAATAAAGTCTACTTTTAAATGATGTATATAAAATTCGCTTAGGGGCCATCTACATATTATAATGAACCATAACTTTGTTTTTTTTTTTCAATAGAAGTACACAATTATGACAGCATAAATGAAATCTACACTCTTCAATTAGCCCCAAAACAAATTTTTATGCAATTCGTACCATAAGTTTCCGAGAAATTATTTATTTTAAAACGACCTTATTTTAAGGGCTGTATCCAAATTGATGTTCCGTACTTGATTGTTAACCAAGAGATTTGTTGACTCTTCTTGATCAAGGCACCTGAAGCTCCACTCAAGGAGTAAATGAAGCCTGTTAGATTACAGCAGGGGTGTCAAACTGTGGCCCGCCGGAAACCACTAAAATTTTAAAGAAATAGTCGACAAGTTGGATCGCAGCAATTCGACGATTAGATAAGGCAAAAATAACTGTAAAATTTTAGTGGTATCCGGCGGGCCATAGGATTACGCCTGGATTACAGGATAGTAGAATAAATTTCAAAATATCTACTCACTTTTATCATAGACGGCCCCTTAAGCCATCCTTTTGCGGTTTTTTCGGCATAATTTGAAAACTACTTGGAAGAAAAATGTGAAAATTTGGATTCCCATAAAGCAGAACTTAATGAATCTAAATCATGGGTGGCCAACTGTGGCACGCTGTACACCACAAAAATGTTATAATAATCATTGCATTATTTAATCATCGAATCCTTGCGATTCGAGAAGTCGGCTATTTCTTTAAAATTTTAGTGGTGTGCGGCGTGCCACAGTTGGCCACCCCTGATCTAAATCCATCAAAAAAAATGTAGGTTTGTTGTAGGTAGGTAAAAAAATGTAGGTAAATTCATAATTTTTTCGAATATTAATTTTATAATTCATAATTCATATCATAAAATTATGAAAATTGCAAATTCAGCGTATTTATGTTTGGGTATATTAGTATTATTGCTACAAAAAAAATTAGCATATTAGGAGCATAATTCCAGATATATAAATAAAAATATGGAAATGCAATTTAACATTACAAACACTAAATTTTGAATGTTTATAATTCAAAAACTTATCATTCAAATGACTTGAAATTCGGTGTCTACGCATAGTTTGAACCGAAGATTTGAAATATCGCGTTAAAATTGGGTATTGCCATTGAAAAAAAATGAAGTTTGGATTCGTTTTAATATGTAGATGGCCCCCTAAAAAATTTTATATACATAATTTAAAAGTAGACTTTATTTTCAATCATTCGGTACCAGTAAATTTCATCTACGATAATTTGTTGAGGAGTTAGTAGGGGGTGTTTACTGTTTTTTCCCACGACTGTATATGTGTTTTTACGACTTTTAAGAGATAATAACTAATTCTTTATTTCCCTTTTTTATTATTATTCTCTAAAAAAGAAAATTATTAGATATTTATTGGAAAAAATTATTGTTATTATTAATAACAAACATAATTTGTAGATTTAGAAAACATTATTATTACAAAAAATTATGGTAAGAAACTGGATAGTATATTTTTTGAAGTTTCTCGTTAAAAATCTGAATAATTTGAAGGAATGGTAAAAGAATGTTTTTAAAAAATATAACCGAAGCAGTCCTAGAATCATGTTCAGAATGGCAATAACTTACATTATCGGCAGTCGATATCGGAAAAGTAATTACTTGATAATTAGCACAGCTCGATTGTTTAACGTCTTCGAGAAACTCTTGTCATTGTATTTATTAAACAAAAAACAAGAATATGTCAATGCTTCCTCTCTTTTTTTATTATTTCTAAAGAATAAAATTATAGTCTTAAAACTAAACGTCATTATTTTCCCTTTTCTTCTTTGTCTCATAATACGTTGAGAAAACAAAGAAATGTATTCGTAACGTAGAAATTATTTCTGGATGTGAAGCAGAAAAAAGTCACCTCTTTAAAAATCAAATTATACAAATAATGTAATAAATTCTATTCTGGGATAATAACTGTAAATACTAATTTATTTGTATTAGTGTGTTTATGAAAGATTTTTTTATTAAAATAAAAATCGAAATATTACGAACAAAGGAAAGATAGTATTATCAAATTAACAAAATTTATAAAAATTTTACAGTCATTAAATGTAAATATTGTGCATTGTATTTTACTATGTGTCCACAAAATATTTTTTAATTCTTTAAATAGATTAATAGGCTATTTGCTACTGTAATAAAAAGACAATACTATTTTAATTTTAACTTATAACGTATTAAATGTTTTAGAAATGATAATTAAATGTTTTAGAAATCTTTGGTTGTTCGTATTTTAAATTTTTCCAATAACTAATAATTTCGGATAACGTTCAGACGATTTTCCACTCATGATAACATAAAATATCATACAAGTAGCACATACACATATTTTAAATACTGTAATACCTCGCCTTATGTCAGCAATTCGTTCCAAGACTGGCGACGTAAGTCGAAAACGATATAAGTCGAGGTACATTGAGATAAGAAAAAAGGTAAGTAATAAAAATTCTCCAAAATCTAAAGAACATATTCTGTTGTATTTAAGAATTATGTTACATACATTTAAAATTAGCAAAAAAATCCATTCGCAATACAAGAATTCGGAATAAATCAATAAGTTGTTAACTTACAATTTATTGTTCTTCTAACTGACCCGCTCGAGTCTTTGACGATGTGAAAAAATCTTGCAATGAAGTTTGAACCGACAGTTATTTTTTTTTCTCTTAGAAGCTGGTTATAGCAGCAAAGTGAATTTTCTAGTGACATTTTTTATTTATTTTTCACTATCACTTGACTGTCGTGAGTTTCCCTTCATAGAGCCAAAAGTCTTCAAAAAAGTTCAAAGTGCGTCTTAATTAAGGAATTTCTTTTTCCAGCCCAGAGGACATAAATGCGGGGTGACGTAAATCGAGGTGACGTAAGTCGGGGTACTACTGTATATTATTATAATATATAAATATACTGTATATTATTACTACTGTAAATTATTATAATATATAAAACGTAATAGCATTTAATATTTACGTTCCATTATTTAAAGGTGCACCGGTGTTTCATTATGCTCACTAAATTTATTATGAAATAAATTATGCACTTATCCATAATATTATATTGCGATGAACAGTAATATGGACTATCGTGCTTAGGTGCTGAAAAATGTATGGTTTAACCCTTCACTGCACGACGTGCCACATCTGGCATATACCTAAAAACACTGTAATTCTTATTATGTGCCATGAGTTTGGCAAATATAATCTCTATCTCCGATTAAGAACAGTCCAAAGAATGGAATAACACTTACTTTGTCCATGTCAAATGGCTGCATTTGCCAAAAAATTAGAATTTGTTCTTCGGAAACAAAAAAAAAATTCGATCAAGCTATAAAGGTGAAATTTATTTTCATTATTTTTACTGAATACTTAAAAATATTATTATAAACAAAGATGGAGAGTGTTAAGCAGATAAAAATAACTAATTTAAGCTCATTTAGATGTAAAATATAGCAATACAATATTTTAAATCCCCAATTGTGTACATAGGGTACACGCAATAAAATATCAAATTTTAGCTAAAAATTTTAAATTAATTTTTTTTACTATTTTTCCCAATATTAGAACAATATATAGAATTCAAATATTTTCTTTTTCATACAAATAGAAAAAAAATCGTGCAGGGAAGGGTTAAATTTATATGTGTAAAAAAGATCAAAGATAGAGTTATTTTTTGTTTATCTTTTCTGCTGTTTTTTTTTTTTTTTTTTTTTTTTTTTTTTTTTTTTTTTTTTTTAATTAACGTTACGTGCATTTTTAAACTTTTAATTTTTTAATTTTAATGAACAGCTTATGCTATCTAGAAAAAATTTCACCTGAAGTGAAAACTAAAGTAAAGATTTCTTATTAGGTTTTTATTTGTCAATTTGAATGAGATAAATGAATACACTATATGGCCAAAGGTGACCGGTCATTTGTGATTTTAGACGTTTTGTTAAATATCTAGCAAAATGCATGAAGAATTAACCTGAAACTGCAGGTGTGTAAACAGTATAGTATAGGTCATATATTTCCGCGAAGATTTTCCCCTCAAACCCCATAGGGGACACGTCAACAAATTGAAAAAAAAAAAAAACATTTTTTGGATATTCTGTAAAAACTAATGTAGCAAAAGCGTTCAAACACGAGATTATTAATAAGTGGCTTATTGTAATAAACTGTGTTCATTTTTATGAGGATAGCATGTATACTCGTAGAGAAATTTTGGTTTTTATAAAAACAGCCCCAAATTTCGCCAGATTTTTTGCTTATAATTTGCAGAGTTCTTAAAATAAAAAAAAAAAGTTCTGTCCAGAAAATATGACAAACAATATTGTACACAATGCTTTGCAATGAGAATTTAAAAAAAAATAAAAATTGGATGAAAAATGAGCATGTTTACAAAAACAATTTCACTGGGCATACGGAATGCAATCAAAATATTATGTGCATCATGTATTAGCTAAGTATATAGAAGAACATTTGTGAAAGTCTCAAAATCATAGCTTGAAAATTCTGAAAATAGTCGTCGATAGAATAAGCTCGAAATCCGTTGTTCCCCAAAACAAGCAAAAAGATCAGGGGTTGTATCCAAATATAGCAGTACATGCAATATTGTGTACGCTATCTTGACACTAATCAACAGATATATGATAAAACCCCTGATCTTTTTGCTTGTTTTTGTTTTGGTTTCGCGCCTACTTTTTTAAAATTCAAATTTCTCCATTGGCACTACTTTTTTGAAATGGTAAAATTCCCATTGTTTTCACCTTAATTAATGTGTTGTTAAATAAGGGAAAATATACGACTTTAAAAAACTGGTGCCAATGAAGAAAGCTGAATAATAATTAAAAAAAAAAAAAAAAAAAAAAATAGGTGTAAAATAACATTATCGGACAGAACTTTCCGGTACACTTAATATATTTAAATTTTTAACTTAACAAACGATACAGGATAGAAACCAGGATAATAAAATATATTTGTATGAGAATAAATTTCTTTTACATTTTTCTTAAAAGATTTTAAAGTCTTAAAAGTTTTAAAGTTTCCTTTTTTTATTTTTTTTTTATGGAAGTCTTTTGAAAAGTCTTCTCATGTCATAGAAAAAATACTGGAAAAAGCGTACAGATAACACACTAATGTTTACATCCATGTAAGTATTAATTTATAATAAATAATCTATAACGTTAATATTTTTGTTACATTTGTAAAATATCTATTAAATATTTTCTTAAAACTAATAACTGCATTGTTACACTAAAAAAATTAAACAGTTAAAAACATTACATTTCAATGAAAAAAAAATATTTTTTATGCTTTCATTATTTTTTATTATTTTATATATATATAACTCTAAATTTTAAAATTAAATGTCAATTTTAATGCTCAATTTGTCCAAATGTTTAAATCTTGTACTTAAGAGCAAACAATATCTGCGAGTTTTATTTTGTGTTTTGAAAAGTTCCACTATAACTTACACAGTAGATCTTTTTTTTTTTTTTTTTTCGTAGTTACTATAATTGCATTCTCATCACTGTTGAAAAAGAAATGGAAAAGCCTAAATCCCCAGAAACTGAGTTTGCTAAGGCGTTATATGTAGGCATTTGTTATGAGATATTTCAAATCCTCCTAAACCCCTGTCTGCTAGAACATATTCAAAATGTTCATAAGTCATAAATCCTCAACGGAATAATCGTGTAAACAAACCGTTTTTGCCTTTGTGTTATGCAATCTCGGATATGGATTTTTACTTGATCCGAAAATTTAGAAAAAAAAAAAAAAAAAAAGCTATTTTACAAATATGTTTTCGTAAGCATTGAAAAGTTCTGAAATCTGACAAAATAGATAAACATTTTTCGGAAAAGCTATGGCAATTTTTCATCATAGGATGGAAACGAAAAACTAAAAAATATCCCGGAAAATGACTTGTGTGTGTTCTTAGTTGTAGGCTTTTAAAGGAAAAACAATTATGACTTCGGAACTTCAATATATTCATAAATCCTCAAAAGACAATTTGACAATCTGATTTATATAATAGCTTCCGTGTTAAATAATCTGAGAGTTATTTTTTTATTTAAATCAAAAATTTCTAAATCCGTAAGACTGCATATTATAGAAAATGGAATAAAAATAAATAATATATTGTCTTGTTTTTGAAAATCTCTTAATGTTTCATAAACAATTTATTTTAGAGTAGGGTTTACATATTCTAATTCATAATCGTAGTAGGTAAAATATTGTACAAAAGAATAATAGATCATTCTTTGACTTTTATATTCAAATGAAATTTATTTTACGGTGCATTAAAATGCATTTACAAGAACAAGCCCCAAACATTCTTCACAGCGTAGATAATACTGAAAATACATCTTTTCTGTAAAACAATGCTTGCTGTTTTATAATATCTTGTAAAGGTAAAGCAATTAATCTCCAGGATATCATTTCTTTTTGGCATTTTTTCATTTAACTAAAGGAAACAAAATCCCGACTTGTGATCATCAAAATATCCCTATATTTTCAGAAAGTAAATTGCATATCCGACTCATCTTTATTCAAATTAAATTTATTTTACGATATTTCCGGCGCAGACATCTGTCACTTATACGCAGCGTTTAATTTTTCTTTCATTAGTTGCTGCTGTAATCTCTTTCCTGGCTTCACAGTTTTCTTTTTTAGTGACATATTCTAATTATACTGCGTCAAAAAATTATACATGCCACTGTTGGTTGCATTTACATGAATTTGCCTTGTAATTTCATCATAATTGATACCTTGGTCACTTAACTTAAAGATATATTTTAAATCGCTTTCTAGGGAACCAGTGTATTCATTGTATCATTTATTTTTCTTGTGTTTTACGCCCAGCTCTAATATCAATCGCATGAAGCAATGACAAATGTCCTCCTCACAGTTAGAAAACATGAAAACAACAGTTGAAACCGTTTTTTGTCCGATTCACTCACGTGCCTAAGCAGGATGAGACAAGATTGGCTATATAAAAACTCATGCTTATTGACTCCTTATAACAAAGGAAGACGATTTGAAGTTAACCTAAGCAAGTTGTGCTTCTTTTCTTTTATTATTTTCTTTCTTTATTTTTCCAACTTTTGGCTAAATAGTAATAATCGAACAAAAATTATTGCATTAAATTCTTTATTAAATTATATTTCCTCTGATATATCATTTTATGATATTACCTTGACAGAAAGCGGTATTATGAACCATGAAATCTCAAAATTTCAACTTTTCAAAACAAAATTTCACAATTTTGGATGTTAATGTGCATAGCTGCCAACCATCCTGTTTTTCTAGTACTACTGTTTCCGAATTTTGAAGAAAGTCTTCAAATGAGACTAAGTTAAGTAGACATTATGTCATTAACACTAGAAAGCCCACGAGCAGTCATTTTGACTGCAAGCAAATGAATATATCTCGGTTCGAATCAGAATTTTTTTATATAAAACTAGTTTAAAAGAAACAAAGAAAAAAAATATTTAAATGGATACATTAATAATTTAAAAGAAAAATTCTGGTGTGAAATATTTTTCTAAAATTTGAGTAAAATTCTCGGTCTTTCTAGTGTTAAGATTATTATGAAACGGAAGAGTTAGATTAATTTTTTTCTTCTTCTCAGCATAAATTTCTTTTTAGCAAGCAATGCATTTTATTTTTGTTAAGCAACACTTGAATAATTTTGTTAATCAACACTTTGGCATCACTAAACGTCAGACGAAGCGGCGAAAGCAAAGAGAATCAGTTCTAACAAAACTTGCATGTTTCGATTTCGTTTGTTCGTGGAATTATTAATTAATATTAGTAAATAATAATTATTAATTCCACGAGACAATGAAATCGAAACATGCCAGTTGTTAGAATTTTATCTTTGTTTCCTCTCTTCGTGTGATGTTTTGTGACGTCACAACAAAGCCTCTCACGGCTTTCTCACTTATCTAGGGGTAGTTGTTACAGCTTCCACTGATTTTAAACCAAAGCCCTATTCATATTGTTATTTTCTTGAAAGTGATATGTGATATATTTTCACTGTTTTTTTTCTTCGCAAAATTTTTCACTGTAGGTATTTTTTAAAGATTATCATCGATAGAATAAAATTCTATAAATGTATCTATGCTTTCATTTTTCGTATTCGTTAATGACACGTAATGTCTGTTTTCTGGATATTTAAAGTTTCAGATTTTTGGATGTGCATACTTATTAACCCTTTCAGGGACAACGTACTTCTATTCGTAAAAGGCTGAAAAGATTGATTCGCACCAGAATTAAAAAAACAAATTTACGGCAAAATAGGTGAAAGCTTTCCTTCACATACTTATAAAATTAGAATTTTCACTAAAAAATTCTGTAGTCAATGTGACATTTCGTAATTAAACATAAGAGGGATAGACTACATCCCACCGCCCTTCAATGGGTTCGCCCTTTCCGACGCGGGGTGAACCTGTTTTTAAAATAGTGAAGTTATTGACTGACACCAGAATTTACAAAATATTAGAAAATAAATACTTGCTTATTTCCATGTACGATATAAAAAGACAATTTTAATTAAATATTCTAAGTGCAGCAAACTTAAAATTAGGTTTTCCTTATTTTAGACACCGCCCGCGAAACGGTTTAGTATTGCTCCAATGCCTTAAATCTTTGCATAATTTTCGGTTATCTAGACCGGAAAAAATCCTTCACCGAAAAATAAACGATGAATAATGGATTTTTGGAACGAACATAAATCTCTAAATCTTTCATGGATAGAAAAACAGCTGTTACTGATTTTAAAACTGACACTCGCGTTTTTTTTTCTTTGTCGAATTAAAAATATTTTGTCAGAATTTTCATTTTTTCGAAAGGTTACTTTTGAAAGGAAAATTTCGTCAAAACATTATCATTTATAGAATTCATTCTATAAATATATGTCTTACATTTACATTTTTTGCTTTATATCTTTCATTATCAATGCTTTTTATCTTTTCTGTAGATGTCTCAGATTTTCTGTTTTATATGCTTCACCGGGGTTCGTAAGATTCAAGGACTTTCATGCGCTTTTTCCCAGAATTTTTGTAAAGTAATATTTGCTTTATTTAACGAAAAATGTTCTATCTTCAGATATAGCGAACAGTACTTTGCGAATTTTCTGCTACTAAAACACAAAAAATCCCATGAATCCCTTGATGCGTACGAAACCTTTTTACAAATCTTGTAAATGTAAAAGATTTTCTTGTAAATTTAAAAGATTATAAAAACCTTAACATTTTCGCTGCTGATCCCGCGGCATCGCGAGATGGGGATCGGCAGCATAAGTGACTAAAAATTTTAAATTGATACTGGAAATTTCGAAAAAAGATATTGTACATTATGTTATCGCTAAATGTCTTTTATTAAATAAAGCGTAAAATACTATTCTTTATTCCTGGTACAACACTAAATATCTTAATAAAAATAGAGGCCAAACTGGCAAATCTGTATGCTGGCACTGAACGTGTTAACCCCTTCGGGACGGGGGCCTTTTACGAATTTTTTTATCTTTCGTCACCGCTTTTTAAAAACAGAAATTTGTGTCTTCTTGAATCCAGGAAATGCGCTGATTAAAGAAGGCAAATTTCACAGTAAAATTTTACTGGTGAGGAAAAACAAGGATTGTGAGCACTTCATGCGGCACGTATACGTGTCGCTCGTCCCCAAGGGGTTAAGGAAATGCAAACGTTGAAAACTGAATTTTTGAAATACACATAAATTATTTTAAACGAGCCATGGATATAAAAACAGTTGTAACATTTTTTAAAATGTCGCGGTTATTATCTCTTTTTTTCCTGTGTATGATGATACAGTATATTTTGACTCATTACTCTGAAAGGTACTCATCAAAGATTTTTATTAATACAATAAATTCTATAAATGCAACTCGTTTTTTTTTTTTTTTTTTTTTTTTTGTATTGCTTTTTTAAAAATAGCATTTCATTGAATTTAATAAGTTTTGAAGCTAAATGTTTAGAATCTTTTCGTAGGTGTAAACAGTTGATAAATACTCGTCGAAATCGTCAATTTTATGTATTTCTATTTCGAAATTACTGAAAAATACTGATATTTATTTTTCAATTGCCTGTAATTAACACTAGAACCGCCAAAAGGGGTCATTTGACCATTACCAAATGAATAGATTTTGATTCGAACCAGACTTTTTTTCATAAAACAAGTTAAAACTATAACTGGTGGAAAATAAGTTAAATATACAAGTTAAATTGAATAAATAATAAATATAAATAATAATAAAAATTATTAAATTATTAAATAAATAAATTAAATAAAATTAAATTATTAAGTTATTATAAAATTAATTAATTATATTAATATAATTAATTTTGTCAGAATAATTAATTATATTAATATATTAATTATATTATTGTAATTATATAAATTATTAAATTATTATAAAATTAAATTATTAAATTATTAACTGAAAATAATTATTAAATTAAATAAAATTAAATTAATTAAATAAATATAAATATAAATAATAAATAATAATAGTTAAATAGAATAGAATAAATAGAATAAATAAATAAAAATTCTAGTATGAAATGTTTTTATAAACTTGAGTAAAATTTCCTGCGGTTTTAGTGTTAAGAAATTTAGTAAAAATACCCGATATTTTGATTCATGAAATTGGAAAATAATTTCGTGTGGATATAAAATACTTTTTTTGTTCAAGATAGCTTGCTGTCTAATGTGACAGTGGCAAAGGGTTTACAAAGCCAGAGGTGCCAAGCTCGCACTAATCCTCCGTAATCCGTGGATTAATTTGACCCAGTTAAACAATGTTTCGAACCAGGAAATTTATTTGATGAATCTTTATTTATTTAATTGCAGTTTCCTATGTGGAACTCATTTAATTTCATCTCTGAAAAAAATTTCTGGTGCGAAGTGTATTAAACCAGGGTTAAATTAACTCACATATTACGGAGGATTAGTGACAACTTGGCACCTATGCAAAGCATATTCATTTAACCCAGGGCTCGCACCCTTCCTAAAATGTTCGCACTTTGCTACCAGTATTTTAAATAAGAATTCCTGGATTCCTTTAGATTCCTTTAACATCTACTACAGAACTATACAACAAAGATTATCGTTTTAATTTAGTGGTAGCAAAGTACGAAAATTTTAGGAACGCTGCGAGCCCTGTTTAACCCTTTCAGGGCAAAGCATTTCTGCTACAAAAGTATTCAAATAATTAATTCACACCGTAATTTAAGGACAAATTTATTTGGAAATAAACAAAAGCACCTTTTCACTTATATCATGAGATCGAAATTGTTGTAAAAATTTACTGGTGCCATTTGGCATTTTGGGCAGTAAAATTAACCGTTTGCAGACTGCAGACGGCGCCCCTGAAAGGGTTAATACATTTCACAGTATCACCGTAAGATAGCTAATATATTAAAATGATCTATTAATTTTGTAACTTAGTACTAAAAATTCGAAAATTGTTCAAATTTGCGTTTTAATTTTATTCTTAAATATTATTGTTCGAAAAGACACATTTAGACGGGTTCTGTTTTTGAGAGTTCAAGTGTATACAGTTAACGCTTTCCAAAATAGTTGAAAACAGTTTTTTATTTCGGTTTGTCTGTGTTTCCGTGTTCTGACTCTATTACAATATACTCTGATTGCAATGAAATTTTTATATTTTATTCATATGATCAATATGGAAAATTAAAGGTGTAACATTTGCGGTTTGTTTAGAGCAACAAAAAAAGTTTTCAATTGCATTATGTTTCGTTTTACCCCGCCCTACCCGATTTAAAAACGTTCTATTATTTAGTACAATACGAGTTGTGTATAAATTCTACACATCATATACAGGGCTCCAAGAAAGAGTTTGCACGCATTATGGGATATCCACAGCAATTGGAGAAAATAGATTTTCACGGAATTATGTGTTTTTAAAAATTGCTTAGTTAGGTTCCTTATTTCATTTTGTGTAACAATATTCTACAAGTGGGGAAAAAAGTTTCAGGATCTGTTCCTAACACGTGATTTTACGTTCTTGAACATATTTTACGAGTATTTTTTGAAAGTTTGGATGATATTTTATATTTGAATATTTTTCTGTATATTAAAATATTATAGGAGATACACATTCATGTGAAAATGCAAAAAAAAAATATGTGAGACGAAAATGAATATCCGAAAATTGCTATTTTTCGATTTATTTAAAAAAAATACTCCCTCCGTCCCAAATTATTTGCGACATATAGGTCGAAAATTTTGTCCCAAATTAACTGCTACATTTCAAGTGGGTGGAGTCATAAATAACTTCCGATACAGTTTAGTAGATCGACACCATCTTGTAAGGACTCTACCACCAGTATACCATAAATATCATTTTCTTCCTAAAGAATTGATGAATTAGCTAGAAGGTAGTTTTATGCGATTACTGGTGGAAGAATACTTGGGGCGTGGCTTAAGAGTATGTGAACCCTGGATTTTTTAAACTAAAATTGTACTTATTTAAAGAGAGACGGAGGGAATGCTTGGTAAGTAAATGTTGTTGATTGATAGCATAGTACCCTGAAATCTCTGAAAAAAGTTCAAACAAAATCATAAAATCATCTTTATCAGTAATCAGTACAAAAGTAAACAAATGTAGCAACTAATTTGGGACAGACGGAGTACATATTTTCAACATTTCACTCAACTTTTTTATTAAAACATACTTTTCTGAATTTCAAGTTCTATGTTCCAAGTCTCCAGTTCTTATATCGTGATATCGAAGCACGTTTCTTGTTCTAGTGGAATTAACCCTGATTCCGATCGCTGTGTTCTAGGTAATTCTATGTATATACTTCACAAAGTACGTGTATACTATGTATGTGTATCACTATGTATATACACACAAAAAAAATTTCACTCGACTTATGGGTTAAGTAACATACACAGGATGTCGCAAACCAACAATTTAATAAAAAACATACGGTGCTCTACCCTAACTGACTTAGGGTGCAGGTAATAACTTTGAGAAAACAGAAGTATATTATAATGAAATTTTTAATAGACATGCTCACGTTTCTTCTAAAGATAGTAAGATCAAAAAGAGTGGAAGAAGTTTCCATTATACGAGCTAGCAGTATGCCCTTGAAGCTTCGCATTTTGGGCTGTGATTGCCAGTTCATACGGTATGATCGATTACGAGAGCACTAGTGTTGCCAGTTGTCACACATAAATCAGTGCTCCAAACGTTCTGACACCACTAATTTCTTACAGTTTATTTCGCCATTTTTAATAGCATCTAATTCGACCATCAGCTTAGGCCAGGGGTGTCAAACTGTGGCCCGCCAGATACCACTAAAATTTTAAAGAAATAGTCGACAAGTTGAATCGCAGGTACTGAACAGGTAATCAGCATTGGGGGCTTTCCTAGCTGATAACAGCTTAACACCCAGACTAGGAAATTGAAATGTCTTATGTGTTAATGAGCCATTGGGATAAAGTTAAACTGTAGCTATGCTACTAGAAGAGTAAAAGAAGTTAACAAGAGTAAATAAGGAAGTTTAAGAAAGAAAGGAATAAAATTGAATTTTAAAGTAAAAACTTAAGATGAAAGAAAATTTACGATAAATCTTAAAAAATACAAGAATCTTAAAGTATGTAAAGTCAAACTGTAGTTGTATAGCAATTCGAAGATTAGATAAGACAAAGATAACTGTAAAATTTTAGTGGTATCCGGCGGGCCACAGTTTGACATCTCTGGCTTAGGCGAACAAAATTACTGATTTCCAGAGCATTTAGAGGCCTGATTTGCGAGGGAAACCTGTCAAGACTAATGACCATCCTGTTTTTCTAGTGTTTATTGCTATGTTATTACATTTCATACCACCAGATATATATCGTTACATTTTCAATGCAGTATTTTTATTTTTCTTAACCTATTCGCTTCTGGGTCCACATATGTGAACCTCTATTCTTTTCATCATAAAAACTAAACTATTTGATTTTTTATATTTTGACTTTGTTTCTTATTACCTGGATGTTTTTTTTTATTTGAAAGCAAACCAATAAATGGTAAAATCTAGGCTTATTTCCTCAAAAAAGAAATGTTATTTTCATCTGAGTTTACAAAATGCTTTCAAGACTGTGTGGCCAAGAAACTGAGAAATTTTCATATTTATTTAACTTAAATTCTTTATGTTTTAAGGATTTGTTTATCATTCACTTGTTTAAAAGCCTTAAATTTGTGATTGTATGAATTTAGGTTAGTGATAATTAAATTGATATTTTAAGGAGATTTGTAATTTTAAATCCATTTTTGTGAACCTAAATTAATAGGCCACAATTCAATTTCCGAAAAGTTCTTTTTTCTATCATCTGTGCTGTCATTTTGTTAGCGCAAAACCTATGAATGAATATTTGTAGTATTATTTTAGCTTCGGTAACGACGAGGTTAAAATTACCATCGAGTTCCTTTAAAGGTGAAACATTCTGTATTTGTGACTAAATAAGTTTTTTGTGACACATATTCTATGGTAATTTTAATCTTCTTGATGCCTGTTACCATCCCTCTGAATTTGTCGAATGAATTTGGCAACACCCTGTATTCAACGTACATTTAAATAAATCTCTAGATAAGGCACGAAAAGATATGGGTATTCTTTTTTAGTGTTTCTAGCATTAAAATATCTATATAATTTAACAGAAACAGTTCAAATGCAGTGTTGCCAGATTGGGAACTTTTTTAATTCAAATTATTTGGCTGTCACCACTTTTTTAAATTAGTACAATTCGCCTTATTTTTCAGATTTTTTAATCAATTTTTAAATAGGGCGATTATTTCTATTTAAATAAAGCGGTGACAAACAAAAATCTGGGAACAAAAAAGTCCCCAATCTGGCAACACCGTTCAAATGTCATGCGATCACTTATACAGGGTTCGTATGGGTGCTTGAATTTCATGACTAAGAAATTCTTTGGTACCAGTATTTTCTTATGGAAAATCTCTCCTTGAAATAAGGGGAAATTTCGTACGTTTAAAATAGATTTATTTTTTCTATTAAAAGATTCTGATATTGGGCCTTGACAAAAAACGGTACCCGTACGAACCCTGCTATAGTTGAAAGGTCTGCGGGCCATACTTCCGTCAGTAAATTTAAATAGAAAATTTCACATTATTTAAAAGTCATATTAATACAGAATGTCTATTAAAAATTATGAAACATTTCTGATCATTTTTATTATTGATGGAAGTTTGCACCGCCTGTAGTCATGCCCGGTATGGTTCAAGTACTTAGAAGACAGTCAACGAAAGTTTCACAGAACCTGTTTACTCTCTTAGCATTAATTTAATTGCCAGATTGGGTGATATGGCACTCATTTCGGCGACTTGAAAATATTTTAGAATTGTGCTTTAAAAATCCTTTTTCAGGGAATTTGTTTTCCTTTCGACCTTTTGAAACGTTAAATATAAATGATTATTCACAATATGCGAATGCGCATTATTTAATTTAAAATAACTTACGTCATTTTTGATTGGTAAGTCATTATGTATTTACTTATTTTAACCCTTAACGCTTAACGGACCGTAGCTTTAAATACACGATTTTATTTTATTTTTTTTATTCTAATTGCAGTATTATAAAAATAAAGTAAATTTTTAAGTAAATTTATCTTGCTTATGATGTCAAAGTACAAGTAAAATTGCCTCTTAAAACAAAATTGGTGCAAAGCGAATAAATTTGTTAAGGTTGCCAATACCTCTTGTGTGGCGGTATTCGTCCGTTATGGATTAAATTATGATATTGTTATTATTTCAATAAAGTTAACTCATATTCTGACACCTTATCAAACATATATATCTAAAATAAATATTTTCTTTTGATCTTCATATTAAATTATTCTTATTAAGTATCAGATTCCTTCTGCTTGTTACTGTGGGTTATGAATAAAAAATTCTGATTTCGAAAATGTTCGAAAGTTTTTCAAAATAAATTATGATATAAGATTGCGATAGATATTTCATACAGTTATTCAGGAAGTTAATTTCGATAAAAAATACTGAATATGCTTCGAAAATCTCTTCAAACCGAATAAACAATCATATAAAAACTTCTTTGTTCTTATAATTAAATCACATTCTTATTAAATATCAGATCATTTCTGTTCATTTTTATTAGAATTACTGAGAAAATAACACGGACTACATTCGATGATGTAGTACGTTGAATGTTTTCACCCTCAGTGGAATGTAAGATAGAGATCGAAATTCAATACTGAAGAATTTCAACATTTCGTATCAATTTTTCTTTGCTTTTGTTCGCGTTTCTTTTATTTTCTGTCACCTGACTTTTATTGTTTATTTGATTTTCGTGAAAAAGAAATACATTTGCACAGGGATTATTATTACAAAGGTTCGATTTGAGTATAACTTGGCATGCTAAGAATTAAGTATTTTAATAGAAAATTAAACATCTACAAATCTCTGAATCTATTGTAAAGAATGACACTACTTTGATTAAAAATATTTCCTATTACTATATTAAATTCGAACTAAAGCAAAAACTGATATTCGAAATTATAAAAACGAATCTCATACATTTTTAAAACAATCTTGCTTTTGCATTATTGAAATAAATCAGGCACAACTGTCGTTATTAAAATTACTACTTAACCCTTTCATGGGCGGTGGCTATACGGTCTAGCCACCTAATTTAATTCCAAAACTGACAAATGGCACCAAGAATATTTTAATAACATTTTGCTTTTGTAATGAAAGTGCAAATTAGCGGGTTTTTATTTTCTTAGAAATTCATTTGAATATTAAGGAGTCAGTCAATTATTTCATCAGTTTACGAACAGAATTCTTCTGCCCCTGAAAGGGTTAAAGATACTCAGGGATGAAATTTACGCGTTTTTGCACACCAGTATTTTGTTAGAGAAAATGCTATTTCATTTAATCGGAATATTCTTGTGATGTAAGAGAACGACATTTTCTCCAAGAATATACTGGTGTGCATAAACACAGAAGTCTCATCCCTGGATATTATTACGTAGCTTTAATTGACATTTTTAAAGTTACCTCAGCGCTTGGTGAGATCATGGAACTATTAATAAAGAGGAACTGACATATTCTCAAAATTGTGAAGCTTCAACTGTAACCGCTTTCGCAGGGGCTGTTTACCTCTGGGCCAAATTGTCACCAGTAAATTTAAATAGAAATTTTCCTCCTTATTTAAACGCTCTATTTATGAAAGATATCAGTCATAAATAATTACGAAAACAGCAATTAATTTTTATTGGTGAAATTGTACTTCGAAGGCAGTCAGGTCCTGCGTTTTCGCAATATTGTGACAACTTAGGCAACCTGCTTTCAGCAGCTCTTGATTACCAACGGGGCACATTCCCACTAGTAAAAGGAAACAGAAATTTTTGCCTTATTGAAGTTAGAAATTTTACATGAATACGTCGTTTAGATAAGGCAAACATTTCTTTTAAAATTTATTGGTGTAACTGTGACCCATTGGTAATCAGACTCTGGCTGTCAGTATCAATGAGAAAGAACACTGCACATGAACAAACTGCCAGCAGTAAAAATTAACACATTGTGTGCGGGACACGTACTAGTACGTTTTCTGAGGATTGATACTGGAGCGCAGTACACATACTAGTACGGGTTAACTGAATTTGCGCGCAAAACCCACGCCCCCGGCACAATTCCGCCGCGAAATGTACCGTTACACAATGTGTTAATAGGGATCTTGATCATATTTTTTATAGAAATTTTCCATGTAAAAGTCGCTTAAATAAGACGAATTTTTCTATTCGAATTTAATGGTGGAGGTTTGTCCGGCGGTAATCAAAAACTGTGGACCATAATGTTTATTCATAACTCCATTGGCGAGATAGAACATACTATTTCAGGAAAATTTTAAATCTTTCAGTAAATATATTTTTATTCTGTATGAACAAGGTTTCTTTCTGCCAATTTACTTGCTCACTCAGTAATAAATAATACTATAAACTATGACATTCAATTTCAACATCAAAATTTTGTTTTAATTTACTTCGCGAAAAATTGTTTATGACAGTCGTATGAGATAATAATAATGATATGCTGGCAATGGAAAAATATTTGGCGATTTATGACCTGCGCCCGGCCAACATTAAATTACCAAATTGGCTGGTTGGCATATAAAAAGTGAAGCGGTCAACTCGGAACTGTTGATGACAGTCACATGACTTAGGCTATTATTATAGAGATTTTATCGGACCTCTTGATAGTCATATGAGCAGTTTTATACAAGAAGGCAGTAGTGTACTAAAAACTAGGGGACAACATTTATCTTCCTGAATAAATTTAAAACTATTTATAATTTAGAATAAAAATTCCTTATGTTATACTTTAGAACAGGAGTGTCAAACTGTGGCCCGCCTGATACCACTATTTTTTTAAAGAAGTCGACTTCTTGAATCGCACAGATTCGATGATTAGGCAAGGATATAAGTCAAAGATAACTATAAACATTTAGTGGTATCCGTGGGCTACAGTTTGACACTCCTGCTTTAGAATGTAAATATATTTTGTATAGTAAAATTCATAAAATATGTTTGTCAGTACAGTTAAATTTGTTCCACAAGTGGATGACAAGCAGTGTTGCCAGATTGTGGAATTTTTAAATTCAGATTATTTGACTGTCACCGCTTTTTAGGTGCGTTCGTAATTATATAAATACGTAGCACCTATAGTCGTCGTTCAGTCCGTCCGTCTGTCCGTCCGCATGTCCGTCCGCATGTAACAGAGCAAAAACTACCCAACCGAATGGTCTGAAATTTCAAATATATGATTGTTGCAAAATTTTGTCGAGCCATTTCCAATTTTATGAAAATCGGATGTATAGTTTAATTACAGGGACAGTCAAAAGTTTTTCTTTACATTACGGCCAATGGGAAAAATTATTGCAAGTGCATTTTAATGATATTACAGCCTTCCGAATGATCTGAAATTTTAAAGATATAACTGTTTCAAAATTTTGTCGAGCCCTTTCAAATTTTAGGAAAATCGGATGTATAGTTTAATTACAGGGACAGTCAAAAGTTTTTCCTTACATTACGGCCAATGGGAAAAATTATTGCAAGTGCATTTTAATGATATTAGAGTCTTCCGAATGATCTGAAATTTTAAAGATATAACTGTTGCAAAATTTTGTCGAGCCCTTTCAAATTTTAGGAAAATCGGATGTATAGTTTAATTACAGGGACAGTCAAAAGTTTTTCTTTACATTACGGTCAATGGGAAAAATTATTGCAAGTGCATTTTAATAGTATGAGAGCCTTCCGAATGATCTGAAATTTTAAAGATATAACTGTTGCAAAATTTTGTCGAGCCCTTTCAAATTTTAGAAAAATCGAATGCATAGTTTAATTACAGGGACAGTCAAAAGTTTTTCTTTACATTACGGCCAATGGGAAAAATTATTGCAAGTGCATTTTAATGATATTACAGCCTTCCGAATGGTCTGAAATTTTAAAGATATAACTGTTGCAAAATTTTGTTGAGCTATTTCAAATTTTAGGAAAATCGGATGTATAGTTTAATTACAGGGACAGTCAAAAGTGTTCCGTTACATTACGGGGAATGGGAAAAAAATATTGGAAGTGCATTTTAATGATGTATCAGACTATGCGCTTTATGAAGTGCAAAAAATTATACATTCAGTACAATATGGGGTGCAAAAAATAATTATAAAACTAGTTATAGTACGAACGCACCTCATTTGCCACGTTTGACGAGCAATATCCAACTTGTTTTAAATAGTATAGTTCGCCTTATTTTTCAGAAATTTTAATCTGTAGACCGAATATTTCTATTTCGAAAAGGAGTTGACAATCAACAATCTGGGGATAAAATAGTCCCCAATCTGGAAACACTGGTGACAAGGGACAGAAGTGACAATTTGAATATTTTAAATATTATTGGAGTGAAATTTACAGTTATTTTCTTGAAAATGATTGTCGAAATTGTAGAAAGCATTACCATATACATTTTATGCTAACGAAATGTATACAAATGATAAAATGTAGCATATAACCCCACGGGACACAAATTACGCTATTATTGGTGAATCTCCCACATGCAAAGTTCTAATTTATATTCTAGTTTAGAAGTCTGTCTATTTTGTATATCAAACATATTCGATCTCTCTATAAAATTTATACATCTGCAAATTGTACACAATAAAAAGCAAACTGACAAACCTTATTGATGCCTTCCTGGTAATTCGGCTTTATACTGCGAAAAATCGGGCACAATAAACCTGCAACATGTATTTACATATATTGATTTGGATAATAAATTTTGAGATAAGTAACACAATATACTACAAAAACTTTTGAAACTGATTAATAAAAAAAAAAGAAATATATATATACATTTTTCTTTTAATTAAATCACACTCTTCTCAAATATCAGAACATTTATACTTATTTTTATTTGAAGTTGTGAATAAATAACAAGGATTAAATTCAATTATATGTTCCGTCGAAATTTTTCGTAATAAAGTTCAATATAAGCTTACGATCTAAATTACTTACTGAAGAATTCACCCAGATTTTATTAACTTCTGACGATTGTATTATTTTTATATCGTTCATGTTCCTTTTTTTTTAACTATATTTTTATTGTTTATTTGTTTCTGCTTAGAAAAAAAATATATTCGAAATAATGTTGTCAGGACACTAAAATGCTTATCTTCTTCTTCTTCTTCTTTTTTTTTTTTTTTTTTTTTTTTTTTTTTTGAAGAAACTAGCATTTTTCATTGTAATTAAATACGCACAATCCTACCTAAATCAATTTCGAAGAATGACTCTATTTTAATCAAAAATAATTACTCTAGCTATGCAAATTCTGAACTGGAATAAAAACTGATGCTGAAAATGAAACCTTCAATATCAAAGTACGCAAAATCCCTTGAAATTTCCAAGGCGCATGAAGCGACAATTTCTGGTTAGAAAATTGCATAGCTGCCAACTTTTTTTTTCATACCACTTAAATTTAATAGAAAATTCTAGCTAATTCAATCACCGATAGTCAAGCAATTTTAACGCCTAAATAAGTCAAAAATTGCTATTAAATTTTAGTGGTATGAAAAATCCGTACAAGTTGGAAGCTATGAAATTGAGATAAATATTGTTTGCCGTGTAGTTTCATTGGAGACATTGCAATATTTTCCTGCATTAAAAAAAAAAAAAAAATCTATTACAAACTATGTTAAAACTATAAAAAGTTAAAAACAAGCATACAATTGTTTAAAAGATGTTAAAATTTATAATGATGTTATTATACCCTAAGACATCTTTCGAACACACATGCGTTCATTTTCAAAGGAAAAGAGTCACTTTTTTCTCTTGAAAATGAACGCGTGTGGGTTCGAAAGATCTTTCGAGATATAATAACATCTTTATAAATTTTAGCAACCTTTAAGCAGTTTTGTGCTTGTTTTTAACTTTTTATATTAATAACAAGGTGAAAATTCCTTCGCGGCACTAGTTAATACAATGTTTTGATTTTATTATTTTATATGTTAAAATTGTCCACATCCTTCAATAGTGTCTGAATTTAATATTATAGCACAATTAGTATGTTATAAAGCATTATTATTCTATAAATATTTTGTGAATTATCGTTACGTATATAGTTTTTGCATTTCACTAAAATAATGATGGGCGATAAAGTATGCATTCATCATAACAACATACGGGTGTGATGCACATTGCTAATTTCAACATTTTGCTTATTTCTATCTATTGAAAAAAAGTATTGTAATCGAAATTTTTTTCGACTTCCGGTTTTCACGTTTTAGGTATCTAAGATCCCGAAAAACATGTTTATACAAAATGTCTGTCTGTTCCTTAGTCCGTATGTTGACATTGTACCATCAAAAAGTGTACGACGTTATGCATAGAATTGAAATAAATTTTATATGTTTTTGAGTATCACAAGCAGGTACACATTGAATTTGAAAGTATTCCGCCTGAAGGGGGAGCTGTAATAGCGATTCTAGTGTCATTTTCATTATTGTACCATCGAAATGTGTATAAAGTTATGCATAGAACTGAACCATATTTTACATATATGTTTTTGTCTATAGCAAGCAGGTCCTCCTTGAATTTGGAAAAATTCCCCCAGTATACCTGTAATCTCTGTAAGAGCGATTTTTGTGCCATTTGCATTATTGTTTCATCGAAAAGCAAATGAAGTTTTGCATAGAATTCGTCCAAATTTCCTGTATAACTTTTTAGCTATGGCAAAATTGTCCTCCTTGAATATGGAAATATTCCGCAGGAAGGGAACACTATAATAGCGATTTTTGTGTAATTGTCTCGATGTTTCGTAGTTCTGTCGTACATCAGTGGTTCTTACAGCGACGAAAACAGCGGCTAATCGCAAACAGCTGGTGTACAAGAGAATAACGAAAAATATTGATTTTATTAAAGAGTATGATCGGGATTAACACTTTTTTACTCCGATTAACCCTCTGTCTACCAGAAGGGTCCAATGGACCCGACATGTATATTCAAAATATCTATTCAAACCAGAAATTTTCTTCAAAACAAACTAAATGTATAAGTCAGACAATAATAAGTTAAATAAACAAATTAAATAGTTTTAAGTAAAAATTCTGGTGTAGAATGTTTTTATAAAACTTGAGTAAAATTTCCGGTAGTTCTAGGGTTAATTGGCTGAAGCAGAAATTTAAAATGAAATTCAAAGTTAGTTATAATATTAAATCAGGAGTGTCGAACTGGGGCTCGCCTGATACCACTAATTGTTTAACTCTTTCCGGCGCAGAGAAATTCTGTTTATAAACTTATGAAATAATGCACTGACACCAGAAATTATAATTGAATTTATTGTAAAATAAGAACTTGATTATTTTCACGTAAATTATAAATGAAATTTTTTTATTAAATATTCTTGGTGCCGTTTGTCAGTTTTGGAATTAAAATTAGGTGTCCTTTTTTAAGGGCACCGCCCTCGAAAGGGTTATAGGAATAGTCGACTTCTTGAATCTTAGAAATTTGAATATTAGATAAACCAATGATTACTGTAAAATTTGAGTGGTATCTGACTGGCCACAGTTTGACACCACTGTATTAAATTAATAATTTTGAAGTATGAACATTTGTAACTACATTTTGGAATATTAAGATGTAGTAGATAAAAGAACGTTTTGGGATCGGCTCATCCAACTTGTTTTCGAGTGCAGACGAGGCCGATTTGTGCTTCAGAACAACAACGAAAAAATGATTGCACTAGAACCGGACCCAACAGATGTGGTTAAATTTCCAACTATTTTTGGTCATTTTTTTAACAATTTGATATTATTTGTTTCAAAACTTTACATACTTCACAATTTTTCGGTTTATTATGAACAATTACTAAAACAAAATTACTAAACTGTTCAGAATGAACGAGAATGTGCTCTGGTGTGTTAAGAAAAGTACCTGTGAAATCAAATTTGCAACAAATTAAAAATTTAATAAAAAAGAAAAGTGCCCAGCTAAACTGATGGCATTGAGCTCACAGGCTATTCACACAAATTGTATATTATACTCTTATTTTAAAGAATAATGACCCTGAAAAAAATAAGTGAAGGGGTATTAACCACCGTTTCCCCCTTTATACTTAAGCAGTGAAACTCCAAATCTAATCAGGGAAGCTCCTTAACATAATAAACCGGTATACCAAATTTGGAGCAAATCAAATAATCCTGCAAAAAACCCATTTATCTAAATTAAGGGGGTGGACTAGCCCCCTTTATCCTTAACCAATGAAACCCAAAACTAATCAGGGAGGTTTCTTAACATAATAAACCGGTATACAAAATTCGGAGCAAATCGAATAATTCTGCATGAAAAACCTATTTATCTGAATTAAGAGGGGTGGACTAGCCCCCCTTTTCGACCTTTATTCTTAACCAATGAACCCCAAAACTAATCAGAAAAGTTCCTTAACATAATAAACCGGTATAACAATTTCAAAGCAAATCGAATCATTCTGCATGAGAAACCCATTTATCTGAATTAAAGGGGATGAACTAGTCCCCCTTTCCCCCTTTATTCTTAACCAATGAACCTTCAAAACTAATCAGGGAAGTTCCTTAACATAATAAACCGGTATACCAAATTCGGAGCAAATCGAATAATTCTGCATGAAAAACCCATTTATCTAAATTAAGAGGGGTGGACTAACCCCTTTCCCCCCCTTTATCCTTAACCAATGAACACCCAAAACTAATCAAGGAAGTTCCTTAACATAATAAACCGATATACGAAATTCTGAGCAAATCGAATCATTCTGCATGAAAAACCCATTTACCTGAATTAAGTGGAGTGGACTAACCCCCCTTTTCCCCTTAATCCTTAACCAATTAACCCACAAAACTAATCAGGGAAGTTCCTTAACATAATAAACCGGTATACCAAATTCGGAGCAAATCGAATCATTCTGCATGAAAAAACCATTTATCTGAATTAAGGGGGGTGGACTAACCCCCCTTTTCCCCTTTTATCCTTAACCAATGAACTCCCAAAACTAATCCGGGAAGCGCCTTATCACTATGAACCTAGAAAAAAATTTTGAAGCAAATCAGGTGTTTCTACCAAGAGTTATCGCGTTACGTACGTACGTACATATATACGTACATACAGAACGGGCGGGCACATTAGCTCCCAGGCTTTGATAGTCTGTGAGCTGAAAAGTATGCGCAGTAAAAGTGCGCGTTTACCTCGTTTACTTGTCGTTTATATTTCCTAATAAGTTCATTATTATTTATAAGTGTTTACAGTAGCTAGTTACTTATTTATAAAGGGAACATAGTAATCTTTGAACATTTTTTTTTGTGCAAGTATTTTATAATAACTTTTTGACATATTATAATGGAAAATTTATTCAACTAACAAATAGAGCAGTTTTTGTGGTACAATTAGAAAAAAAAAGATGTATACCTATAACCGCCAAAGCGGTCATTTTGATCGATGTGGATTACTATGCTCAACTATTGTTTGCTTTCCATTTTTACTTTCTTCTATCTTTACAAGAAGAAAGTATTGGATTCGTGAAAATATTCGACTTCCGGTTTTCGACGGATTTATACGTTTTATAATGCCCAGAACACGATTTGAGGGTTTTTAGAAAATGTCTGTCTGTGAGTCTGTCTGTCACTCTGTCACTCTGTCACTCTGTCTGTGAGTCTGTATGTGACAAAACTTTTGTGGGCGCTCTATCTCAAGAACTAATGCACGGAATTTCACAAAACTTTGTATTTTGTTAGACCTTGATATAAACTGGACCTGATTAGTTTTTGGTGAAAATCCCTTAACAGGTGGCGCTGCTATGCGGCCTTTTTCACGATTTCTGCATGAGCTATATCTCAAGAACTACTGCACGGATTTTCATAAAACTTCAGATTCAGTTAGTCCAGGATATAGTTTGGTGCTGATTACTTTTTTGTGAAAATCGCCCAACAGGTGGCGCTGCTATGCTGCATTATTCATGATTATCGCAATAGCTCTAACTCAAGAAAAAATGCACGAATATTCATCAAACTTCAGATTTAGTTAGTCCCTGATATAAATTAGTGCTGTTTAATATTTGGTATAAATCGCTCAACAGGTGGCGCTGATGTGCTCATTTTTACGATTTTCGCAAGAGCTGTATCTCAAGAGCTATTGCGCGGATTTTCATCAAACTTCAGATTTAGTTAGTCCTTGACATGGATTGACGTATAAATTAGTGCTGTTTAATTTTTGGTGTAAATCGCTCAACAGGTGGCGCTGCTATGTTGTATTTTTGTGATTTCCGTAATAGCTTTATCTCAAGAAATAACGCTTAGATTTTCAACAAACTTCAGATTCAGGCATACCTTGATATCATTTAGTGCTGTTTATTTTTGGTGTAAATCGCTCAACAGGTGGCGCTGCTATGCTACATTTTTCAGAATTTCCGCTGTAGCTCTATCTCAAGAACTAATGCACGAATTTTCATCAAACTTCAAATTCACATATACTTTGATATGAATTGGTCCTAAATTCATGTAATTTCTTGTACTATTTAAATGATTTAATTGACGTGATTTATATAGAAGAAAGTTTTGTGATGGCCACAACGTACTAGTTTACTCTTAGTATCGTTTATTACTATTATTACCATCATTGGCCATATAATAATATATATTTCATAATTTTATTATATTTTTTTTACATTTTATTATGTTATAATTATATTATACTGATATATATCTATATTATTTAAATTTTTTTATTTAAGAATATTTTTATAGTAAAATATATTTTTCAAGAGAAATCGAAATTGCTAAAAACAAGAATAAAGTTGGTAAAAACAAATATTTATATTTATCCCCTGAGCAATACAATCAGGAATGAGATTTCTGCGTTTTTGCAGACCAGTATTTTGTTAGAAAAAATTATATTTCATTTAATTGGAACTTTTTTACGATTAAACAGAACAACATTTTCTCTAAGAATATACTGGTATGCAAAAACACTGAAATCTCATCCCTGAATACAATATTCAGGGTGTTGAATGGTCAGGGAAAAACACAGTCCAAAAAAAGAGGAAACTACCAGTATTTTCTTCTAGAAAACACTATGAATAATATAAAGGGATTAAAGAACGCGGATTTTTCTTTAACAAAATACTGGTATTTAACACATTTTTTTACTGTGTTTTTCAGAATTGATGACGCTAGACCAAGAAAATTATAAAACACTTGTAGAGGTCATCGTTTCGAACAAGCTTTTGTAGAACACTTCAGTGCCATTTGGTTGATCACGTCGGCGCCAAATTTTTTAGAATTCTGGAATTGAAGTTTCTGGTAAGTGTTTATAACCTGTTTCAAATGTAACTGATGGATGTCGGGAACTTAGAATTAAAACATATTTGTTTTTCTTCCCTTGATAAACTCAACGTAATATCACCTTTGGCAAGAATTTGGCTACTGTACAAAGACTTTTTTTAGATTTTATGGCCTGAGGAATTTTGTTTGTCGTCCACGATTAACTGTGCCAACAATGCTTATTTTCAGTGACGTCAACTCTTCTGTAGGTGTCTGTGAAGTAAAGAAGTTATCTGTGGCAATGTTGTAACCTTTGTTGAAGTATGGTTGCATGAAGTATGGACTGTTGCGACACCTGCTAGATAAACTGTGCATTAAAGTTTACGGCGGTCATTTTGACCGTCTCGGTGGTTCTTGGTATGCTACTGCAATACTTAATAAATTTTGGTTAACTGGAAAATTTATCACTGGCATATTATAGCTTTTCGAATTATAGGAAAAGTCACTGAAACTGAAATTTATACTCTAAATAGAAACAAATTGGTAAGGAATGAAAATTTCGAAACGGTCAAAATCACCGCCTTCGTGGCTCTAGTGTTAAAAGTGTGCTCTATAACTGTAAAAACTAAATCCCGTGAACATGAAATGCAGTGATGGAACAGTGTAGCAGCAGAGAATCAATTGACACCGCAAAATTAGTACAGTAAACTCCCGACTATCCGGCCTAATGTGGCGGAAGAGTAGGCCGGTTAACAAAAAAGCCGGATAGGCCGGAGTTCTATATGTGTGTACTCACTTCCTGCACCCCCACCCTTCCTTATCATATTAAAAACATATGTTACACATTTTAAGATAAATTTTATATATACAGTGTATACAGTTTCAAAATAAGCAAAACATTAGCGTAAAATGTAAGCCTAATTCGTGAAAAAATGAGTAAATCTTATTTTACTATTTATTAATAAATGTTTGCACAAATATGAAAAGTTATGCATAAGATAAAAGAGTCAAAACTTAGTTTTTCGTTTTTGAAAAAGTAGTTGATAGTGATAGATGACTGCTTCTCCCTGTTAGCCCTCTTCCGCGACGCAATGTCCCTCAATGTACAGAAGCAGATAATTTCAGCTGATGTCGCCTTCACCTGCTGACACGTAGTTCCTCCTCCATAGTCACTACAACAACCTACTTTCGTTTATCATCCATTTCGTTAATTTTTAATAAATAAACACGAAGCACACCAAAAGACTACACGAAAGTAACCAGGACAAGTGGAAAATAACGTCCGCACTTGTTCCGTTGCACAACTGACAAAGCAGGTTATCAAGCCTTACACCCCCCCCCCCTCCCTTTCTGTCTGTCTCTGCTATTGCATTCTGAAATTCCTTCTTGTCGCACTTTCCTACGGACGGTAACCTGCCTGTCGCGGCCAGTTGCAACATTCCTCATTTTATTTTACTAGGCTGGATAGTCGGGACTTTACTGTATTCTTATATATAGTGTATTAGTATTCTTCATTTAACATCAAGATAGAATTTCCGAGATTTTTAAAGGCGAAGAATATTATAAAAATTTAATGGTGACAATCACTCAATTGCTGCGCGACTGTTCCATCACTGGAAATGCATTAGATTAGTTTTTCTTTCAAAAGAATCTCATAAATGAAATATTTTCTCATAAGATGTTAACCATTTGCTATAGATCTTAACGGAATTTCAGATACAAAGACCAAATCTGTATGTACTTTTTTTTTTTTTTTTTTTTTTTTTTTTTTTGCAGGAATCTGATGCTAAAATTTTTTGAAAAACTTTTTTGAGAACCATTTTCATGGTTTAACGCTTTATCTACGGCATTATGATCTACTGAAATTTTTTTCATGTAATATTTTTTTTTGAGTTACTACAATGAAAATTAAAGGATAAACATAAAAAAAATACTCACACGTGAGAAATTTAATTAGTTATAGGTAATTAATTAAAGTGGTACTTTAAAGTACCGTCAGTACACTATGACTAAAATATCGTAACAGAAAACCCACAAGGTATTTTAACTGGCACCAGAAAATATTTTTGATTTAATAAATACGTGAAATATAGGCTTTTCTTATTTGCAAATAAATCTTTGGCGAATTCCGTTGCCAATCATTTATTTCAACACTTTAGAATTGAAAATGCTCTGCTCCTGAACGGGTTAAAAAACTATTTTTTTAAAGTTTTGATCTTGTTAGCAGTCCTTTAGTTATGCGACGTCAATATTCCAGGGACAACATGTTCTCTCGCATCTCCACATATACAATATATGAATTTACATATGCCATTTTTAGCACAGCAAAAACGAGCCGGTGCCGCAACTTTTTCGAATTCCTATAAAAAATAACAATGAAACAGAAAAAAAATACCAGGGAAATCATTATTACACTACATTTTAGTAATTGCATTTTAAATCAAATGAAAACAATGGATGACGAAAAGTAACGAATACACGAAAAAAGTAACACAGACGAAAAGTAAACAAGAAGTTTTCTCCAATACCCAGTGTACTGACGGTACTTATAAATACCACCGAGTAATTCAACTGCTAAATCAAATACATACATCGTTCATCTAACATAGCTAGTCATATTGTATTCTAAGATCATAATGAACGCACAAAAAAAATCCAACACTTATCTTATATCTTTTACTGTGTTTGCAGCAATGAAAAGACGAGCGTGGCATTCTGCACAAAATGTCGGCACAAAACACATCGACCGCTTCAAAGATTGCCTCCTTCCTCTCTTATATAACAAACCTAGAACAACTGCTGTCATGTATTCGGATAAAGTGGAGCTAAAAGAGAGATTTTTGCAAAGTACCATTAGAATATTAGTAATATTCACTATGGTATAAAAGTTTAAAGTGAGTGGTACTTATAAGTATCGTCAGTAGATAAAGGGTTAATTGCTTATTGGAGATAAGTGAACCTTTAAGACTTTAGAAATTGTTCTTTCTTTCAGCAAATTTTGTTTTAGGGAAATGGCGTCAGTGCTTGTACTGTGTTAATGGTCCTCTGTATAAGGAGTTCTGATACATTTTTTTCTGTTTCTTTTTTCTTTCGTTATTTTTTTCTTTATTTTACCTTTCTTTTTTCCTTTCTTTTTGAGTACTTCCAATTTTTAAAAGCTTTATTTAAACTTAAACACTTTAAGCTTAAACTTTAACAAAGCCTTCTTTAAACTTTATTAAAACTTTAGTGATCTCAGTGAAATAAAGTGATCTGGAAAAAAAGTGTGAAACATAAAGTTCTTTTGTAAATTTTACTATCTGTAAAGTAAATGGGACACTAAAACTAAATTTTTCACCAATCAGTGACTTTTAGTCAAACAAAATTGATGAAAAACGTTAGGAGTAGCTAAATTGCCGTTATTTTAATCTATCAGTTGACTGAAAAATTTTCATTTTGTTTATAAATAACACTATTTTTTATGATGAACAAATGTACTCTGAAAACAACCGAAAGCATCTGTATAGTGATGATCCCAGCTGTAGAAGATGTATTTATCAGAGAATTCGAGTTTTATTATGCGTATTTCTTTATGAGTAACGCAGAATTTACCTATAAGATGCCGCGAAATGCCGAATCATACATATTTTAAGAGGAATGTCATTTGCGTTCAAAAAAAGGGGAAAAAAGGATAATGCTCAAATGCCGTCATATATATCTTACAACTGAACAAGCAAATAAGAGCTCTTTTTAACACTTTCCAACAAAGTTGAAAAGTGTTTATGCATTCGGTTTGTCTGTCCGTATGGCCGGCTATCCGTCTGGCCGTCTGTCCAAGCTTTAACTACCGTAAATATTCCCTGATTTTCATGCAATTTATAATCCATATTTAGGGTCACCAAACCATGTGTTGTATTGCATATGGAGTATGTTGGATTAATATTTCATTTACAGGGCTATCCAAAAGAATTCGATTAACACTAGAACCGCCGTAGCGGTCATTTTGACCGGTACCAAATAAAAATATTTCGATTATCACCAGAAATTTCTTTCTTAAATAAGTTTAAAATGTATCCCAGAGAAAGAAGTTAAGGGGGGGTAGGATACATTTGAGCATGTCGAAAAAGTAAATAATATTACTATGTTCCAAGCTTCAAAAATTTGTGTAATAAATCAAAAATAAAAATCAAACTTCATTTAAATGTAAAGCTCGTATTTAAATTCATATTTTAAAATATACATATACTTGTAAATTCATAAATACATATTGAAATGATAAGTTTAAAAATATATGATAATAAGAGAAAAAAATCTTGCGCGCATGATAAAATCTGAAAATAGGCATATAATGAGGAAATTTTGGTGAAAATGAATGCATAATAGAGTTACCTTTATACCAAAATCAGAATATTTGTAAAAAATATTGAGTAAATTAAAAAATTAACAAAAAATTAAAAATGTTCACTTTTTGAAAAGTATTTTCAAAGTACAAAAACAGAAAAAAAAAAAAAATTTACATTTTTCTGGTTTTAAGTTGTAGTTAATACAGAAATGAGTATGTGGTAAAAATTTCATTTGACTGCCATGCATAGTTTTTTAGTAACACTGCGCGCAGTATCAAAATTCATCGTTTTGAATAAACGCAACGCAAAGTTTAATTATCCTATGTAGTCTGTAGTCATAATAAAATTGCCATAATTAGTAAATTAACGGGAATTTTTTAATGCGGTTTTTTGCATAGTGTTCAGAAATGATTACGAAATCAAAATATGTATTTAAAAAATATATAAAATTTTGATGGTTTAAAGGTATCCTACCCCTTTAAATAAATTAAATAGTTTCAGATAAAAATTACGGTGTGAGATATTTTTATAACACTTCAGTAAAATTTCCGGCGCTTCTAGCGTTATATTATGGTATATGAGGAAAATCGTTTGCAGAGTATTTTGATGACATTAACCTGTTTCAAATGTATTTAAACTGATATAAATCACTGAATTTCACTACGATCACGTTAGAACATGGCATTCATAGCATTTTTTATTCATTTACAGGAAGACACAAAATAAACCGGTTACATTACTGTCTTTGAGTAATAATTGCTGGAGTTTATGGTTTCAAATTCGGTATGCGTTTTTAAATTAAGATAGCTTTTTACACGTTATCCGTTATATATAATTTCTGTACCTCATATAAAGGGCTGCACAAAAGTGTTCACGTACCATTCTTGTTATTAGAGGAACTAGCTGAAGTGGAATTTTCAATTGAAGTATATGTATTTCTTAAGTGAACAAAATTTTGGCATGCATGTTGTTTGATTCTCTATGAATTTTAGGCCGAACAGATGGCGTAACCTGTTCCACTGTCTCCTTTTCCCCTCTGAATATGTAATGAGTACTGATTTGGTTCCTGTACTTGAATTAGAAATGTAAAAGCAGTTGTATGTGGCTTGCCGCGAGTGTTTTAAAAAGTGAAATGCTGCATGTAATTAATTGTGTGTTATATTAAATAAGTTGGTTTTGGAATAAACAGCTATTATTTAAACTACTAGGGGGCTCTGCCCCCTACGAGCTACGCTCGTCAACCCCCGTTCAGACACCGCAGACTCTAAAAGTACGCTAATTTGATCGGCTTTAAAAAGATTTCGGAAGATTGAATTATAATTTAAAAAACAGTGGCGATCTCCCTATAAACGGATTTCTATTCATTTCTCTTTGACTGGGGAATTTTAAGGCCAAATCCGCTGCGGTATTACTTGATTAACCCGTCGAGCAATTTCGCCAAATTATATAAATCGCCAAAGCACTCGCCAAATTATACAAATTGACATAATTTTTATTTTAAATAACGAAAGAACAAATAAATTAGTGCAACATTAATAAAAATAGAAATAAAACGTTGAAATAAAAATAACTTGATGACGTAGACACGTGTAACTTGCTTAAAGTCAAGTTAATGTGACATTTACGATCAACCATAATTGGCATTTAATCTTATAGTGTGACGAATGATAGATTTTTGGTCGGCGGGATAACTAAGTAGTACCAAAAATACATATGTCAATCGCTGTTTTCGTCTTTGATAAAGTAAAATAAATTAAACATTTCAAAATAAGCTAATATAAAAGGAATTAAGTAAACAGAATCTTTGTCTCCCGGTATTTTTTAACAAAGCGAAAATAAAGTTCTTTTAAATAAGACATTTTAAATTAATCGTTTTTAATCTGACGTAATTTTGACCAAACTATGTTTTCTCTTTTTAATATTCACGTGAAAATACTTGTGTTAGAAATGAAATATTATTTGCGCTTTCCTAACAAATATAGTTGAAATGTATCCTCTCAAAATATCAAATAAATGTCTAGCGCAATTTCTAAATTTAAACCGTTTTGCAATATTATTTTGTGTTCATTTTATGTAATAACTGTAATGTGACGTAAATATGACGTAATTTCTCCTATTTAAGACTTCTAACGCATGTTAATAAATTTATTATTTTACAAATTCATTTCTCTCTTAAAATTCACGTGTAATCATAGTTTTTATGACGTAATTTTTAATAAGTTCCTGCTTTTTGTACATAATTATTTAATTCTAATTCCAAATGTTTTTTTCTGTTTATAATAGTCACGTGTAAATAAATTTTTTATTTATTTACACGTATAAATATTTTTTTTGAAGCAAACATTATTGTTTCCGCTGTTTATACAGTTGGCAACAGTTTAAATTAATATCACTTTCTAAAATCTGTAAAAAATATCTCTAGAAATGCTGAAAATTTAAATCTAAAATAGAAATAAAACCTCAAAAAATTAGTCAAATTAAAAAAAAGAAATAAAGTCTGCACACCAGGAACTTCAAATGTATAAAATGATCTAAAAATGATTAAATTCCCATAAATAGTTTTTGCTCCTATAAAACTTTTTTAGTGGAACGATTTTGTCCAACTTTAGCATTAAATATCTCTTAAAATAATTCTTCGATTTGAAAGCTGTCTGCATCAGCATGTTTATCAAACATTTCTGTATAATACTACCGATTTTCATATTTTTGTATGCAATATTTTTCTTAATATTTACGAAGAAAGACCTCCGGTCACAAAAAATTCAAAACCGGCGGCGGCGGCGGCGGTGACAGTGGTAGTTACTTTTTTTTAGAATAGAGAGATTATACACACCATAGATGTACAGAGGCTAAAATGGAAAGAGTTACATTTGAGGGGGATTTAAACTAGATATATTCAAGTCTAAAGGAAGTGAGGATAGATAGTTTATTGAGTTGAATAATTGAAGAAAGATCAGATCACATGTAGTTAATAGATTCAAATCTGTAAATCATATACAGGGCTGCTGAAACAATTCAGATAATTTTCCGATTGTAGATGGGAACAACTGAAATTGGGTTTTCAAATGTGTGATGCGTTTCCATAGGGTTGAATTAGACTCAATATTATAATTTTTTAAACGGTGTAGTTTTGTTACACTATTCTGAATATGTTGTAAAGTGTTTCATAATCTATGCTGAACGCATGATTTTTCCTGTCTTGTTATATATAATAACAAAATTATGTATAATAAAAAATGTACTAAGAAATCAAGCATACATTTTTTTAAGAGGGTGAAGGATAAAGATGGTGTATTGTGTGATTTCAAAAGTTCGTGCCCGATTACCGGTGTTTCAGCACATGGCGGATTTTTTATTTAGAAATATTAAATTTACACCAGAAATTTTGAATAGCAATTTTCTTTTAAATTATTTATGGAATATCTAACATTTATAAAAGAAAAATAACGATTAAAACTTACTGCTGAGAATTCAGAATGCCTAAATAAAAAAATCAGAGATATGCTGCAACACTGCCTATATACGAAACACCGAGTTTCGTAGTGTACAAAAGTCGTTTTAAATAGAGAATGGCAGTCCAATTGCATAGCTGCCAACTCTTCAGCTCTTTTGAACCACAAAAATTTAATAGAAATTTTTGCTTTTTTTAACCCTTACCGGCGCGGAGTAATTCTGTTTATAAACTGATGGACTGACACCAGAATTTATAAACGTATTTATTGGAAAATATGAACTTGCTTATTTTCATGTACATTATAATAGGAAAATTTTAGTTAAATATTCTTGGTGCCGTTTGTCAGATTTGGAATTAAAATTAGGTGTCCTTTTTTAAGGACACCGCACCGGTAAGGGTTAATCGGCAGATAACGACGATTTAAAAATGTAAAATTTACTATAAAAGGTTTTTGGTACAAAAAAGTGTAAGATGTTGGCAGCTATGGAAATGTCGATATTTAGTCTTTCAGCAATCTCTTAAATCCGTGGGTTACTAAATCACGGGTTAAGTTGTTATCAATGCCAGACGTTCACCCATAGCGACTTTTATCTTTTAGAGAAATCACCAATTCGAAACTGTCAAAACCACATTTTTACTGTCGTAAGAGCGGGAGACGATCCAAATAAACGTCTTGAATGTTATTTTTAGCACGTCGAACACTCACTCCTTTTTGAAACTCATATAACATCACATGACGAAAATGTAACTTTTCATTTTCCGTTTTGAATGTTAGCCTTGCACACAAATAAATTTTAAAAACTTTTTTCTAAATTTTACCTTTACTTACGACCAGGGCCTGACTACCAACGGGGATCAATTACACCAATAAATTTTAACTCAAATGTTCGCCTTATCAAAGCATCGTCTTCATGGAAATTTTCTGTCATGAATAAAGGAAAAAAATTCTGTTTCTTTTTACTGGTGGGAATGTGCCCCGTTGGTAGTCAGGCTCTGCTCACGACACATGCAGATAAATCTCAGTTAATAATATCCCCGAAAGCATTTTTAATTTGCAGAAAATTTGCAGAAGTCTTGCTTTGAAAACCTGCAAAGGTGCAGCAAGCTCAGCATGGCAAGACTGAAAGTTCATAACAAGACTGCAGCAAGATAACGCAAACGCCGAAGCCAACACGCTTTGAACTTGCAGCTAACTTGTCGTGCAAGTTAAATTCATGCTGTGTCAAACTTATTGAAAATTAACGGCAAACAAGTAATCAAAAATACATCAAACGTACTGAAAAGTAGTAATATTTCCATGCCCCACTATCTGTTTACAACTACTTCACTATAAGCTTAACCCCTTCGGAGGAGTCAATAGACCTAATCAGGTCTATTATTCAAACACATCGTCAGAAGGTCCATGCATTTTCATCACCATAAACAAAATTAAGGTAATATTTGCACTTGCTTTCAATACGAGCCTTCTTTGGTATTTCAAAAGTATAGCGTTTAGAAAAAGCGGTCCCAACCGAATAAAATTTCTTCAATTTCTGCGTATGTGCTGATTGTCTATTCTCTCAACAGAAGGATTTTTTGCTTTCGTCACTTTCGTGAATTAATGACAGTCTTGCCATCAGTTACACAACAAACTACTCGTGCAAGTAGGGATTGGTATACCTTGCGGGAAATTTGCAGCGAATTTGTCACGGCAAAATAATGTCAGAGAAAATCAAACTTGCTGCTAATGTTCATGCTATCTGGGATATGGTTATAAAAGAAACATCAGCACAGTCAAAATTGAAAGCCACTACCCTCTATGAAATCGCGCAAGAACTTTTGCAATCACTCTATATTTATCAGAAAGATTTCAATCTCTTAAATTAGGAATTTCTCTATCAATGATCCAGATTTCCATTATAATAAATTATCAAAGCTTTGTTGACCTATATATTTGAATAGGAATGTTATTTGAGCTGTGAAAAAAGGATCAATATTGACAGGTATAGCTAAAAAGCCGTCATTGATATCTTACAGCTGAATAAATAAATATACCCCATTTTAACACTTTCCAACAAAGTTGAAAATTATTTATGACTTCGGTTTGTCTGTCCGTCTGACCGTCTGTCCACGCTCTAACTCTCGTAAATATGATCGGATCGTTCTGAAATTTTTGGATTTTAGTGACCTCTACCATAGCATGTTCCCTATTTCAAATGAAGTTTGTAGCATGTTTAGTTCAATTACAGCGACAGTCAAAAGTTTTCCTTTACATTACGATCAAGGGGAAAAAATCGTTTCAAAGGATTTTTAATGGTGTTACTTCTTTCAAACATAGTAAAATTGATATTCATTTATGAAGTCCACTAAAATATGCGTTCCATTGAATATGCGATGCAAAGAATATTTATTGTCCATTTACAGGGCCACACAAAAGAATTCCGTTCATAATGGTACAGGGGTTATTGTTTGCGGCGTATTTGAAAAGATTTCAGATACTATATTGTATCTGAATTACTGTATATTAGTAATAACTGCTCGAAATGCATTGCTTTTTTCACTATATTTATGCATACTATAAAGTGCGTATAAATGCTATAGTTCATATACAGGGCTACAGAAATGAATTCGTAAAGGGTACTGAGTATCAGCATAAATTGCTTAAAGGTGGTTTTTAAAGGAGTTATGCATTTTTACGCTGAACTGAATTTAGTTTACAAAGAAATAGTTGTAGAATATAGATAAAATGATATACAGGGCCACGCTAAGAGTTGAATACATAGCCGTCTATGGGTAATAATTTCTGGAAATGCAATTTCAGTAGTTTTGAAAGTGTTTTAGTTTGAATTAAATTTTAGCTAAATAGTGATGTAATAAATGTATTAGGTAAACTACAGGGCTGTACAAAAGTATTCAAGTATGTTTCCATCTATTACTATAAATTGCTGAAAGATGAATTTCAACCTGTTATGCATTTTCTTGCCAAACTAAATTTTTGAATTACATAGTATATATATCAACCTACAGATCAAATACAGGGCTGTTCAAAAGAATTGGAATACATATTTGGCTATGGACGGTAACTACTGAAATCAGTTTTTCAAATGTTTAATGTGTTTTATAAAATGTTTACTTAGTTATCTTATTTATCTTATTTTCCTAAATAACGAAGCTTTGTTAAAGCATTCAGGAAGTGTTGTAAAGTGTTTCATAATCAATGATTAACGCATGATTTTTCTTTCTTGTTTTAATATATAAAATAGCACTACATTTTATGATAAAAAATATGTACTCTGATATCGAAAAGGGAATGTTTTGAAGGATGATCCACATTGCAGAAGATGTATGTATCATAAAGAATTCGAATATATTTTGAATATATATTTTTTATAAAGGAAATATATTTTTTTTATCATTCGCTGTAAAAAAAAGACCAATAATGATAGTTATAGCTAAAAAGCCATCATTGGTATCTTACAGATGAATTAACAAATATACATTTTTATAAATATAAAATATCTCTACTTTTTATGATAAAAAATATGTACTCTGAAATCAAAGAAGGAATCTTTTGAAGGAGGATCAACAGTGTAGAAGATGTATTTATCATAAAGAATTTGAGCTGTTGTGAAATATATTTCTTTATCAATGCTCTAGATTTTCTCTATAAGAGACCGCCCATGGCATTATTTATCTACCTTTGAGGGGAAATATTGTCTGCGCTGCAGACAAACAAAATCGATGAATAATGACAGAGATATCTAAAATTCCGTTATTTATATCTCACAGTTCAATGGAAATAGAGATAATTATTTTATATAAAAGAACGCTGTTTTTTATCATAAAAATATGTATTCCGAATATACTTCGAACAATAAAAATTTATTGATATATTGAAGATAAAAATATACTGGGTATTAAATAAAATCTGGAATAAAAATTGAAAAGGATTAGAGCAGCACAATAGAAAATACATTTTTAAAACAGCAAACGAAGTTCCATACTGCGCAAACGCCTTATAATTTCTAACGAGTTTGGCATCTCCATTTCAAATTAGAAAACTTCGCATTATTTAAACTAAAAATAAATAGTATTTTTCGCTACTAAATAAGTAAATATAGAAAAAAATATATAGAAGTTTTTTATTTTGATATTGAAGTAGATCTTTACACACCATGATACAGTTACAGTATCGAGAAGTATATGGTGTGGAAATCAACATGTACCAAAGTAAAGAATTATCAAGATTAATACTTAAATTCGACAGCATATTTAGATTTGCTTTTAGATTTTACCTTAGGTTATGAAATGGTAAGATATTAGGTTAAGTAGATTACCAAATATGGAGGTTTCAAGCTTAAAACTCATAATATTAAATTATAATTGATAATTAAAAAACAGATTAAAATAGGGACAGTTTTTCATACATAACTTTATATTTAAGGCTAAATCAAACAAGAGAAATTGGCAATATGAATCTCGATGTTCGATTTGCATATTAGAATAATCTAGAAATAGATAGATCTCTATCGATAATTCATAGGTTACAATTTATTTATTTTTTTTTGAAAAAATATTAATTGAATAGAATTACTCTAAATACACTATTAATATATTACACGAATTGTTCCGCTATAAAGTTGGAGGAAAAAATATAAGCATGATTCTAATACATTTCTGTTTCCAATTTCAATTTATATTTTCTAATTTCAAATTCTACGTATTAATTCAAATTCAATCGCAAAGAGTTATCAGAGACCAAATAAATCTCAAGAGAAGAAGAAAGTCAATAAATCATGGCGGTTAATATCGCCTAGAAAACGAAACAAAGTTATGCTTACACTTCCTAATAACTTCTAACCGAAAAAAATTAACTTTACTCATAAACATTCATTTAACCCATTAACCCTTTATCTACTGACGGTACTTATAAGTACCACTCATTTTAAACTTTTATACCATAGTGAATATTACAAATATTCTAATGGTACTCTGCAAAAACCCTCTTTTAACTCCACTTTATCCCAATACATGGCAGCAGTTCTAGGTTTATTATTTTAGAGAGGAAAGAGCCTATCTTTGAAGCAGTCGATGTGTTTAGTGCCTATATTGTGTACAGTTTGCCACGCTCGTCTTTTCATTACTGGAAAAACAGTCAAGGATATAAGATAAGTGTTGAATTTTTTTACGTGTTTATTATGATCTTATAATGCAATTTAACTAGCTATTTTAGGTGAACGGTGTGTGTATTTGATTTAACAGATGAATTACTCGGTGGTACTTATAAGTACCGTCAGTACATTGGGTGTTGGAGAAAAACTTCTTTTTTACTTTTCGTCTATGTAGTTAGTCATCGTTTTCATCTGCTTTTAAATGTAATTGCAAAAATGTAGTGTAGTAATGGTTTCCCTGGTATTTCTTTTCTGCTTCATTGTTATTTTTTTAATAAGAAATTGAAAAAGTTGTGGCACCGGCTCGTTTTTGGTATACTAGAAATGGCATATGTAAATTCATATATTGCATATGTGGAGATGCGAGAGAACATGTTGTCCCTGGAATACTGCCGTTGCATAACTAAAGAACAGTTAACAAGATCGAAACCTAAAGAAAAAAAATTGTAGCCCACACGGCCAAAGCATTTTCAGTTCTAAATTGTTGAAATTCGAAAATATTTTCTGGTGCCAGTTGAAATACCTTGTGGGTTTTCTGTTACGATATTTTAGTCATAGTATACTGACGGTACTTTAAAGTACCACTTAAATTAATTACCTCTGAATAATTAAATTTCTGACGCATGAGTATTTTTTTTATTTATCCTTTAATTTTCATTGTAATAACTGGAAAAAATTATTACATTAAAAAAATTGCAGTAGATCATAATGCCGTAGATAAAGGGTTAACCGCCAACTCTATAAAGTTGTAATTTTTAACTTTTTAGCTGAACGTCGTTTGCCACCACAAACTCTGAAAGATAATTTTCGCTTTATATAATCTTAAAATTTTATGTCTTTAAGTACGGCCAATTTTTTAATTGAAAAATTGTGGTGGGTATCAAAATAACATAAATATGTACCTTTATTTTGACTGTTGCGTGAACGCAACACCAGCGGGTAATGTGTTAAAATAAGTTTTAAAGTATTACATGTTCTCAGGGCTGCTACTGGCGACTATTTTTTAATTATATTTTGAACCACTTTTACAAAACAATTTTTTTAAATACACTTTTCTAACATATACAAGGGAAATATACTACACAATTTATTTTAAAGATAGTGGTGCGCTTAGAATACAAAAATGGTCACCGGTGGCGGTCCTGTGTTTCTCATTAACAATAAACCGTTTGGAGTCTCAGTATTAAGTAACAGTAAACGAAGTTTGAATGTAGGGGGTATCAATTATGATGAATATACAGCAGCGTGTCACTCTTGCACTGCAGTAATAGAAAAAAAATACTTTAATGTGTTTAAATCTCGTGTAATTCCTTTTGCAGGAATGAGATTTCCGCGTTTTTGCTGACCAGTATTTTGTTAGAGAAAATTATATTTCATTTAATTGGAACTTTTTTACGATTTAACAGAACAAAATTTTCTCTAAGAATATACTGGTATGCAAAAACGCGGAAATCTCATCCCTGCTTTTGACCCTATTTACGAATTAGACAATTAAGCGACAATGCAAAAAATTTACCTGTAACAAAAAACTAAGAAACTAAGTAAATAAATCTTATTTAAACCCGGAGGACGCGCGCCGGTCCTGATAGACCCGGAGTGCGTACGGTTTTTACAAATGCTTTTTACGGTGCGTACGGTTATTGGCGACAAAACAAAACCCATTCATACCCTGGGTTTGCGCGCGTTCTCCCGCGTTAATACAGTGCTCAGCAAAAGTTTAGACAACGATCGATTATGCTTCTGTACTGGGAAGTATCTAACAAATTGTTGTAGTTCAACTGACATATATTACTGGGGGCTTATCTTTCATACACAAACAATAAATTCTAATTTATACACTTTACATAATATATGATGACAAAAAAAAAAAAATAAATAAATAAAAAATAACATTGTGGCAAAAGTATAGTGAATTTTCTGTTAACAGAAAAATATCAATTCGAACTGTACCTACATTGTCTGCTATTAATGCAAAAATCTCACTTCACATCGAAGAAACTAAATCCCGCATCACTTGGGGGTCTATTTCGTACCAAACACGTTCAACAGCAGATCGAAGTTAATTTACAGAGGAGTATTGTCAAAAAATTGCATAAACCGTATGAGATATGATGGCTTAAATGTTTTCGATTGGGTTCCGTTCAGGGCTACACGCGGGCCAGTCGAGAACAGTGATATTTTGAGAGATAAACCAATTTTTTTTTATTTGCATGTAACACCAATAGACGCATTATCTTGCGAAAATACATACTTTGGAAGTGCTAAAAGTTCATGAAATGTCTGTAAATTATTTTCCGATGTATGTATGTAGTCTTACGCTGCTTGGCGACCATTGAGAAACTCCAGAAATACTTGAGAATTAAAACAAAGTAAGGCCCAAATCATTAACGAGGGCGGTCGAGGGCGGTGTCCTTAAAAAAGAACCTAATTTTAATTCAAAATTTGGCAGACGGCACCAAGAATATTTAATTAAAATGTTCCATTTATAATGTATGTGAGAATAAGCAAGTTCGTATTTTCTAATAAATTCGTTTATAAATTCTTGTTTCAGACCATTATTTCATCAGTTTTATAAACAGAGTTACTCCGCGACGGAAAGGGGTCAATTTGTTCTGAGATTTCAAGGCTGGTTGTTTTATCATTTTCATGTAAACTAATGTACATCTTTCTATAAATTCATCTACGAAAGTAGCCGTTTACACAGAAAGCTCTGACTCACTTTTAATGCGATTAGCAGTCATCATTTGTCTAGATGCCAGTTTAAGGATCCTTCTGTAATCTCGTTTTCTGGCTACACGAGGTCTTCCAGATTTATGTTTTGCTTTGAAAGAGTCACCCTTAGACAGACTTCTTTGGCCGATTCAAAGTAGCTGAAATTTATGAAATAGTCTTCACTTTCGATTTCAGCTTCCATGCTTTAATTACTTCATCTGACTGAAAATTTATAGCTCGCGGCATCTTCACTAACCTATACTATCGCGAGGTGCACTTAAATACTTCATGCATGTGACGTCATAAGTTTGAAATTTGCGTTTTTCCGTGAACAGTTGGCAAAAAATCACAAAAGTGTCTAAACTTTTGCAATATGCAAATTTCACTTTTTTCAGTTTAATTAAATAATTAAATAATATCCTATATTAAAACCGTTATGTCTGTCCTAAAACGTTTAAAATATATTTAAAAATCAGTACAGCCATTTGTATAACCCAAGTGACGGTATTTTTTATTTAAAGTTTAAAAATCACCAGTGTCTAAGCTTTTGCTGAGGACTGTATGGTTGTATGGGGTTTTATGGCGCAAAGTCCCAGTAGGGACATGCTGCGCCAATGAGGACTGTATGAGTCAGAAAATACAATGTATGTCTTATTTTCATTTTCATTTTTTTTAAATAAAATTATAAAAGGAAAATGCCAAACAATTAAAGAAACCACATATAAAATTTGATTCTACAAAGACATTGATTGTGAAATATCTATCTTGAGTATATTATTTGTATGCATAAAACATTTTAGATGTATTTGAAGTTTCTCAATTCCTTGAGCATACCCTTATTCATAGGACATCGTAAATTAACTCCTGATGTAAGTCGAACAAGTTAAACGACATTGGTAAATAAAACTGTAACAATTAGCTCTTTCGATGGTAAACATGAAAGTTTATTCGATTTTATTTTTCATAATATTTCAACTGTTAATTATCTGTTCAATATTATATATTAAATATATAATGATGATAATAACATATATTTCAATGTAGCTGTTAAACAGAATTATTTTGTTTGCTGAATTTGGCTATTTTTTTACATTTTTGTTCACGTTCTTAATTTTTTGTGTATTTATTCTGTGCAGACCAAATGAAGATATCATGTTGTATTATATATATATATATTTATGTTAGGGGTAAACTAATTTATAAAACATTAACATAAAATTGATACTTCAGATCTCCATACAGGGGGATCAGAAAATGGGTATATATTTGAAAAATTAATAATTCACGGAATAGTGTAGGTAGCGAGGTAAATTAAATAAATTCCACGTATGTAAAAAAATAAATAAATAAATATAAAAAGATTCATAAAATAAATTTTCTAAATTCGATTTGAGAGGCTGTTGAACCAGATTAAATTAACTCACATATCACTACAGATAAGTGGAGCTTGATATCCTCTGTTCATATAAAAATGCTTTTTTTTTTTTTTTTTTTTTTTTTTTTTTTTTTTTTTTTTTTTTTTTTTTTTTAAACAGTAAAACCGCCATTAGGGGTCATTTTGACCCCTTTCCAAATTGATAATTGTCGATTCACACTAGAAATTTCTTCATAAGATATGTTAAAGGCAGGGGCAAAGCGATATAAGTAAGAGTCCTATCTTAAATGGGAGAAATAACCGCAAGATTAAAAGCGAGGTCACATCAATCAAGGTCATGCGCCACGTAGCGGATGGAGTGTGAACTACAGGTAGATACCTAACTGTTTTCTTACTCACACCACTAAAATTGTAAAGTTTTTTCACCTTGATTACTGAAGTGCCTTTGATAAGGTGAAGGAAACTTCTTGGTGTCAAGTGCATCTGGGTGCCCCTCTCGCTGTGCCGTTATTTTGCAATAAATGTGTTAATTAAATGAGTGACTAAAGATTTAGGAAATACGAACCACGCTAAAAGCCCGCGTATGTGAATTATCACTCCGTCCACAAGGTGGCGCAACTGTGATAATTTACGCCTGATTCCAGCATTAAGTTTGTTCGCTTACTTCTAACGCTTTGGGCAGGAGTGTCCAACTGTGGTCCTCCGGATACCACTAAAATTTTAAAGAAATAGTCGACAAGTTGTATCGCAGCAATTCGACGATTAGATAAGGCCAAGTTAACCGTAAAATTTTAGTGGTATCCGGCGGGCCACAGTTGAACACCCCTGTGCTCAAGGTATGAAGCACAAAATTTGGCTAATTAAATAAGTTAAACCGTTTTAAATAAAAATTCTGGTGCGGAACATTTTTTTTTAATAACTTGAGTAAAATAGCCGGCGCACGGTGTGTGATTTACTTCTAGCAGGCCAAAATTATGTTTGGCGTCAATATATCCGCATCGCCGTGAAACTGAAAAATGTTATTGACATAGCTGCCAACCTTCCACTAACCTTCCATAATGCCTGGGTTAATTTGACCCATGTTAACCATATTTCGAACCAGAATTTTTTTTTTTCATCAATGCTTATTTATTTAATTCCAGGTTTCTGCGTGGAACATATATAATTTCATGTCTTAAAAAAAAAATCTGGTTCGAAACGTATTAAACCATGGTCAAATTAACGCAAGTATTACGGAAGATTAGTTTGAGGTTGGCACCTATGTATTGATATTCACTATTGAATGTAAGGTATTGCAAAATGTAGCTTGTAGTAGCCATAATTTCGTCACAGAGACGTTCAAAAGTATTTCATTACACTACGGCCTATAGGAAAAAATCGTTTGCGGTGATTTTTAATGATGTTTCATAATTTCAATCACTTTCAAATATATATATATACAATCTATGGCCTGAAAGTTCGATAAATGAATTTTTATTTCAAATACAGTATTGTGCAGCATCCAATACAATTTACTGCCCTTTAAAATAATCTCCATGGATGGTAGTGCACTGTTGGAAACGAGTATATAAGTCCTGGTAACTCCTGTAAAAGAGTTCTTTCGAAATAGTTTTCAGCTCGGTCGTCAGGTTGCGTTGAATGTCGGTGATGTCCGTGAATCTCTTTCCTTTCAGGGCTGACTTCAATCTGGGGAAGAGGAAGAAGTCTGCAGGTGCCAAATTAGGTGAATAAGTGGGAGTTTATCAAGTGTCACAACTCCATTTGCGGTCAGAAACTGCCGTACAGCCAAGGCGGTGTGTGACCGGGCATTATCGTGGAGAAGAGTCCAGGAGCCTTGCGTGGCGTACTCAGGGCGAACGCGACGGATCCATTGCAGTAAACGCTTCAGAACATCGGCGTAGGCAATAGCATTCAACCTGGTACTCTCAGGGAGCAATCCCTTGTGAATGAGACCATTAGAGTCAAAGAATGCGAAAAGTATTGTCTTTATGCGCGATTTTTCTGACCGTACCTAGTTTTTTTTTTTTTTATGCGACGACGGACTCCGCCGTGACGGCCGAGCTGAAAGCCATTCCGAAAGAACTGTTTTACAGGAGTTTCCAGGACTTATATACTAGTTCCCAACAGTGCATTACCATCCATGGAGATTATTTTGAACGACAGTAAATTTTATTTGATGCTGTACAATACTGTATTTGAAATAAAAATTCATTCACCGAACTTTCTGGCTACAGGTTGTATATCTATGAAGTGCACTAAAAGATAATTGCTATAGAATATAGTATGGATAGCATTTATCGGTAATTTACAGGGACACTAAACAGAATTATGTTACATTACGGTCTAAAGGGAAAAAATGTTTGTGGTGTATTTTGTTTATGCAACACTATTTCAAAAGTATTTGAATTGACATATATATCCGAGGTACTCCATAATATGCTTGCTATTGAATATTATGTACCATTCATCTTTCATATACAGGGGCACACAAAATAAATCAGTATATTTTTCACTGTATGAACAATAATTGATGGAAGTGCGTTTTCAGTTATGGGACACTTTTTTTTAATTATAAAAATTGCATACTTTTTAGTGTCTATAAATTCTATAAATAATATACAGGACTGCAAAAATCATCTGAAGTACATTTCCGTTTATTAACGGAAATTGCTGACGAGGAATTTTCAACTGTGCTATGCGTTCACTAACTGTTGTAAATTTTAGCATATTGCGAATTATATGAAAAATCTATAGTTCATATACAGGGATATACAAAATTTTCAGCAATTTTTTTTCGAATTTGGTTGAAATTGTGTTTTTAAACGTGTTATATGTTTTACAAATTATTACTTAGACATCGTTTTTCACGTTATTAAGCTATGGAGTTTTATTATAGTAGTCCGAATGCGCTGCAAAATGTTTCATAATCTGATTGACGCAATATTTTGCGTTCTCTTGATAATTTCAATTATACTTCCTTAATGGTACGGAAGCTAATGTGATAAAACTATTTTTGTATTATTATAAGAAATCCTAAAATTTATTTTTCTAAAATTTAAAATGCGTGGCAAACATCGACAGCTTTAATGAAAATTGCTGCGCTGTATATTCTGTTGTATATTTATGTTTATCTCTGCACAGAGGAACTTTATGTAACGAATGGGAATCATAAGATATCATGAGAAAATACCTACACTATGTTTTGCATTGTATCAAATCTGAATTTGGAGAATGTTTTTGGATCAATTTTTTAACCACTCGAAATTTGCAGCCAAGTAATATATTTTAAATCATTTTATCCTGAGATATCTACATACAACTTCAAATTTTTGTCCAAATTTGGTCATAAATTTAAACATTTCGCTCTTGAAAAACTTCAAACAAACAAAAAAAAAACAAATATGAAATAACATCTGATATGCGCAAACCTTATGCACATAAATCCGATAAAATAAAGTCCATATTTTGATTAGAAACGTCCATAATCGAGCAGTATATTTTATTCCGATTCAAATAACAGATTAAAAAATTATACTCAAATTGATTGATTCATTCCCAACTAAGAATCCCCAACTTTGTGCTAGTCTATGGACCATACAATTATATTTATATCAAAACCAATAGCAGGGTGCAATGCCCTAACTATTGAGCTATAACACGCAAACAATAAATTACGCTAGGATAAATTTTTTAAAATCGACTATTGGCTAGCTAGAATCGATAAATCACCCACCGTGCTGCGGTCCTTGTGGTAATTTGTAATCTAACAAAATATAATAAATATAAAACAACTATTGCAATTTTGATAAATTAATTTTCACCTGTGCTCCGTAACCAAGGAAGCACAGATCTTTCCTCTAGTTATTTAAAAATATAATTTCCGTAATTTTAGAAAACAGATTGTATAATACCGTCAATCAATAAAAAGTGATTTTATTTCCCTGAAATATCCCGACGCTGAAAACTCTTATACTATACTCCCAGATATGACAGTTAGTTTAAATATTTATTATTAAAAAAATGTAAACCGTCTTATCGAATTCCCAATACGTCAGTTTCTATTTTAAAGTAATTTCGGGAAAATGCATTCACTTAACAGTTGAAATTGATTTTTCAAGAAGGTAATACGAAATTGAAACAAATATTTCAAAATCATTGCATAGTTAATATTACCTGAATCATTAAAGTAGAAACCCTACTTTTATACCTTATTTACCTGACTAGGAGTGGATTTCAAAATAACGACATTTATGTATTTACATATTTTAAACATATCTCTTTGGATTTTCTATATTTATCATCAGAGAACAAACTTTTGAAATTAATAGCTGGAATTTAATATGCTGCGGGCTATGATTATTAAAATTCATGCTATAACTTGTTTAAAACTATTTGTAATGATACCGAATTTAAAATTTGATTTAAAATTACTGCTATTTCTTTCTGAAAACAACAAAATTTATCATAGTGGATAAATATTCCAATGGCAATAAAGGTATATCATGCATTTCATCTAAATATACACTGACTGGAAATTATGAAATATAAATGGAACCCTAAATCCGTAATCTTTTCACATTAATATTTACATGCTTTGGGATACATACGAAAGAAAAAAATTAAACATATCAGAAATCCATTGGTAATATATAACTTTGAAACAGTAGTAACTATTTTTATTTAAAAAAATCAGACTGCATTCAAAAATAGAATATCAAAAGTTTAAAGTAACAACTGACATCTGACATCTTGAAGAAATTAGCGGTTCACGATTGAAAAAGTAGTTATGTACATAGGTAAGGTTTCAATCATTTGAAGCATATCGTTAGTTACTTTGAAACATAAAGTCCGCGGTGTCGCATGACTGGCTTTTCGCGGGAACTACATACATGACTGCCATATTGCTATTGATTGTTACCACTATATTTTTTAAGAAATTTTCGCCTTATTTAATAACAAAACACTCTTTTTTAAATATGGTAAATATTACTGTTAAAGTAAGGCTTGCAAAAAACGATATTTACACTACTGGCCATTAAAATTGCTACACCAGGAAGTTAGTTTGAACTTCGTTTTTAATGTTTTAACCAGTTTTTTTTGGTTATTTAAAATATCATTTCTTATTACAGAAATATGCATATTTATTTACAAAAAATAACTATTGTTGGATACTATTTAAGTAATATAACTTCATTTAAAAATAATTTAAAATAAATAATTAATGTTAGTTATGCAGAAAACTCGAATCATATGTAATTTAACCCTTTCCGGCGCAGGCCACTTCCATTGCTAAAATGATTACATGAATGAATGACACCGGAATTTGCGACCAATTTATTTGGAGATAAGAAATATCTTTATACGCATGCATAACGAACGGATAATACCTGTATCAAAATTCGGTGCCATTGTGTCTATTTTGGGAATCAAGTCGGGTGTTCCATATAACGGAACGCTGTATGTATAGTAAAATACACAGTAGCTTAAAAAAAAAAAAAAAAAAAAAAAAAAAAAAAAAAAAAAAAAAAAAAGTTACGTAGTAAGAGATTTAACCCTTTCCGGCGCGGAGTAAGTCTGTTTGTAAAATGATGAAACGATGGACTGACACCAAAATTTACAAACGAATTTATTAGAAAATAAAAACTTACTTATTTTCCCGTACTTTATAAAATGAAAATTTTAATTAAATATTATTGGTGTCATTTGTCACTTTTCGAATTAAAATTAGTCCTTTTTAGGTTTTCGTTCATCTGACGAAACCCTATTCGTCTCACTCCTCTGTCTGTCTGTCCGTCCGTCCGTCTGTCACAGAGCACGTTCTCAGAAACTATATAAGTTGGAGACTTGAAATTTCGCATACTTAAAGCTGAACACCTCGCATCAATTGACAAATCACAAAATTTTGAAAAAGTCGTAATTAACGGACGTTATTAATTAAAAGACCCCAATTGCAAGATCGGAAAGCCTTTCATAATTCAACAAAAGTATGGAGTTTTTTTATCAAATTACATAAACGATCTCTTCTACAGATTAGAAAAAGGTGTGATTTTAACGGCAGATAAGGATTGGCGGTTTCTTTAAGGCGCAATTACTTTTTTTTTTTCTACGCATAACAGAAATTCGAAATTAGTACCACAAGACGGGCAAAAAAAATCAGCTTTCAGAAATTCTAAAAATTATCTCGATCGTGCCATAATAACTCGAAAATTCGTCAAAAATCGAGAAAAAAATCTTTTAATTTCCTTCATTTGTGAAGGTGACAGATATCTGATGACAATGAATTTTCGACCTTTACACAAGATAATATAAAACAAGTGTGTCTTGTGGTCAGAAACAAACAGAATTTTTATACAGGACCATTTTTTTTTCATAAATATCGATTTTTGACTTACGATTTTTACGTAATACGACGTAAAATTTCATTCTGTATCATAATATGTCTTTATTTTTTTTTCAACAACCGGAAGCGAAGATAATTTATTTTCTGGTAATTAATTCCTGGTTTGCATTTTTTGCACAGCAGGCCACGTGACAGGAAAGAAGAAGAGATATTTTTATACTAGGATTTGATAATGGAAGTACAATAATTTTTAACTATTGATTTTATAAATTTGGCTATTTCGCATCCGGATGTTATTTCATACGCTGATTCATAAAATCTAAATGTAAAAAAATTCGGACAGCAGCTTTCCGATTTTTGAAAAAAAACGATTTTTAAACTTTTAAAAGAGTTGCTTTTCACACAATTGACAGGAGTTCGTTAAAATTAGGAAAACTAAAGAACAGATCGCTTTTAAAGCACTGTTTAAAACGGTGTCACATTTTTATAAATACAGCAGAAATTTTGCTTATTCGATATAAGAAATTCATAAGTGTTGATACCACTGTTTTCAAATAGTAATTTCAGCAAGTATCTTCTATTCTTGCTTAAGAATATTTTAAAAATGAAATGTTCTCTACCGTTTTGCGTGCGGTTTTTTGACGGCGTGATGAGATAAATATTACTTACTCAATGCAAAAAAATTCATAAGTGTTGATACCACGATTTTAGAATAGTAATTTAGTAAATATCTTAAATTGGTGTTTAAGGCCCTACTTCAGTCAGGCGAAAAGACCCGTTCGCTAATGCTATTCCTATGGGAGAAATTTATAAAGATATCTCGGTTGCATTTCAATATTTTTAGATGATTTTTTTTTGCAGTGGCTAGCTGAGGTCGATCTGTAAAAAGGCCGTTTTTTACTTTTTCGATTTTCATTGGAGATTTTTTTCAAGAGGATGCTTTCATTTTAGGAACCGGTTCTGAAAATGAAAGTGTCCTGATTAAAAATACCTGTAAACGAAATTGAAAAAGTAGAAAACGGCCTGCATACAGATCGACCTCAGCTAGCCACTGCAAAAAAACCATCTAAAAATATTGAAATGCGACCGAGATATCTTTATAAATTTCTTCCATAGGAATAACATTAGCGAACGGGTCTTTTCGCCTGACTGAAGTAGGGCCTTCAGAACGCCACCCCCTCGACTAATGTATCTACGGATAAGTTGTAGAAAGGAGTTTCGTTTAGATACACTTTTGTTAAGAATAGAGTGCGCTCCCTGGTGGTGAAATGTGGAACAGACCGCGATTTTATTTCAATTATGAAATCCAACAAGGGGATTTGTTTGAACCTTTAAGATAGTTTATAATACATAATAAAAAGTTTAAAAAATAATGGCACATTTAACAATAATAGTTTAATAAAACAATAATTTAAAAATAATAGTTTATAATACATAATAAAAATTCGGGAAGGGGGAGGGAGGAGCGTTAATTTTTTTTTTTTTTTAATCCTTAGAGTTTTTTAGCGGTTTATGAGCGGTTTTTTGACGGAGTCCTGAGACAAATGCTATTTATTCAATATAAAAAATATTATAAGTGTACATACCACTATTTTAAAACTGTAATTTCAGCAAATATCTTAAAGTGGTGTAAAACACCGCTACCTCTCCCACTAATGTATCTACGGTTAAGTTATAGAAAGGAGTTTCGTTCAGTTGAAGTTTTGTTAAGAATAGACTCTCTCCGTGGTGGTGGAATGTGGAATTATTTAAATTCGGAAATCTAACACGGCGATCTCTTTGAAAATTTAAGTTAATTTTTAACGCATAATAAAAAGTTTTCAATCGCGCGAGAAATTTCTTTTGGGAGGGGGATTCCTATATATAAATGTATATGGTGGAGAAGAGGATTCGAGGAACATGTTTATTTGTAAATAGTAGTGAACGAAATTACAGGCAACAGCCAATATGAAACTGTATATGAACAGGAACTGGTAATGCGGAAAATGAGGAAAAGTACATTAATTTGTTATTGATTTCTCACATCAGCATTTAAAGAAATATTTGAGTTTGACTTTTTTTAGATTAGAATACTTTATGCGTAAAGTAAAATCTTCGAATAGGCCTACTCTTAAATCTTTATTCAACGATCTTTTCTACTGCATTTTTAATTACAATCTTTTTCCTTCAAAAGACATGATTTTTTTTTTCTGAAAGAATTTATCTCAAGAAACTAGCCCTACCCAATGTATGGCTTTCTTGCATACTATTATAATGAGTAACAGAAGCAAAATCTCCCAAATAAAGTAAATGTGTGACAATAAAACTTATTTTCAAGTAAATTGTATAATATGAAATGTCGGGCATTACAGGGATGACAGGGATGACCGCCCCGGGAACCCAGCTTTCGCTTTAGAGTATAAGTGCAATCCCGGGGGGAGACTGTCGGGCATTACAGGAGGATGGCCGCCCAGGGAAACCCAGCAAATGCTTTTGAGTTTTAGTGCAGTCCCTGGGGGAAGATGTCGGGCATTACAGATTGGAATTTTCAAAATATTAATGTAACCTGGCTTAAAAGTTTCGGGGGCACACCTGATATCTTTTCGCGGCGCAATACTGTGCCGCGGCACACAGATTGAGAACCACTGGTTTAGAGACTTGGTTTACTGTGGGAGCGGATAAAACATTTACTATGCTCATTCTAAATGCACAATTTCTTCTTTTTTCAAAATGGGTGTATTACGGTGTATTACGGTTGTGAGGCCCTCATATATAAATTAAAAGTAAACAGGTGCTTATATAAAAAAAAAAAAAAAAAATTAATATAAAAATTTAAAAGGCGTAATAATTTGTTTCTATTTTTAATCTCTTTCGCCTGTGCGATTTTGATTATAGGAGCTAAATCAATAAAAGATTTTCTCCATCTTGACTGTAGTAAATTGTTGCAGGGAAAACTAGTTGAATGAACATTTTAATTTTTTCATCTTGATCTAATCTTGAACTTCACAATTACAAACAAATTCATCTACAATATGGCATCTCCAAAAAAAGATTAACTTTTTGTATAAATATCAATATCTGATAAAGAAGTTTTTTTTTATCTTCAAATACTTTTCGTGATTTTTTTTTTTTTTTAAGTGATATCTTTGATTCAACATTTTTGGTTAGTAGATTCAGCAACTAAGAGGAAAGTATTATTGAAGTATATAACCCACAAAAAAATATTTTATGTCCTGTTATTAAAATTCATATCTTGCGTTTTCTTTTTCTAAATTCGTACATAAAGTTCATCTTGATATGATATTAATTGCTGTAAATAGTCTGATTTTCACACATTTAAAACACAATGATTAAAACACATTTATCTTTTTCCCTCCCCGATTACCATTAAGTAATTGCCATGTACTATCACATTTTCAAATTTAAATTGTATATGTTATACTTTCATTTACCGTGTAGGAGGCCTGCACTGCAGCCATAGGTATTTACAATTTATCCATTTCCTTTTTTAATGTTATTAAAAATTTGAAATTTTTATAAAGTTGTTAGTACCACATTAAGTTATTTCAAATATTTTTTTTTAGATTAAATATGATAAAGAGAATAAGATTTAGGTATACTCTTAAGTAATTTCAAGTGATTATAGTGAACTACAGCTGAACGAATAGATAAAAATAGATCATTGGATAAATAATTGAGAAAAATTGTAAAATACATTGGTATCCATAAAAGTTATAGACATTTTTAAACATAAGGAATGAAAAAGAGGATGCTAAATTATTTAAAAGAAATTGTTCATATAATTATTCTAGTATTGATTCCATTTTAACATTTTGATTTTAACCTTTTTTTAAATTCAACAAAAAAACCTTATTTTTTAAGTTTGGATGTTTTACTCGTATTTTTAGTCTGAAACCTTACTTTTCTTTAAAAAAAAAAAAAAAAAAAAAAAAAAAAAGGAGTATAAAATGGGTGAGTTACAAATTTGAAATTGCCCCCCTAAAGAATCAAATTGCGACCCACGTTGGGAACCACTGCTCTAGACTCACTAAATTCCATGTTCACAGGGGGGAAAAATTAAAAATAGAATAATTTATATCCAATAATTAAAACAAATTACAAAAAACGGCAAAAATTACACTCCCTCTGTCCCAAATTATTTACTACATTTGATTACTTTTGTACTGATTTTTGATACTAATGATTTTATGATTTTGTTTGAACATTTTTCAGAGATTTCAGGGTATTATGCTATCAATCAGGGGCGTATCCAGAGACTTGTTTTTTTTTGGGGGGGGGGGGCGATACCGGATTGATGATATATAATCAACACAGTCATAGTTTCTATTGGTTAAATCATTCCTTACAGTTAATTATTATATGAATATGAAATATTAATGCTATTTAAAATTATTATAGACTCTCGATTATCCGACGTTCAATTAACCGACACATTTGGTTAACCAACCCTTTTATTATATAATAGGGTGGGCCGAAAAAAAACTTTTTCGATTTTCGATGATGGATAGTGTGGAAAAGTTGCCACTGGTGGCACTAAGTTTACACAAAAATTTGAGATTTTTCGGACAATTTCTTTATTTGCGCAAATGCCTTGAAGTTTTGCTCAAATGCTGATTTTTTAACTTTTTTAGCAAAAATTTTAAAAATGGTAAATTAAATTTGTTTTCGCTGAATTTACTTGAAATGTCATAATTAGTGCACGGAATGATTAAATAAGCTTTGACTATCTATAATTTATTAGTTATGTGTATTTTGAATTAGGCAATTTTTATAGCCTTTTCGCGTATAACTGAGCAAAAATTGTAAGTATTGTTTGGTTCGTTCGTCGGTTTCTCTGTTTTGTCTTTATTATGTTCCTCGCTCTTCCTTCGGTTTTTTGAAACGTTCAGAGTCACATATTTGAATGCCGGACTACAGCATGTATTGACAGCAATTCTGGAAGGTGAGGAGATATGGAGTAGAAACCAATGAAAACGCAATCGGTCATCACAAGGATGAGGGGGGAAATTGGAGATGGTAGTAACTGCGAGTTGGGATTTTAATTATTTTTCTGCCCTAAAATGCCTATTTGTCAGAAGATTAAAAAAGTGAGAACTATGAAGCAGGTAGTTGAATTAGAATTTGAACCAGGGCCTTCAAAAGCAGACACTCCCAAACGCATATCCCTTTCTCACACAGCGTTCACCAGATTTAGAACTGGTATAACATATAGGTAAACTGCGTTAAGAGCTTCATCTGTGCTTCAGGATGCAGGAATTGTGACAACCAGAAATAAAAATCTCGTCATCGATAAAGACTTGGTCAGGGGACAGAAAATGAAACTTGAAAAAAGAAGATACATGAGGAGAAATATCTTGGAGGATGAAAAATTACAACCATATTTTTTATAGTATAAATAACAACACAGTCTTTATAGAAAAAAAGGGATCAAGCGGCACCGTCGAGAGAAGTACGAAGCACATAATCCATAATGGCGTGCGAAAATGTACTTGTTCATTTCTACGAGACTATTCCTGTTTCATGGACATCAAAAATGCAAAAGTCTAAAGATTTGAATACTCTACTAGTGTAGCTCCGTTTCAGTCGGTAAAGGTCTTAGGGCAAGTGGTTCTACCATCTATTTTAGACAGTTGATGTCGCTGTCAGAGTGAGAGCTCGTTTGTATGAAGGATACATATCAAATGTCGCAGTTCCCTTCTTGATTTTTTCCAAAGCAGGCTTTATTCTGGCTTAGAAAATTATATAATGATTTTGCTATTTCCCCCGCAGTGGTCAGAAGGAGGTGTCAAATGACCCAAATATTCCAAACCACGTTCAGATAACATGGTGATATTTGTTTCGTCTTTCTGTTGGCGATCTGCTAGTCCCCTTTTTTATGAAGATCGTTTTATTTTTTCTACTATCAAAAAAGATGCTTGTGATTTTTCCTTCCTCTAAGATCTTCCTCCTCCTGTATCTTCTTTCCCAGTTTCTTTTTCTGCCTCCTCACCAAGTCTTTACCGATGACGAGATCTTTATTCCCTGTTGTCACAATTCCTGAAATGTTTGCTCACTTATACGCAAAAAACCTATAAAAGTCACCTAATTCAAAATGCACAAAACTATAATACATAATTAGAGCTTATTTAATCATTTCGTACACTAAACAAGATATTTCCAGTAAATTCAGCTAAAAAAACAATTTTAATATTTCTGAAACTTTTGCTAAAAAAGTTCAAAAATCAGCATTTGAGTCAAACTTCAAGCTATTTGCGGCAAATGAAGGAATTGTCGGAAAAATCTCAAATTTTTTAGGTGCACTTAGTGCCACCAGTGGCAACATTTCCGCACTATCCATCATCGAAAATCGAAAAAAAGTTTTTTCGCCCACCCTATTATATAAGCCTCATCTCCTCAAAATATGACTTATTGTTACTAATTGAGCCGAAAAATTAAAAATGTTACCATAGAATTTATTTATTAAATGCCTTATTTGTATTCTTTTTCTTTTTACTCTTGTAATTATTTATCTTATCGGTTTATTCAAAAAAGGGACTGAATAAAAATCTCAAGGGGTCTTAACAACTTGAAATGTCAAAATGTGTCATCTAAGCGGTACGTGTACTTCTTCATAATCTACTCATTATTAGTCCATCAAGGTTAACATTTGTTACTGAGACCTAGGTCTGTTTCCATATCTTGTCTACAAGAGGTAGAAAGACAGCGAAAAATGGTAAACCAAACAATGAATGGTGGATGACAGTAGAGCGGCATTTTCTATTCAAATCACCTAGAAGGTCTTTCATTAACCCGGCAGTACTCGCTAGTGAGAATGCCCAATTGCTTTTCTTTTACTTTACATTAATATAATATCAACTTTTTTTGTTTGGCTTAGTACTTTTATTCACAAAATAGGTAAAATAATTGTAAAACATTTTGAAATTTTAATTAAAATGAAAAATGATTTAAATAAGAGTCTTAAAAAAGTACGGCTGTGAGAGAAAATTTCATGCAGCGAGTTCTCCCGGGTTAAGTAAATACATAAATGAAGAACTGGTTTACCAAGTTGGCTTTAAAAAATTAACATACCATATGCATTTTAGCTTTTAACTGACTAAGACATAATCATTTTTTGTTCATTCATCAAATACCCCTTGAAATTCACCAATTTGGGTGGCAAAACAGCAATTTTTTTTAAAAACATTAGTGGCTTTTTTCAGAAAATACTAAGATGCTTGAAGTTTTAAAAGGTCGTTTCTTTTTCTTGTTTCTTTCTTTCTTTAAAAATTACTACGAATCCCATTCTTTTCTGAAACAAAAGAGCTCTCTGCAAAAATATTATACAGAAATTAGAAGTGCAGTTTCTTTAAAAAGATGAAAAAGTTTCTACACTTTAAAGGGATCTGCATAACGGTGTGAATTTTCTGTTGTAGAAATTCAACAAAAGGTGCACGAAGTGGCATCGACCTCCACCTCAACCCATAGTGTCAAAAATTATGGTGCCATATGACTTTTGACAGGACATAATCCTTTTTTGTTCATTAATTGGCGAAACATCAGTGAGATTTAACATTGACACCCGGAGAGTGTTTGGTTTTCGTTTGCTTGTCTACTTCTTCCGGGAAAAACTGCCGTTAAAAGAGTTGGATTTATACCTTGGGGGGGGGGCATCTCCCCCTGGATCCGTGCCTCGGGGAATCGCCTCCTGGCGCTAAATATGCATTTTTTTCGCGGCCCTTTGATAAAATTCGCGCTTTTTTCAGCGATTCTTTCACAAAATTCGCATTTTTTCCGAGATCTATTGATGAAATCTGCGTTTTTTCCGAGTTTCTTTGACGAAATTTACGTTTTTTTCTGTGATCCTTTGACAAAATTTTTGTTTTTTTCGCGGTCCTTTGACAAAATTTTCGTTTTTTCGCGATTGTTTGACGAAATTCGAGATTTTTTGACGAAATTGGCGTCTTTTGCGCGATGCTTTGACGAATTTGGTGACCTTTTTTCTGGAAACGAATGACGAAATTGATTTTTGTCTTTTTCGGCGACCATTTTTTAGAATTCGCGATAGGCGATGGATTTATACGTTTGGGGGGGGGGGGGGATCGTACCCCCGTGGATCCGCGCCTGCTATCAATCAACAACATTTACTTACCAACCATTCCCTCCGTCTCTCCTGAAATAAGTACCACATTAGTTTAACCCCTTGAGGGGCAAGCAATTACGTTTGTGAAATGCTCAATTCCCACCGGAATCTTTGAAAAATTCTATTTCAAAATAAGTAAAAGCAATTTTGCGGCTTTTTTCCACCAAAGTTAGAAAAGTAAAATTTAACAATTTTTTTCTGGTGTAAAACTTCATTAATCGTAGGTGGTATATAATATATACCGGTGCCCCTCAAGGGGTTAAAAAATCCAAGTTTCGCACGCTCTTAAGCCACGGCTCATTTTGTAGGGATCCTTTCACCAGTAATCGCATAAAACTACCTTCTAGCTAATGAATCGTTAATTGTTTTGGAAGAAAATGATCTTTATGGTATAGTGGTGGTAGAATCCTTACAAAATGGTTTCGATCTAATAAACTGAATCGGAAATTATTTATGACCCCACCCGCTTGAAATGTAGCAACTAATTTGGAACAAAATTTTAGACCTAAATGTCGCAAATAATTTGGCACGGATGGAGTATTAGATTTGTTCTAAAAATAATAGTTGGCTTAAACAGTCTCAATTATGAAAAGTGTAAATTTGACTGCAAAGCACTTACTTCTCCCAAAAAGCCAGCCGCTGCCCTCCACCGAATGAAGTGTTCTTATAATATTGGTAGCCGCACAAAATTTCTCATTCCTCATCTAGCCCCTTCGGGACGGGAGCCTTTTTACGAATTTTTTTATCTTTTATCACCGTTTTTTAAAAACAGAAATTTGTGTCTTCCTGAATCGATAAAATGCGCTGATTAAATAAGGCAAATTTTACAGTAAAATTTTACTGGTGAGGAAAAACAAGGATTCTGAGCGCTTCGTGCGGCACGTATACTTGTCGCTCGTCCCCAAGGGGCTAGAACATAGCAAAAAAGACATATTACGAAAAGCAAGAGAAGTTTTTTAGAAACTGATATTTTTTGTGCATTTTAATGCGAAGGCAGTTAAAAAAAAAAGCCAGAGTTCGTAAACATAAGGAATTTTAACAAAAAATAGACTTTTTAGTACCAGGATTTATTTTAAAGTATTAATTGCCTTATTTAATGCAAAACTTTCATAACTTCAGATGTATCGACCACTACGTTACAAAATTCCACGTACTAAAATGTCTAAAACTTTTTTTAATTCTTTATGCGTGCGAACGCTGAAAAACATACCAACTTCAAAATAACGAGTATATCCGCTATAGCATCATTGCACGTAAACATTTAACTTAATTAGCTACTTACAACGGACATTTTAAAAAATTATAACATAAGGTTTTTACATGATCGTTGAGATATAAATTAACATTTATATTCGTAATATATTTCTGCTTATAAATCATGCATAATTTAAAAGATATTACAGGAATATAAAATTAATAAATTTCATAATGAAAATTATATATAATTTAATAATCGTTGATTTTTAAATAAAATTTCCAATCGATTTTTAAATAAAATTTGCAATCTTTATACAGTATTTCTGTCAAAAAATATATAATTTAAAATATGTTCCGTTAAAATGAAATTAAAACATATCAAATGAAAATTATATGTAATTTAATAATAGTTGATGAGTAAATTGCATTTTGAAAGCTTTATATCCCTTTCTCTACTGGCGGTATATATAAGGACGATCAACATAACTTGATACAAAAATCATTTAATACATCGATTAATAGTAATACAGTTTGGAATAAGTTAGTGATGTATTACTTTATATTTTGCTAAGAGCGTTATTGGTTAAACAAAACAAAAATATTTTTAAAAGGACGATTTATTTTGCCTTTGCTGCAACTTTTCAGCTTTCTTGGCGTTGGGAGATTTTTCAATTCGGAAATATTTCTATGTTCCTATTGTAAGAACATTATATTTATATATTTACTAATTCTACAAAATACTAAGAAAAATATTTCAAATAAGCAATTTGAGTGGGGTTATAAATATTGCAAAAAATACCTATAAATTCATAGTTAATTGATCCTTCTAAATCCTTCAATCGTTCTAAAAAATTTCTAAAACTTATTAAATGATTATGTAAATTTTCTAATGTAGTTTCAAAAATTCTCGAAAGAGCTTTAGAAGATAATATTTTCATAAATTCATAATTCAGTACATAAAGGGATATAACGCATAGCTACCAAGATTTATGCTTTTATTCTACCGCTATTTTTTAACAGAGAAATTTGTCTTATTTAATCATCGAAAACATAGAATTTCATAAGCCAAATTTTTCTGATTAAAATTATTGTTAGGAAAAATGCGTAAAAGTCGGCAGCAATGATTATAAATATTTCTGTCAGAATACATGTAATTTAAAATATGTTCCTGGAAAATAAAATTACTGGATTTCTTAACGAAAATTATGTATAGTTTAAAAAATAAATAAATTTATGTTTTGCATATTTTTTTTTAAACATTAATTTTCTATATCATTGCAAATTAACTAAACGATATAAAAAATTATATTTACTAAAAGTAAATAAATAATTGCGTGAATGTTGTGTAAATAAAAGGATGCTGCAATTATTTGGATGAAGACACAATGTTTCGACTTTTTAAAGATTTTCTATTCAAAAACTGTTTTTGGGAGTAAATTAAAATTTAAAAGATAATCCTATGTCACAAAAACGTTCTTTTGGAATTCAAAAAGAACAATGAAACAGTCTTTTCAAGCATAATGCTATTCTCTGTATGTCAAGTGCCTAATTGGAAATTTAAGTAATATAGAAATAAAATAAAAGTCCACACCTTATTTCATTTTACTCTAGGTGAAAATAGCGCCTTTTTTAGAAAAATAAAGTAGCTTAAATAAATTACGCTTAAAGCCGAAACAATACGTTATTTAAAATTTTTCGAATTTCCGTTTAGAGTAATTTTCTATATCACACCATTTCGGTGGCTAGTTTGAAAGGATGCTGCTTTTTTATTAATTATATAAATATACATTGAAATTCTCAAGTGTATAATAAGAAAATATTTTTAAATATCTTTGAAGGAACTTACAATTAGTACTACAGCTCATATTCAAAATATTAGAATAATTACTTTTTTTTTACAAATTGAAAATATCGTTTGGTAATTTAATGTCTTTTAATGCAAATATGGAAACGATATTTTTATTAAGAACTTATTGTTGATTAAACTTATTTATTATCTTAAAATTAATATCATATTTGAAAATATTAATTGAAAAAAAATTATTAAGAAAAATCAAAATATTAGAATATTTTTTCAAGTGTTCAAAATATTGGAATATTTCACATTAATTCTCATTTAATTATCACCAATTCATAACTGGGGCATCATTGATTAAATGCAGACGATTTTATTTAAAATCAGTATTCTTTTTGTAGTTTGTTTCCTTTTTCGTCTTAAAATGGGTCGTGTGAGTGATATTCCTTAATCTAATAAACTTCGTATGGTTGATTTGTATCGAAACGGTAAAAATCAATGACGGATGGAAACCAAAAACATCTGCTAGAGATGACAGGAAACTGAAGCGTATAATTAAGAAAAACCGTTTTAAAAGTGTGCGATTCTTGCACTGAAAATGGAAAGAAGAAGCAGTTGGAGTTTCTACATCGACAACATTAAGACGTCTCCATAAATTTAAGTTTGAATCACGTGTACCGAAAACAAAACCTCTCATGGTTGCAAAACAAAAGCGTATAAGATTGAATTGCTGTAAATCAAGACGTTTAAGAAACGAAGAAGATTGGGAAAATGCATTATTTAATGATGAAAGTATGTTTTGTATTTTATATGGTAATCAAGGCATAACTGCCAAATTTTACGCTTTTTGGCTACCACTAAAATTTAATAGAAATTTTCGTATTATTTAATCATGAGTTTTCTACGATTAAATAAGACAGTATTTACTATAAAATTTTAGTGGTAAGTAAAAAGCGTAAAAGTTGGCAGCTATGTCAAGGTATTCGAGTTTGGAGAATGAAGCAAGAAGCATTTGATAAAGAATGCCTTAAACTTTCCGTAAAATTTGCTGCTAGTGTCATGGTTTGGGGTTGCATGAATGCAGAAGGACCTGGAAAGTTATGCATCGTCTACGAAAAGATTAACTCTCAGATATATCAAGAAAGTTTGGAATATTACATGATTCCATTTGAAGATGATTTCATCTTTCAACAAGATTTAGCGTCACCGCATACCTCGGTGTCAACTAAGAATTGGTTCCGCTAACACAACATTAAGATACTTCCTTGGCCACAAACTCACCAAACCTTAACCCGGCATTACACACGCGAGAAAAACGAACGGGATTACTCGCGCTGGGTATGTCATACCCTTGGCTGTTTCTTCCAATGTTTTACTATAAAATCTATACAAAACATAAAACACTAGGAAAAAAGAAGGGGTAATAGAGTTTTAAACAGATATTAAACATGCTACTTACATTTATTTTGTACATTCGCTGCGTCTATCTATATTGAATGCACACTCGAGAAAAACTGCTTTGTTTTACTCACTCTGGGTATGCCATGCCCATGGCGGTTTCTTCCAACATTTTTACCTTAAAATCTACATAAAACATAAAACACTACGAAAAAGGAAGGGATAATATAGTTTTAAAGATATATTAAAAATGTTATTTACATTTATTCTGAAAATTTCCTGCGTCTATCTATACTCAGAGCTGTTACAGAAATGCTCGCGCTGGGTGTGAGATACCCATATGTGGCGATTACGATAGATCAGGGCTGTCAAACTGTGGCCCGCCAAATACCACTAAAATTTTAAAGAAATTGTCTACAACTTGAATCTCAGAAATTCGACGATTAGATAAGGCAAATATAACTATAAAATTTTAGTGGTATCCGGCGGGCCACAGTTTGACACCCCTGCGATAGATCTATATTTCGAATTATTTAACCGCTTTTTCCCCCTCTAAGATTATGATCTTCGAGGCAGCTACACAAAGACTCATCCATTTCTAAATAAAAATTATGGAGAAAAACTGCAAAAAAGCAGCACTAGGTGTGACATACCCAGCGCGAGCAAACTCGGGTTAATCCCATCGAAAACTTATGGTGTATAATGAAGACAAAACTTCAAGAAAATCCTCCTTCAAGTAAAACTGAGTTAGTGGCACGTATAAAGTCTATTTGGGCTAATATTAATAGAACTGTTTGAAAACACCTAGTATATAATATGCAGGATCGATTGTACGCTGTTATGAAAGCTAAAGCGGATGATACAAAATATTAACAACCATTTACTTCATATTCATAAGGTAATATTGTTGCGTAAAATAAAATATTCTAATATTTTGAACCATTCCAAATTTTATTCTAATATTTTGATGTGTTTCAGAAAGCTGTATACCTAATTTATTGCACTGTATTTTATGTTTTGTGCATGTTAAAATCTTATCTAAACATTCCAGATTTAATTTATAAGAAATTTAATTGCATTTACTTAGTATCAAAAATAAATAAATGAGATTTTTTTTTGTTACTTTTTCTCAATTATTCTAATATTTTGAATATGAGCTGTATATTTCGTATTTTTTCTTTCCCTTTGCTGTTAAATTCTCCATAAACGAATTCTTACATTAAAATATAATTTTCTGTCTTATAACCAGTGGTGGGATTCAGCCGGTTCGGTAGAACCTGTTGTTAATTTGTCTTGAGTTCGGCGAACCGGTTGTTAAAATAATACTTCAAATGCGAAAATCGCATTTACATTAATTTGCTTTCTTTAAATGTTTATCTGCACAACATTGTTTTGTAGGCATAACTGTAATAAGTCCTGATTAATTTAATTTAATAAAATAATATTTTATTTGGAACAATAATATATTATTTCTTCATCAATCCTGTAAGAGAAAATTCAACTTAAACGAAATTTTGAAGAATTTTGGTAACTAAATTGACAGTCCTAGGCTAATCCCAATTATATGGTAAGGTTATTGAAAATTGCACTACCTACTTATCTATACTAATAAAAGAAAGTTTTGCTCTGTCTATGTGTCTGTGTGATGGCTAGCAAAATCTACGGCACGTATAAGCCTGAAAATTTTTGTGAGGCTAGCTCAAAATGTCTCCTAATGCACTTGAGACACAGAATTTTTAAATTCTAATAATTAATTGAGTTAATAATTAAAAATCGCAACATTTCGGGGCTATTTTGTCATTATTTATTAACTTACATCGGTCAAACCACTTAGTAAAGTTAAAAATTAAAGACATATGCTGAAAGACCTACGTCTCAAATGCCGCAATCAATTAAAAAATATATCGCACTTAACCGCTTGACAAACAATTTTTAAAAAAGATCGCTTTTCCGAAAAACTTTTTCTCCTTTATTGAAACGTCCCTCCAGGGCGCAATTTTGGAGGTACCGACAAACCAAAAATATGTTCTTAAAGTGAAACCCTTTTCTAATCGGTGTGCAATTGGTTTAAAACAAATATGAATTTTAACACTTTCAAATACACCGGTAAACGTAGGTCACGATATTTTTTCTACGCTAAAAATAACTAAACGATGTTATTCTTTTTTTAACATCTTAATAAATAGACCAGATTTACATCACCTACAAAAATTTTGAAACGTTCGAACAGGTAGAAATATGTCTTACAAAATAAAATGTGTGAAAATTTCGACGGAATTAGCAAAAATCTGAGTGTTTCGTTGGGGTTTCGCTCCTTCAGGGCGGAATTTTAGAGGTACTGACAAACCAATAATATGTTCGTAAATCTGAAACTATCTTCTTATCGATGAGACAATCGGTTTTAAAAAATAGGAATTTTAACCCTTACAAATACACCGACAAATACAGGTCATTTCGCGCCTCAAGGAGACGATATTTTCCTACGCTAAAAGTAATTAAACGACTGTATTTGAACACAATCTTTTAAGAGTATATCAAATTCAGATGGTATTGAGATTCTCAATAGATCAGATTAACATCATCTACAAAAATTTTGAACTATTTGGACGGGTAGAAATATTTTTTACAAAATAAAATGCGTGAAATTTCGACGAAATCAATGAAAACCTGGGTGTTTCTTCGCGGTTTCGCTCGCTTTCGGTGCTAAAGGTCATTCATTACGGGCCCAGGCATCGCTATTATTCGAAAACGGTACTTTGCTTTGCCACTGAATGTTCCCTGTTATCGCTGATCTACAGCTGATACTTAAATCGTCAGATTTAAATATATACTTCCAACTGCACATTTTTTCTTATATTGTTCTTCGTATCTTAGAAGTTTTTTAAACGAAAGTAATTATTTTCGTAAATGTAGCAAATACAAAATTTTGATAAGTTCCTCTAGCCTTATAATTTATATTTAGAAAAATATTTTTCCAGCTCTAACAAATGAAAAGACATTGTACGATCTAAACTTGCCGAATCATGATACTCTGTGTGATGTTGAAAATAACATATCATCACATATCATTATTTATCTCCTTTGTACAATTAAATTCCCCGTTTTAAAATTTTATTTCTCCTTTCATGATTATAAACTGAATCAAAACTTCCTCTCCTTTCTAAAAAGAATATATCTATTTCTTCTTTTCATGAGCTTTATTTTTCAGTTACTTAATTTTTCCAAGTTCACCCAAAGCCGTTAATAAAATAAATCAAAAACAAATCTTTTTCTCATCCAAAAACCATTAACTGTTCGAGCATATTTTCCTTTCGTTAACGAATATATATATATAAAGATATTCTTTTACCATATGTTCCAATTGTAGCAGTTATTTATACACCCAGTGTTAATTTTCAGTTTGATAGTCAATACAACTGTCTTTTCGGCCGCAAATATTATACTCTGTTTAGATTAAAATCGGCGCCCGGCATCTCCGTTGCTGCTTCTACGCCGCTATCAGATTCACCGACTTTTCGAGCAACCAACTTTACAGCCGATTTTAACCCCAACTTTTTCCAGTTGAAAGGGAGAAAAAGGTTACAATTCTCTTTGCTAAAGTTGGAGGAAAACCCGGGAAAACCAGTACTACTAGTACCAGCCGTCAATATTTATCGCCTTTTCGTATCAATCGCTTATCTCTGATTCGCTGAAATGTTGAAAGGTGGGAGGAAAAGTTGCGGCTAGGACAGACTTTTTTGAGATGCGGATAAAAAGTTGGGGATATTGCTGTTTGCTATGACACTGGGTGTCGAGACAACATTTCGCGAAAATTTGGAGGAAATCAAGAGTTGGCTCAAAAATTGTTCGAAAAGTTGGTGAATCTGATAGCGGCTTTATGCATATTTCCCATCATTTAGCTTTGGCATTCGTATTTGTACGTTGTAATATTAAAACGCCAATCAACGGTCCTTTCGGCTATATTTTTAATTCAAAGTTGCATTAAGTGATATATCTTTGGGGTTATAATGGTCCAGGGTACCAAGATTTTGGCTCTACACATTGGCAACGATATCTGTAAAATTATTCATTCCTTCTCTGTACACCGCACTGTTAACAACTCACTGAAAGGGTCCCTCTCTGGCACTAACATTATTCATGTCTACAGCTAATAAAGCCATCCTGTCTTCAAATTTGCTGAGTTATTCTTTTCGTTCATATCTTTATATTCAAGGATCTACGAGTCTGGATTACCAATCATTAAAAACGCAATATGATAATAAAATATTTTCGCTACAGATCATGGTCTACAGTATACTTTGTGTTTTACAAATTTCCAACGTTGTCTAGCCTGTTTTTTTTTTTTTTTTTTTTTTTTTTTTTTTTACTAAGAAATGGTAAAAATTTTTAAATATCATAACTTGAGAAGTTTTGGTCTTGCAAAAATTTGTCTCACTAGCTATAGCACGGATAATATTTTTCTAAATATGTTATATACAACTTTAGGTCATGAACATGGGTTAATTCTTAAACTTACATTTCTTCTATTTTTATATTATACTGTTTATTGTTTTGATGTATTTTCTGATACAAATTATGATCACGGTTTCATGATAGCCGAATATTTATTAACGTCCTTTTATAGGGCAACATGTTTCAGGACTTTTTTCGCCATAACAAAGGATCAAAGTTTTTAACAATGTCCTTATAATATTGGAAAGTGTTTCATAATCTATGTGTGATGCTTCATTTTTCTTTCATTTTTGTACATCAAAAATCAGCCAAGTAGCGAACCGGTTGTTAAATTATTTGAATACCATCACTGCTTATAACCCTTTGGACTCCGGCGTCTGTTGCAGAAATTTTAATCCGGTCGGTATCACTTTTTTAAAAGAAGTTTACTTCAAATATGCAATTTTATAAATGCCCTGATTAAATAAGGCAAATTTTATTTTTCTTTGTTACTGGTGCCAAAAAGATATTTTTGCAAAGAAAGATGATGTCGCCACAGCGGTGACAAGGAGTGCAAAGTGTTAAATATTTATTTAACTGCATAGCTGTCAGCATCTTACGCTTTTTTACTTTTGCCGCACACATGTTCACAATACCTACTCGGTTCAGATTCAACACTGGTATTTTTCTGCATATTTTTCTGGTATGAAATGTTGAATATTTTAAAACACTTAGTTATGTTATTATCCTAATGCAGTACTAAAAATATCCTAATCCTAATAATATTATAAAACCGAAAGTGTGAATATGCTTGGTTAAAATCAGAATCAAAACGAATGACTAATTGTTTTTGTATTCATTATCATTTATATTATCATTTTTTCCCCGATACTTAAAATCTCCATTATGTTAATAAAATTTGCATAGTTTATTTGTTTCTAATACATAAAATAAAAGTTATAACAATAAAACCAACTTTCAATTGAATGTAGCTGAAGAATGTTCTTTTGAGTTTGTAATATTATAGTAATTCAAAGAAAAAAAAATATTATGGAAACTGATTTGGCATAAAAGAAATAACAGGCAGACTAATGTTAAATTTTATAAAAATGTACCTGATGCGAAAATTCATGAGTGGTTGTATTTCTGGACTTTTTATAACAACTATTTCTTTCTAATAGTAATATTCGCCTTATAAATTACGAGATTAAAAGATGTGACGATTACTATTGGAAATAGCGATATAAAAAATCCGAAAACACAATTACCTTGAAAACCAATGTTATGTTGGTTATATTGTGCTAATATCTGCATTCGTCGCTAAAAGTGTTGACAATTTGTACAACAATGTTGACAACAGTGAAATTCTGAATTAAAAATTTCTATCAGTCTTTTTAAAGAGTTTTTTTTTTCACTTTATTTAATTGACGAATTCAGACTTTTCACTTTATTCATTCGACGAAAATTAAGTAAAGCGGAAATTAGTATTAAAAATTTCTTTTTCTATACGTAGTCCAGGGGAAATGTACATTTTACCTTGCAAAAGATCGGATAGAAGATTTTTTTCTGACTTGTTTATAATGATGCCAACATGGAAAAACCAAGTTTTCTAACACCATTTCTTAAGGCTATATTTTCTGTGGCCAAAAAACAACAAAATTTTGGGACTTTTATATATATATATTTTTTCATATATCTCGAGATCCGTTGCCGTAGCATATTATTTGTTAAATACAGTATTAAAGAGGACAAAATTCTGTACAACTTTCATATTTACAACTTTATTATACACTCAATAGCAAGCATAGTCCGCCATTTCAAAAATAAGACAATTTTTTTCAATTTTGTTAAAAACCGTGAAAAGCATAGTTTTACCCCAATTATTCAATTTGTTCCCCGCGGATTTATTCGCGTATGTCGACTTCTAAAAATTGATAGCAGTAAATTATCTATTATTTGCACACTCACGTCTTTATTGTCATCTCAACTGACATTTTATATGCAATAAATTTATATAATTTTAAAAGTAGGGCAATGGAAAAACTAAGTTTTCTAACAAAATTTCTTAAGGCTAAATTTTCTGTGGCCAAAAAACAACAAAATTTTGGGACATTTTTTGATTTTTTGGAAATATCTCGAGACTCTCTGCCGTAGCATATTATTTATCAATTACAATGTTAAAGGGGACAAATTTCTCTACAACTTTTACATTTACAACTTTTTTATACACTCAGTAGCAAGCGCAGTGCACTATTTCAAAAATGGGACATTTATTTTCAATTTTCTTTAAAACCGTGTAAAATGTAGTTTTGTTGCGATTATTTAGATGTTCCCCGCAGATTTAATTGTGTATGTCGACTTATAAAAATTGGTAGCAGTAAATTAGCTATTATTTGTACACTCACGTCATTATATTTATCTCAAAAGACATTTTATATTCAATAAATTTGTATAATTTTAAAAGTAGGGCAGAGTATAGATGAATGAGACAATTCTCATATTTAAGACAGTAATTTTAAGTGTATACAGTGCTAACTTCAAAGCATTGTTTAAAAGAATACTTCAATATTTAGTAACTTATTTGCACGATAGTTACAATTAAGAAAGAATTCTTGTTTAATTTTAATATTTTTAATAATTTTAATAATTTCATAATTTTTATAATGCATACATATTTTTACAGGCATCAATGGAATAGTTATGAAAATTTGAGAAAAACATATTCTATTCTACACTACAATGGCATATTTTATTTACCAATTTCTGATAACATATGTTTTAAGGTTTTACTGTTTTAAAAATAGAAAATATTTTAGATAGATTTTGCAAGGTTACTTCCTTTTTTTGGTACATTTCCCCATGACTAGTATTTTGAATACAGAAATACGTTTAATTTTAAGCAATGGTCGCTATCACTGATACTTGAACTATAATGCCAATATTGAAAAATATTGGATTTACATTGGAAATATTTGTAATGAAATATCAAAACATTAAATTGTAGCTATTTCTAACAAAATGTCAGTATTGCGAAAGTATTTACTTTATGTTAGTAATATTAATAGTGAAATTACAAAATATTTTTTGCCAATTTACATACTTGTTCATTATTGAAAAAAATATTTTGCAATTCCACTATTAATATTTCTATTATAAAAAAAATATTTCTTTTTATTTGCTTGTTTCTTTTATTTGATGTATTGCAAACAAATAAAATATGAAAATTTTATTAACTCAAGTGAAATTTTTAACCATCAGGAAAAAAAATTAACATGATGCATAATGAATACAAAGGCATTAAATTATCTGTTTTGACACTGAATTGAGTGAAACATTTTCACACTTTCACATTTATAATATTATTAGAATTAAGATAGTATCGTTATTACACTGAGATAATACCAAAACTAAGTGTTTCAAAATATTCAAAATTTCATGCCAGAAAAATATACTGAGAAATACCAATTTCGAATCTGAACCGAGTAGGTATTGTGAACATGCTCGCTGCACCACAAAAATTTAATAGTAAATTTTATTACTGTTAAATTTTTGTAGCATACGAAAGCTTAAGATTAGGTTGTTATGTAAAATATGTTATCTTTGATCCTCTTATACCCATGGTAGCATATGGCTAGTTTCATGAGTCCTTGTACTGTAAATCGCGTGCTATGGCTTTTGGCTACCAGCATTTTAGAACGAAAAATGTGTGACTTATTTTATCAGTGATATCTCATAAATTGAGTAAGCCGAAGTAGGACTTTTCGAAAATAACGGCTCCAAACAAGCACAGCATTTATCAAATATGTAACATACCCTGAAAAAACTCGTGGAACTAACATATATGCTAACAACAGTGTTTCGAATTTAGTGAAATTTTTAATTCGTATATTCCGGTGTCACACCAGTAATTTAAAATACCAATATTTCCTTTATTTAACCCTTTGAGGGGTAATGGGATGATATAATTTTATCAAGATTCGTACCAGAAAATTTTAAATATATTTTTCTTTTTTATCTTTTGTGGGAAAAAAAAAAAAAAAAAAAAAAAAAAAAAAAAAAAAAAAAAGTTGCAAAATTGTTTTTTTTTCTGATTTTGAAATAATCGTTTTCCATAATTTCGGCGTGAATTACATTAACGAATTACAGAAACGCAGTCTCTTGCCCCTGAAAGGATTAACCTCTTCGCTACTGAGTATTAATGCCGTATTACTAATTATTACTGAATTATTTCTTTTCCCATTTGACTTCAGAACAAGATTTTTATTTTATTCGCATTATTTTGAATCTTAGACTTCGAAACATATCATTCTGATATCGAAATTGTAGTTATGTTCGAGTACTATTAATAAACGGGGAGAAAACGGAGGTCCCCATTTGGGGACCCATGGAGCGACGAGGCTAATGACAGACATTCCGTATTTAAATAAAACGAAATATATTATTCAAATTTTCTGGTGTGAATTCAGATTCTCTGGGTTGCGAAATACTAGAACATATTCGATCATGAGAACCACAGGGTTAAACTACATTTTTGTCAGTTATATAACTTTTAAATATTGATTTATTAAAAGAAATAACACAGAAAGAAGATTAAATTAATTAAAAGAAAATTATTCAAAGAAAGAAGCACTTTTTTTTTGCAACGTTTCTTGGCGGGAACTATAAAGGCAAGCTTCCTGAAACAACTTCCCCTTCTTTATGACCAAGGACTTTGAAGTAAGAAAAATTACAAGATCAGTGAGAAATAGTTTTAACCCTTAATTGCATAATGGCGTAAATTTCCATCACCTTTTAATTTAATTTTTAATACATAAATTAAATTCTTGCAACCACTATGTTTATATAGAAATGTTAATTCCCTAAAATATACTAAAATAATGCTACTAAATAAAGTTAAAAATCTATCTTAAGATTTCTGGTGTCTACTCCTTAATATAAAAATTAAAAACACAATTATAAAAGAATAATTCATGCAATTAAGGATTAAAGCTGGATTAACTGTGCTAAATTGAATGTTTCTTGTAAATTTTATCACTTTATTTTCTTTACTCCACCAATGTGGTTCCTTTGAAGTATTTCAATTTTAATGGATAACATAGATTAAGAAAATCTTAATAGAATTTTAGAGAATATACAATTTTTAGAAAATTATATATTCTAAACTAATTCATTAAACCATGTATTTTTTTCTAGAGATTTTAAAGTACCTTATTGTTTTACTCTCTTTCTGATTTAGAATTTGTTTTAACTTTGCACCTTAATAGTTTTTAAGCACGTATTTTATCTTCCTTACATCTTTTTTGTTTTCTAGATATAATTTCGAAAAGAAATAAATTTGTCTTTAAATATTAAAGCGTTTGTAAAGAAAATACAACTACAAAGCTATCACAAAACAATTCCTTTTATCTTAAGAACTACGCAAGTAAGAAACTTTACGATCAATAAGAAATTGTTTTAAAACAGGATTGTCTGCCTTAAATTGAAAATTTTGTTTGGAATTTAATGTTTAAGTCGCTTTCCTCCACTTGATTGGAGAAGGGTACTTTGATGTACATCGGACTTTTTTCAAAAATGATTAAAAAATCCAAGCCAAAATAGGTTATCAAACGATTTGTGTTATAAGCATATTCTTTCTTCTAAACACTGGCATTAAAATACGGATGTGTAGATTTTTGTTTCTTTCAGTTTCATACGGTTTGTAAGGCATCATTTTTTAAACTACTATGTATTTTCTTGATTTTGCGTTTTAAGTATTGGATTGCCGATAAAATCAAACCGCTTAGATGCCTAAATATTTGTTGTCTGCTAACACAAAATGCTTATAGTATTTTTCGTTCATTCAAAACATACAAAAAAGAGAGGCTTATTTTTTAAAAAAAGTACATAAAAAAAAGAGAAATGTTAATTAACACCCTAATCTTGTGCGATACATTCACGGGCAAATCCCACGTAAAATTAAAATCGCGATGATTAAGGGGTTAATATCTTTCTTATCTTTTTTTTAATTACGAAAATATAATATAACATTTTTTGAGCATCCCGATATTCTCAAAAGCCTTTCATTGTCTTTAGAAATATCTGAAAGCAGTAAATTTAAGACTAGAACGTCCGGAAATTTTACCCAATCTTAATAAAAACATTTTAACATCAGAATTTTTATTTAACCCCTTGAGGGGCGGTGGAATAAAATATATCCCACCTAATTTAAACATGATTCTCACCAGAAAATGTTTACTAAATTTTATATTTTTAACTTTGGAGGAATATCCTTAAAAAATTGCTTTTCATTATTTAAAATAAAAATTTTTCGATTATTCCGGTGAAATTTCACTTATTTATTCAACCGAGTTTTGTCTAGTTACAATTTAAATAATTTTAGGGAAAAAATCTTGTTCGAATCGACGCGACGTTTTATCATTTGATCGGTGTCGAATTGACACCAGCTGGACGATCTAGTGTTAAGAGATCTGAAAAAGCATTTTTAAACCAAAGTTTCTTTATCTGCACTTATTTTTCGTAAACGTTTCCGAGTAGTTTTCACAGTGAATTAATCCGTTTTCGGTATCCGATATTGTGTTTCAGATGCTATCAATTGTCAAGAAAACATTTTCAGTCGCATAAGAAAATTTAAACATGAAAGAATAACACAATAATTTATATCAATGTTAATGCTCTTAATTTTAATGTTTATATTAATGTTATTAATTTATTATGCTTATGGCATGTGAAAATGTTTACTTGACAATTAATAGCATCGATTAAACTGACATTTCGGGTTGAGAAATATGATTAACCACTTAACTGTCACATTTTTTCACAACATAAACTAAACACAGAGAGCCAACACCACTTTTTAAGTAAAAAAATATTTACCTTAAATAATCGAGGAAAGTCTGAACCGCGTTTCTTGTATACCTAGAAATACCAGGATAGGTCGTGACTGACCCTTGGCCATCAGAGATGTTATTCCTGTTTTTTATGCGTGAAACAGGCACACCGTATCCGTTGATGTTCAATCCCATATAGCATTTTTAATTTTCAGAACATTTGCAGAAGTCTTGCTTTGAAAACCAGTAAAGTTGTAACAAGCTCAGGATGGCAAGACTGACAGTTCATAACAAGGCTGCAGCAAGATAACGCGAACGCCGAAGTCACCACACTTTGAACTTGCAGCTAACTTGTCGTGCAAGTTAAATTCATGTTTTATAAAATTTATTGCAAATTAACGGCAAACAATTAATCAAAAATACTGCAAACTAGCTGCAAAATAGTAATCTTTCCACGCCCCACTACCTGTTTATAACTTTAACACTACAAGTTTAACCCCAAAGCGTTACAAGTAAGCGAACAAACTTAATGCTGGAATCAGGCGTAAGTTAACACAGTTGCGCCACCTTGTGGACGGAGTGATAATTCACATACGCGGGCTTTTAGTGTGACGCGTATTTTCTAAATCTTCAGTCACTCATGGAAATGAATTTTGTTTATCACATTTATTGCAAAATAATGGCGTTGCGAGAGGAGCCTCCAGGCGCACTTGACACTACGAAGTTTTCTTCGCCCTATCTGCGGCACTTCAGTTATTAATCAAGGTGAAAAAAACTTTACAATTTTAGTGGTGTCAGTAAGAAAACAGATAGGTAAGTGCCTGTAGTTCACACTCCATCCGCTACGTGGCGCATGACCTTAATTAATGTGACCTCGCTTTTAATCTTGCGGTTACTTCTCCCATTTAAGATAGGACGCTTACTTATATCGCTTTGGTTTAACCCCTTCGGATGGATTCATAGACATGATCAGGTCTGTTGATGCGAACACACCGATAGAAGGTGCATTCATCGTTTTCATCACCATAAACATGCTAAGGTTATTTGTACGTTTCAACACGATCCTTTTTTTTTTTTTTTTTTTTTGGTATTTGATAGTTATAGCATTTAGAAAAAGCGGTGCCAACCGAATAAAATTTCTGCAATTTTTGCGTATGTGCTGATTGTCTATTCTCTCAACAGAAGGATTTTTGTGCTTTCGTCACTTTTGTGAATTAAATACAGTCTTGCATCAGTTTACTACTTATGAAAGCGGGGAGATGGTATACCTTGCGGGAAATTTGCAGTTAATTTCCCAATTCAAATTTGTCACGGCAGGATAATGTCAGAAAAATCAAACTTGCTGCTAATGTTCATGCTATCTGGGATACAATTGTATTTAATTAATGATTAATACAATTTAGCTTCTAGACTATTACATAATGTGAAATTTGGTGAATACATACCATCAAAGAAAATTTCAATTTCCAATTTCAGAATACATACTTTGAGATTTTGACGGATCTTTTAAATAATATATATATATACATATGTTTTATCGATTTAAATTCTGTAATAATGTTGCATCAGATTAATAAGATATTGAAACACAATAAATTTAAATATATATAGCTTCGTAAAATCTTTTTGCTTGCAATATAGAATTTTACATTCAATCAATTCACGCAAAATGCCATGGCCTTTTTTTTTTTTTTTTTTTTTTTTCGCTGTCGTAATCGACACACAAGTTACAAACAGTTTGCAGGCAATGTATTAGTTTTATTCTAGCACTGCTCTTTCTTGCAACTTTTTCATTAAAAAAAAAAAAAATTTCTGTGGTTGTCCATGGGTGTATAACTACAGGTCATTTTGCAATATATTTAACTCTGAGTTCCTCTACTAATTTTAGAATGTAGAATCGTCTGCTTATATGAGAACCTGTTGTATCTTTAAAAACTACCAAAACATTTATGGCCGCTAGATATTGAACCGCTAGATTTTGTATAGACCACTGACCAGATGATATTTAACTGCGGCTCTATCTTACAAATAGATCCCTTTTTCGCTTCTTCCAAATCACTTTGAAGGGATTTTGTATATTTTTCGCCATTTTTTAATTCTTTCTTAATTTTGTATTTTCCTCAAAACACTTATGATTCATTCATGTTACATTATTTCCTCCGCAGCATTTTCAGGACTATTGTTATTCAATTACTAACACTTGAACCTGATTCGGATGATGAGATTTTACAGGGATTTTCACCAAAATTTGTTTCACATTTACGTCAAGATTGCCATCATTATCAGATGTAATTTCGTCGATAAATTATTTTATGAAAGATCGCTACACAGTTTAAAAATTTCTTCATTCGAAAGACCTCCGTCGCGATGCCATCACTATAAAGGTGCCGAATTGGAATACCACAAAAACTTTTTTTTTATGCCCCGCGCGGTTTATTACAGACAAAAAGTTCCTTTTACTTTGATAATGTGTAACAGAAATAACAACAACTTGCAACAGTCTAACCAATGCATGAAATGTGATAAAAGCTCACATATATGCGTTGCAGGTGGATGACAGATGTGTGATCACGCCCCCCCCCCACCCTTCGACCTACCTACCCATATCCTCTCTGCTTTTGTAAAAAGCAAGTGCGGTACATCCATGCAGGGGCGTGCCGAAGGCTGTTTTAGTGGGGGGGGGGGGGGGTGTGAACTGAATTTTGCCGACTGCAAGATCGGGAGTGAGAAAGGCTTTGTGATAGCGCCCCCCCCCCCCCCTTCAGCGACGGAGTCAACTGTTCTACAATACTGTGGATTTATAAAAATCACTAAAAGTCTTAAGTGTTCACCTACATTCTCCTTAACCACAGTCGAAATTAAATGTTGTTATTCAGTATGTGTAAATTTTTTTAATTATTTTATTTTATAAGTAGAGTTGAGAATCCTGTCATTAATTAGGATTCTGCTTACGATTTGAAAGGAAATGTGTACGGATGTACATTGCATTAACCAGTTCTCAAAAATAACAATTTAAGAATATTGAAGTACTTCGGAATTTATGTTTCTATAAATAAAACCGCATGCTGTTGTGTAATGTAAGTGTATAAATTTTAAAATACATAAAGACAAATCTTGCTTGATAAAAATAAGATATATATTAGTATAAGAGACTAAAAATTATCCTTCTACATTTTTAAATTATCACCCGCCTATTCTTCAGAATAGCCCATTTTCCAGCTACACTGTCTAAATCCAACATGTCAGTTATGTCTGTTTCACAGGTTAATAGCACTCGTTCGTCCAGTCGCTCTTCCGACATGGTGGTACGCAAGTAATTTTTCACTAACTTTAACCTGCTGAAACTTCTTTCATTACTTGCCACAGTTATTGGAATAATTAAGGCCAACTTGTAGGCCAAAGAAAGGTTAGGATACAAATGATCCTTCCCCACAAGTTTTTGCGCTACTGCGCCAATTGTATCTGTTCAGAACTAGCTATTTCTGACGACATGAGATCAATTTCACATTCCAAGTTATATACATCTTTGAGATCATCAGGATCTTTGATTCTTCAGATGCCTGTAGCACCCGATCCTTCGATTATCTGAAAGTACTTGCAATGGCAAAATATTCCTTCAAAATTGTGTGTAAGTATTACCATCAAACAAACTGCAGATCATTGTTTTATTTCATAGTTTAGAAACACACATAGTTTAGAAATGTCCTCGGTAGAGCTATACTTGATCCTAGATGGAAGGAGACAGGCCAGTGGTTTAACTTTCTCAAATACCAACTTATGAATGTCTCTAAATGCAGTTGTAAGCCGATCTACCACCTTCAAAATTTCTGCTTTAAAATAATTCTCTCGTGTAAATAGAACTGCAGTTTCAGGATTTTCGTCGATCTTCGATGGAGGCCTCCGTCGCCTGTGCCGCAAATTGAATTTTGAAATTTTCAACGAATGAGGTTTAAAAATGGTCGCCCCCACCCACTCACAAAAAGAGTAACACGAACTTTAAGCATGATTACTATTCCAGGTGTGCCTGTCTACAAAATGCATGTGTCTACGACAATTTGAAGAATAAAACCGGCTTTTTTGGAGGGGGGAGGGAAGGGCTATACAGGAGCCTTTTCAATAGATAATTTTACATCTGGATGATCTGATTGAATATGACTATGCAGGCCTCTAATAGAAATGCAGAAGTATCTACATATTGTGCATTAAATCCATTTTCCTTTTTGGAGGTCTGTGTTTTCATTCGGATACATTTTCTTATATGGCGATATAAATTTATTTTTTTCTGTGAAATGTGTGTGTACGCGATCATAGTGTGTGCATAAAATTTTCACTGAAATGTTCGCCATCATGCGACAAAAACAAACTTTTGCAAATCGCTTTTCTTCTGTGTCCGTGACTTCATCTTTTAAATGCAGCAACCACAAATAATTAGTGCCAAATCCAGAGCAAAGAAGTCACCAAATTCTAAGAATCAGTCCATAGCAGAAGGGAGCAATTAAAGATAAAGATGTAACATGGGAAACTTACAATAGAGATTGCAACAACCGCCCCCCTCCCCATTCCTGTCACGAAAGTCTCAAATTTTCAGAAACGCGATTTTCTCTCTCTATCTATCACCTCCAACTCTCTGTCAACCCATCCCTCCCACACAGAATAATACACAATAGGGTGGAGCGAAAAAAATTATTTTTTTTAAAATCAAAAACGGATAGGTGCCAAAAGTTGCCTTTATACTAGTACATCAACTGCGTGCAATTTTACCGCTGAAAAAAAATGGCTTAAGTCTGCGCTTTTGGTCCAAAAGTTGAAATTTTGGGTAAAATTTGACATTTAAAAAAAAAAAAAATGAAAAATTCCTGTTGAGATAGTTATTACTTAAAAGTGTTATTTAAACCTTTATTATTAATGACTTAACATATTTAAACGATAAAACGATATCTTTATTCTGTATAACTGGAGAAGTAATGACAACTTTTGGTGAAAAAAAGGCGTTGCTACTCTGTTTTGTCATACAACTAATTGTTGGTTAGGATATAGTTCTTACCTAGTTGCTTTCAAAACTACCCAGGAGGTACCACGTGGAGGTGGCTGCATTTCATGTCACAACAGTGCATAGCTCGACCACCCTACCATCTGAACACAATATTTTATTTATACACTGAATTGTGATTTTTTATCAAAAACGCATACGTTTTCTATGTATCAACCTAGTCCAGCTCTTCTTTGTATCCAAAGACTTCGGATGCTGCTGCTGCGATCTCCTTCACGTATTTTTCTACTGCTTGTGTAAGAGAAGGCAAACAATGTAATGCAGTGGGGATGATATTAATGTAATCCATTCAGCCGTCTATTATCTTCACCAAGATTGCATCCGATAAATGCATATTGATTCGGGGTCTGTTACCACAACAATTTTCCAATGAATTAGATTTATATAAATATCCGCTTCAAAGTTGATTGTCGATATTTCAGATTTGCATATGCCATCATTTACTCTCATAATTCAACTATTATGTGCTGAGCAGCTTGCTGTTTAATATGATAGCGATCGTCAAAGAGCATTGAAATCAGAAATTCCTCTGCGTATGCAAAGCAACCATTGTTCTAAATAACCTTTTTTCAGTATTTGTTTTATTTCGTTTTGTGTGTTGTTTAGTAGCCGAGTAATGAGTTCCATGAGTTTTTAGATCCCTTCTTTAGCTGTGGATTAAATTGATGGCAAACTATCCTTGGGCCAAACTCTGATTACATAGTACTTTTTGAGTGAATGTAGAGACTCTGAAGGGCAGAAGAGCTCATTTAAAGGCGAGAATTCTGTTCGTCGTTGCCATCCATTCTGCGAGGGACATGTTTAGAATGAACCATTACAATGGATCATATGCCACCTCCAAGTCCAGTGAATTTCCTCTGCATCATTCATTTGTCAAGATCGGTGACAAAAGTTAGATTCTAACCAACAGGGATTCGCCGGACCAAGAGGAAAATCTTTGTCCACGTCCCATTCCCTTCTTATTTCAATTTTTGAAGCCATATAGAGTAATTTTGAAACATTATTTCCTTAAATAGAGAAAAGGGTAATCAACACACACCAGAAATACCTGCTAGACGTTTGCAAAGTTCAAGATACTGCTCAGAAGAACTATCGAATAGAAATCGAAGAAACGTGTCCTACGCAAGATGGCTCACAAAGGAGAATAAAATTTTTCGCCTTTATATAAGCACTGATTGGTCATAAGAGTCTTTAGATTCACTCACAAAGTATGTAATCCAAGTTTATGCCGCAGGATGGTTTACACCAAATGTAATCCACATTTTAAAAATTGATCGAAAAAGTTATGGGAAATTACTCGGCTACTAAACATAACAGAAAACGGCATAAAACAAATACTAAAAAAATTATTTAGGACAATGTTTGCTTTGCACATCGAGAGCAAATTCTTATTGCAATCCCAGGTAGCACTTGACGTTGTTATAGCGTTGAAAATAAGTCGGAACTGTTGAAAATTGGTTTCGTTATTTTATGTCCGTTGAAAAAAAGTACTTTATTTCGCAATATTTTAGACTAAAGAATTTGGAAATTTATTCCGTGATAGAAGACACTTTTAAAAGACGTTGTTTTATAGTTGAGATATTTCGGTTATATCTTCGTCGTTTTAAAATAGGTTTTTTAACCGTTTTCTATTTCCCTGTAGTTCAGTGAAAATTTTCAATTTTCCAACGATTTACTAGGTATTTTTCCAAAGTGAAAAATCCGTTGAAACAACGTCGGATCTCCTCAACTCATTTCAGAATACGCTGCGCGACCTGAATATCTTTCGATTCGCCAACCTCCCAACCAATCCACCTTCTCAGAAGCAAAACAAGACGAAGACGAAATTTATCCGCCATTGCTTAAACCTAATACACGCACGCTGTTTTTAGCTGAGTTTGGATAAGCCAAAAGCCATTGGATTGGTGATTTGGATAAATCACCTTTATCTCTAGAAAAAGTAAGTTAAGACAGATCTTTTTATAACATTTGTAATGTATTATATTTTTTAAATGTTTCTATCATTAAGTTTTTTTTTTGTCTCATTTACGGAATCAATCATTTATGTTGTTATCATTTACGGAAATGCTATCATTTATGGAAGGTAGGTAAAATGATTTGGTGTTTTTAATAAATAAGATACATCGTTTTAATGATATGTTCTATACAATTCAGAACTTTGAATGTTTTTAAAAAGCAGCATTATTTTAAAAGTTCTGAAGATCTAAAAAGTAAACAAATTAAAAATAATTATAACCGTTTCTTCAACCATATTATCACTGCTTGTGATATCAAATTTGTTTATGTTTAAAATGATTGCTGCTTTCTATAATAATTCTTATATTAACAGCATAAAGTTGTTTAATGTGAATTAAATTATATTTTGTAATTTTACTTCTAAATAGCGTGAGTGCACTAGTAATGCTGGGTTCGATCTATGTAATATTTCGGGCGTATTCAAGGCCCTTTCACAAAAATCCATTTAAAACAGGCTCCTTCACCATATTCCTGTTAATAAAACAAGCCCTTTCACAAAATTCCATTTCATAAAATATACTTTTCATTGATTATTTTTATTAAAATGTTTAATATTTAAACAAAATATGCTCACCAGAAACCCACTTTAGCAGAAGGATTTACAAAAGTTATGAATAAACAAAACATTCACAAATTGAAAAAAGTAACGAAAAGATAAAAAAGCAGGATGCATGTCCTTGAGCATATAATAAAACTATTTGCCCTAGCTTTTTGTTTCAAGTCTTTTTCCAGAATTATTAGAAAACAGAATTCATATCTTTTTTTCATAGATGTACAATGCTGTTTTATTATTATTATAAACTAAAAAAAAAAAAGTCTTGTTACTTAATTTTGGTACTTTTCGGTTAGCCGGGCTCCAGTGTTATATATACACACTAGTACATACAGGGGTCTGTCCAGATTTTTCTCTCAGGATCCTGTTTTTTGTGAAATTGTGAAGAACTTTTTAACATTTGTGAAAAATCTAGTCCTAGTTTTGTGAATTTAAAATTATCGTGATATTCAGGTTCTCTTTTATATGTTTTTAAGAAGATATATGTATGTAAAATACCGATATTTTCTTTATATATGTAAAAGTGACAGGCCAGATTTTAGTTTTAAGCTGAAAATTTCTGTAAAAGGTCTATTTTTAAGAACTTTTTTTTGTGAAGGGTCCTTTTTTAAGGTGAAAAGTTTTGTGAAGGGTATTTTTGATATGAACATTTTTTTGAAGGGTCCTGTTTTGAAATGAAAAATTTTGTGAACAATTTCTTCTTAAACAGGTCCCTGACATATGTATATATATATGTATATACAATATTTATACATATATATGTGTATACCTATATATATGTATATCTAATCTATATGTGTGTGTTATAGGTCAAAATTAACATTTTTACCTGCTGGCCACTGGCCAGTACACCGATTTTTTTCTCTGGCCAGTAACAAACCCAGGTAGCACTTGACGTTGTTATAGCGTTGAAAATAAGTCGGAACTGTTGAAAATTGGTTTCGTTATTTTATGTCCGTTGAAAAAAAGTACTTTATTTCGCAATATTTTAGACTAAAGAAATTGGAAATTTATTCCGTGATAGAAGACACTTTTAAAAGACGTTGTTTTATAGTTAAGATATTTCGGTTATATCTTCGTCGTTTTAAAATAGGTTTTTTAACCGTTTTCTATTTCCCTGTAGTTCAGTGAAAATTTTCAATTTTCCAACGATTTACTAGGTATTTTTCCAAAGGGAAAAATCCGTTGAAACAACGTCGGATCTTCTCAACTCATTTCAGAATACGCTGCGCGACCTGAATATCTTTCGATTCGCCAACCTCCCAACCAATCCACCTTCTCAGAAGCAAAACAAGACGAAGACGAAATTTATCCGCCATTGCTTAAACCTAATACACGCACGCTGTTTTTAGCTGAGTTTGGATAAGCCAAAAGCCATTGGATTGGTGATTTGGATAAATCACCTTTATCTCTAGAAAAAGTAAGTTAAGACAGATCATTTTATAATATTTTTTAAATGTTTCTATCATTAAGTTTTTTTTTGTCTCATTTTATTATGTTATCATTTACGGAAGGTAGGTAAAATGATTTGGTGTTTTTAATAAATAAGATACATCGTTTTAATGATATGTTCTATACAATTCAGAACTTTGAATGTTTTTAAAAAGCAGCATTATTTTAAAAGTTCTGAAGATATAAAAAGTAAACAAATTAAAAATAATTATAACCGTTTCTTCAACCCTATTATCACTGCTTGTGATATCAAATTTGTTTATGTTTAAAATGATTGCTGCTTTCTATAATAATTCTTATATTAACAGCATAAAGTTGTTTAATGTGAATTAAATTATATTTTGTAATTTTACTGCTAAATAGCATGAGTGCACTAGTAATGCTGGGTTCGATCTATGTAATATTTCGGGCCTATTCAAGGCCCTTTCACAAAAATCCATTTAAAACAGGCTCCTTCACCATATTCCTGTTAATAAAACAAGCCCTTTCACAAAATTCCATTTCATAAAAATATACTTTTCATTGATTATTTTTATTAAAATGTTTAATATTTAAACAAAATATGCTCACCAGAAACCCACTTTAGCAGAAGGATTTACAAAAGTTATTATGAATAAACAAAACATTCACAAATTGAAAAAAGTAACGAAAAGATAAAAAAGCAGGATTAATAAAACTATCTGCCCTAGCTTTTTGTTTCAAGTCTTTTTCCAGAATTATTAGAAAACAGAATTCATATCTTTTTTTCATAGATGTACAATGCTGTTTTATTATTATTATAAACTTAAAAAAAAAGTCTTGTTACTTAATTTTGGTACTTTTCGGTTAGCCGGGCTCCAGTGTTATATATACACACTAGTACATACAGGGGTCTGTCCAGATTTTTCTCTCAGAGTCCTGTTGTTTGTGAAATTGTGAAGAACTTTTTAACATTTGTGAAAATCTAGTCCTAGTTTTGTGAATTTAAAATTATCGTGATATTCAGGTTCTCTTTTATATGTTTTTAAGAAGATATATGTATGTAAAATACCTATATTTTCTTTATATATGTAAAAGTGACAGGCCAGATTTTAGTTTTAAGCTGAAAATTTTTGTAAAAGGTCTATTTTTAAGAACTTTTTTTTGTGAAGGGTCCTTTTTTAAGGTGAAAAGTTTTGTGAAGGGTCCTGTTTTGATATGAAAATTTTTTTGAAGGGTCCTGTTTTGAAATGAAAAATTTTGTGAAGGGTCCTTTAAGGACCCAGTTTCTTCTTAAACAGGTCCCTGACATATGTATATATATGTATATACAATATTTATACACATATATGTGTATACCTATATATATGTATATGTCTAATCTATATGTGTGTGTTATAGGTCAAAATTAACATTTTTTTACCTGCTGGCCACTGGCCAGTAACCCGTTTTTTTTCCCTGGCCAGTAACAAAGTTATGCACGCTCCATACAAAATTGTGTTTTTTCTAACTATCAACATTGTAATTTACTTATATATAGTTACTTACATTTCGATATGATTACACTCACTTGAAAAAATTCATTTTTACTGTTAATTGCAATGAAATAAATTCACAGGAAATTTTCAGAAAGGTTACAGTTTTGAGGGGGACACCTCCCCCCCTCGGCACGAATTAATATGCATTCTTCTGCGACCATTTAACGAATTTCGCAATCTTTTGACGAAATTCACGTTTCTCGTGACCTTTTGCAAAATCTTTTCACGAAATTTGCACTTTTACGGATATATATATATATGTATTAATTACTACCATTATTATATATGTATTAATTACTACCATTAGGACGTTTTCTGCCGAAATTCAGTATCAGTTTCGGTCAATCCTTAGTTATGTTATACACAGAGAGATTAATGTAACTGCAACTGAAATAATTCAAGAGCTTTGTAAAAAAAAAAAAAAAAAAAAAAATACATTTTATAGTAAAGGCAGGGGCCCTTTCCAAGACAGGCAGTGCCTTTACAAGAATTAACTGTGATGCCAGAAAGAGATTAATTTTTCTTTTAGTTTATGAATTCACATAAAATTCTGACTGATGAGTAAAATTTAAATGAACTAACCCAAAAATTTGCATAAAATTAATTATTGAATCGGTTATTTCAAAAAACACATAAGTCAAGTTTTTTTCCAAACATGAACCGGGAAAATTTTTATGTTAATCATCTTTTTATTATTCATAAATTATATTCAATATCTATAAAGTCGAAATGCTATAGTCAGCCCAAAAAAATCCATTAAAATTTTAATTTGTTTACTTGTGAATAATACAGGTTTTTTTTTTTTTTTTCTCTCTGAAAAGCTTTGATTCAGTGACTCATGTGGTTTTTGAAATGACCTATTCAATTCATCTCGTCTAGGCTATTTTGGATATTTTTCTTTAAACTACAACATTTCTGACAGTCAGATAGATATAAATAGGAAATTCTGTAAATGTTTTTAGGATCTGGTTAAGTATTTAATTTCTATATGTTCAAAATTAATTTTTTTTAAATTATTAATTTAATTAAATTTTAAATATAATACTTTTTATTAAAATAAATAACTAATTATTAAATACTGAATTAATTACAGTAATTTGATCATTACTTATTGTGTCCTTGTAATTTCGTACTGTAATCATATAATTAGAGAAATTTTGCCCCTATTAATTTTATTTTGTTTCGCCACCAATGCTCCCCCCCACCCCCCCTCAAGATAAAATCCTGGGTGTGCCACTGTTTGAGGCTTAGCACATACAGGCAAATAATGCAATTATGTTTGCATTATGCAAACATAATTGCATTATTTGTCTATTTTCTTTATACTGTCTTTTTTTCAAGTAGACAAAAAAAAAAAAAAAAAAAAAAAAATACTGAAAATATAATCCTTTCTGAATTCAAATTTGATAAAAATTGAATATACAGAAGCATTACATTTTGATTTTTGTTCTTGGTTATTTAATGTGTAAAAGAGGCTGATTTGAATTTGATCCACACATGCTGTAATAACTGTTTAATTAATTGTTTTGCATGTTGCAGTGTTGTTAAATGTTGTTTGTGGATTTTGATACACACATTCAAAAATAAGGTTCACCATCCGTGATCTTAAAACTCACTCGTCTGTTCAAAAAATGCACTTGCTGCTGTCAAGTAATTTTATGCAGTTCCCAATTCTTACCTATGTTCTGTGTTCATAATTTTATAATTCATCACAATCACTTTTCTTTTCAGATGCTGTTGGGGCTAAATTAGAAGAATCATTTGATGAAAAGATAGTAGAACACTGCATTAATTATTCTTAAAATATGACCTATTAAAAAATATATATTCTGAAACTGAAATCTATTTTCTTGTAACTTTTTTCTTTATTTTTTAAATAAATGTTGATAGAAACTATGTTGTCTTTTTGTACGTACAGCCGAATAAAATTCTTTAATATTTTTTTAAGTGTAAAATTTTTAATATCATTGAAATATGTAAGTATATTTTCAAATTTCATTTAATTAGCTTTAAAAATATTCATTAGTGCTTTCATTAACACATTCTACTGTGGTATGTTTTTAATTGATATTGAACAAACAACATTGCAATGCAGAAATAATATTCTAAAAAATAAAATTTAATAAATTTGTTGTTGTTTTTTAAGAATTTTTTTTAATTACCTTATAATCATAAAGCTCTTTATATTAATCCTTCCTTGTTAGCTTGAATCTCAAGAGTAATTAATTCATATTAAAAAAAAAAACCCTATAAAATTTTGGTTTGAGAATAAAATTACATATTTCAATGATCCAGATAATTCAAAGATCTTTAGTTGCAACGTTTCATTTGTTTATTTGTGCACATACTAAAATAATGTAAATGTACATAATTATAGGTAAGTACACAAAGGTTTTATAAGAGAAAATACATGTTCATGATTTACTTTTTACTCTTTGTAGCTGCTAAAATGGAGATTTTTGTGATTTTTTTTTTTTTTAATACATTAATAATCACAAGAAAAAAAAAATTAAACGAATATTCAGGTCTTTTCAACGATTTCTACAAAACAATATTTCGTTTTATTGAGTAATTTCCAAGTTTCGAGTTTATTGCACTGGATAAAGACGAAACAGTATTGTTTTCGAATGCTAATGCTTTTGAATATAGTGCTTGGATCCAAAATGAGTGTATCTTATGTAAATTATTTATATTTTAAGTATTGTGAGTGACCTCAATACACGAGTTTTCTAAAGTTAAAGTTTTAAAACTTCTTATTTTTAGATAATATTTTTGGAATTTTGGTTTGCAATAGCCTTACTCGAAGTAAATTTACATGCATGTCTATAAAAATTTTATTATTCTTTTTAGCTCTGCAATAAAACCAAAAAAGGAGATGTGTTATTTTTTAATGGAATGTGATTCAGTTGTTAATAATGTAAATAAAAAAAAAAATGTATGTAATTTATTTTTTTAAAGTTGCTAATTTTGGTAAATTATCAATGAAATTTTTATTTTATTTTTTTAATTGCATATTACATTTAAAAATAATCAGATTTTTCTTCTAGAAACCTGCCATCAAAAGATATGTTTTAAAATTTATTTACTATTTTATTGAAAATTCATTTTTTTTAAATTATGTAAGTGGAATACTACAGTTTTAATTCTTGAAAATTTATAAGATAAAACACTTATCAATTAAATGCTGACATTTAATGCAATGGGGCCAGACAGCTCAACATTGGAAGTGTTAAGAAATGTAATTGAGCTTTAATTGAACAACATAACATGAATTTTCTAGTTTTTTTCCTGGTCCTAAGATGTGTCGTTAGAAAGTAATCAGTGTTGTAAAGAGAGCAGTTTTTTTTGTTGTTGTTGTTGTTAACTAAAATTCTGCACACATGCTTATTTTAGAAGCCTTTTTTTCTCCCTCCTCTTATTTTAAGATATTTTTTATTTGAATTGAGATAGAAAAGCAGTAATTTCTAAAATAATAAGTTTTTGCTACCAACTTACCTAAAATTTGAAACTCATAATTTTTATCATTGCTTTTTTGCCCCTCTTTTCGTGAAAGAGACATGAGAACATAAAGATGGCTGGTAAACTTGCATGTCACTTATTTGGCCAACACTCTTTCCAAATAGTAATCTTTTACAACATTTGAAATTAATTTTACAATGACGATTGTTTTTTGGACTTATTGGTTGCTTAAATGGGAATAATCTGATCTCTAAGATTGATTTCAGGTATTTCAAGTACAAATGTACCTGTAATAAATCTGAATGTATGTGAAGAAAAAAAAATCATTTTATATAATATCAAAATATTGATATCCATCAAAATTTTTAACCTTTCTTAAAAACTGACACATAAAAACAATCCTAAACAAAGCTGCTATTTTCATGTTGAAAGTGAAGAATATTAAATTTTATTAATTGATTGTTTAAAATGACACATGTAGAAGAAAAAAAGATCATTAACTAATTAGCATGGTTTATAACAAATTTGTGTTGTTTGGAAAAATAAAACTGGTAATAAGTTCTTTATATTAGTTTTGACACGGGATGTTTTGTTAATGCAGGTCTGCTTATTGCAGAAGATATTTTTCAGATTTAATGCTAAATTTATTTTGTTTAGAGTATTAATTAATCATTCATATTTTTTTGTTCAAACTGCAATAAAGGCTAATAATAAATACAATTAGCAATTAATAAAAACATGGAAGAAAAATTAGAAAAAAAAACTATTACTTATGCTACTGAGACTATTACTTATACAGTACTATAATTTTTTTAGAAAGTACAATATTACATCTATAATTAAATGTTATGTCTAGAAAAGAAGAGTGAAACACATATTTAAAAGATGTTTTAAAATCTAGAACTCTACTGAAAAAATGGATATAAAAAAAGTTCTAGAGATATTTTTGACAGCTTTTTCTTTTATACTTAATAATTCAAAAGTAAAAAAAAAAAAAGTTTTTTTTTTTTTTTTTTTTTTTTTTTTTTTTACTAAAAAGAAAAAAATATATTCTTAAAAAAATAAATCAGGTTTAGTTAAAAGAAAAAATAGTATGGGAAAAACCAAGCTTAATAAAAATAAATTAATCTGTCTTTCTATATAACAGAAAATTGTTAAAAACTTTTTACAACAGGTTAGAAAAAAATAATTTTGCTGTTTATAATTATATATATAAGAAAGTTTACCGAAAAAGATAATTTTATATTAAGGCTGTTTGTCAATTTCCGAATTCCCTTTGCTAACGTTAAGTCTGGGCGTGTGATGCATTTTATATTTAAAATATCTCCTCAGAAAATTAATATTTTAAACCTCTTTTCTGTGTACTCTTCTTAAAGGATGTCTCCCTTTTCCTTAGTAGTCAAAGTATATCAAAAAATATATACTTAATTTTATGTCAAGTGTTAAAACTTTACTCGTAGTTCGTCGTCTTTTAACACATAAAATATTAAATTAAGCATAGATTTTAGAAAAATTTTAAGAACTGAGAAAAAAAATAAAACATCTTTTGAGAAGAGTACAAAAAAGAAATAGAAATATTAATTTCTTGAGGAGATATTTTAATATACGAGTGCATTACACGGCCATAGACTTAACATTAGCCAGAGGAATTCGGAAATTGATTAATAGGCTTAATGTTTCTGATTTTCCCTTATATTAAAACGTTTTTTCTGGCATTAAAATGCCGTTGTAAAAAGTGCTATTAACAATACAATATTGCGGACTTATTCCTATTTTTAAACGTTTTCTGCGGCATTAAAATGCCGTTGAAAGAATGGTAAAACTAACGACGGTATTGCAACTTTCATTGACGTTTTAAAAACTGTTGTTATTGCGTTGAAAATGCAGGTACTTTTACCGTTGGAAAATAATCGAATCAACGAGACATATTTTCGAATTTATAACGTTAAAGAATAACGTTTTTCCAACGATGTGTGTTGTCGTTTTTTCAACGATTTAAAAACGAAACTGTGCTACTTGGGAAGTTATGCACGCTCCATACAAAATTGTGTTTTTTCTAACTATCAATATTGTAATTTACTTATATATATTACTTACATTTCGATATGATTACACTCACTTGAAAAATTTTATTTTTACTGTTAATTGCAATGAAATAAATTCACACGAAATTTTCAGAAAGGTTACAGTTTTGAGGGGACCCCCCCCCCTCGGCACTAACTAATATGCATTCTTCTGCGACCATTTAACGAATTTCGCAATCTTTTGACGAAATTCACGTTTCTCGTGACCTTTTGCAAAATCTTTTCACGAAATTTGCACTTTTAAGGATACTTGAAGAATTTTGTGATTCTTTGTCGAAATTTGTGTTTTTTTCGCGATCTATTCTCGATACTTGTGTTTTTCCGTGATCTTTTCTCGAAATTTGTGTTTTTCCGCGATCTTTTCTCGAAATTTGTTTTTTTGCGATCTTTTGACGAAATTTGTGTTTTTTCCACGATTTTATCTTGAAAGTTGCGTTTTATCCGCGATCTATTCACGAAATTTGCTTTTTATTCGCGATCTTTTCACAAATGAATTTGATCCACACATGCTGTAATAACTGTTTAATTAAATGTTTTGCATGTTGCAGTGTTGTTAAATGTTGTTTGTGGATTTTGATACGCACATTCAAAAATAAGGTTCACCATCCGTGATCTTAAAACTCACTCGTCTGTTCAAAAAATACACTTGCTGTTGTCAAGTAATTTTATGCAGTTCCCAATTCTTACCTATGTTCTGTGTTCATAATTTTATAATTCATCACAATCACTTTTCCTTTCAGATGCTGTTGGGGCTAAATTAGAAGAATCCTTTGATGAAAAGATAGTAGAACACTGCATTAATTATTCTTAAAATATGACCTATTAAAAAATATATATTCTGAAACTGAAATCTATTTTCTTGTAACTTTTTTCTTTATTTTTTAAATAAATGTTGATAGAAACTATGTTGTCTTTTTGTACGTACAGCCGAATAAAATTCTTTAATATTTTTTTAAGTGTAAAATTTTTAATATCATTGAAATATGTAAGTATATTTTCAAATTTCATTTAATTAGCTTTAAAAATATTCATTAGTGCTTTCATTAACATATTCTACTGTGGTATGTTTTTAATTGATATTGAACAAACAACATTGCAATGCAGAAATAATATTCTAAAAAATAAAATTTAATAAATTTGTTGTTTTTTTTTAAGATTTTTTTTTAATTACCTTATAATCATAAAGCTCTTTATATTAATCCTTCCTTGTTAGCTTGAATCTCGAGAGTAATTAATTCATATTAAAAAAAAACCCTATAAAATTTTGATTTGAGAATTAAAATTACATATTTCAATGATTCAGATAATTCAAAGATCTTTAGTTGCAACGTTTCATTTGTTTATTTGTGCACATACTAAAATAATGTAAATGTACATAATTATAGGTAAGTACACAAAGGTTTTATAAGAGAAAATACATGTTCATGATTTACTTTTTACTCTTTGTAGCTGCTAAAATGGAGATTTTTGTGATTTTTTTTTTTTTTTAATACATTAATAATCAGAAGAGAAAAAAAAATAATTAAACGAATATTCAGGTCTTTTCAACGATTTCTACAAAACAATATTTCGTTTTATTGAATAATTTCCAAGTTTCGAGTTTATTGCACTGGATAAAGACGAAACAGTATTGTTTTCGGAGAAAAATTAAATATTTTTATAATAATTACTGAAGCAATTTGGAAAACATAAACTTGCAAAAAAAAAAAAAAATGCTTTTGAAGATAGTGCTTGGATCCAAAATGAGTGCAATATTTTATAAAAGAGTGTATGTTATGTAAATTATTTATATTTTAAGTATTGTGAGTGACCTCAATACACGAGTTTTCTAAAGTTAAAGTTTTAAAACTTCTTTTTTTTAGATAATATTTTTTGGAATTTTGGTTTGCAATAGCCTTACTCTAAGTAAATTTACATGCATGTCTATAAAAATTTTATTATTCTTTTTAGCTCTGCAATAAAACCAAAAAAGGAGAGGTGTTATTTTTTAATGGAATATGATTCAGTTGTTAGTAATGTAAATAAAAAAATGTATGTAATTTATTTTTTTAAAGTTGCTAATTTTGGTAAATTATCAATGAAATTTTTATTTTATTTTTTTAATTGCATATTACATTTAAAAATAATCAGATTTTCTTCTAGAAACCTGCCATCAAAAGATATGTTTTAAAATTTATTTACTATTTTATTGAAAATTCATTTTTTTTTAATTATGTAAGTGGAATACTACAGTTTTAATTCTTGAAAATTTATAAGATAAAACACTTATCAATTAAATGCTGACATTTAATACAATGGGGCCAGACAGCTCAACATTGGAAGTGTTAAGAAATTTAATTGAGCTTTAATTGAACAACATAACATGAATTTTCTAGTTTTTTTAATGGTCCTAAGATGTGTCGTCAGAAAGTAATCAGTGTTGTAAAGAGAGCAGGGTTTTTTTTTTTTTGTTGTTGTTGTTGTTAACTAAAATTCTGCACACATGCTTATTTTAGAAGCCTTTTTTTCTCCCTCCTCTTATTTTAAGATATTTTTTATTTGAATTGAGATAGAAAAGCAGTAATTTCTAAAATAAGTTTTTGCTACCAACTTACCTAAAATTTGAAACTCATAATTTTTATCATTGCTTTTTTGCCCCTCTTTTCGTGAAAGAGACATGAGAACATAAAGATGGCTGGTAAACTTGCATGTCACTTATTTGGCCAACACTCTTTCCAAATAATAATCTTTTACAACATTTGAAATTAATTTTACAATGACGATTGTTTTTTGGACTTATTGGTTGCTTAAATGGGAATAATCTGATCTCTAAGATTGATTTCAGGTATTTCAAGTACAAATGTACCTGTAATAAATTTGAATGTATGTGAAGAAAAAAAAAATCATTTTATATAATATCAAAATATTGATACCCATCAAAATTTTTAACCTTTCTTAAAAACTGACACATAAAAACAATCCTAAACAAAGCTGCTATTTTCATGTTGAAAGTGAAGAATATGAAATTTTATTAATTGATTGTTTAAAATGACACATGTAGAAGAAAAAAAGATGATTAACTAATTAGCATGGTTTATAACAAATTTGTGTTGTTTGGAAAAATAAAACTGGTAATGAGTTCTTTATATTAATAGTTTTGACACGGGATGTTTTGTTAATGCAGGTCTGCTTATTGCAGAAGCTATTTTTCAGATTTAATGCTAAATTTATTTTGTTTAGAATATTAATTAATCATTCATATTTTTTTTATTCAAACTGCAATAAAGGCTAATAATAAATACGATTAGCAATTAATAAAAACATGGAAGAAAAATTAGAAAAAAAACTATTACTTATGCTACTGAGACTATTACTTATACAGTACTATAATTTTTCTAGAAAGTACAATATTACATCTATAATTAAATGTTATGTCTAGAAAAGAAGAGTGAAACACATATTTAAAAGATGTTTTAAAATCTAGAACTCTACTGAAAAAATGGATATAAAAAAAGTTCTAGAGATATTTTTGACAGCTTTTTCTTTTATACTTAATAATTCAAAAGTAAAAAAAAAAAAAGTGTTATTTTTTTTTTTTTACATTTTTTTACTAAAAAGAAAAAAATATATTCTTAAAAAAATAAATCAGGTTTAGTTAAAAGAAAAAATAGTATGGGAAAAACCAAGCTTAATAAAAATAAATTAATCTGTCTTTCCATGGAACAGAAAATTGTTACAAACTTTTTACAACAGGTTAGAAAAAAATAATTTTGCTGTTTATAATTATATATATAAGAAAGTTTACCGAAAAAGGTAATTTTATATTAAGGCTGTTTGTCAATTTCCGAATTCCCTTCGCTAACGTTAAGTCTGGGCGTGTGATACATTTTATATTTAAAATATCTCCTCAGGAAATTAATATTTTAAACCTCTTTTCTGTGTACTCTTCTTAAAGGATGTCTCCCTTTTCCTTAGTAGTCAAAGTATATAAAAAAATATATACTTAATTTTATGTCAAGTGTTAAAACTTTACTCGTAGTTCGTCATCTTTTAACACATAAAATATTAAATTAAGCATAGATTTTAGAAAAATTTTAAGAACTGAGAAAAAAAAAATAAAACATCTTTTGAGAAGAGTACAAAAAAGAAATAGAAATATTAATTTCTTGAGGAGATATTTTAATATACGAGTGCATTACACGGCCATAGACTTAACATTAGCCAGGGGAATTCGGAAATTGATTAATAGGCTTAATGTTTCTGATTTTCCCTTATATTAAAACGTTTTTTCTGGCATTAAAGTGCCGTTGTAAAAAGTGCTATTAACAATACAATATTGCGGACTTATTCCTATTTTTAAACGTTTTCTGCGGCATTAAAATGCCGTTGAAAAAATGGTAAAACTAACGACGGTATTGCAACTTTCATCGACGTTTTAAAAACGGTTGTTATTGCGTTGAAAATGCAGGTACTTTTACCGTTGGAAAATAATCGAATCAACGAGACATATTTTCGAATTTATGACGTTAAAGAATAACGTTTTTCCAACGATGTGTGTTGTCGTTTTTTCAACGATTTAAAAACGGAACTGTGCTACTTGGGATGATCTCTGACGATCACCATCACATTAAGCAGCAAGCTTCTCAGCATATAAAAAAAGCAAGAGAATGTAAATGATGGCATACTCAAAGATGAAATACCTAAACGTTGTAGAATATTGTAGGTCAGAATTCCCAATCACTATGCATTAACTGGATGCAACATTGGTGAAGATAATAGACGGCTGAATATATTCCATTAATTCCACTGCATTACTCTGCTTGCCTTATCATACACAAGCAGTAGAAATATACTTGAAGGAGTGTCACAGCAGCATCATCCAATGTCTGTGGATATTAAGAATAGATGGACTAGGTTGATATATATAAAACTTAGTTCAGTCTTTGATAAAAAATCACAATTCAAGATATAAATAAAACATTGTACTCAGATGGAAGGGTGGTCAAGCTATGCACTGTTGTGACATGAAATGCATCTACCTCCACGTCGTACCTCCTGGGTAGCTTTGAAAGCAAATAAGTAAGTGCTGTATTCTAAACAATTAGATGTATGACACAACAGAGTGGCAACGCCTTTTTTTTTACCAAAAGTTGTCAGTTTTGCTCCAGTTACACAGAATAAAGATATCGTTTTATCGTTTAAATATATTAAGTCATTAATAATAAAAGTTTAAATAACACTTTTAAATTATAATCATCGCTATAGGAATTTTTTAATTTTTTTGAAAAAATGTCAAATTTTACCCATAATTTCGACTTTTGGACCAAAAGCGCAGACTCAAGCCATTTGTTTTCAGCGATAAAATTCCACGCAGTTGATGAACTAGTATAAAGACAACTTTTGGCACCTACCTGTTTTTGATTTTAAAAAATTAATTTTTTTCGCTCAACCCTAATACACAATCTTCCGTGAGAAGTTCTTTCTTTTCCCCTTTAAAGACGGACAACAGAGAATTGAAATGATACTGACGACACAGACTTCTAATATAAGTAGAGTCCAAATCGGCAACCTTTTCTTGACTCCTACATCTCTGCCCTCCGTCATGTGATGGAAGGCAGATTTTGCGAGCGAAACCGGTTTTTCATTCTCCAGATTCCCGCCGAAACATCGTCTGTCTGCGTTTGTTTTGAGTTGATCGCACTTTTGCTTTGTCAATAAAGGGATTACCGCCAAAATACTGCACCCTTTTGCCGATGAAAGCAAAAGATGTTGGATTCAAAACCTTGCCGAAAGAACAATGGAATTTGGAGTCTACTTATATTATAAGTCTGTGACTGACGACGGGAGAGGAGACTTTTTGCAGGGTGTGCTCTTAACTTTCCGAGAGTTCTAAATTTTACCAACTCTTCCAAATAAGTGGGGTGGTGTTACACCCCCAACACCCCCCCCCGCTAGGCACGCCCCTGCATCCATGGAACTATTAGTATAGAGGAACAGACATACCGTTATTTCGGGTGTATAGCCTGCGGATCAAACAATCGTGTTTCGACCCAGAAATTTAAAAAAAAAAATGTAACTTTTTAGATCGCGGTAAATATTGGTCTTCAAATACTGAATAAAATTTCTGGGTCCAAACTGAATTGTTTGACCTGCGGGCTATACACCGAAAATTACGGTATCCTTAAAATAGTGAAGCTTCAACTGTAACCGATTTCGCAGGGATTGTTTACCGCCTGTGGAAACTTCCACCACTAGATTTATATAGAAATTTTCAGCTTATATGAACGCCTTATTCTTACAATGGAACAATGTTAGCAGGTTTCTAGTTGCGGGGAAACTTAACATCCAGTATAGAGGTAATGCGTGTTACTTGCAATGGGAGCCATGAAAAAAAAAGATGTTTAGACTTGGCTGGTTGCCACGAAAAAAGAAGAATTAAAGTTTAAGAGTAAGAGAAATTACTAATAAAAATGTTAGTATAACAATAAGATTAAAAAAAAGTTCCATATGATCCAAAAACTAACAGTCCGTAGACAGGCGAAAAAGCTACCAAAGGGAAGCCCCAACATAAAAATAAAGACTCTTTACTGAGACCATACAAAGATTAACTTAAAAAATAATAATGCAAAGCACAGTGCAAACAAATTTGGAAAAGAATAAAAAGTATTTACATATTTACAAAAAGAATATTAATGCACAATTTAGAGTAATAAAAAGCGATAATAAAAAAAAACATAACCGAAGAGAGTTCAGAATAACTGAGCAGAAAAAAGCAGAATTTTAAGGGGAACATGGGAAACAGAGAACACGCGCCATCCCAATCTGCTAACTCGATGAAAAATGATGATAAAAATATACCAAGATAATAGAACAATAGAATAAAAGGTAAGACAATTTAAAAAACGTGAAAAAGCAATAATAAAGCAGTAATTTTTTGTTGTTGTTGTTTTTTGTTCTTTTTTTTGTTGTTGTTGTTCTTTTTTTTTCTTTTTTTATACAAAACAGACAGAATAAGACACGGAAAAAACGCAAAAGTTTAACATAGGAAGAAGTTACCCTTCATTTAATTTAAGAAGGTTAGCAAGTTTGTCGAACTCATAGCACAGCGCGTCCGTGGCCTTAAACTGTTTTGGAGTACTATGAACACATTTTATGAAAAAATGTTCAAAAATCATTTTGGTAGATTCCTTTAAGATCTAAGATAAACAATAAAGATTATCGTTTTAAAACAGTGTTGCCAGAGTCAGAAAATTTTAGGAATGATGAGTGCCTTGCATAATGCTTCACAAATTGGTATGCAGTTTGGACTTTATTTTGTTTCCCAGAAAGTAATGTTTAATCAAACCAGAGTCTAATATTTTCACGAAGATGGAAATTGTGCCTCTTGCACGGCTGCTATTCTTAACAAGTTCACTGCCGCAAAATGTAAGAATTGTCAAATTGCCTCTTGAAAGTCGTTTGCCACCACAAAAATCTGTAAGGTAAATTTCACTTTACTAATACAGCGAAATTTCTGCCATATATAAGGCAATTTTTTTTAATAATGTTCAGAAAGTAATAAATTAAAGCCACGAATATTAAAGCTACGAGTATACTGGTAGCGTGGCAGTCAACGTGTTAAAGACAACGAAAATGTCATGTAAAATTGAGAAAAATGTTTTCACTGATGGTATTTTCTAGAGCATAGTTTGTTGGTGCTGCCAGCTAATAGCCAGTTCCGGGACTATTCATTGTGTGTTGCATCTGTGATCGCTATAGGGAGGTTTAATTCCATAATTAACTACTGCTCTATGAAAGTATATAGAATATATAGAAGTATATATCTATAAAAGTATATAGATGGTATATATTATGATTTATGATAGAAACGTAATTTTTATTAGTAAAGATTTTTTTAAAATCTGACTTGAATTCATACGCTTCAAGGACGTTCAAGCACTTTTTACCAGAATTTTCGTAAAGTAATATTTGGCTTATTTAAGGGGGCCGTGGACCTTTATTTGAGCAAAAATTGACCGAAAATTGACATTCCTTTTTGTGTGTATTATTATTCTCCAATTTCTACTACGTCATTCATGGAGCCCCCCCTCCCCCCCCTGAATACTAGGCCTAAGCAGTGAGACAAAAATGGCGGCTGCCGAAGGCGGATTTTTTTCAATGTATGTATGGTCCCTTAAATATTCGTACCAATAATGTTTTTAAAGTTTTTTCCGTTTTACTTTTCTAAGATTGAAGAAGTCAGAGAAATCCTTTAAACTAGTAAATCTGCAGATCAGGAGCCTCAACGTCAGATCTGCAATTCATTGTTTTTAGACACACTCTAGTAATATTCAATTTCCTGCAAACCGCAATTTAAAGTTTTCAAATTACGTAATTATTTATAAGAATAAAAAAATACGAAGTTTTCAGACATTAGAAGCGTTAAATTAAAAACGTTGTTATGGAAGGATATTTTGAATTGTCATGAGCTACTAATTCTGGTATTTTTTGTAAATAATAAAGTATTCAGGGGGGCGTCGCTCACCTGAACCTCCCGTGGTCTCATTAATTTACATATGTAAATTTTTATTGATTGCGCTAATGATTATAGTAAATCTTTTTACACTTCCGAGCCTTATTCTTCAATACTGGTGGGCAGAAAAGGATTTACATTGACGCAATTATATTAAAAGTTCAGGTTTTACGAACGAAAATATAATTTCCTTTTAAAGATAAAAAAATTTTCATTCATATTTTCTGAAATGAGGCGGCATTAAGAACTAACACTCGTCAAAAAATATTTTTTCAGGCAATCTAGTTAATGTTTGTTTTTAGGAATGAAAATATTTATTTCCCGATACAATGACGTCCTTTTCGACAGCGATAATTGTGCGGTGCATAATTTTGACATTTACTATCAATTTGCTTTTCAAAAGTTTTTTTTTTTTTCTCATTGAAATTTTCGATTAAAAATTAATATTTCTGTTAGCTGCGTCCAGACGATAAACCGTGAGATATTAGTAAAGTTTTTTTTTTTAATAATAAAAATTAATATCATAACACAAGCCCCTTTTATTTCAACCTCAAAGCGTATTTGTTTTAGTTTTGATATATGAGATCAAATTCACCTTTCCGTTGATAGGAAACAGTTAAAAGAAAATTAAGACAATGAAATATGTGATTGAAAAAAAATTAAATTAAAAAAAGAAAATATTTTATATTATTGGAACACATATATAAAATCCCTCCATAAGATATACACCGAATTTAAAAATTCTGACAAATGTATACACAAAATTTCAAACTAATATGAATAATGTATGGTTCTAATTAGGAAATTCCATCATCCCTAATTTATCATTTAATTCTTGCAATCATATGAGCCATTTCCTTTCAACAAATAAAAATGGAAAAATCGTCTGAATTGCTATAGGAAAGCATTAAGGCGGAAAATAAAATGTTCTATATATTCCGAACGAATGTACCAAATTTAACCAAAAACTATACAGCTAAATTCGGTGACCTCACCAACATGCATCCTTAATTTCAAGCTAATCGGACGCTTTTTACGGCAGTTATCGCGGGACAGACAGTCTGACAAACAAACAGACAGATAGAAACCAAAACTTTTCGGGTCTCCACAGTAAGCCTTCACTGACGTTTCGGCAATAATACTGGTGTCGACATTTGAGGGACAGTACTTATGTTTAAAAAAATCCTCTTTCGGCAGCCGCCATATTTGTGTCAGCGCTCAGGCCTTTTATTCAGGGGGCGGTGGAAAACCGCATGCAGATGCGATTATTTTACGCAAAGTTACAAGTGTATTAATTTTGTTCGAAAATATTTTTTTGGCCTTTTAATAAACTTTAAATCTGTTTTTCTCAATACTGATGTTTCAGTTTTTTTTTTTTTTTTTTTTTTTTTTTTTTTTTTTTTTTATATTAAAATGTATCTTTCTACTTAATTTTTGATCCAAATTCATGAAACTGATAAGGAAAAATTCTTATATTACTTAAAAAGAATCTGTGAATGCATTTTAAAATTCAACTTCATTAAGACAATTAAATTAATTATTATTAGAGTTTTACGTGATTAAAATCCAAAGTCGAGGAAATATCTAAAAAAATTGAGATGCAAGGAGCATTTTAAAATTTAAAATTTTTAAAAAGATCTTAAAATTAAAGTAACATTTGAAATTTGTTTAAGGTGTTCTATATACTTATAATGAAATGTAGTTTTGCACAAAATTTCAAATCTCTATTATGAAAATTCAAAGAATGTTTTTTAAACGTCCCCCGTTCCCTTAACTAAATGCAATTCCATATTCAGATATAGTGACCAATACTTTACGAAATTTCTGGTTCTAAAACGCTTAAAATCCCCTGAATCCCCTGGCGCGTACGAACCCTTGAAAGCTTATCTATAATAAAGAATCATGTACACTACAATCTGTTTCCATTCACAAATCCAATTTCTGATATAGCTTGACATGATCTGTAAATCTCAAAGAAAACACATTAGGTCTCAATAAATCATCTAACCTAAACGAGAAATGAACACCAAAAAAAAAAAAAAAAAAAAAAAAAAAAAATGGAATGTTTTTTTTTTTTTTTTTTTTTTTTTTTTTTTTTTTTTTTTTCCATAAAAGGATAACCACATAAATGAAACTCTACATTTAATGAATACTTGATGAATCGAAAGGCAAGGATCTAAGCGGGGAAAAAAAAATGGGCAATTAGAAAGATCATTTAATGAATCGTGATAAATTTTGTCTTAGATTAATTTATAGAATAGCTATCTAAAGTACCCGGCGTTGCCCGGAATTGTAAGAATATTTTTGAAAAATCAACGATTGCGTTTTAATTTATGTAATTTTCAATCCTTTTTACAACTTTCCAAAAAAGTTGAAAAGTGTTATTGACTTCGATTTCTTTGGCTGTCTGGCCGCGCTCTAACTCTCGTAAGTATACTCGGATTGCCCTGAAATGTTTTGATGTTATTGATGTTTAGCCTAGCACGAACCCTATTTCAAATGCAGTTTGTAACATTTACAGTGATTATTATTTAGATTATTACAGATTAGATTATTTACAGTGACAGTCAAAATTATTCTGTTACATTACATCCAATGCGAAAAAAATCTTTTCAAATGAATTTGAAAGATGTTACACCCTTTCAAACATAAAAAAAATATGCATTTACGAAGTGCACTATAACATGCATTCTGTGGAACATGCGATGCAACGAATAGTTACTATTCATTTACAGCGCCACACAAAAGAATTCCATTACATAATGTATAGGGGGAAATTATATGCAGCGTATTTTAATTATGAAATTTCATACATAATGAAATTTATATACGTCGGTGAAGCTTACTGTAAGTTATTTCAAGTATAATGCGAAGTGCATAGCATTTACAGAGACACATAAAAGATTTCAGACAAATATATTCTATCCGAAGTACTGTATATTAGCGATAATGGCAAGAATTGCATTTTTAATTATGATGTGCACTTTTAAGTTTCACTATATTTATGCCTACTATATGTTGTGCATAAATTTTATAGTTGATATGCAGAGCTATACAAAAGAATTCGTAAAGGTTACTGATTATGAGCGTAAATTGCTGAAAGGTGGCTTTTAAATGTGTTATGCATTTATATGCAGAACTACCCTTAGTTTACAATACATGGCCGTCTATAGATGATAAATTCTGGAAATATGATTTCAGTAGTTTTAAGAGTGATTTAGTTTGAATTAAATTTTAGCTAAATAGTGGCGTGTAATGAAAGTACTCTTGAATCTACAGGGCTGAACAAAAGTATTCAAGTATGTTTCCATCTATTAGTATAAATTGCTGAACGAGAAATTTCAACCTGTTATGCGTTTTCTTGCTAACTAAATTTTCCCATTATATAGTATATATATCGGGCTACAGATCAAGTACAGGGCTGTTCAAAAGAATTGGAATACATATTTGGCTATGGAAGCTAACTTCTCAAATCAGATTTTCGAATATTTTATTTGTTTTCTAAAATGTTTACTTAATTATCTTATTTACCTTATTTCCCTAAATAACGAAGTTTTGTTAAAGATTTCAGGGAGTGTTGGAAAGTGTTTCATAATCTATGCTTAACGCATGATTTTTCTTTCTTGTGTTTTATTTGATCCAGACGTCATATTACCTACTTACTTAGTAAATATAATCTGTGATCTGGATTGAGACCGAAATTAAATCCTTTTGCTGAAAATTTGTTTCCGAGTATTCTGCTACTTAAATAATTTTTTCATGATTATAAAGAAAAATGGCAAGTGCAAAAATTCTTTGAATTTTACGAAAAAAAAAAAAAAAAAATCTGAAATCTTTATTTGAGTTCTACACTAAGAATGGAGCTTGAGGGACCTTTGTGGAAATTCTAATTTACACGCAAACAGACACGTACAGTGAAACCTCCCTGTGCAAGCACCTCCATTAAGCGACCACCTCTCTGAACGACTATTTTTCTTGGAACGAAATTTATTCCCATAGGCTCAATACTAATATACAACAATAATACCTCCATTCAGAGACAATCCCAGTTGAACTCGCTCCATGAGCGACCAATTTCTTTGGAGAAAATGAAACAAAATTCGTTTTTTCCAGGTCGCTTGAAGAAGTTTTTATTAGAATAATAATTCCGGACAGTGCATTATTCATCAAACTTCTAAACTAAGTTTAGAATTCTTTTTTTATTATGGTAACTTTTAAGTGTTTAAATCCCTTTGTGCCTTTTTAGGTAATGAATTTAACTCTGATGACAAATTAAGAATGACGGTCAATAAACTCCCCTGTCCTATTCTGTCAGGAAACTCTCGAAGAAATAGATAAATTAATGAAATCGTCATTATTTGTTCCAGTCCAAACAAAAATGGCAATTATTTACTGAACTTCGAAAGGACTTGGAAATAAAAGTTATAAAAGATAAAACCGTAAAATCAAATCGACGTCAATGTGTTCATTTTTAAAACTCTGCAGTAATTAACTTATGTAGTTAATTTTTTTATACTTAAATTTTCATATTTTTTCCTAATGAGAAAAATAAATTTTAGGAACATTAATTGTTAACTTTTAAAACAATTAAAATATCATTTAAACATGATCTCCATTAAACATGACCTCCATTAAGAGACCACCTCTCGGAGCGACCAATTTTTATTGGAACGGAACGTGGTCGCTTTAGGGAGGTTTCACTGTATGTATATCACATAGATTTAAAAATGGCGAAAATAAATTCAGAGAACCTCCAACTGTTAAATTATTCCAATATTTACATATACTGGTTTATATCATGTTTTAATACTTTTTCTCAAACTCATAGGACGTTATATATTTAACTGCTGGCTTCCATTATATTTCCAATATGACACAATAGTTGCTTTTTTTTTAATTCGTCAAACTATTTATTTCATTTTCATTTTTCACGTAAAAATCTTTCAACAGAAAAGTTATGATGTAATATTCACTTTGTTTTTAATTCTTCAAACTATTTATTTTATTTTCATTTCTTACGTGGAAATCTTGCAATAGAAAAGTAATTGTTGGGGTAAGGATTTTATTATGGATTTTTAGTTTTTGGCAACTAATTTTTTGCATAATGAAAAAGGTTTAAATTTTACAGAAAATTGCTGTTAAATTGGTGGTTTTTTTATTAATTAAAAATTAACCATAAAATATTTCGATTCCAGATTACTTTATTTGCCTCCGCCGTGTTTTAATACACATGTACGTAACACTTCATAATTCTGGCTTCCAAACAGTTGATTTATATAGAATTAGAGACAGACAGACAAATTTTCATTTTTATATATCAGACTATGTCATAAAATCAATTTTCTGTATGCTTAATACCTTCACGTTGGCGCGGTGGGTCACACTCGACTGTCTCAGAGTTGTCAAGTCTCCGGCTTTCTGCATACCACTGTTATTTGAGAGAAAATGTTGTTCCTTTAAATCGCCCAATTGCTCTAGTTAAATAAAACAACATTTTCTGTATTAAAATACTGGTATCCAAAAGGCCGGAGACTTGCCAGCTCTGAGACAGTTGAGTGTGACCCACCGTGCCGGCGTTTACGTGTTAATTAAAATTACTTTGTGGAAAAGGTGTTTAATTTCGAATAGAGAAAAGCATCAGCTTTTACAACGTTAGGAAACGTTGGTAGCTTGATTTTTTTTTTTTTTAATTAATGCTTTTTGTACAACCAGAACAAAAATATATTCAATTTCATTTATTTGTATACCGTTCACGATAAAAGCATACCAAATGTCCATTAAACTCGAAATATTATTAGTCCAGGCAATAGAGACCGTATAGGGACTCTACCTAGCAAAATTAATGGTAGTACTGGAAATCGGCTTTCTAGATGTTTTTTGGGTCGCTAAATCCGAATTTGTAACTTCCCACCAAAATTTCCCCCGGCAACCCCCCAAATTTTGGTAAAAGCCCCACAAAAAGTTTTTTATTAAAAAATTCCATTTTTTTTATTATTTTATGGGAAAAGTAGCTAGAAATTCAGAAAGCAGACAAAATTTGCAAGAAATTAGATATATGACATTATGACTTAGGATGAAGGGGAAGGGGGGATCTGCCTCGGAACATGCGCCGCAGTGCTGCGCGGACTAAGTTGCGCAATTCCACTTAACCACTCACACGTTTACGTTAGTCCTCCCATCTTCCCCCCGAGGTTTCTCTATAAGGTTTACTTTCAGTTTTTTGGGTCGCTGAATCCGAATTTTTAACTTTCCCCAAAAATTTCCCCCCGACCTCCCCCCAAAATAGTTGTTTTTAACTTAAATTTCTTATTGTTTTAAGGGAAAAGCATTACGAAATTCAGAAACTAGACAAAATTTTCAACAAATAGGATATATGACATTATGACGTAGGATAAACGGGGAGAGAGGGGGCTGCCTCGGAACATCCCCCGCGCGCTTTTCTCAAAAACCAAATTTTTTCAAAAAGTCAATTTTGGGGGGTGTTGCCGGGTGAAATTTTGGTGGGAAATTACAAATTCGGATTCAGCGACCCAAAAAACATAAAGCGACTCGAAATCCAAAACTAGTATTGATTTTGCCAGATAAAATCCCCTATTGCCTGGACTTCATAATTTAGTGCGCGTAGCGCCGCAGTGCATGTTCAGAGACAGCCCTCACTCTCCCCGTTCATCCTAATTCATAATGTCATATATCGTATTTGTTGCAAATTTTGTCTAGTTTCTGAATTTCGTAATTCTTTTCCCGAAACAATAAGAATTTTAAGTTAAAAACAACTATTTGGGGGGGGGGGGAGTTCGGGGGAAACTTTTTGGGGGGAAGTTAAAAATTCGGATTCAGCGACTCAAAAATCTTAAAGTAAACCTTATACAGAAAGTTCGGAGGGAAGATGGGAGGGTGAATGTAAACGTGTGAGTGGTTAAGTGGAATTGCGCAATTTAGTTTACGCAGCGCCGCGCGCATGTTCCGAGGCAGATTCCCCCTTCCCCTTCATCGTAAGTCATAATATCATATATCTAATTTGTTGGAAATTTTGTCTACTTTCTGAATTTCTAGATACTTTTTCTCTAAAACAACAATTTTTTTTTTTTTTTTTGATTTTTATAAAATTGTTTTTTTTTTAATAAAAACCTTTTTTGGGGAGCTTTTTACCAAAATTTGGTGAGGTTGCCGGGGTAAATTTTGGTGGGAAGTTACAAATTCGGATTCAGCGACCCAAAAAACATCTAAATAAACAATTTCTAGTACTACCATTAATTTTGCTAGGTAAAATTCTCTATTGCCTGGACTATATGCTCTTTGAGAAAATGAACGCAGTTTTTGAAATAGAAATCGTCTACATATTCAAAATTGCACAAACTTACTAGTTTTTGCTAAATATACTACCCACGTTTGACACTATATTTGAGTGTTTGGGATCACCATAGCTAGAGTATCATCCTGATGGATTTTGATTAAAGACTCGAAGAAAGACTTCTATGCTTACGATTTTAAAAGAGGTAAAATGCAAGCTATGTGAAATGTTTTAATTAGCTGTTCATTCTTCCATTGCATTTGGACATGGTCTTGGTTTATTTCTCCTACGTATATTAACCCTTACTTACGAAATTTTTTATTTTGTTTCAAAACAATTATATATTATTTTCTGAAAGGTTTATTACACAGAAAAAATAATGAAAATAATCAGAGATACATTTTTCATATAATACGTCAATCTTTTCTTCTGTTGCACATCTGCAATATAAGTAAAAACTACTGTCGTGTTGCTGTTTTACGCAAAAGTAATGCAAATTAGCATGTATTTTAATAAGTATGTCTCCAAATAAATTATTTTATATAATTATTTATTTCATAAAACTCAACCTTTAACCCTTTAATTCCCATGATAGAATGCGTTCTAGAAATTACGTAGTTCAGAGAATCTGGCTTTACACCAGAAAGTTTCAATGGCGGATTTCACTTTATTTAAATAAGGAATGTAATTAAAGAAAATATTACTATTTTAATTTTCTGGTGTGAATTAGGTATACACGAATAAAGAAATCTATTAAATTCTAAACATTGTTCTTTGCATACATTATACTTGGTGGAAGTGCAATATAATTTGAAGAGTGTGCAATCTACTACGTTCTGAATTGTGTAACTTTGTTTTAAATGTTGTGCGGGCATAAATGGGGGAAATTTCCAGCAATTCTCGTGATGTTACCGTCCCCCCCCCCACCCGCAAAAAAAAAAAATATATATTGTGTCAGAAATTATGTTACGATAGCTTCATCACTGTTAAAACTTTCATGAGCAAAGCACTTCCATTGCTACTATGTTGAATTTAATAAACGGCACCGGGATTCATAAATAAATATATCTGTAAATAATAAAAAGCTATATTTCACGTACATAATAAACCGAATTTTTTTTTTTTTTTTTTTTTTTTTCTTTTTTTTTTTACAAAAATTCCGCTACCTTTAGGGAATTTGTGAATTAAAACTAAGAGGTTTCTTAAACATACCACCACCCCTCAAGGGGTTAAAGTGCCAACAAAAATCTCGGTTCGTATCGAAGTGAAACGTCTCGTATTTTTGACAGAATAAGGGATTTGGGTCTTTAGTTTCCATGCAAAAGTTGTTCGTCTGGTTGAGTGCTATCTCATTTCGCGAAACTAATTACAAATACCATGCATTTCGTATGTGTCTATATGCATCTACATGACATCGACTGGAAAGCGAAAAATAGATGTAAAATAATACAAATGCACTTAGTTTATTTTTTGATTTTTTGACTGTGCTTTCATCAATGGATAAATGTTTCCTTCTATGCTAAGTCAGATAACTTTCTTTTTTTAGGTGCGAACGTAATTATATAAATACGTAGCACCTATAGTCGTCGTTCAGTCCGTCTGTCTGTCCGTCCGCATATAACAGCGCAAAAACTGCCCAACCGAATCGTTTGAAATTTAAAATATATAATTGTTGCATAATTTTGTCGAGTCATTTCAAATTTTATGAAAATCGGATGTATGGTTTAATTACAGGGACAGTCAAAACTTTTCCGTTACATTACGGCCAATGGGAAAAAAAATATTGCAAGTGCATTTTAATGATGTTATAACCTTCCGAATGCGCTGAAATTTTAAATATATAATTGTTGCAAGATTTTTTCGAGTCATTTCGAATTTTATCAAAATCGGACGTATAGTTTAAATACAGGGACAGTCAAAAGTTTCCGTTATATTACGACCAATGGGAAAAATTATTTCAAGTGCATTTTAATGATGTTACAGCCTTCCGAACAGAATGAAATGGATAGGCACTTATGAATTGCAGTAAAATATACATTCAAGGCAATATGCGGTGCAAGAAAATATTTTTCAAACTAGTTATAGTACTACTATATTTATAAAAATCGACTATATTTATACGACTATATTTATAATTACGGATATAATTTTGGCACCTCATTTGCCACGTTTGACGAACAATTTCCAACTTGTTTAATTCTGAAACGCAATAGTGTACATTAATCAAACTAAATATGTAACAAGATGATTAATTTAAATGTTTTTTACCATCTACTGTTAAATGTTTTCTTTTAAGATACACCAAATAATTTTCCCTTTTCTTCTCTCAAATGCATAGTTCGCAGTAATTTAATTTAATATGCAACAAGATGATTAATTATATAATTTTTATGGTGCCTTGATAAGTGTTCCCTCCTATATACTCTACATAACTTTCCTTTTTTTTCTGTCAAACGCATAATATGCTAGAAGATGATTAATTTAATTTAAGTTTATTTTTTACCGTGCGTTCATCTACTGATAAATATTTTCTTCTATGTTGAACCAGATAACTTTCCTTTTTTCTCAAATTCAACAGTTCACAGTAATTTAACTTTTTTAGCAACAAGATGATTCATTTTATATATGTATTTTATAGTGAATTGATCTACTGATAAACGCGTCCTTCCCTGATACTATAGATAACATTTCTTTCCCTAAAGTGCAATAGGTCACAATGATATTATGTAAACGTAGCTATAATACAAATATATATGTTTTACAATTTTTAAGAGATTTTACTAATTCTTTCTTTCCAATTTTACTTTTTAATTCTCTAAAAAAGAAAATTAAAAGTTTTTTAATGGATTGAAATTATTGTTATTACTAAAAACATACATATTTTTCAGATTTAGAAAGCATTATTATTACAAAATATTATGGTAAGTAACAATATTAGTATATGTTTTGAAGTTGCAATTTAAAAATGTGGATAATTTGAAAGAATGGCAAAGTAATGAATTGAAAAAGTATAACCAAAGCTATCGTAGAATCATGCTCAGAATGGCAATAACTTACATTATCGGCAGTCGATATTGGAAAAGTAATTACTTGAGAATTAGCACAATTCTGTTCTTTAACGTCTTCAAGAAACTCTTGTCATTGTATTTACATATATAAAAAAAACACAAATATTTCTATGCTTTCTCTCTTTTTTTTCATTCTACCTAAAGAATCAAATTATTGTCTTATAACTAAAAGGCATTAATTTCCCTTTTGTTATTTGTCACATAATGCGTTGAAAAAACAAAGAAATGTATTCGAAATTCAGAAATATTTCCCAAAGATATGAAGTAGAAAAAAAATCCCTCGTTTAAAAATAAAGCTATACAAACAATGTATTACATTACATTCTGTGATCGTTAATGTAAATAATAATTTATCTGCATTAGTGTGAGTATGAAAGATTTTTATAAAAAAAAATGAAGTATTGCAAATAAAGAAAAGATGGTATTATCAAACGAAATGTATACTAATTTTACAGTCCTTAAATATAAATATTATGTATTTTCTTTTACTGTATGTATATTGAACAAAATACTTTAGAATTCTTTAAATAGATCAAGAGGCTATTTGCATTTTTTATAAAAGTACGATACTATCTAAATAATAACTTATGTCGTTTTAGATGTGTTAGAAAATGATTAAATGATGATAAATTGTAACTAAAATCATAAGACAAAATGCGATATTTCACGTTAATTTAATCACAAAATACACAATATGAACTATAAAAGCTACTTCTACTGTCCAGCTACCCATTTAAAAAGGATAATGACGTATGACAACAAAGTGATGTAATAAATTAAATGGGACTGCAGTTAAATATTTTTTATCCACTTAAGTTCAATCCAAGGGACTGCTACTTCTACTTTCAACTACCCTAATAATTATTGCCTCGCCCATTTCAAACGAAGTGACGTATTTGTATGAATGGAACAGCAATACATTAGAAAAATATTCTCTAATGATGGCCGCGGGAAATGCAAGCCCAAAGTACTAAGGAATTTTAAATTAAATGTATATTTTATCTTGTAACATCTGTTTTATTATTTTCGTCACCTTTTATTGAAAACGGGGCGCTTTTTAGAGTTCATATTGTGTATTTTGTGATGATAAATTGTTTTAGAAATCTTTGATTTTTTATAAAAATTTTCTTTTAACTAATAATATTGGATAATGTTCACAACGGTGTTTTCCTTATAACAACAAAAAATATCATACAAGTACTATATACATATAATTTTAAATATATTATTATAATATATAAATACGTAATAGCAATTAATATTTACCTTCCATTGTTTAATATTGCAATGCTGTTTCACTGTTTTCATCACTTTTATTATAAACTAGACTATGCACTTAAAGACACTATTATATTAGGATAAACTGTAATGTGCAGTGTTGTGTTTAAGTACTAGAAAATGTACACATTTTTACGTACAAAAAATATGAATGACAAAACTATTCATTTTTAATTTTTCCTGCTCTTTCAACATTTTTATTTTAATTGCGTGGCGTGTATATGTTACTCTTAATTTCTAAATGATAATGAACAGTTGCTGCTATCTAGTAAATATTCTTGGATTTTCACGTGAAGTGAAAAGAAAAGTAAAGATTTGTTATAAATTTGGATTTTGACAATTTGAATGAGATGAATCAAGCTATTTATTTAAAAAAATCTTAGTTATATCCCTGTAAAACCGGAAGCTTTTTGGTAGAAATGGAAATTTTGGTGGTTTCCCCTAATTAAAAGGACTATATTTGATTGAAAAATACAGGGTGAACCAAAAGTCTTGCCCTGATTATAATAATTCATTACAAATTAACAGTTTGTATAATAATGTAACTTGTTGTATCATTGCATAGGTCAGATTTAGCAGTTTTTTTCTGCAATAGAACGAAACATTTCCGGAGATCCTCTGGATTTTTTGGGGGCCTATATTAAAGACAGAGCCTTTGCCACACTAATTGCTGACGTCAAAGAACTGAAGACTAGGATACGGCCTGATTACCAACGGGCACACTTACACCAATAAATTTTAAAAGAAATGCTCGCCTTACTTGAACGACGTATTCATGCAAAATTTCTGCCTTGAATGAAGCAAATTTTTGTGTTTCTTTTTACTGGTGGGAATGTGCCCCGTTGGTAATCATGCTCTGGCTGTGTGTACTGTCACAGAAGATATATTAACCTCTTAACGCTCGAATTAAATTACGGTTGAATAATTCAAATTGCTTATTGGCACCACTTTTATGAAAAAGAAATATTCACCTTATTTAATGACAGTAAAAACGATACCAAAATATACCCTATTTCACTATTTTATAAAACTGGTGGGAATCAAACAATTTGAGTAAAAGACACAGCCCGTGAATATGACGGAAGCGAGAATTAAGGGGTTAAAGAACACTGGGAGGTAACTAGAATACCTCTTAGATATTCCCACAAGCTATTAAGGGGGCACACCTTGAAATTTGCTGACGTACGTGGTCTTATAAAAAAATATTTAACAGTGCTTACAATGTCTCTAAACAAACGTATGTCTAATTATAATAGTTTGAGCGCAATAAATATTTATAATCAGTGCACGACTTTTGCTTCACCCTATATATTTAAAAAATACCCGATGTCAGGCTATGACAAAGGAAGAACCACACAATTCTGTGGGTGCAGGCACGAATTTAAATTGCACAAAACAGGAAAATGTTTTATTTTCTTTTTCTTTAGCACCACTTATACAATTGTGTAGGCCAGGTCTTAAAGGGATATTAAACTTAACAAAGGATACATAAGAGAGAACAGGATAATTAAATATATTTCTATGAAAACAAACTTTTTTTTAATATTTTAAAAAAGCATTTAAAGTCATTCTTGTTTTTAATTTTATGTAAATCTTGTGAAAAAACTTCTCATGTCAAAGGTAAAATAATTTTAAAAACGTATAAATAACATACTAATTGTCACATTCATGTGAATATTAATTTATAATTAATATTCCATAATGATATATTTTTTAATTTCGTAAAATATCTATTAATTTTCTCCTTAACAGCTACATTATAATATAATTACTCTAAAAATAATAAACACTTAAAAACATAACTTTTTTAATGGAAAAAGTACCTTTTTCATGCTTTTATTAATTTTCCATTGCTTTATATACTTACAATTCTAAATTTTAAAATTAACCCCTTGAGGGGCAAGCAATTGCGTTTGTGTAATGCTGAATTCCCACCGGAAAATTAGAAAATTTTTATTTCAAAATAAGGAAACGCGAGTTTACGACTTTTCTTCATCAAAGTTAGAAATGTAAAATTTCTTAATTTTTTTCTGGTGTAAATCTTCATTAATCGTATGTGGGATAAAATATATCCCACCGCCCTCAAGGGGTTAAAGGACAGTTTTAAAGCTCAATTTGTCTAAATGTTTAAAACTTGTATTTAAAAACAAACAATGCCTGCAAGTTCTGTTTAGTGTTTTGAAAAGCTCGATATAACTTACACAACAGATTAAAATATTTTATTTTCGTGACTTCTATAATTATGCTATACTCATTACGGTTCAAAAAATGGAAAAAAAAAACCAGTAAATTCCCAGGAATTAGTTCGAACTAGTTCGATTAGTTCGAACCAGGAATTAACTGGCATTTCGGTGTGAAGTCTTTGAATATTAGGGTTTGCGTTTGGTTTTCGACGCTAATTGTAGTGTTGGACTTCGATTGCATGTTTCGAATTATATCACAATCAAAAAAATTATTAATAATCAAAATTTAATGTATATTATTTCAAATATTATTTGTAAAAAACTTGTTTGATGATGATAAATAAAGATCTAAGATGTGAAAAATAAAGGTCTTATTCGCATTAATTTGTATGGTGTAAAACAAACATTAAAACTCAGAATTCTCACATGATGGCTTTTCCACAAATGTGAATTAGGTCTATAACATCTTTTTTTTTCGCCTTAGAAAAAAATAAATTGCATATTTTATGTACAATCCTTATAATTATTCAATTTCTGTAATAAAAAAATAGGTACTTTTTTATGGTTTTTCCAAATATTAAGCGACCGTTAAAGGGTTAAAGAAATAGCCGACTTCTTGAATCGCAGAGATTCGATGATCACATAAGGCAATGTTTACTATAAAATTTTAGTAGTGTAGAGCGTGCCAATGTTGGTCGCCCCTGGTCTTCCAGTTGCAAGTGAAGTTGCTGAGCAGGTTGTCAAAAGATTACGGCTGTTTTTTTAAATTGGATAAATAGTTTCTGATTACAACCGAGGCAAACTTCTTGCAGTAAATTTCAACAGAATATTTTGTCGAATTTAAGCGCCTTATTCATTGCAAAATTTATCTGAACGTCCGATAAGACGTTTATTATGAATTTACTGACCTTTACGTACGTTGATTATTAATTTACGTATTTTTATTAGCTGACGGTACTTATAAGTACCACTCACTTTAAACTTTTATTCCATTGTGAATATTTCAAATATTCTAAGGGTACGTTGCAAAAACCCTCTTTTAACTCCACTTTTTCAGGATACATGACAGCAGTAGTTCTAGGTTCGTTATTTTAGCAAGGAAGGAGGCTATCTTCGAAAGAGTCGACGTATTTTGAGCCGACATTTAGAACAGATTATCACCCTATTTTTACGTCTGGAATCATAGTAAAGGACATAAGATAACTGTTGTATTTTTTCTATGTGTTCATTATTATCTTAGAATACAATTTGACTTACTATTTTAAGTGGACGGTGCATGTATTTGATGTAACAGTTAAATTACTCGGCGGTACTTATAAATACCACTAGTACACTGCGAGTTGGAGGATTGTTTACTTTTCGTCTGTGTAGTTATGCATAGTTTTTATCTACTTTATAATGTGATTACTAAATTTTCGTGTAGTAATATTTTTCGTGGTATTTATTTTCTGTTTCATTATTATTTTTTTATAGGAAATCGAAAAAAAAAATGTGGCACCGGCTCTTTTTTCTATGCTAGAACTGGCATATATATATTCATATATTGCATATGTGGAGATGTGAGAAAACCTACTAATTCCTGGAATATAAGCATCGAATAACTAAAGGACCAGGACCACCGTGGATGAGTGGTTAAGGCACCTAATCGCTTGAGAGCGTAGGTGGGCTAGCCGTTCAACTCCTTCTGACTTCGTTGCACACACTTTGTTGGAGCTACCTGATGTATTCCTTTAGTATTGTAAATTTCATTGTGCTCTCTCGTCCTGGTATTTTGAAGATAACTTATAAGCAGGCCCCTGATGTCAAGCAAACAAGTCAAATGTATGTATTCAATAAATAAATAAAACATCCAAAAGACTGCTAACATGATTGAAACCTAAAAAATGAAAAATGTTTTCTAATGCCATCAAATTTTAATTTTAATTTACTTTCAGGTGCGAAATAAAACTATGTCAATTTAATATTTTTCTATTGTTAGCTTTTGAGTATCCTCTTTATACTCATCTTCTTCCCAACCGGCTTTAATGAGTTAAAAGTGCCACTTTAATTAATTATTTCTAACGAATTAAATTTCTCACGTATGTGTATTTTTTATGTATATCCTTTAATTTCCATTATAGTAACTGAAAAGAAAAACCATGATAAAACATTGCAGTAGATCATAATTCGGTATATAGCGGGTTAAAGTCCCGCTGATGTTTTTCTTTAACTAGTTTATATATACTTCGGTATTTCGCGTTTTACATGTATCGCGCTTTTTGCTTATTTAGACAGGATAATTTATAACATTTTTCTACGTTGATGAAAAATGAAAAATAGCTATTTATTCTTCTTTTTATTACTTATTAATTTACGTTCATTTATTCTTTTAAATTACTTGTATTTCTTACTATTAAACTACTTTTATTTGTTATTTTAAACTACTTTTCTTTAATCTATTTAGGTATATTTTTATTCAAATTAAATAACTTTTTTATTACTTTTAAATTTCATTTACTATTTTTTAATTAATTAAATTAGGCAGACATCACATTCAGAAAATGCATTTCTAAATGCATCCAAAGAAATGAAAAATAACTGAGAGATGTTAATTGAAAATCATTACCTAAAAAGAAATGTATATAATATAATACTGCATGCAAATAAATCTTCTCAACTATTTATAAAAGTATAAAAATAATTCACATGGTAAAAATTACGAAGTATAAATAAAAAAAATAAATAACATAAAAACAGCAAATATACTAGAGAAATAGTCTTTCATTTGTCAAATTGCATATTTCCTAAAGGCTTTATTTTTTTTATATTAGTATGTTTTTGCTTTAATTAGGTGTCATTTTTAACACAAAAAGCTAATTACATTATGTTTGTTTAATTAAGTCAGCTAGTTAAACATTTTTTTTACAACATTAGTTTTGTTTTTTATAGGGACTTTTCTCACTAACTTTATTAACCGTGTAATGAATAATTTTTTGTTTAGGATATAATAAAAAGAAGATGTTACATATCTAGAAATGTATTTTATTATGAAACAGTTGCTGCTTAATTCGTACTAATTATTGTTAATGAGATTGCCGGTGAATATGTATAGAATGAAAAAACTAATTTTGTAGTTTATGTAAAGAAAAGAAAAATTGCTACAGACTTTTTTTTCAGAAACTGATAGGTAGGTTTTACTTTAATGACAATACTTAACCGATAAAAAATATTTTTTTCTTTTGTTTTATAATGTATTAAAATTCAAATACTTTTAAAGTGAAATCTTATTTTACAATGCTTCTAGAATAAATCATTTGTCTTCTTCCTATCTGTCTGTCTATCTATGTATATATGTAGCTCATCTTGAAAGTTTCAGAACGCTCTAATATATAGTAATAAAGCTGACAAAGTAAAAGTATGATACAATTACACAATCAATACTTAAAATATAGTTAAAATGAAATACAGTAAAATCCCTTTAAAATGAATATCTGAAGATCACTAATTAAATTCGCTGTACTGATAAATTTGTGAAAATTTTATAATAAAATATATTACATATATATATCTATATGTTAAATATATTATATAATAAAATATATAAAGTGAATATTTTTATAATAAAATAGGATAACAGGATTTTTTTTAAATCTCAATAATATTCGTTAAATTGAAAAATTCGTTTAAGTAACACACGTTCTAACGAGACTCTACTGTATGATAATCACATCTCACTGACTACAGCAAAACTTTAAATACTAGTTTTTTTCCCATTCTTTATTAACCATATCGTACCACGCATTGAACAAATTAATCTATTTTAAAAATTATTAAATATGTACTTCTCTAAGCCTGGGGTGTCAAATAGCCGATTTCTTGTATCGCAGAGATTCGATGATTAGATAAGGCAATGATTACTGTATCAAAGAGATACAAGTAGGCGTACAATCTTAATACTGGAATCTGGAATATATTGACATAGCTGCGCCATCTGGTGGACGGGGTGAATAATACAAATATGCGGGTTTTCAGTATGACGTCATATATGACTGAATATCTACTATCTGCGCATCTTGCGCATATTTTCTAAATCTTTACTCACTTATGGAAGATGAAACTTGCTTACCAGATTTATTGCAAAATATTTTTTTACAGCTCATTTTGATAAAATTATGTACATTAAAAAAAAATCGCCATATCATTTTATTTTCGGTAGAAAAGCACTAATGCTGCGAAAGCATTACTGCCTTTTGCCCTTAAACTAAAATGACATAGCGACTTTTTTTTAAATGCACATATTTTTATCAAAACAAGCTGTAACAAAAATATTTCGCAATAAATCTGGCAAACAAGATTCATCGTCTGTGAGTAAGTAACAATCTGAAATTCGTAACTGAATTTTTAACAGGGATTCTCTAAATGGCTTTGTCTGTTTCAAAAAGAACAAAAAAAAATATCTGGCCATTTTAGGAAAATTATTGAAGTTATTGCCTATACTCGCAAAATATTTAAACAAATAAATGAACAACACTTGCTCGTTTAATAGTACAACATTTAATGCAAGCATTTTAAATTAAAGTGATTCGGAATATAAAATGAAATGAGTTTTAAATTAAATGAATGAAATATTTGTTAGTTAGATAAGATGATTTCAATGCGATTAAGAGAATATTGGAAATTTATCGTTTGCGCATGATAAGCGAACAAAAGGATTTAAAATTGAATATTTTATTTATAGTTAAATTCTATACATATTCCATACATTCATAAACATTGTATTCTCATCGGGAATACAACCGTGTATATAATTTTTTATAACTTTAGTACATAAAGAATTGAGTAAAAAAATAAGACTACAAAATTCAATTTTTACACATTAACTACTTACTAATTTTTATGAGTCATTTTTCATTTCAATAAAATGAAATAATTAATATCGAGCGTATTTAAATCAACAACATTTGATAATATATACTAAATAATATTTTATCTTTTTTAATAAATTAAAGTTAAAATACGCAACTAACTTGTTTTACTCTTTGGAAAAGGACAGATGTGGATTCTATAAGAAAAAGAATTTTCTTACAATTTTGAAAACTACAGCTATTCGATGGCCAACATTTTGCCATTTTAACAAATAATTTTAGTTCTAAAAAGAACTGTTTTTTTAATAATTAACTATAATAAATAAGTCAAAAAACATGAATAAAAATTAATAGAATACTCTATTACTGTCAGAATATAAATGCTACAAACAAATGAAAACACGGCGTTTGCGCTTGCTCAGTTATTTCATAGATGTGCAATTAATACATTATCCATAAAGAAGAAAACAGTTAGGCATATTTCTGTAGTTCACCCTCTCCGCTACGTGACGTGCGACCTTGATCGATGCGACCTCGCCTTTAATCTTGCCGTTACCTCTCCCATTTAATATAGGACGCTTATTTATATCGCTTTGTTACTGTATAAATATAGTGGTGTCCAGCGAGCCACAGTTGGCCACACATGCTCTAAGCATATGTATACATATAAAATCAAAAACTTACCAACCTTTTATTAGTTTGAATAGCACAGGCTGTCTAAAAAATATGACAATGGTACAATCCGCGGCTATTCGTTGTTACTTAAATGGAATGGGAGAAAGCATCTCAAGTAAAGGCCAATGTTACATTTTTTTACGAATAGTTGTTGGTTTTGTTGCACAGGCTTTTAGCTCGCATCTTCTTTGACGGTTTTCCCGATATTTTTACAATAACGCGTTCATTTTTAATCTTTAGAAAATCTTCATTAACCTGTTGAGCACCGAATTTTGTGAAAGATGGTTTCCTTTAAATAGAAAGGGCCAAATACGTAACTGTTAAAAGTCTTCAAAAACCAAGCAGGCTTAGACTGTCATCACTAAATAGCTGGTAATCTTCTGTGAAGCAACAAATGCTGTTAACACTAGAACGGCGGCAAGGGGTCATTTTGACCCTTGCCAAATGAATACATGTCGATTCGAACCAGAAAAAATTTTAGAATATAAGATTAATACATGATGTACAAAAATAACTTAAATAAGTAACTTAAATAGTTTTAAGAAAAAATTCCGATGTGAAATATTTTTATAAAACTTGAGTAAAATTTTCCGCCGTTCTAATGTTAACAAATAAATACCCAAACCATTTTTGTCCTTGAATTGGAGTAAAATAAGCTGCTGCATGATTATTAAACAACTCAACTCTGTTTTTATATTTATTGTAGGATGTAATGCACACTGGCATCTTAACCTGCTTTATGCCACCATTTTTACTTGTTTCTACGTCGATACACTTTTTCTATGCTCGAAATTAGTCATTACTGAAACAACTCGATTGCCATTCCATCGAATTGCTGTAACTTTGTTACAGCATCTATAATACCTATTGTGGAAACATGCTATCCAAACAACGCTAAAAATTTGTATCCCTAAAATGTCCAAAGTGTCGATCGCAGCGGCATCTGCGGGATTTTCGTATTACATTGTATTGACTAGCAATACCTTGCACTTGCAGAGAATATCCTGCAGATGTCGCTGCGATCAGTATATTTCAGCAGCATCATTGCACATTTAAGAGATACAATATTTTAGCACATTTTTAAGTATTACGGGGATAGCCAATTTCCACACTATATGTTCTAGGCACTATAACTTTGTTCTTTGTATCAAAATTGCTGTCTGAAGCATGGAACTATTAATAAAGAGGAACTGACATATCCTTAAAATAGTGAAACTTCAACTGTAACCGCTAGTAAAGGGGTTGTTTATCGACGGTGGAAACTCCCACCAGTAGGTTTATATAGATATTTTAAACTTATTTAAACGCCTTATTATTACAAAATTTCAGTCATAAATAGTGGAAGAAACAATTTTTTATTTTTACTGGTAGGAGTTTTCTTTGGTGGTAATTAGGCCATGAGTTTCCGCCATATTGTGACAACCATGGATACAAACCGACAGTTTTACAAGGCATACTGACACCGGTAAAAACAAATAGACATTTTTATGACATTTTTGAAAAATAATTCCATGAATTAGACGCTTCTTTAAGACGAAATCTTCTATTCAATTTTACTGGTGAGACGCCTCACCTATCGGTAGTCAGAAACTGAAGAACCGATTTCAAAAAAGCAGCCGCCATATTGTGACAACCTCCTCAGTTACTTCACTCGCAACTGGTAGACAATACACTATATGTCTCCTCCTTTTCATTCATAACTCCATTGTCTGAAGAGGCAATGAAGTTATGAATAAAGAATAGTACACATATAGTGTACTGTCTAGCAGTTGCGAATGAAGTAACTGAGGAAGTTGTCACAAGATGGCGTCTGCCCTATTTTAAAATATAATCAACAGTTTCTGGTTTGCTGGCGCAAACTTCCCACCAGTAAATTTGAATAGAGAATTTTGTCTTAATTAAAAGCCTTATTTATGGAAATATTATCTTACAAATATACTAAAAATTCTTTTTTACTGGTTTCAGTTTACCAAGTATTACAATCTTTTTCATTGCCACTGACCGGAGGTTGTCTAGGTCACAATATGGCGGAAACGCAGGTCCTGACTACCGTGAAAGTAAACATCCACCAGTAAAAATGTACAGCTGTTTCTGCCATTATTTTTTACTGAAATTTTGCATTAATAAAAGAGTTTAAATAAGGAGAAATTTACTATTCAAATTAACTGGTGGAAGTTTCTTCTGGCGGTAATCAACCCTTACGAAAGCTGTTACAGTTGAAACTTCACGATTGTAACTCGGTAGAACGCGCGCATACCCAGTGTAGGAATGGTTTTTACTCTGTCGCCAATAAATACAAATAAAAATCGTCAGTCGGAGACAATTTTGCGATATAAGAAGTTGAAGATTACTTTAAAAAAGATATAATTGGTGACAATTATGAAAACTGTACGGACTCCGGGTCTATCAGGCCAGGCGCGCGTCCTCCCTGGTTAAGGATATGTCAGATTCTTTTAATTAATAGTTCCATGGAAGAGCCACGTTCCGTTTTCGACATCCTTTTGGAGGGCATATGCGGGCATTTAGACACTCTATGTTCTCTAACAGTACTTATAGCAAAGAAGCTTTTATTTGCAAGAATGGATAATAGTTTAGGAGAAATAAAAAAATTATCCATATAATTTTTATGTATCTCAGTGTTTGTAATTATGGACAGGAAATTCTGGCCTGCTCTATTAGATAATGGCTCATTCAACGATTTTCTTACATGGTTTCTTTTTTTCTATCTTTGTATTTTTATTGTTTTGTACTTTTTTTTTTCATGGCTTGACTTTAAGATGTTGCTTCTTTTGATTGCATGCTGTCGATGACTGTAGAATCCGTTTTGCTCTACTTTGCACTTTGGTAAGGTATAATATGGTATTGAAATCTATTGTAGGAAGTTACCGTACATAATTTGTATCCGCGTGACATTTTAAAATAATAGTATCAAAATAATTTTGAAAAGAAAACAAAATTAAAGTGTACAAAAACAAGAGAATATACGTTTTATTCCATGAATTTCAAATATAAACTGCCTTTGTTTGAGAAGAAGTTACTTCCTCAACAAAGTAAGAAACAAAAAAACAACAAAGAAAACAAAATTAAAGTGTACAAAAACAAGAGAATATACGTTTTATTCCATGAATTTCAAAAATAAACTGCCTTTGTTTGAGAATAAGTTACTTTTTCCCCCACACAGCTGCCTGCCACGTGTTGTGCACCTGTCACTTAGACAGAAAGACAGACTTAGGCGCTTGCGTTAGTTGTAGAGTAGCAATACTTGAAACGTAAGGGAGAAAGAAAGACTATATCCATTACAAACCAGCGCCTGATTACTAACGGGGCATATTCCCACCAGTAAAAAGAAATAAAATTTTGCCTCATTCAATGCAGAAATTTTACAAGAACACCGCGCACAGTGGGGCAAAATCCCCAAAAACTGGCCAAAAGTCGAAAAATAAAGTTACTATAAAGGGTATTTTGACTATACAGATGGCTAGAATAATGTTTAGAGGGTCAGAATCTATATTTATATAAAGGTTTTCGTTTTACCTTGACAACCTGTATCATTTCAAAAGTGACGCTTGGAGGATCATCATCTGAGGTGAACAAAAAGAGCACAACAATGGTTCCCCTAAAGACGTGCTACATTTTTCCATATCATCCGATTTTAATGCTTGAAAATGGATTCACATGATGATAGAGTGTACATTATTTGCGCGTGTTACAAAAATTTTTATTAAGCACATAAAAATTAATAATTTCATGATTATTTTTGATAAAAATTTTGAAAAATTATCTTATTTTTTTGTTTTCAAACATCAAAAAGTTTAAAAGTTCCACAGTGTTCCGCAACGACATATAATGAAAATAGTAGCCTGAAATATTATCTAATGTATAGTGAAAAACCAGCTGCCATAAACTGCCATTCTGCATTCTGTGCAGGTTTTTGTAACCACAAGTAAAAATGTCACTTTTTTAGTCGCTTCAAAAACTCTGAAATTTATTACTTGTCACAGTAATTTACCTGGCAAACATTTTTGAAATTTTTAGACTAATCAGTTTTGTGATAGATTATTATGTATTATATTACAAATAAGTATTATAATCATAAGCATAAATGAATTCCATAAGCAATATTAGTAAAAAAAATTAAAATAATTCTCTATCATCGATCTGATAGAAATACATTACCTTATCTTTATAACTAATAATTCTGTTTATTCTAATGTAATTAGAATAAATATCTTGTTAATTGCAATCTTTGCTAGATCATACTGCTGAACGTATTTTATTAATGGAAATGGAAATTATTAAGAATCTGACTTCCGAGAACATTAGCAATCTGAATTTGATTTGCAAGCGGGGATGTGATGGCGCATCTATGGTCAAAGTACCTTTAAACAAAAATTTCGCGATGATGATGGTAGAAAGCAGGTTCAAATACCTTTTTCATTTCTCTAGTGCCACTAAAATTTTTAAGTGTTGCGAATAGTTCAAAAATCGTTATCTGGAAAAATTCGAGACCTTCATCTCCTAGATTTTTTTAGGCCCATCAGAATCAATTTTTTTCACAAAAATACGGAAGCTCCTGTCAGTGAAATGGATTATATTACAGATTAGAGGAATAAACTTATTCCTTTTAAAGCAATCATTGATTGAAAATAAGTAGGAGTTAATTACGAACTGGGTTTAACCCTAGAACTACCGGAAATTTTACTCAAGTTTTATAAAAACATTCTACACCAGAATTTTTACTTAAAACTATTTAATTTGTTTATTTAACTTATTATTGTCTGATTTATACATTTAGTTTGTTTTGAAGAAATTTCTGGTTTGAATAAATATTTTGAATGTACATGTCGGGTCCAATGGACCCGTCTGGTAGACGGAAGGTTAAGGATGATTGATTGTAAAATTTTTAATGCCTTTACTAGTAATTTGTCAACTTAACGTTGGTAACTATGCCAGGCAACTTCAAGAAAGTTTAAAAACCTTGATGACATTTTCAAACTAAAAGTGAATGAAGGTCATTTACGATTCGGGATGACCACGTTACATGCCTTTATAAGATGTTTTGAGGCTAGATTGCATTTGGCATCCAAACGGGATATAAAGGAATGGCAACCGCGCACTCCTGGCGAAAAGAAAGAAAAATAAATTGCAAAACAAAATTTACTAAAAGGATTTCGTTTACAATTAGGAGTTCTCATCGTTAAACCAAAAGCCGGATTTGGAAGCACAAATGATCACAGTACAACTCATCGATTCTTTGAAAACGCAAATATTTCTGCTTTCATAAAGAGAGTAGACGAAGATTTGATCAAATGATTCCACGTCATATTACAAGTGATTTCTTAAAATTCATTTGATCAATTTCTCACAACAGTTTGTAAATTCATTGAATTGTATTCCTAGTTTTATATGCCAACTTCAGTTCCCAGAATACGGCAAAGAAATAATAGCTTCCTCAATAATACCAATTGGGAAAATGTCGGAAGATACTCAAGAATCGTGTAACAAATTGATCAAATGGTACCAAGAAGATTTATCGCTAAAATGCAGTAGGACCAAAACAATGGAAGATGGGGTTTTTTTTGGCTTTGAATGTCATCAGATCCCATCATTTAAAGATTAAATAAATTACCGAAGAAGAAATTAAGATTTTCCGTATAGGCATAACAAGTGCGGTAAAATATTTCGACAACTCCCATTCTGAAGATTCTACTTATTATACTATAGATGATTCAGAAGACGAATTTCAGAATATCCTTTCGTTTTATTTTAATAATATAAAAATTAAACCTTTTTAACATTTTACTTTTCATTAATGTACTTAAATTGTGTTTCATAAATAAAAATTCAACGTGTAATTTCGATTAAATATATCTTAGTTCCTTGAAAATTCCTTGTAACGTTTAGTCTTGAAACTTCACATTTTATTTAAATCTAAATGTTTTTAGTTTTAATCCGCCATTTTTTAAAATTTAACTTTTGAATCGTACTTAGCAACCTTAAAAGCACCTGTATACGAAATTTCATAGAAATTGAGTAACTTTCAAAGCATTTTAATTTTTAGTCCGCCATACTGGATCCGCGATTTTTTTTCTTTTTTTGAAATTTTAACTTTAGAATCGTAATCAGCATCCTGAAAAACACCCGTTTACGAAGTTTCGTGCAATTTGAATAACATTTTCATATTTTGGCCAGCTTTTCGGGATTTTGCCCCACTGTGCGGCGCTCGTATAAGGCGAACATTTCTTTTAAAATTTATAGGTGTAGGTGTGTCCCGTTGGTAAGCAGGCCCTGTTACGGATTAGTAATGGATTGCATCTTCATCTTATTTTCAGGTCAGTTGAAAATGCAAGGAAAATTTTTTCTCGTAGATTTTTGTTATATTGTATTTTACAGGTATAAAAGTGTGAAATAATACTTCAATAAATTTATACGTGTGTTTTTCTTGGAGATCAATAGTTTAAAAAAATTCATGATGAAAAAGTAAGAAAAAAATTCCATTAAAAAAGTAATAAAAACATTCATCATTAATTTAACCCTGCGATAAAGACAAATGCATAACCCTTAATAATTAACCCTTGAACACCGGCCTCTCTTACACAAATTTTATTCGGTCGGCACCACAGTTTTAAAAGAAGTTTTTTCAAGTACACAATTTCAAATATACCCTGATGAAATAGGGTAAATTTTATTTTCCTTTATTACTGGTAGCGGAAGCAAATTTTGCAAAGAAAGATGCTGACGTCTTCAGCGACGACATCCGAGTACAAAGGGTTAAATTACTTTTGAATAATAAAACTTTTTTAATATGAATCAAAACATTCAAAAATTTTATATAGATTCCACTTATGTATGATGTCTTATTTTTAGCAAGATGAGGAAATGTAGGTGAAAAACCACTGTCTCCTCTAATTTAAGTTCATTATCCAAATATTAACAAATGCATAATTGGTTAGTTGAACCGTCGTACAATAGCCGTTATTCAATTCCCGATTCTCATTTAAAATGGTCTACGGAATAAAAAAAAGAGGAATTTTTTGTTTAAATATGTCATTGAGAGAATTTGAAATAGACTGATTAGCTCCGTTATTGAATTGTTTATGATTTTATATCGTTCAAAATGAATCATATACCCGATTAATTGTTTAAAATAAATTTTAATTACGAGAAATCTAATATTTTTTTCGACTACCAACGACCGAAAATTGAATAATGCTGGAATGTCTTTTCTTCATACATTCTTTCAGTATTTTGTTCTGATCCGGATACATTTTAATCCTTAACCCTTTCCGGACGAGCGTCTTTTACAGAATTTGTAATCTTTTGCCATCGGTAATTTAAAAGAGAAATTTTTGCCTAATTGAATCTGGAAAGTGCTCCGAATAAATATGGTAAAATTTATAATAAAATTTTACTGGTGAGAATAAACAAGGATTCTGAGCACCTAATGAGGCACGTATACCTGTCGCTCGTCCCCAAGTTGTTAAATACCGTCTGTTGCATTTCGGCAACATACCCAATTTAATCTTTTTGCGTATCCCTGTAAATACTATGTACTTTCTATAATACAGGTAGTAACTTGTAGTAAACCCCAGCAACGTATGTCAATTTCATTATACGTGAAATCTTTTAACATAATTAAAATACACCGGGAACTATATTCCCCCTATCTCATTACGTAACGGAATTCTTTTTTGTGGCTCTGTAAATGAATAGTAAATATTCCTTCCACCGCATATTCTACAGAATGTATATTTTAGCGCACTTCATGAATGCATATCAATTTCATTATATTAAAAAGGCTGCAAAATGCACTTCAAACTATTTTTTCCGGTTGGCCGTAATGTAACGGAATATTTTTGACTGCCCCTGTAATTGAACTATGCATCCGGTAAAGTGTGAAATGACTAGATAGAATTCAGCAAGAAATATATTTTTTAAATTTTAAACCATTCCGTTGGATAGTTTTTGCTTTGTTAATTCGGACGGGCGGAGAGACAGACATATAGACAGATAGACCGACGGGCCAGACGACGACTGTAGGTGCTACGTATTTATGTAATTACGAACACACTTAAGAAGAAGTGAGCTGGCAATGAAGTGCGTTTTTAAAAATTGTCTCCTTAAGTTGGAAGTGATTTCAGATGATGATAATATTTCAAAATTTTCATCAGCTAGGACTTTCAAAGTTTATAGGTCTTTTTCTAACCTATTCACTGCCAACCAGGAGTATACTCGTGGCTTTAATATTCGGGGTTTAAATTTATTCATTGCTTCCTCAGCACTAATTTAGAAAAAAAAAATGCTTTATTTATTGGCAGAAATTTTGCTGTATTAGTAAAGCGAAATTTACCTTTCTCAATTTGTGGTGGCAAACGACTTTCAAAAAGAAATTTGAAAACTCTTACTTTATAGTTTTGGCAGTGAACGTTTAAAAAAAATGTTTAAAATTTAAGGAGACATTGTTTTTCAAAAATCAACAATTTCAAAAAGTCAAAAATCAATATTCATCTACTTTAACACTTAACTGGTGTTGTAATACCATTTAATCCATACCATTATATTTTCTAACGTATTATAATATCTTCATCAATCAGTAAGATTCAGATAAAAATAATAAAGTTTATCATTTAAAAGCTTACTAATTTATACAACTCACAATTATATAATCAAGAAACAGACCGCTGTTTTAAAAAGAAAAATCGTTTTATTTGTATTTTTATAAGCTATAATCCAAGCTAGGGACGAAATAGCATTATGACGCTAGTTTCACACAAACTTTTATGATGCCGGTTAACCCATTTGTGCCATATATGAGTCCATTTCAGGATATATATATATATATATTTTTTTTTTAATTCAGAAATTCGAAATCCATTCGAAAAAATTAGAAAGATTTTTCTTTTACTTTTGTAATAGCGAACCGATTTATCGATAATCTGCTAAATTTATAGCAAATTTACTTATTAAAATTAAAATCTATGGTTTCTGAGATTTGGTTTTTTAGACAGGGTAACCGCAGTAGCTTTTTCGCCTCTTCTTTTGGAACTATTGGAATTTTTCTTTTGCTTTTTTTATTTTATTTTTTTTTTCAACTACATTGTTATACTTCATGTATTTTAGATGCTTTTAAGTTTTAAATTTACTTGTTATACTCTTTCTTAACCCTTAATAGTTAATTTTCTCTTCGTGACTACCAGCCGCGTTTAAATATAATTTTTAAAGGTTCCCTAATGCCGTTGAAAAACGAATCACCTTTACACTGGATGTTAAGTTGCCACGCAACCAGGAAGTCCATTAACCAGCTTACATTGTTCCATTGACCGTCCTTATTTATAGCAGTATTGTAACTACCGCTACATTTTAACTTAATTTTCCTTTTACTATTCTAAGTACTAACTTCCTTGAAATAAGTTTAAAGACTTAATATTTAATTCTTAGTGTTTTATAAATTTTCCCTTTAATTCTTAGTAGTTTTAAAATTACACTTTATCTTTTCCCTAAGGCTCACAATTTTACAAGACATTTCAACAAAAAACAGGGTGTTAAGCTGATCTCAGCTAGGTAACCACTCAATACTGTTCTAGAGTTCAGACTGTTCTTAAATGGTGAAAGAACTACTATTCAGAATTTCTGGTATGAATTAGGAATTACTGCATTAAAAAAAATCCTCAAATGCACGTTAACCCTTTAAAGGCAAGTAATTGTATTTCTGTAATGTTGGACTCATACCGAGAATTTAGAAAAAATTATTTCAAAATAAGAAAAAGCAATTTTACAACTATTTTCCACCAAAGTTATGAAAGTAAAATGTAATAAAAAAATTCTGGTCAAGGGGTTAAACATGAAAATGGGTTAAATGCATAGAAGCCGATTTTTACGCTTTTTTGTACCACAAAAATTGAATAGTAAATTTTTTAACTTTTTTATTTGCTGTAATCTACCAATTACTAGCGTCTCTTTCGTGCACTATTCCCTACGGGAGCGATAGATAGGGGTTAAATCCATTCTAAATGCAGGTGGGAATTTACGGAACAGATATCATATATTTCCGTGGCCGCCATCTTACTGCCGCTTTAATGAGTTTCGTGCATTTTTCAGATTGCTGCATAAGTAGTTTGCTGAATCCAGTGATGTTGTTTTTTGGTTTATGAACGCGTAGCGTTCATACTTGCATTTACTAATTGCCGCTTTAAAGAGTTTCCTGCATTTTTCCGGTTTATATTTTATCATTTACATTTTATTTTCGTTAAGCCTAACATGAGCATAAATCGCTACTTGGCGACATTTACTACTTGGGGGAAAAGGTGTTTTCAGGCCAAGAAAAAATCCAAGATGGCGGCCGCGAGAATATATGGCATCTGTTCCGTAAATCTGAACATAAACAATGATGACGCAAAAATCACGTGGTTTTCGGAGCAAGTTTCTCTGCTCTCCCACCCTTCCCACCAGTATTTAGATTGGACCTAACCCCTATCTTTCGCTCCCGTACGGAATAGCGCACGAAAGAGACGCTAGTCTACCAATTAAGTAAGGCAAAAATTTCTATTACATTTTTGTGCTGCAAAAACGGGTAAGATTTGGCAGAAATGGTTAAATGTTAAAATAACATAATGCAGCGGTTCCCATCCTGGGGTATGCATAACCCCAGGGTTAGGCGGCAGGCCTTCTGGGAGTAAGTGAAAATAATATCGTTAATGGCGGATGTTACAGAAATGGATTAACAGAAATCATATTAAAAATATATATAGTTTTAGATGACAAAGTTAATCTCATGTGTAAATCCAAGGTTATGTAATGCAATGTCAGTAGCTCCATCCACTGCTAAGCATATTGCATGAATACTTATATACAGAGTGAGTCAAAAATCATGGGACAAACTTTGGGGGTGGTAGATATCACTATAACCAACAATTATTCTATAGGAATGTATGACCGGAAATGATGCGTTGAGGTACAAACACCAGCGGGACAATTTGGCGTTTCTTTTATTTCAAAATTTCTCATTTATACCAGAAAATTCCTATGCTATGCTTTTCTTTATTTAAGACGGACATTCCATGAATACGCAAAGAAAAAATTTTTCTTTGAAATTTTCCGGTATGAAATTTTTCAAAATTTTTGAATTAAAAAGAACTCAATTTCTATTTCTTTTCATGTATATCCTGTGTTTAACACTAGAAAGACGGCAATTTTTACTCAAGTTTTCTAAAAATATTTGATACCAGAATTTTTATTTAAAACGGTTTAACTTATTTAATTAGCCTTTTTTTCGTTTGTGTCTTTTAAACTTATTTTATAAAGAAATTTCTGGTTCGAACCGAAATTTATCTAAATGAATGTGGCCAAAATGGCCCCTCACCGTCATTCTAGTGTTAACAGATTTGCCAGTTTTGTGTTTTTTTTTATTCAAAAATTTCAATTTCATACCGGAAAGGGCATAGCCGGATAAGCATTGGAAACATGCCATTCAATCAAATTTCCTGATTTTTCTCCAAGATGTGGCTACATATCTGACAATGTATTTCCGCTATTATCACTCTATAATTATTGATATTTAATGAGATATAAATGTTTTTTCGTTTTTTTAAAAAACGGATTTTCTCAAAAACTGCTGCACGGATTTACATGTCATTAACTGAGGAAATATAGATACCAGAGAGACATAACTGGTAATTTTTGTATAATTTTCTGTTTATAAAAACTGTGTGTAATAGCGAAATAAAAATTTTAAAAAAGTAAAAGTCATATCTTATGGTTATCCGAAAATTACCATTTTCTTGTAAAAAATTCCCCAGATGTGCCCGTATATTCTATATAAATGCCGAAAGTTTTCGTTGGGTACTACATATAAGTATTTACAAAAATGTATATTAAAATTATTGAAATTCATTTTAGAACGTTATTTGGGGCGAAGCTACTCAACTTCGACACCTGAAGAATTTTTGGAATAAACAGTTACAGAATTGCTGTATTTTAAATTTTAATGCACATATGAGCAACTTTCTCAACGCTGTTGATATCAAAATGAACATGAAGTTGAAAAACATGGCTTATATGCTTAATGGAATCTAAAATACATCAGTTGACATATTGTCTGCTCACTTTGTTCCAAAAATTCTTCGGATTTCGAAGTTAAGTAGCTCTGCCCCAAATGACGCCTTAAACTGTATTTCAATAATTTTAATATACATTTTTGTAAATATTTATATGTAGTACCCAATGCAAACTTTCGGCATTTATATAAAATATACGGGCACATATGGGGAATTTTTTTACAAGAAAATGGTAATTTTCGGATAACCATAAGATATGATTTTCCTTTTTTAAATTTTTATTTCGCTGTTTTACACCGTTTTTATAAACAGAAAATTATACAAAAATTACCAGTTATGCACCTTTGGTATCTATATATCCTCAGTTAATTACATGAAATTCCGTGAAGCAGTTTTTGAGAAAATCAGTCTTTTTAAAAACCGAAAGAACATTTTTATCTCATTAAATATCAATACTTATGGGGCGATAACAGGGAACATATATTGTCAGATACATAGCCACATCTGGGGAAAAAAATCAGGAAATTTGATTGAAAGGCATGTTTCCAATGCTTATCCGGCTATGCCCTTTTCAAAGAAGAATATTTTCTGCGTGTAATCATGAAATGTCTGTCTCAAATAAAGAAAATAATAGGAATTTTCTGGTATGAATGAAAATTTTTTAAATAAAAATACGTCAAATTGCTCCCCTGGTGTTTGTACCTCAACGCGTCACTTCCAGTCATATACTTCTATGCAATAATTGTTCGTTATAGTGAGCTCTACCACCCCTCAAAGTTTGTCCCATGATTTTACACTCGCCCTGTATTTTCCTCTTTATCTTCCCGGAATCTGCATTTCATTTTTATGTAATATTCTTTTCTCACCACTTTTTTTTATTCTTCTATTTAATCGCAGAACGTCTAAATTACGTTAGAGCTTCTGGTTTAATGTTTTTTTGTTAAAACGTGTTAAAAAGATGGCTGTTATTTTCTTTTTCGAATAGGCGGACTTATATCACTAACATATATTAATAGAAAGTGGACGTGGAAGGGTGTGTGTGTGTGTGTAAACGGGGGTACTTGTTGCCATTGAAATACTCAAGGCCAGAGGACACGAGTTGTGACGTCATCACTAATCGACCGGTTTCTCACTAGTGTCACATTCACACAGGAAAATTTTGAATAGCATTTTTTTTCGGGGGGGGGGGATATCTATCATCGTATAAAACAATACTAACTATTTAAACTTACTGGTGAGAATTCTAAATGTCAAAATAAAAATTCAGCCAGATGCGGAATTGCACAGTGTTGCCGCATCTGGCTGTTTTTCTATTGGAGGATTCTAAATTTTCATCAGTAAGTTTAAATAGTTATTATTGTTAATATATATTCCACAAATAAAATTGCTATACAAAATTTTCTGATGTGAATTTCAACACTAGTGAGAAGTCGCTCGATTAGTGATGACGTCACAACTCTTGTCCTCATGCCTTGAGTATTTCGATGCAACGCGGTACTCCAAAATTAAAAGCCTAAGAAAGGGAATGTGAAAGAAAAAAGTTTGGGAAGCGCTGATCTAATGCGTTCATTATAACAAAATTCTACACGTATGCGTGAAAATTGTCTATTCATTTGTGATAATTGTCACTAAAGTTCTATTCAGTTACTTTAAAAGATTTTAGAGAACCTTGATAAGACAAACATAAAAATATTTTTTTTTTTTTTTTGAACATTGTGTATTTTACCTTTCATTTTAATTATGTCTTATTTAATTTTAAAATTGCTGCAGAGTATTTTCTTATATAAAGGTGTAACTCGAGCAAAATAATTCAACAACTTTGAAAATTCTGGAAAGCTTTCAAGATTTTAATCTAATAAAGTTGCTTAAAGAAAACTTCTTTTCCCACGAAAAATAAAATGTAATTGAGTAGTAAGAGATAATGTCATTACAAGCTAATAGAACGAGTTAAAGTAGCCACGAGGGGATAATTAAGATCGTACTCTCAATTAAACATCGTTTTCACGGTCTTATCTAATGCTGTTATCATCGTTTTAAAAAAGATTTTTAATGTAAGAATTCAGAAATCTTTTAGAATGTCGGGAAAGAAGAGAAAAATTGCAAATCAAACATTTGTAGTTCTATAATATTTACTAATTTTACATGCAATTTTCATATTAAAGGTTTTATAAACTCTTTTAACTGAAATGAAAATGTTAATAAATAAGTTTGAAAATAGATAAATAGCGTTTTTCAAAAAGAAGGTACATATGTACCCAGGCAATTTCCGACAAAACCATAACATAACGGCTAACATATACGATTTTTAAAATAAAGTAAAAATATTTTTAAACATAAAGTTTTTTAATAAGATTTATTCTAAATTTATTTACTAAAAGTTGTTTATTTTTTTATTAAATAGATGAAGTTTCTGGAAGTTTCTACATGTGTACGCTTATTTTATTTTAATAATGAACATACTTATGTACAATCATTTACCAATAGCTAATTCCTCAACCACGAGTTTTATAATTGTAGTTCCAACTGTAAAAGTATTTCAAATGTTGGTATGTTTTCCCGAACACATGTGTTCCGAAGTGCACACATTACTCTCTAGCAAGAATAACTTTAATAGTCGCTATAGATTACTTGGTGTTGATTTTTAAAAACATTCAGCCCGTTTTAGAACACTGTGTATTAAATGTTTTAAGAGGAATCAAAGAATCCCACCGATGAATTTGGAGCGAAGCAATCACTGATTTCCATACTTAATCGCTGCTCATAGTCACCACCATTGTTTTCCATAAGAAAATTTTAGACAAGGAACTATTAACAAAGAGGAACTGACATATCCTTAAAATATTGAAGCTTCGAAAGTAAACGCTTTCGCTGGAGTTGCTTTCCGCCGGATAAACTTGCACCAGTAAATTTAAATAGACATTTTCTCCTTATTTAAACACCTTATTGATGCAAAATTCCATCATAAATAATGATAAAACCATATATTTATTTTTACTGGTCGAAGTTTGCTTCTGCGGTTGCCAGGCTCTGTGGTTTCCCATATTTAGACTACTTCCTTTCAGCGTCAATAAAAAATATTATAATACCTGGGCAAAGTGTGACCAGTAAAAAGAAATAGATTTAGCCATATTTATGAAAAAAATATTTTGTGACAGTATTTCAATGTAAGTCGAAAAATATTTTAAAGTAAGATAAGACAAAATTTTATGTTCAAAATTTACTGATGGAAATTTGCTCCGGCGGTAAATCAGAAACTGTTTATCCGATGCAAAAAAATCATCCGCCATCTTGTGACAACCCCTTCAATTACTTAACTCGAAACTGGTAGATAGTATACTGTATGGCTCCTCCACTTTATTCATAACTTCATTCTTTCAGATCGCAATTATTAAATGCTATTAAAAGGTTAAAGTTTTTCTTTCTTTTATAATACACAACGTTCTTTTATTCAAATTAAAAGTATTTCGCAAAGATAGGTGGACAAATAATGACATTTAATTCCCTTAGATAGTTTGAACGTTTCGAAATCATTTTTTATCCTGCATAAATATCATGTAATTTACAAATATAATTCAATTTTCTTTGCCTTGTTAATTTAAAATATATTGTTCAAAATAAACTTCCTAGTACCAGGTTTTAAATTATCTTGAACTTTTATAATTTTGTATGATTTGAAACACGTATTTAATTGTTTTAACCCCGTAATACTTTCATACTTTTTACACAATAAACTAAAAATAGAGAGGAACGCCACTTTTTTACATACTAAAATGCCTGCCTTGTAGAATCCAAAAATATCTGCAATTAATAAAGCAAAATCTATAGTTAAAAATTAGTCGCGTTAAAGGGCTTTTAGCAACGACAGAAGCAAACTCTTTTTTGCGCGATCGCTGTTCGTCAAAATCTGCTACCTCCTTCAACAGCGACGGACAAAATTAATTATAATTCCTAAAGGCCACATTAGCACTAGAATATTGGAAGGAAATTTGTCTTTTAATAAGTACATGGACAGAGGTTTTTGCTTATTTTGATTTTTTTTGATAAATTCTGGTGGCATTCACCAGCATTTGCTTATTTCAGCATTAAGAATAGAAAAACCTTACACCTGACAGGGTTAGCCCTTCGAGGGGCGGTGGATTAAATTATATCATACCCAATTTTAATTCAGATTTGCACCAGAAAAATTTAATTAAGTTTTACTTTTATAGCTTTGGTGAAAAAGTGCCGTAAAATGGTTTTCCCTTATTTTAAAATAAAATTTTCCAAATTTCCGGTGTGAATTCAACATTACAGAAACACAATTGCTTGCCCCTCAAAGGGTTAAGGTGTTAATTGTGCTCCTTCGTCTTAGTGTGTATTTGATTTCATTACTTGAATTTCAATTATACATTTCTTTTAAGAAGCATAGGGAAAACAAATGGCGTCATAAACGACTGCATTACAACTGGAGGAAAGGAGAAAATCCATAATAGTATGTAAAAATATAAAAAAGGCTTTCCCCATATCGCATGGCATCTGTGAAACACCAGACTTTTTTTTTTTTTTTTTTTTTTTTTTTTTTTTTTTAATCATACATGATATAAATTATTTTATGAGTATCATAAAAGTTCTGCTTACGTTTCATAAAACATAATTATACGCTTTACATCATAACGCAAATTTCAAAGTTGTGCTTGTAATTGGAAAAATAAAATTGCCGATTTTGATGACAGCAAGTATCACAAAATATAATCTCGTAATTTTTTCTGACATTTAAACAGACACTTAACAACAACAACAATAAAAAATAATTTCATGTACTCCGATTTTTGCCACATCTGTAAACTTTAATTCGGAATGTTAATATGTATATTTCTACATATATTTTAGGCAAGGAAAATGGGAAATTTTAGAAATTTTGAATTAAATAAGATGAGTGATGTATTATTGATGTTTCAAAGTAAGTTATCAAAATATTCATAGCTAAATCATTAGGTGGAGAATTACATGACTCAGAAGATCAAACGGACTACTATTTTTTCTAATGGTAGATATATGTATTTTATGATTTACGTACTACTGCACATACAGACAAAATCCTTAACCCTTTCAAGGACGGTAGTACGTTTGTGAAACCACTTAATTTTAATTCCCAAATTTCATAATAGCACCAGAAATTTGGTATAGATTTCTTCCGTTTATTATGTAAGTAAAGAAAAAAAAAGGATTTTCTTACTTCCTAATAAATGTGTAAGAAAATTCCGGTGCCATTCATTCATTTCAACATTTTTGCAATGGAAGTGCTTTGTCCCTGTAAGTGTTAAAGTAAGCACGCCTGAAACGAGGACATGGTTAACCCCTTAACGTTCGAATTAAATTACGGTTGAATAATTCAAATTGCTTATTGCCACCACTTTTATGAAAAAGAAATATTCACCTTATTTAATGACAGTAAAAACGATACTAAAATATAGCCAATTTCACTATTTTATAAAACTGGTGGGAATCAAACAATTTGAGTAAAAGACACAGCCCGAGAATATGACGGCAGCGAGAATTAAGGGGTTAAAACGATAAATTTCCACATTAAGTGGGATAAATTTTACTCTACCTACGATTAATAGACTTTTGTATCCGAAAAATTTATAAAATTTTACTTTTCTAATTTTGGTGGGGGAAAAAAGTCGTAAAATTGCTTTTCCTTTAATGAGGGATAAATGCAGTAAATCTTTTTGCAGATTACGGTGTGAATTCGACATTTCTGAAACACAATTGCTTGCCCCTCAAAGGGTTGACTCTTAAATGCGCGATTTTTTATTTTGTTTAGAAAAACTTATATATGATTCTCTGAAAGGTTTATTACACAGGAAAAAAAAAATCAGACATACATTTTTCATATAATACGTCAATCTTTTCTTCTGTTGCACATCTGCAATATAAGCAAAAACTACTGTCGTGTGGCTGTTTTACGCTAAAATAAGGCAAATTAGTAAATATTTTAAGAAGTATGTCTCCAAATACCTTATTTTATATAATTATTTATTTTATAAAACTTATCCTTTAATCCTTTAATTCCCATGATAGAATACGTTCTAGAAATTACGCAGTTCAGAGAATCTGTCTGTACACCACAAATTTTCTATGCTTAACTTCGCTTTAGATAAAAAAGATTTTCAAAGATTAAAAAAGCAGCATCGCGTTAATTACAAGCGAAAACTTTTTTTTTTTTTTTTTTTTTTGCATTTTAGTGTGAAATTTGGCGAACAGTGGGATAGAATTTTCTTTTTCTTATCAAGCAACTGCTCTTTCTTAGCCACGTCAGACAAAATGAAATAATTTATCAGTTTTTTTTTTGCCAGAATTGTAACCTTCGCATACTTGTCAACTTTCAACTATACTTCCGTAATATGTGAGTTAAATTGACCCAGGTTAAACGCGTAACATCACCAACCAGAAAATTTATTTGATGTATCATTATACATTTAATATCATATTTCTGTATAAAATCTTTTCGATTTCATTTCTTAAAATTATTTTTGATTCGAAACGTGTTTAACCTGGGTCCACTTAACTAACATTTAAATAAGTTTTAGAAGAAGTAGGCAAGTATGACTTCGAAGACACCCTATACCCAAGAAAATGCAAAGGAAATTCACTAAGACTTAAAAATGCGATAAAAAAGATGATAAGAACGTTTTATAAATCGACCCTTTGTAGAATTTACAACTGAGTCATGGAAAAGGAGTAACATAGTAAAAAAATCCTTTATTTGTTTCTTTCTTTAAGGTGGTCCGGGACACAAAAATCTTCAAATTTGCAAAAACATTTTATTTCATTAAAAGTTTCTCTGTTTTTTCATGCTTAAAATGACATTTAAATCATGTTTCTATCTGAATTAGAACAAAAAATATTAATTTTTTCGTTTTGGTTTGTTTTCAAAATTTAGCTTTCAAGCAATGGCTGACATGGAAACGACTTTTTGTAAGAATGCGTTTTTCTTCCTGAAAGGTTTTTTCACCATTTCTCGTATTTAAATTCTTATAACTCGATAACCGTTAAAGATAACGGGTTCGAACTTGGAACATACCTTTGTCAATTGTTTTACTTTAATTTTGATTTAGCATATTTTTTAAAAAAATATTTACTTTTGAAAAAATGAATATATTTTTTTTTAAGTTGCACCACTTTTTTAAAAAAAATTTCTTTAATATATTTTTAATTTTTTTTTTTATAAATTAAAATTTTAAAAATGCCGAATCAAAGTTAAAACTTATATATTTCTGTTTATTTAAATCAGGGGTATCAAACTGTGGCCCGCCGGATGCCACTAAAATTTTACAGTTATCTTTGCCTTATCTAATCGTCGAATTGCTGCGATTCAACTTGCCTACTATTTCTTTAAAATTTTAGTGGTATCCGGCGGGCCACAGTTTGACGCCCCTGATTTAAATGAAAAAAAATTGAAATTCTAGAAATAATATTCCGAGTTATAACGATTTTAATTTACCCCACTTTTTTAATAAATATTAATTTAATATATATTTTTTTAATTATGGGCTTTATCACGTGATTTTGTTTACAAATGATAAGGTTAACCATCAGAAAAAAATTTAGAATTTTAACTCAATAAATAAAAATTATTTTGAAATGTGACCCGGACCCCCTTAATTAATGACTATGGGCAGTACTAACCTGAATTTTCTTGTTTATAATTAATTTTTTAAAATCGAAAGAAATATCGCGAGCATTTCCGTGACATTTGCAATATTAGTCGAGTTTTTTTTTTCTTTTTTTTTTTTTTTTGCAGAAAAAAGGGAAATGGCCCGTTGCATTAACCATTTCGAGACGACATCCCTTACAGAAATTTTATTTGGTTTGCACCGCTATTTTTAAACCGCTTTTTTCTCTTTGCTGGTAAAATACCAAACAATGCTCTAATTGAAAAATACAAATATTACATTTACATATTATTGGTGCCAAAAAGAAATTCCACATGCACCATTTCAAGCAGCATATATGCATCACTCGTCTTCAGTGTTGCCAGATTTTGTCCCCATACTGGGGAATTTTGAACCGTTAGGGGAATTTTTTGGGGACTTTTAATTCGTGGGGAAATTTTTAGGGACTACAAAATATTTTGGGAAAAAGATCGGGGATTTTTTTTTTTTTTTTTTTTTTTTGGTGACTATTTTCCATAAAGATTTCTTTTAGTCCTGTAGAAAAACTGGATCTGCCTCGAACTCAATTTTGATTTTAAAAATGAAAATACAAACCAGAAATCGGAGATATCAATCATTATTCTCTCGGATGCGATCGTGTTTGTTGTTTACTACATTACAGTTTACACGTGTCACAGATGCATCAGACTCTAAAGTCTTACGCAGCTTAAACCTGCTCGTGACTAAATCTGCGGGACTTATACGAAAAATTCCTTCGGCGTACTTTAAAAATTTCATTTAAATATGTGGAAAGCTGATATTTCTCTCTTATGATATGCAAAAGCACAGCGATTGATGCAGCGAAAATACTTTGCATAATGATTATGTACTTCAGTATATGGATGAAAAAAAAAATTAAAACAGCGTACCATCTCGAATTCATTCAAATCCCAACTGATAAGAGATTGCCTAAAGCTATGGAGTTAATGTAACAATAGTCCAACATAGTTAGACAATAATTAAAAAAAAAAAAAAAAAAAAAAAAAGACGTAAAATAACTTGTCACTGCAAAATATATATCTCATTATTTTAATGTAGGTACAGAATATGAATTGAGCTCAGTTTAAAAGTTTGTTTTTTGTAAATGGGGAATTTTTTTTTTTTTTAAGGCTTGATTTGGGGAAAAATTTTGAGTTTAAATTACTTAAATATTTTTTATAGTGGTGAATTAAAAATTTAAAAATTCCCTTTTTGTGTAAAAACTGAGTTGGGGACTTTTGCGGAGAAAAACACTGATTTGAGAAAAATTTCAGAAATTTTGGGGAAATTGACTTTTGACTATCTGGCAACACTGCTCGTCCCGAAAAAGTTAACATCGGATTTTTTAAATACGGATTGACTTCAGTATTACGATTTTGTTTAAGAGAAAGACTCGTCTGAAAAATGACACTCACAGAAGTAGGACTGAATATTTTGTCATTTGTAATTCCCCTTAACTTTCCTTTTATTAAACCCCGAGCTGGAAGTTTCTTTGGTTCTTATGAGGGGAGTTGCCGCGTTCCTCAGCGATGGCTAGCGGTCCTCTCGGCCCCAGGGTCCTCTTGTGATCTTGGGCCCTGTCGATGGCTGGCGGGCGGAATAAGGCTACCGCGCGTGATTAATTCCCCAGCAGATGTTCTTTGATCGGCCCGGCCGTTGTCGACACACCCCGGGAGAACTATGAGGGCGCTGGAGGGGGTCATTGGCTGGTCGGCTGGGTCCGGGACCGTTGTGGGTTCGCCCTCTGTGCCTGTTCTCGGTCGGTTGGTTGGTGGCGTTCTTTGGCCATTTCCGGTATCGGTAACGCATAGCACAACGGGCCCGTGATGTAAGTGACGACCGGATCGCTCCAGTAGACTCAAATTACGTGCCTGAGCACGTAGGTCCGTCGAGGAACCGGTCAGGTAACCCCCTAGCGAGGCGGAGTCTATTCCGTCAGAAGTGAATTTCCACAACTCTTCCTGGGTCACGAGTGGCACCTTCTCTTTTCCGGTCTCCGATCAGACACAGTCTCTTTTATAGATTCAGGTACTGAAAGGGCACCACAAAGTAACTTCCGTTCGGAGGTCTCGGCATCAGGCCTTGGGATCCAGCGCCTTTTTGGATGTGTGGTTGTCTTGGGGTCGTCGTGGCCCTCGGGCGGAGTAGCCAAGCGAAGGAGCCACTCGGGTCTCCTCCGTCTTGGGTGGGGTTCGTCGCCTCGACCGGGCCTCAGCTCATAATTGCGATGGCCAGTAGTGGCTCAATGCAGGACCTAATAGTTTTACCCATATTAACCCTTTAACACTTTCAGGGCCGAAGCAATTCCATTGCTAAAGTGTTAGACTTAATGGATGACACCGGAATTTGAAATAAAATTTATTTGTAAATGGGAAATATCTATATTTCACACAAATAATAAAGCGATATTTTTTACCAAAATTCTGATGTCAATGGGTCATTTTGGAATTAAAATTAAGTGGTTTCATAAACATACCACCGTCCCTCAAGGTGTTAAAGACTAACGTTGCGTTTTCGCAACATTATATTTGTCATTTTTAATTTTTTCTGATACCAGTAAAAGAGAAAAGTAAAATTTTCCTTATTTAATTCATACAGTTCAGCAATTCTAAAAGTAAAAGTAGGTGTTTAACAAAAGGTAGTGTGAACTGAATAAAATTCCTGTTAAACATGCTGTTCCTTAATGGGTTAAGAGTTATAGCCCATATTAGGTCACAAAGATGGGACAGAATATTCCTTGTCTTTTGTAATTCTTTTGCTTCCCTTATTAAGTGTTAGCCCGTATTAGATCAGTGGAGTTATGAATAAAAAGGAGGAGACATAATAGTGTACTGTCTACCAGTTGTGAGTGAAGTAACTGAGGAGGTTGTCACAAGATGGCGGCTGCTTTTTTTTAAATCGGATCTACAGTTTCTAAATATTGCCGAGGCAAACATCCCACCAGTAAAACTGAATAGAAAATTTTGCCTTATTTAAGCGTCTTATACACGGAAATATTTTCTCAATTATATGGTAAAAACGTCAATTCGTTTTTACTGGTGTCAGTTTGCCTACTAAAACAGCCAGTTAGTTTCGCCGGTTGTTACAATATGGCGGTAACACAGGGCCTGACTACCGCAAAAGTAATCTTCCACCAGTAAAAATGCAGATCTGTTTCTGACATTATTTATGACTAAAATTTTGCATTAATAATGCCTTTAAATACGGGGAAAATTTCTATATAAATTTAATGGTGGAAGCTTCCACCAGAGGTAAACAACACTGACGAAAGCGGTTACATTTGATGCTTCACAATTTTAAGGATATGTCAGTTCTTCTCTATTAATAGTCCGATGATTAGGTCACAGTGCTCGAAGCTCACAAATGTAAGACTGAATATTTTATCATTTATAAATCCTTGCTTAACCTTGTATTAACCCCTTAACTGTGACATTTCTTTTGACACCATAAACTAAAAACAGGGAGCCAACACCACTTTTTAAGTAGAATCATTCACTGTAACTTCGAACCACGGGGTGTAACTTTCCACCACCTCCTATCCTTCAATATTTGTGGCTCCAAAAGAATAAATAAACTCCAGAACTGTGCTCTGTTGGCAAGGTTCTAAACTGGGATTTCTACTCTTTATTTTAGAAAATAAATTAGCAACATTATACGCAATTAATTGCTTAATCTAACTATTTTGTAAAGTACTGTTTCAAGTTAATTTTGAATGCTGTTTTGAAGTTGTTGTAATCCAATTTAATTTTCATAGAAGTAAAAATATACTCATTTATAAGACATATTATTATCTAAATGTTGTAGATGTGTTAATATTCTGCGATTATTTATTTATTTATCCCTTAACGCTCGAATTAAATTAAGGTTGAAAAATTCAAATTGCTTCTTGGCACCATTTTTATGAAAAGGAAATATTCACCTTATTTAATGACAGGAAAAACGCTACTAAAATACTATACCCAATTTCACTATTTTATAAAACTGGTGGGAATCAAACAAATTGAGTAAAAGACACAGCCCGTGAATATGACAGGAGTGAGAATTAAGGGGTTAATAGTTAATAAAATGTAAAAAAAGAAGACACTAACATTTTACCACATTTTCAGGGTAACTTTGAGCCGGCTCAAAGTTATACTGATGTTTATAATTTACTGATTATAGGTGCTACTATCAAAAATTTCCCATATTTGAACGTATATTTTATATAAAAGCCGAAAGTGTGCATTAGATATAACATGTAAATATTTTCACAAATATGTGTAAAATACATAAAATTCATTTAGAGGCGTATTTCGGGGCGGAGCTACTCAAATTTGACATTTCATACATTCGACATTTTTTATTCTTGTTTGAATAATACTAGTACTAGTATGTATTACTGTAACTATGGATATACTATTGAGTTAAAACGTAAAAAAATTATTTTTCACTGTATTACTATGTTTTATATGAAAAATAAACAGTTTTTTTCTTTCTAAATGTTCATGGTTCTCTTAACTGGGTAACTTTGAACCAGGCAATTTTTTTTCTTTTATCGTTATTATTCATTAATTTTTGATAGTCAAACAATAATTTAGGATAATTTCTTCTCTTTTATGCTCTAGTTGCAAAAATATTCTTAAAATAAGAGTGTGGCATATGAAAATAGAGAAAATGCGGATCAATGTTACCCTGAATAGCTGTACAAAAATATTAGCCTTACACTAGAACACCCGGAAATTTTTCTCAAGTTTCATAAAATATTTCACTCCAGAATTTTATTTAAAATTATTTAACTAATTACTGGTTATTTCAATTTCCATATTTTTCAACTGCGAAACTCAAATATAAAATGATATTTTGCTGCTATCCTTAAGGATTATTAATAAGATTCAATTTTAACCGTTGGTATAATTTATATGCACACGTTAAGACACATAAATTCTTGACATATACATTTTATTCAATGCATAATATGTGGGCCATTCTCTGAAAAGTGGCTGTTTTTTTTTTTTTTTTTTTTTTTTAATAATTGCGGCCCAATAAAATTGCCTCAAAAATCTCAAAATTTAGCCTACAAGTACCTTATTGCTATATTTATCAAAAAATAATATGTACCAAACTGTATCTCACAGTTCTTCTGATATTCTAATTTCAAAGCACTGCCATTGCTAAAATGCTCAAATAAATGATTGGCACCGGAATTTAAGACCAGATTTATTTATAAATAAGAAGAATATGCTATATTTTACATACATGTTAAATAGATAAAAGTTTATAAAAAGTCTGGTGCCATCGTGGCGCTTGGGAATCAAAATTAAGTGGTTTCATAAACATACCACAGCCCTTGAAAGGGTTAAAAAAGAAAAGAAATTATCATTAGAAGTCATACTGTCAATAATTTTTTTTTTTTTTTTTTTTTTTTTTTTTTTTTTTTTTTTTTTTTTTTTAACTCTATGTGAATTGAAAAAATAAAGATAAAGCGTTAACATTTAGAAGAGTTAATGTTTATTTGAATTAGTACAAAAAATTTTATTTATTTATTTTTAACTTCTCCCTGTAAAATAATAAAAATTAGGAATGTATTATCTTTACTTAAGGTAATTAAAAGTCTTATGAGTTTTTTAATGTGTATCTTTATTGCATTAGATTTTCTTATTTTACTGTTTAGTATATATATAAATGGATTCAGATCATACCTTCACAATTTAAATCATTCCCTCATGTTAAAATTATGAGGGAATGACGAAATACTTCTGAAAACCGTGTTATAAAAAGTGATTAGTGTTAGGTATATTTTCAGTTACTAGATATCTTTTGAAACACATTTCTAATAATGTAACAACATAAAAAGACATTTCATTAGTTTTTTATTAAATTTATAATAGATGAGGGAATGATACGTAATAAAAATACTTACATTGATCTAGTACTTCAAAACCATATACTAACTATACAAAAAAATGTTTGAGCAAACAAAAATATGGATACTTCACTTTACTTTTGTACAAACTGTCCTAGACATATATAAAGCATGTGCTGCTTTCTAAGTAAATAATGGCAAATTTATAGTTATATGAGGGAATGACGACAAATGCTCGGGACATCATTAAAAAGTGTAATAATTCATTCATTATATAAAACATAATTAAATGGCTAAACATGTATTTATGTGTGTTTAATGGATTGAGAAAAAAATAATTATAAATGTACGTGCTGCAATGGCAGAGAAAGCATTTTCTTTCCTACATACTTGAATGGTGACATAGTCAGGGAATGTTATTTGCATTAAAAAATACATTAAATTTATCAAATTTCAATTTCAATAAGCAAATAATTACAGTTTATATGTATAACTGATTAATATTGATAGTTTAAACCACTTTTTTTTGTAATTTTAAAAATATATCTTCAAGACCGCTCGGACATAAAATTGTCACTTTTCACAGAATGACTCATGCATTGTACTTTCTACCAGGCTATAAAAGCACCCGTAAACAGCTTGACAGGTATGCTTTATTATTCAACTGATAACATTTGGTCATAATTTATATTAAGATGTTCTTTCTGTATGTTTCTGGTGCATGCATATTTAATACAAAGAAGTACATGCTTGTCGTTTATTGAAAGTAAAAAACAATCACAAGAGATCGATATCTTTTATTTATTATTTCACTTTGTTTGCTGAAAGTTACTTGTGCGACGTAATTTCTTTCAATAAAAAAACTATCATTTAACATAGGGGATGAAATTTCAGTTGAAAAGGCACTAGCCAGACTAAAATTTTTGCTCGCCACTATTTTACATTCACTCACACAGCAACGTCGGTCACCACACCTGCACTGTAAAAAAATAATGCCAGTTTTCCGGTAGGAATCGGAAAAATAGTTGCCCTTATCGTACCGGAATAATTTCCGACCCAGCTCGGAATAAAATCCGTAAAAATAAGGAAATAGTCAGTAAAACGGTATTTTACGGATTTTATTCCGAGCTGGGTTGGAAATTATTCCGGTACTTTAAGGGCAACTATTTTTCCTATTCCTACCGGAAAACTGGCATTATTATTATTATTTTTTTTTTTTACAGTGTGCCCAAAAAATGAACTATTTATGTCAAACTGAATTTAAATTGACCATTGTTAGAAGGAGCTGTCTGTTAAATCCAGAATATTTTACTTTCATCAAAAATATGAATTTTTTTAAAAATGTTAACGGATGTAGTTTGAAGAACTTTCTGTTGACTGAAATCATAAAAGATCATAGAAATTGAAAAATCGAAACATATTTAATGCACTAAAAAAAAAAAAAAAAAAAAAAAAAAAAAACTTTTTAACGTAAGGTTGCGGTAAGGTTTCAAATGTTACAGAAATTGTCTCATTCTACCAAAAAGTCATGAAAGAAAAAGTTTCTATACATTTAGCACTTCATACTTGTTGTGTAGCGCTGCATTTCTGCCCTGAAATACCACTTGTCAATCGCAGGTTCTAGAGTTAAACTCTGTTAGGGTGGTCCATTAATAAAAATTCTGAGCAAATCATTCAGTCTTCAGAGAGTTCCTGTATGCATTTTGACTATGGTGTGACTGCTGAAGCCTCGCTCACACGACGCTGTGCTCACTGATAGAACAGCACAAAATGTTAGAATCTTTTCACTGTAAAACTTCTCCAGCATATCTTTCAGTGTTAGTGAAGGCAACATAGACTTGATTTCTGCCCAGTCTGCCAATACAATATCCACTTTCATCAAAGAGACTTGGGTTCAAATACATGAAGAGCTTCTTTATTTCTTCTATTGCAGATTCATGAGTTTTGTCTTTGGGAGGCCAACACTTCCCTTAAGCCCTTGAGGGGCACCGGTATATATTATATACCACCTACGATTAGAGAAGTTTTACACCAGAAAATTTATTTTAAATTTTACTTTTCTAATTTTGGCGGGAAAAAGCCGTAACATTGCTTTTACTTATTTTGAAATAGAATTTTTCAAAGATTCCGGTGGCAATTCAGCATTTCACAAACGTAATTGCTTGCCCCTCAAGGGGTTAAAACACTTTCCTCGTGTCGCTGGATTGAGACACGATATTCTGAGTTATATAGTTTGATTTGAAGACAAACTTTTAACCCCTTCGGGACGGGTGCTTTTTACGAAATTTTTAATCTATTGTTACCGCTTTTTAAAAACAGAAATTTGTGTCTTCTTGAATCGAGAAAATGCGCTTAATTAAATAACGCAAATTTTACAGTAAAATATTACTGGTGAGGAAAAACAAGGATTCTGAGCGCTTCATGCGGCACGTATACGTGCCGCTCGTCCCCAAGGGGTTAAAAGACGAAACTTACTCGCCAACCTTAAATATTTGCTCGCCAATGGCGAGTTGGCGAGCGGAAATTTCGCGTCTTCATTTAACAGCATAAAAATAAATTAATTAATTAAGAATAATAAAGAAAGATTTAACGGCAAAAACATTACTCACGCTATTTTATATAAAAAAATAAATACTTCTTGCAAAAAAAATAAATATTCTGACTTAAAAAATTATGCTTATAATTTGCATCTGTGGAATAAATGTGTTTTAATATCGTCCACAACAGTAATTCGGCGTCGCTTAAATTTAACTTAATTTATGAAAAAAATTCTGGCCCCAATGGACATTTAATCATGTGGTCGGTGTCGTAACGACCCCTTCCGACCGTTCTAGAGTTGAATAGCCGAGAAAAGTCTACCATTTAACGAACCGAAGATTTTTGGTAAAGATTAGTGGTATGGAAAAGCTTTTAGTAACGAAGGAAGCTAACTTTCCTTGCCCGAACGTATTCGGGTTAAAACAGTTAAGCTTTAGCTCGTATTACGAAGAGTTATTTAGAAGGAAAAGAGAAATTGTCAGTTGCATTACTACATAGGAATTTTTTATAGGGATTGATTTTGATTACTATGATTTTGTTTAACGAAAAGGCACCTTCAAAAAATGATGCTCGCAAAGGTAGGACTGAATATTTTAACAATAATAATTCCCTTGTTTTCCGTACTCAGCGTTAATCCGTATTAACCCTTTATCTACATAGGGTACTTATAAGTACCACTCACTTTATACTTTCATCCCATAGGGAATATTACTAATATTCTAATGGTACTTTACAAAAACACGCTTTAACACCACTTTATCCGGATACATGGCAGCAGTAATTCTAGGTTTGTTATTTTAGCGGCGATGGAGGCTATCTTTGACACAGTCGATGTGTTTTGTGCCGACATTTAGTACTAATTGTCACGCTCGTCTTATTATTTCTGCAAACACAATAAAGGATATAAGATAATTGTTGGATTTTTTATGTGTACATTGTGATCTTAGAATACAAATTGACTAGCTATTTTAGTTGAACGGTGTATGTATTTGCTTTAACAGTTGAATTACTCGGTGGTACTTATAAGTACCGCTAGTATACTGGGTGTTGGGGGAAAACTTCTTGTTTACTTATCGTCTGTGTTGTTATCCCTAGTTATCATTTGCTTTAAAATGTAATTACTAAAATGTAGTGTAGTAATGTTTTCCCTGGTATTTCCTTTCTGTTTCATTGTTATTTCTTATAGGAAATCGAAAAAGTTGTGACACCGTCTCAGTTTTGCTATGCTAGAAATGTCATATGTAAATTTATGTATTGCATATGTGGAGATGCAAGAGAACATGTTGTCCCTGGAATATCGACGTCGCATAACTAAAGGACTGCTAACAAGATCGAAAACTAAAAAAAAAAAAAAAAAAAAAAAAAAAAAATAGTTTTTTAACCCTTTCAGGGGCAAAGCATTTTCAATTCTAGAATGTTGAAATAAATGATTGGCACTGGAATTTCACCAAAAAATTATTTATAAGTAAAAAGAAAAAAAAAAAGGCCTGCGGTATTTCACATACTTATTTAATCGAAAATATTTTACCACAATTCTGGTGGCATTTGAAATACGTTGTGCGTTTTTTGGGTCGATATTTTAGTCATAGTGTACTTTACAGCACTTTGTCATAGAACACTTTAATTATTTACCCCTAAGTAATTAAACTTTTCACGGATGAGTATTTTTTTAATGTTTATCCTTTAATTTTCATTGTAGTAACTGAAAAAAAAAAATTGCAGTATAACATAATGCAGTAAATAAAGGGTTAAGAAGAGTTTTTTTGCGGGAAAATTGTTAGTTGCATTAATGTACATAGGAATTTTTATTTATAGGGATTGACTTCAGTACTATGATTTTATTTAATTAAAAGATCTGTCTAAAATAATTACACTCACAAATGTAGGACTGAATATTTTATCATTTACCCGCATTAAGCGTTAACCCGCCAGAGTACCACAAATGAAATATTAGATTTGTGATATTGTAACGGTTTCAATAATTGTTTAAATTTTTTGAATTTTTAAATATATCTCTTTGAAAACATATTCTGACATAATGTAAAATATTGTTTAGCAATTGATTTTAGCTCCTACTTGGTGCTTATTTGAAATGTAATAATAATAAAAAAATACATGTACTATTCTATGTCTTTTACTCTATGTTTTGAAGTTCAAGTATGTGACCTTTGTTGGTTGTTATGGTATTGCGTAATGTGTTTTGTGCAGTTTTAGGTATAAATGAATGACTTATGTTATTTCTATATTATGTTCTTTTGAATACAAATATTCAACTTCTGGAATATAACTGTATCCAGAGCTGCCAAGTCTCCGGCTTTTTGCTCACCACTATTATCTTAGAGAAAATGTTGTTTCTTTAAATGTCTGAAATGTTCCAATTAAATCAAAGAATATTTTCTGTATTAAAATACTGGTATCCAAAAAGCCGGAGACTTGGCAGCTCTCCTGTATCTCTATTTATATTTTACATGACAACTAAACACTTTGCACACAACCTTGGAATCAATCTAAATTACCAACATAAAATGTCAGAGGAATCTGACATGCAGTTCGTTTCAGGCGGTAAAAGTTAATCCAGTTCGAGAGTACTTTAAAAATACTAAAACTTTATTAAATCGATAAAATTTACTCATTTTTAAAATATACATTTTTTCCGCAACAACAATTACATTGCAAGACAGTAAAAATTATTTCAAGATTTATTAAAACTGAGTTTAAGAACTAAGATATTAACCCTTTGTATACTTGCCAACTTCGAAGTAAACTTCCGTAAAAAGTGTAGTTAAATTAACCCAGGTTAAACACGTTTCGAAACAGAATTTGTTTAAGGAAATTGATTCAAATGTATTTCATAGAGTAACGTGATATTAAATCTATACTGATACATCAAGTAAATTTTCTGGTTAGAAACATGTTTAACCTGGATCTGTTTAACTCGCATTTTACGGAAGTGTAGCTGAATGTTGGCAAGTATACCTTTGCACTGTGTAGGTGTCTCTCACACACAGGTTATGTGAGAGTCACCTCTCGAGTGCAAAGCGTTAATCAGTTTAATAAAAATAATGTTATTTTTATTGAATTTACATTTATTGAAAGGTCTGAATTAATGAATTGTTGAATTTAACAAAAGGGTCTCCAATTTTTACATAATCATTCGAAACGTAGCCCTCACCATATGCAAGTCTAACTACTTCGCCAATCTGCATTTTCCCGCTCTCAATCAGCAATCAAGGAAGAGTCACTTTACATTGTCAAAACTATATAAAAATTTTTACAACATCCGTTGAAAATAAAGGTATTCACTTTTTAAAAACTCCCAAAGAATACTTCCTTCAGTAAATTTGGATAATTTAACCCTTTGCACTCCGGCGTCTCTTACGCAAATTTTATTCGGTCGGCATCACTTTTTAAAAAGAAGTTTACTTTAAGTACACAATTTCAGAAATGCTCTGATAAAATAAGGACAATTGTATTTCCCTTTATTACTGGTGCCAAAAACGAGGTGCGCAAAGAAAGATGATGTCGACGCAGTGGTGACAACGGAGTGCAAAGTGTTAACACTAGAAAGCAGTCATTTTGACTGCTACCAAATGAATATATCTCGGTTCGAACTAGAATTTTTTTTTATAAAACTAGTTTAAAAGACACAAAGAAGAAAACTCGTTAAATGGACAAGTTAATAATTTAAAATAAAAATTCTGGTGTGAAATATTTTTCTAAAATTTGAGTAAAATTCTCGGTCTTTCTAGTGGTAAATGGATCCCTTAAAGCTCCGGCGTCTATTACACAAATTTTATTCGATCGGCACCACTTTTTAAAAAGAAGTTTCCTTCAATTACATAATTTCTAGAATGCTCTGATTACATAAGATAAATTTTATTTTTTTTATTACTAGTACCAAAAACAAATTTTGCAGAGACTGATAATGTCTCCGCAGTGGAACCAACGGAATGGTGAGGGTTAATAGTAGCTAAATGCTCATCATTCATCAATTGAAAATAAAATACCGCAAAGATACCTGCACGTGGTATATTTCGACATAAGCAAGGGGTGATAGGATATTGGGCAACGATTGTTGCACAAGCATGCTAAAAAGGCTTACTGACAATAGAAGGGTCCAGTCAGGGGAAATAGGGGTTGCGGGAGGGATTGAAAGTAGTGAAATATTTGTTCTGCTTCTTGGGCGTGTTCAGTGTGATTGTATTTCCACATTTTTTCCAGTAATGTTTACTTTATTTTAAATTTTAACAGGAAAGGGTGTGTGATGAAAAAAAAAAAAAAAAAAAAAAACGTTAATGACACCTTTTTGTAGAAAATTTGATTATCTACATCTTTGTAATTGAACGTTGTTTTCTAGACGTTATGGTTTATCAGATATTCACAGAAAACTGTTTTTCAAACTCATTAGCGCATCCTGGTGGTGGAATCTCACATCGGATCGATGGAGTGTTTTAGTATGTTAAATTACATAGCATAACTAGCACCTGTGCACAAATCCAGCTTTGTTATAATTTTCCGCTATTTATAAAAAAGTTACTAAAATGACTGTACTGTGTACTTCTTCAATAAACATGCTACAAAGATAATAAATTAGATATAATGGTGACAAATATATAAAAAATATAGGATTCTGTGACACATGTTGTTTTGCCAGCTGTCCCTCATAAATCATCATTCAAAATACTCTGTACACCCCTAATTTCGTACATTATTTTTCTTCGTCATCTTTAATCGCAGATAATTCTGCCACTAGATAAGCCGGAGGAGATTGTTTTAAAATACTGGTGTACAGAACATTTGGATCAAGAATTTACGCGGAAGAACTGGCAGCACTTTCTGTTCGTTACTGGTCGGTGAACCATATATGACAACAGAAAATCAAACGGATTATTATTTTTGTTAATATCACATGTATCGATTTAGATTTATGTTATTTGCATGGATTTTTTTTTGTTTACTTCTTAAAAATTTCTAATCATTTTGACTTCATTAAATTACCGCTTTCTAAATAACTTATAGCGCATCCCAGTAAAGCATATGAATTTCATTATGTTTCAAATAGCGCAACATTATTAAAATACCATGCTTTCTGGTGACCCTGTAAAATAATAATAAACGCTTTGCCCTCATATTCTCGATAAAACGTATTCTAATGCACACATTCAAGGCGCATTTCAATTAGATTATGTTTGAAATGGTGTAACTTCTGCAAAATATGTTTGAAACGATTTTTGTCCATTGGCCATGATATAATGGAATACTTTTGACTGCACCTGTAAACGAACTATAAATGCTACAAACTTCATTTTCAATAGCGATCGCGCTGTTAGACCGGGAGCCGGCATCACAAACACATGGTTCGTACGGATACTGTTATTTATCCAGGAAAAGTACTAGTATCTTTTTATAGAACAAGAAATCTATGTTAAATGTGCAAAATTTCGCCTACTTTTAAGTTGAGATTTTCTATAAGATAATACTGATACCGATAACTTTTCTTATCTGCAAAATTCAAGGAGGCGTGCGAACTATGAGACAACCACCTCATCGAGTTGGAGGCTGAAATTCCAGAATTAGCTGAAACTCGATTCCCATATTAAAACGCAATCGGTCTGCCGAGTCATATCATGGTGGAAAACACATAATAATCCGATTTTACCGGTTGATTCGTAGGTTTACCATTGTGTTTTCCTGCTCCCAGTCCGCCATATTTTCATACTTTGGGTGCAGGAAAATGCAATGGTAAACTTACGAGTCGGCCGTTAACCCCTTCGGGACGGGAGCCTTTTACGAAATTTGTAATCCTTTGTCACCGTTTTTTTAAAAACAGAAATTTATGTCTTCTTGAATCGAACAAAAGCGCTCCTTAAACAAGGCAAATTTTACAGTAAAATTTTACTGGTGATGAAAATCAAAAATTCTGAGCGCTTCCTGCAGCACGTATACGTATCGTTCGTCCCCAAGGGGTTAAAATTGGGTTTTTAGGTGTTTTCACCAAGATATGAATTGGCAGATCGATTGCGTTTTAATATGGGAATCGAGTTTTAACTAATTATGGAATTTCAGCACCCAACTCGATGAGGTGGTTGTCTGTGCTGCCAGCTCCCGATCTATGTAGTAAATGTTAATAATATTTAAAAATTAGCGATCAATCTGAGTATATTTACGAGAGGTACGGCACAGTTAGAGGAACATATGGACACACAAACTGAAGTCATAAACCCTTTTCAAATATGTTGGAAAGTGTTAAAAACTGATTCGTATTCACTTCTTAAAAATAAAAATAAAATACACGCATAGACTATCATATATTTCATAAACTTTAAATATTTAAAAAATGTTGTCATTTTAAAGTTATTTTCCTTCAGTATGTACAGAGCACATGCAGATGATTGTTCTAAAAACATAAAGTTTTTTTTCATCGATGAAAGTGATTGAATTTCAAAACACAATTTTTCTTGTTACGTACACTACATATAAAGAAATAAGGGCAATTATTTGGAGTTACTTTTGTTGCGTTTAAGAGCTATGATTTGAATTATATTTAAAATGAATTTTTACCAAAATTCACAACAGTTTGAGATTTGAGATATACTTCACAGGCACCCACAGACTAGTATTTTTTAATTCTATCTCGCACCATTTTTTTAAAAACAAAAATTTTTCGCATACACCTTCACAACATGTGATATACTACAAAAATTATTTTATTAAAATAGTAGTGTGGATATAATATAAAATAGTCGCCTGTGGCAGCCGTGCCCTCGACGGAACCGGGATTTAAAAATGAATTCGACTGGATTTTAAATTCAGGGTTTCGGAAATATATGTATATACCAGAAATTATTTAAACTGTTATATATATAGATTTTTAGAGCTACGAATTAAACTGTAATATTATGGTGATGTGATTTAAAATTCAAGATAATCTGGGATTTATAAATGAATTCTGGATTTTAAAAATAAGGAAAAATTTTAGACACGTTGGTTGTAGAGAAAAAAAAGTTAAAACTTGTCATAAAGAGGTGTTTACTAACCTAAATTTATGGTTAACTTTCAAATTTAGATTTCATGCAAAATTTACTATAAGTGTTCAAATTGATGACCGTCAGAACACATTTCTGTGTAAGGACTATTCCTGCGCGGGTCGAGTCATACCCGATATGTACCCGAATATTCTATTTATTGTCAACACAAAACCACCAAAAAAAGTTACCTTCACACCAAATCCGAAATTAAAGAAAATGCATTCTAAGTATATTACAATTATGAAAAAAAGTTCTGCAATTATTTCTCTAATTTAGATTTTACCTTTTATTCAAAAGCTAAATTATACGGGATCATTCATATTCGAATGAAGTTTTTCTTCAGAAAGAATATTTTGAACTTTCTTTCGAAACTTTTGTTTAGATCGAACACATATGCAAATATAAAAAGTAAACCCGAAACTGTTCAAATAAACCTCAGCCGATCCGAACCATCGCACAGTTGAGTATTTGAGGCAAAATTCTGGGCAAATTTTTTTTTCGTGTATTTTAAAGTTTTAAATAAAATATATCCCACAGCCCCTCAAGGGGTTAAGGGGCGGCGGTATATATTATATACCACCTACGATTAATCTGGATTTGCATCAAAAAAATTTTAGGAAATTTTAGTTTTCTGACTTTAGTGGAGAAAAGTCGTAAAATGGCTTTTACTTATTTTGAAATAAAATTTTTCTAAATTTCCGGAGGGAATTAAGCATTACAGAAGCGCAATTGCTTGCCCTTCAAGGGCTTAATCTTCATTTGGTACGTCACGAAATCAGTCCGGAGGCCTTGATTATTGAGACGGTAATGGCTAGGAGCGGTCGGACATTATTCACGCTAATGAAATAGACATATATCGACGCACCCTTTAGTGAAGTACTAAAAAATATTCTTTATATCGTACCACAGTGTATAGAGTATATGTGTGAATATCACAAAATGCTAGATTTTGAAAGCATTTTTTTTTTTTAAATTTAAATCGTTTCAAAGCTTCTAATTATTTTTTAAATGTTCGTTGAGCATCTGAATAAAGGAATTTACACATAAAAATTTCAAAGTTCAAAGAGCTTATGTTCATTTTTATGTAATCATAATTATATGTCATTTTCTTGGCATTTGTATGACAGGATAATGGCAATTTCTTTTTTAAACATTATTCACATTCTTGTTTTTTTTTATTATTATAAGATCTAACATTTTAATTTCTTTTACAGGAACATGTTTCATCTATAGTACCTCAAATTGAGTGTAATGTTCAATTTTATTTGTAATTTATTGAGGCCAGGAAAATGACATAATAAAAGCCTACTCAATTTTTACAATGCCTTTAAACACATTACTTTCAAAGAAATATCTAAAATTTCTATTTTTTAGAAATATCTATAAAAGAACTTGCTGGTACCAATGATTTTACTACTTCTGACTTAAACTATGTCAAAATCAAGAAGAATTACCTTGCAGTGCCATCTTTATACCTCACAAAGGACTAAAATGAGCATGCCTGGAAAAGAACATTCATTTTCAGTGATAATCATATTTTAATTATGGAAAATTATTTGTAAAATACAGAACTTGTTACCTTCCTCATATATGTGTTATATAAGGTATAATTAATAATCAGAAATTAAAAAAAAACTAGAAAAAGATATTTGTACAGTATAGTAGAAAGCCTTTTACTTTGCACGCATCACAGTGTGACATGCAAGGAAAATGACAATCTGGAAGTTTAAGTCTTTTAATTGCTTTATTTTTTGTTATTATTAAAGTAAATTCGCTTGAAAATACTTCTAAGAATATTTTTTAATAGAATGTAAGCAAGAAAATTTCATTATATTACATTTAATAGACATTTTATTGTGCGAACTGCAATTTTCGTATTTTGTGATATTGTCCCATATCCAGTTTGACGTAATACAGCCAGAGTCTGAGTAACGCAGGGAAGGACTTCAGCAGATTTTGTTTATATATATAAGTGTCTTTTAGTGTATTTAAAACAAAAATTCTGCATATAAGAATGATTTTTATGATGTACCAGTGGTAGTTTTTACCCTGCGTTTAACTGGGCCCTTTAAACACCCAACACCAGGGCTTCCAAATGGTCCCCCAACTGAATACTAATAAATTTTAACAGAAAATTTTATGGTAGCTTTGCGCTAGAATTAACTTTCAAAGGTGGTTCCGGGCGGTTTGTAAGAAAAATCTAAAATGAAAATTTTTCTAAAATAATATTGGTATTCAGTTGGCGGACTATTTGGGAGCCCTGCTTTCCCATTACTAAAAATGTAGGGTGCAAGATCAGAAAAGCAAAAGGAGGCTGAAATCGACTGGGATTCTGCATCCTATCCATTGACCTTAACCTTCAAGGGTAGTGGTTCATTTTTGGACCACCCAATTTTAATTCTAAATGCCACCACTGCCAAAATGCAACCACTAAATTTTAATTCCAAAGCGGCGCAATTGCACTGGAATTTTGGTAAAATATTTTCCTTTTAATACATACGTGAAATATAGCCTTTTTCTTATTTTCAATTTATTTTGTTGGTAAATTCCGTTGCCATTCCTTTATTTAGACACTTTATCACTGAAAATGCTTTGCCTTTGAAAGGGTTGAACACATTGTATAAAGAAATTCCTTCTTCGAACAGAAATATATTCCTTTGGTAAGGGTCAAAATGACTCATCGCGGATCTTTTAGTTTACCCCTTTATCTACTGACGGTACTTATATGTACCATTAAAATAACTTGTTATCAAATTCATTTAATACATCGGTTAGTTGTAATACAGTTTAGAAAGGGGTATAGATAAATTACTTTCACTTGTTCCAAAAGCATTATTGGTTACACAAAACAAAAATATTTTTTAAAGGATGATTTTTTTTTTTTTTTTTTTTTTTTTTTTGCCTTTGCACTTTTCAGCTTCCTTGGCGTTGCGGGGGGAGGGGGGATTTTTCAATTCGGAAATATTTCTATATTTTTACTGGAAGAACATTATATGTGTACATTTCCTAATTCTACAAAGTACTAGGGAAAATATTTTAAATAACAGATTTGAGTGTGGTTATAAATATTGCACAAAATCCCTATAACATAGCTGCCAACCTTTACACTTTTTTGCTACCACTAAAATTTAGATGAGATTCCCGCCTTGTTTAATCGTGAGATTTCGACCATTAAATAAGGCAATATTTACAAGAAAATTTTAGTGGTAGGAAGAAAGCGTAGAGGTTGGCAGCTATGCTATAAATTCGAATTTGATTAAACCTTCTAAATCCTTCAATCCTTCTAAAATCCTTTTAAAATTTATTAAATGATAATGTAAAAGTTCTAATGTAGTTTAAAAAATTCACGAAAAATGCTTTAGAAGCAGTGTTGCCAGATTGGGGACTTTTTAAAATGAGAATATTTGACTGACACCACTTTTTTAAAATAGTATAATTCGCTTATTTTTCAGAATTTTTATTCGATTTTTAAATAGGGCGAATGTTTTTATTTTAAAAAAAAAGGGTGACAATCAACAATCTGCGGACAAAAAAGTCCCAAATCTGGCAACACTGTTTAGAAGATAAAATTGTCATGAACTCATAATTAGTACATAAAAGTTTAAGGGTTTTCCGATACTTGGTTCTTGTCAATGTTAAATTTGTCATATTGATGACCCTATATCTCAGGCACTAAACCAAGGAATCAGCAAAAATTTTCAAAGCTTTTCCCCTATATATTTTTACATACTTTAACATAGGGATTTCTAGAAATTGGCTGTATTTATAACTGGCTGGATTTTTACTGCTAACTACTAAGAAAATTAAAATTTAAAAATTCATTAAAAAATAAAAAAAACTTCATTTTACAAAAAGTTTTTGCTAAACTATGTATAGTCGAGCAGTGGCGCAGCCAGGGTGGAGGTTTTCAAGCTCAATATACCACTATTTTTATTCCGTTAACTTTGTAAAATTTACTTGTAGAATTTTTTTTGATTTAATTATACGAAACAAACCTTTAAGAAAAAAAGTGGTACTCAGTGCCTGAAAACCCCCACCCTGGCTGCGCCACTGTAGTCGAGGGGAAAAAAGTAAACACCCCCTACTAACTCCTAAACAATTTGTCGTAGAAGAAAGTTACTGGAATAGAACGATTGGAAATAAAATCTACTTTTAAATGATGTATGTAAAATTTGCTTAGGGGCCATTTACATATTAAAACGAACCCAACTTCGTTTTTTTCAGTGGCAATAACCAATTTTAATAAGATAGTTCAAATATTCAGTTCAAACTATGCCTACACACCAAATTTCAAGTCATTTTAATAAGTTTTTGCATTAGAAAATTAAAAATTTAGTTTTTCTAATGTTAAATTAATTTTCATATTTTTATTAATATATCCTGAAATTATACTATTAACGTGCTAATTTTTTGTGTAGCAATAATACTAAAATACCCAAACATAAATACGCAGAATTTGCAATTTTTATAATTTTATGATATAAATTATGAATTTTGAAATTAATATTCGAAAAAATTATTAATAATTAATAATATAATAATAATAATAATAATTATTATTATTATTAATAATAATTAATTATTAATAATCCATCTACAATTTTTTGGTGGATTTAGATTTATTAAGTCCTGCTTTATGAAAATCCAAAATTTCACATTTTTCTTACAAGTAGTTTTCAAATTATGTTTAAAAACGGCAAAATGATGATTTAAGGGGTAGCCTATGATAGAAGTGACTAGATGTTTTGAAATTTCTCACGCTATCCTGTAATCTATCAGTCTTCAATGACTGCTTGAGTGGCGCCTTGATCAAGAAGGGGACTCTCTCGGTCAACAATAGAGTACCGAACTTGAATTTAGATACAGCCCCTAAAATACGCTCGTTTTAAAATAATTAATTTCTCGAATTGCACACAAATTTGTTTTTAGGCTAATTGAAGGGTGTAGAGTTCATTTATGCTGTCAGAGTTGTGCAGTGCTATTGGAAAAAAAAAAGTTATGGTTCGTTAATATCTGTAGATGGCCTTCTAAGAAAATTTTATATACATCATTTAAAAGTAGACTTTATTACCAATAGTGTGCTATCAGTAACGTTCTTCTACGATAATGTTTTCCAGAGTTAGTAAGGGGTGTTTACTTTTTTCCACTACCATACATATGAGAGAAATACGTGAGTTAAAAATTTTACAGGTGTAACTTGCATAGTTTATGAGATAAAGAATCATTTAGACAATATTTTAAAATTTTTTAGTAGTTTGCAGTAAGAACCTTAAAATTACAATTACAGTAGTATCAAGAAATCCCTGTGTTAAAGCATGTAAAAATTTATAGGAAATAAGATTTGAAAATTTTAGTTGATGTCTTGGGAGATAAAGGATCATCAATGTAACAAATTTAACAGACAATATACAATTTTCAAATCTCCTTAATTTCTTACTGAAGTGCTATGCTTTTATGGCCCCACTAGTGGTCGAGAGGTTCTGCTCTCGAAGCTGGTAGACGGGAGGTGCTGGGTTCGATCCCAATCGCGCCCGTCGGCCTAATCGTTCGGAGTTTTCGTGGTTTTCTTCGAACCTTGGTTCTCCAAGCGTTAATACGGGTTAGGTTCCCTTAGAAAGACCTCCACGGAAGGCACTTTCCCCCTTAGGACCTATATCCCACGTGCAGATAATTGGCCGACATAAATACAACCAACCAACTATGCTTTTACATCCTTGTGGTCGAGCATACCTAAGTCGTTCTAGTTGTTGAGCAGACTATGGATTTATTAAAGGAGTGAAACTGACATATCCTTAAAATATTAAAGCTTCAACTGTAATCGCTTTCTCAGAGGTTGATTACAGCCGGTGGAAACCTCCACCAGTAAATTTAAACAGAAAATTTCTCCTTATTTAAATGCCTTATCAATGCAAACTTTCAGTCATAAATAATGGCAGAAACAGGTATTCATTTTTGCTGGTAGAAGTTTACTTTGGCGGTAGTCAGACATTGCATTTGCGACATTGTGTGACAACCTAGACAACGTTCTGTCAGTGTCGTGGAAAAATATTGTAATAACTGGGCAAACTGACACCACTAAAAATAAACAGAAAATTTTAGTGCATTTGTGAGAAAATATTTACATAAATAAGGCGCCTTAATAAGAGAAAATTTTCTACTCAAATTTATTGGTGGGAAGTTTTCTCCGGCGGTAATCACAAACTGTTGACCTGATTAAAAAAAAACAACAACAACAGTCGCCATCTTGTGACAACTTCCTCAGTTACTTCACTCGCATCTGGTACACAGTAAACTATATGCCTCCTCCTCTTTTTTCCTAAATCTATTGAGCAGACATAGCACAAAATTTAAATTAGTCAACATCTTTGTACTGGCAATTTTAAAATTTATCTTTAAATCAAAATGTGCTGAAAAACCCTAAATTTTGATATATTAACTGTTGACAGATAATGTGATTTATATTTCATTTGGAGTAAGAAAATCGGATAAACTATCGTCTATAGAAAATTATTGCTAGAAGTTCATTTTCCAACTGTAATTAATTTTATCTTACAAAGCGATGCGAGAAAAATACTTTCCAAATACATTCCAAACAAACTACTCAACTATTCCAATAATTTATAGGTATTTATTGATTGAATTGGTTTTCTATGATGCTGTCAGCTAACTAAAATTTTGGTGCTCAATTATATTTTAGCTTATAAATGGATTCAAGAAAAATACTTTACAAACAGGTTAACATTAAACTATTCTAATCATTTATAGGAAGTTACTGATCTGATTGATTTACTTTTATATGAGCCTGCCCTGATACTTTTCTGTCAACCAGTGTTGCCGGATTGGAAACTTTTTTAATTCAGATTATTTGATTGTCACCACTTTTTAAAAATAGTATAATTCGCTTATTTTTCAGAATTTTTAATCTAATTTTAAATAGGGCGAATATTTCTATTTCAAAAAGGCGGTGACAAACAACAATCTTGGAACAAAAAAAATTCCAATCTGGCAGCACTGCTGTCAGCGTTAGCTAACTATAATTTTGGTTCTGAATTATATGTTAGTGTTGGTACAAAATGTAAAAAATGGGTTTCCAGCATACGCACTTTTATTATTGTAAAAAGAGTCAGCACTAAACCATACTGGGAATTACAATGTTTATAAAACTATTTCATACCACAATTTTCATTTAATAAATTTAACATTTTCATTTAACATATTTCACGTTAGTAAAAGCTTTTGAACACCACTAATTTTAACTAGAACTATTGGTTTGCTAGTTTGCAGTTATTTTTTGTTGTACCAGTCGGATATATTAGTATGTTGATTCTTTCAAGAGCGCCGTTTGCATGCTTGCCAGCGTTGCCAGATTGTTGATTGCCACCGCTTTTTTTTTAAATAGAAATATTCGGTCTATTAAAAAATGGATTAAAAATTCTGAGAAATACAGCGAATTATACTATTTTAAAAAAGGGGTGACAGTCAAATAATCTGAATTAAAAAAGTCTCCAATCCGGCAACAGTGATGTTTGCGAACGCTTAAATTTAATTCCCAAACTGCGAAAAACCGTCAAGAATTTTTTAATACAATTTTGCTGTCATAATATACGTGAAGGAAAGCGTTTATTTTTTTTTTTTCAAATAAATTTGTTCGTGGTGTCAATCAATTATTTCAGCTGAATTGGAGCAGAAATACCCTACCTCTGAAAGGGTTAAATGTAGTATTTCCCCCTCTATTTTTTTTTTTATAAAAAAGTGAAACTTGGGGGGATAATCCTTTCAGGGGTGCCGTTTGCAGTCAAGAAATTGGAATTAAAATTAACTACTGGAAACTACTTGTTCTATGGAATATTTCTGAATCATGGTAAGTTGTTATTTCATCTAGTTTTAATTTAAAATCATTTAATTGCCATAGGGTACTTTATTCGATGTCAACTTCATGGCCTCATTAACACATTCACGCCGGCGTGCACCACCGGTGGGTCACGCTTGGCTGTCCCATCGGGCAGCGTGCATCACCGGTGGGTCACGCTTGACTGTCGCATCGGGCGGCGTGCATCACCGATGAGTCACACTCCAATGTTAAATAGAAGGAGCGCACTACAAGTGAGTCACACTCGACTATGCCATAGACGGCGTGCACTAAAGGTGGGTCACACTTGAATATTCCAAAATTCAATAATAAAAACAATCCAATATCACAAAACTTATATATTCACGACCGGAAACGAGAATTCTCGTTTTAATTGATAAAAGATATCATTGACTAAGTGCGTGGCTTCTACCTTACAGAAAATGCATTTATATCATGTTGTCCATATTTCTTTAGATTTAAAACATTTTATATTAAATTCGTACATATGCAGTCAATAAAATCATGTCTCTCAGTGATTTGCTTACTCCTTAGGAACTTTCAAACATTCACAATCATCTCTGCTTGTTATATTCGAGTTCAATTTAATAAATATCAGAGAGGCGTCTCATTACATACAGTGTCTGAATAAGCGAAAGTTCCGCGCCGCCAGATGAAGCAAAACATGAATTCCAGCGCCGCCTCACAGCGAAAAACATGAATATAGGTGCCGGCGTGAACGTTTTAATTGCGTCAGTTTTAAAAATGGCAGAATTCCGTTGATAAGTAGCTTTAAATTGCTTTATTTAATTTTGTATCCAAGTAGTTGAGTATGTGTACCAAGTATTGTGCATAGTTTAGAAAATATTAGGCCTAATCTCAGATTTGTCACCTCCATGTCACTGTTGTAGTATGAAGGTGACATTAATCCATGGACGTGACATTCATTGATGTAAATAATATTTTAAGGGTGCTTAAAGTATATTTTTAATTATTGAGTCTATATTTTTATTTTTGGGATAATTTTATATTAATAAAAAAATTGCAACTGAAAATTTTTAATTCTAAAATATTCAATTTTTTATAACTTTGATTTATTAATGTCTTTCAGTATTTCTTTCAATGCAGGTTAAATTTCTGATTTAATTACCGTAATTTCCCGCGTATAAGCTGCAGCCCAGATAACTCGATTTACTACCAGAATTTTTTTTAAATGAAATGTGAGTTACTTCTGCTTAACATTTATTTGACTTCATTTTTTAAATAAAATTTCCGACCTGAAAAACACTTTTCTAAGCCGCGACTTATACGCGGGAAATTACGTTAAATTTTATTTTAAAGCCTCTTATTGAATTTGCAAATCTCCTAAACTTAAAAAAAAAAACAGAACTAAATTTAAATTTTCAGTTTTTCTATTCTATGCAATTTCATAAATGAGAAAAACACACAAAATATTTACTTAATATATAATATATTAAAATAATATGGCCACCACTAGGGCAGTCTGCAATCATAATATTTAACGTGTTATATTTTCTATTTATCTATTAATCGACTTATTTTTATCTAATTGCACATTAATATTTTTAAATATTTTTATTATTAGGGATCGACCAAAAAGCAAAAATATTTCAGTACGGAAGAATAGAAAAATCAAACGAGAAGCACAGCAGAAAAGACGAGAAAAAATTAAAGAAAATCCAGAATTGCATGAATAATGTAAGAAAAAGGAACGCAAAAGGCATTAAAAGATGAAACAAGAAGGAAAAATGAAAGCTATTTCTCAACTGAGTGAACAACAAAAGCATGCACAAAGAAAGAATTGGGTACAAAGGACAAGGAAAAGTCGAAAGAAGGAAACAAGCAAAGAAAAACTACAGCAAGTTCTTTTAACACCTTGAAGGACGATGATGCCGTCACGGCATCACATAATTTTAGTCCCTATTTGTCATATTGGCACCCGAATTTTTTAATGAAAATTTCACTTTTATTGAGTACGCAAAAATATACCTTTATTTGTTTATAAATAAATTTTCTTGTAAATACTGGTGTCATTCAATTATTTCAACATTTTGCGTATACAAGTACCTTGCCCCTGAAAAGGTTAAATTCTACTACTCCAGAAACAGATGATGATCCAGAAAGTATAAACAATCCTATTGTGAATGCTAAAGATATGATAGGTAGAGCAGGTACCAGTCGGGTAAAAAGCGGTCGAAAAATTGTTAACAGAAACAAAACAAAGGCATAGAGAAGAATAAAATTGCTTGAAAAAGTGCTTAAAAATGAAAGTTATGAAAAGTTGAAAAATAAAAGAGAAAAAGAAGAAAATATATGAACACAACATAAGTAAAAGAAAACTAGACGGATGTAGCAATCCCAAAACTATCTCATACATGTTAATACTTCCTGAAAATTACAGGATAGCAGCGCCACCGGTTAGATGATTTACACCGAAATCTAATCAGCAACAACGTATGTCAACTTCTAACTGAATCTGAAGTTTCGTGAAAATCCGTGCATTATTTTTTGAGTAGAAAATATACGGAAATCTTACAAAATTCTTCATAGCAGCGCTACCTGTTGGACTATGTACACCAAAACCTCAATAGCAACAACATAAGTCAACTTGGTAACTGAATCTGAAGTTTGATTAAAATCCGTGCGTTACTTCTTGAGACAAAACTATTTCGGGAATCAGGAAAAATACAGCATTGCAGCACCACCTGTTGGGCGATTTACACCACATCGTAGTAAACGCCAACTCATATCAAGGACTAACTGAATCTGAGGTTTCGTAATACTCCGTGCATTAGTTCTTGAGATAGAGCCATTGCAGAAATCTTAAAAAATGCAGCATAGCAGAGCCACCATTTGGGCGATTTACACCACATCGTAGTAAACGCCAACTTATATCAAGGACTAACAGAATCTGAGGTTTCGTAAAACTCCGTGCATTAGTTCTTGAGATAGAGCCATTGCAGAAATCTTAAAAAATGCAGCATAGCAGCGCCACCTGTTGAGCGATTTGCACCAAAAACTATTCAGCACCAATTTATATCAGGGACTAACTGAATATACATATTCATTAAATTTCGTGAATTAGTTCTTGAGACAGAGCGCTCACAAAATTTGTGTCACACACATAGACAAACAGTCAGATAGATTGACTCACAGACAGACTCATAGACAGACATTTTGTAAAAACATGTTTTTCGGGAACTCTGACCCATAAAACGTGTAAATTCATCGAAAACCGGAATTCGAAAATTTTCATGAATCCAATACTTTCTTCTTGTAAAGATTGAAAAAAGTAAATATTAAACAGTACAAAAGACCGGGCACAAAAAATATTGAAAGTCGAAAATGTTTCTTCTAAAGTCAGAAAATGTCTTGAATTCGGTTCAGCATTGAAATACTCAGATTGAGAAAAATGTGAAAAAAATAGCAGCGCCACCTGTTGAGCGATTTGCCCCAAAAACTATTCAGCACCAATTTATATCAGGGACTAACTGAATATACATATTCATTAAATTTCGTGAATTAGTTCTTGAGATAGAGCGCCCACAAAATTTGTGTCACACACATAGACAAACAGTCAGATAGATTGACTCACAGACAGACTCATAGACAGACATTTTGTAAAAACATGTTTTTCGGGAACTCTGACCCATAAAACGTGTAAATTCATCGAAAACCGGAATTCGAAAATTTTCATGAATCCAATACTTTCTTCTTGTAAAGATTGAAAAAAGTAAATATTAAAAAGTACAAAAGACCGGGCACAAAAAATATTGAAAGTCGAAAATGTCTCTTCTAAAGTCAGAAAATGTCTTGAATTCGGTTCAGCATTGAAATACTCAGATTGAGAAAAATGTGAAAAAAATTAGAAGCCTCAAAACTCAAAGAAAGCCTTTGGACTTGTTCTTTCTGATTCCAGTTAGTGCCCTGTTAACCCCTTCAATGGCGGTGGTTCATTTTTGCACCACCTAATTTTAATCCTTAACCCTAGATCTACCGGGAATTTTATTCAAGTTTTAATAAAACGTTCTACACCAGAATTTTTATTTAAAACTATTTAACTTATTTATTTACCTTATTTTTGTCTGGTTTATATACTTAGTTTATTTTAAAGAAATTTCTGGTTTGAATGAATATTTTGTATGTACCTGTCGGGTCCAATGGACCCGTCTGGTAGACGGAGGGTTAAATAGGACATTGACACCAGAAATATGCTTTGAAAATTATCGTTTTACTAAATAAGTGAAGAAAAGCTTTTACTTATTTTCAAATAAATTTCTTTGTAAATTCCGGTGTCATTCATTCATTTCGGTATCTATATTATAAAGGACAAACATATCTGTGCGTAACGCATACGTCATTTTGCGAATGGCAACACTTTGAAATTTGAAATAAAAGTTTGGTTTTGCAATTTTATCTACTGCAAATTTTTAAACTTCTAAACATCGCACATTTTAAATTTTTACACCGTCGTATAAGGAAAAAAATGCTCTTTTAAATGCAATTTGTTTGAAAGCTGTATCTCAATTTATTTTTGAGATATTAATTTTTTTGTAGTTTTTAATACCATTTTTCTTATCGTGGCAACAAAAGTACCCCATTTCTATTGAAAGTAAACGGAAAATAGGAGATACTGTATCTTTTTGTTGCCAATTTCTCATAAAACCTGAAAAAAAAGTTGGAATTAAAATATAGGCTATGTCAAGAATATTATCTGTTATTCCGTGATACTGACGTCATATGCATACTTTTCTATAGACGAAGATTGAGACTGGATTCTAAAAGTGGATTGCTTTAGCGGATGCAAATGACGTCATTTTTATAAAAAAAAGCGTGTATTTTAATTCTTAAACATGAATTATGTTTTGTAGAAGTACGTCATTTTCACAGCTCAGCTGCTTCGAAATTTTTCACAGATGAAAATGCTTCACTTTTGAAAATAATGTAGTCGAAATCACACACTGATAAAACGATTGTTTTACAAAAAATTAGAGTGTCTTTATAAAAGAGAGGTGGCATGCAAATAATAGCGATTTGTATTACAGAAATTGATGATTCTCGCCTGGATGGATTTGCTTCGCCGAGTTAGACAAGCAAACAAATAATTCGTGGTTTAAAATATCATGTACCTGAAGTTTTTGTCCAAAATTCTCTCGAATAATAAAATTTTCTCGAATAATAAAATTTTATTTTTCTTTAGGACATTTTACTATAATTTTTATCAAAATAATATAATTTCCTTAATTTAATTTTTCCTAATTTTATATAATCTATATAGTATTTAAAACACAAGTGTGTTTTTTAGTCATCTGCCCCGATCTTTCTGCTGAATCAATTTTACTAATACATTTTTTGTAAACTCAAAGATCTTCATTTGTAGATGTGATTATATGTCTATATGTTATTTTTTTAAATATCCCTACTTTTATATATTTATTTTAAAAGCATTTTATGAAATTTCTTCAAAATGGTGAAAATTAGATAGCTTTCATTATTGCAGACAAGAGAGAAATAATGAGGTATTTTTATCTTTATTCATGCTATTTTCTGATAAAAATTCAAAATATTGATAAAAATTCTTGTATAGGGTTTAGTGGCGCAAAGTCCCACTAGGAGTAGAATATTATATTAGGGGCATAATAACGGAAAATGACATACTGCTTTTGAAAACACGCATTTTTCCTCATAAATTTTCTATATTGATTTTCCTTCTGCATGTGTACTGATGCTAAGTTTCAGACACTAAACGAAATGCTTATTTAAGTGAAAATGAAGTCATATTTAAAAGAAAACGATCATTTCCTTAGATAAAACTAAACATTTTAACGCAAATGCGTCTAAAAAACATAAATTACGGAAATTTTTACTCTCCGGAATTGAGATTAGAATCTCAAGAAAAGAGTGCGTCTGTTCACATAAAAGATGTTGCTGACAATCGTGACTTCAGGTTTTGAGTTAAAATGATTTTTAAATGATCAAACAAAATACAAATTTTTTTAAAAATTACGGATATGAGAAGTGCGTATGCAAATTTTGAGAAGGTGAAAATTGCTATTTTTCATTCCTGAATACCAAGCATAAGAGCCTCAATTGATAACCACATCCTAATAACTGATCTTTATTATATTTTACTGATTAAGTATATATATTATAAAGAACAAACGTAGCTGTGCGTAATGCTGACGTCATTTTGCGAATGGCAACATTTCACGATCAAATTTCGGTTTTGAAATTTTCGCTACTGCAATTTTTTAATCTTCTGACCATCGTGCATTTTCAATTTTCGTCGCATAGGGAAAAAAATTACTTTCAAATGCAATTTGTTTAAAAACTGTACCTTAATTGACTGATGTATTATATTTTCCAAAATAATTTTTAAGCATGATTTAAAGTTTATCTTATCACTTACCGGTTTCAATACATAATAATAATGAACATTTTGCACATAAAGCAACAAACATTTTTCAGCATTTGCTTCTGACTATTTTTTGCATAACGAAATTAATACATCCTTTATAAACAAATAAAACAATACTATTAAAAACCCCACCAATCTAACATATTTGTGAAAGACAAATTAACGAAATTAATACTTCTTTTATAAACAAATAAAAGAATAATATTGAAAAATGAAATCTAACATATTTGTAATCGTACAATTTAAATTTTTAGATCACCAAATAGGATTTTTTTTCCTTTTTTTTTTTTTTTCAAAATGGAATTTGATGCAAGTTCATCTCAATTTACCGATTGTCTATGGTTTTAAAAACAGTTTTAAAGCATGAAATATTTTTTAATTTATCCATATCGCGCGGAGCTCGATTGCGAAGATTAATCCGTTTGCCCTTAAAACAAAATGAAGAGTTCATCAATTTCTTACGGCTAATATCCATTAAAAAAAAACTTCCCTATGAATAAATAAATAAAATAATATAAATAAAACACAAATTTAACAGACATGTATAAGCTCTGAAATTAACAGAATATAAAAGGATGCCGTAAGTAGCAAAACCTTGGTCAAATAACTCTTAGCATGCGACTAATAAGAAAATGTCGCTTTTGATAAATTTAAAAAAAAATATTTGATTCTATAATTCGTATTTTCCATATGAAAAATGTTCTTTTAATGTAAGTAAGCTATCTAAAAAAATTATTGCTTATAAAAAAAAATATTAGTTTACAATTTAAAAAAAATGTTTTCACCTATATTCTTTAACCCGGGAAGCCCGGGTACAATCCCCTAGTTTTATTAATACAAGTACCTTGTCCCTGAAACGGTTTAGCTGTATTTAGTAAAAGTGACCACAGTTGAAGATTACGTAGAAGTTAATGTTATGCAAAATGTTCGGGATCCGAGAACAAATTTGTTTTCAGCAAAGAGACAGAAGCAATCACAAAGCTTGTACGGATTTTTGTTACCACTAAAATTTAACAGAAATTTTTGTATTGTTTCATCATTAGAAAAAGACAGATTTCGGCGATTGTTTTTGATAAAATTTTCTATTAAATTTTAGTGGTGAGAAAAATCCGTACTAGTTGGCAGCTCTGCAATCATTAGGTGTCTATTTCCATGAGTACTTGTAGTGTAAGTGACATGCTACTATTTTTTGCTAAGAGTATTTTAGAGCGGAAAATGTGACTTATTTTATGGAATATATCTCATTAACTCTTTCAGGGGCGGTGGCTAGAGGGTCTAGCCACCTAATTTTAATTCCGAAACTGAACAGCACCAAGAATATTTTAATAAAATGTTTCTTTTGTAATTAAAGTGCAAAATAGCGTTTTGTTCACTCCATATTTCTCGCAGTTTCAATGGCAGGTAGGGCGGTTCGTTAGAATAGTTTCATCTCTATTTGAACTGTATCATTGCATCTATTAAGGATACGAGTTATATGGCGGATGTTATTGAAAACATCGCAAATGGAACGTTAGTCAGCAACTATAAGGAACAATTTGATAATATTTCGTCGAACTTTGAGGACCATTCTAAAAAAATACTGGCTGATTTTTACACCTTTGTGGACAGATACATTTTAGACTTGAAAACTAAAGATGGTTACGCTACTTCGCCTTCTGATCAGGAGGAGGTAAGAAGAACATGTTTTGAAGCTTTTTCTTTGCTAAGGGAGCCTACTGTAGATAATTTGTTAGACTCTGCTATTTTTGGCTTTTTCTGTTCTATTCAGTATAAGAAAACACCTAACATAATCATTAATGAAACTAACCTTAAAAATGAATTATTCAACGCAGTCAAAAAGGGGATTAAGCGTCCCTTGACAGAGGAAAGTTCTACTATCCCTCTTGTTAATAAATTCAAAAATATCGCAAATGAAGTTAATTTAAGCGATAATGCTGACATGGAGCAATCCAATTCTGATGATAGCTCCGTCCAGGAACCTGGTAACTCTAAAAAACCTACTAATCCCTTCTATATCGAAATCGACCAAAATTTGACGACGCTAGTTCAACAAATTACCGAGATAAATTCTGAAAAACCAAAAATAGCTCTTAAAAGGGAACGCTTAGTAGTTCAATGTGCTTCGGACAATGACTTTAAACTAACACAGCGATGGCTAAATCAAAATAAGATAAAATATACTTCTCTTGACCCCAGAGAGTTAAGACCGAAGAAAATATGCATTAGGGGCCTCCCCTGTTATACAGATGTTAAACTAATAGAAGAAAGCCTTCGCGAGCATGGATTTGGAATCACTAGGGCTGCCATGCTTAAAAATAGAAAGACTGGGCATCCTATGCCAATCTATATGGTAAATGTTATACCACGAAAAAACTTTGAGGAAATCTACAAAATTAACGTGATCCACTATATTTCTGCTAAAATTGAAGCCTTTACTTCAAAATTTAAAGTTAAACAATGCTATCGGTGTCAAGGGTATGGACATGCCTCAGAGGTGTGCGGCTTTGACGCCAAATGTGTCAAATGTGGGGAATTACACTTAAGCACTGATTGTGTGCACAAAGGTAGAATTAAACCTACATGCGCTAATTGTGGCCTTGGACATCCCGCGAATTTCCGCGGGTGCCCTAAAAACCCGTACAGACTTGAAAATAAACATAACAGAAAAACTACACGTAATAGCGTCAGCAATCTCTCCTCGGAAACACAAATTCTTGCCGAAATCTTTAAAGATTATAACTACACCAAAATACCTTCGACTAATGATCCCTCAACTAGTACTAACATGATAAATTCCGAAACTAATGTTAATGATACCTCAAATACCCTTTCCTCTCCTACTACTGAAAATACTAATAGTACTCAAAATTTGAAAATTCCAGTTAATTACTCTAATGATATTAAAGATATACTTACCACCTTCAATGAAATAAAGGAAGTTTTTCAATTTACAAAATTCTTAAGCTGCATCAAAAACATTTCAACTCAAACCAAAAAAATTGATAACCCTATGCAAAAAGTAATGGTGATCATCAATGAATTCGATAAACTTGCTACCCTTCTCAACTTAAATGAAGAATAACTTCATTCCCTGCTAAACTATTTCTTTTTTTCCCTGTCTTTCTGTCTTTTGTGTGCTTTAAAAAAAAAAAAAAAAAAAAAAAAAAAACTTTTAAGCTGTTTTTCTTATGCTTTTGAAATTCTTTATTAGTTTTACCTTTTGTGCTTTAATTACACTATCTTGGTCTCCTCATATAACCTTTTATCATCGAGTTACCAGACTGGGCGGGCGCCGTCCTTCTTTCCCCTTGTTCCCCTATACATTTTGTGCTTTTTTTAGTCCTGTTAGTCTGAACTCTCCTCAATGTTGTTTTTTACTATTGTATTTTCCTATCTTTTGTGCATTTTCTTATAAACTTTAATCTCTCTTTTTTCTGTAAATATGTAATTACTTCATTTTGTTATAAACTTTTGTATCTTACTTTGTTTTTAATTGTGTTAAACTTATGTATGGTCTCTGAATTGAGTCTTTTTTTTTTTACGGGGCTTCCTTTGGTAGCTTTTTCGCCTGTCCTGGACATTTTTGGATCATATGGAACTTTTTTTTTTTTCCCCTACTAGTTATACTAACAATTTTTTCTTTAAAAATTGTCTATCCTTTTTAGTTTTCTCTCTATTTCTTCGTGGCTACTAGCCGCGTTTAAACTCTCTTTCTCTTAGGCTCCCATTGCATTGTAAAACGAACTATTCTTAGCCTGGATGTAAAGTTGCCACGCAACTAGGGAATCCATACACCAGCTCTATTGTTCCATTGTTCCATAGCGTTTTGTTGTTTAGTAAGAAATTCGTTTGAACATTCTGGTGTCAGTCAATTATTTTATCATTTTACGGACAGAATTCCTCTGCCCCTGAAAGGGTTAATTGTATAAGACCAAAAACGTTCGAAAATAACAGTGGCCACAAGCATGGAAGTTACTAGCTATGTGACTTACACTACAAAAAACCATGGAACTAGCCAGATATGAAGAGTTGATTTGTGTGGTTGAACGGCAGAAAGCGAACAATCGGTTACAATATATCTTTGATTTAATCCCTCAAAACTGCACCATTATTTAATAAAAAAAATTCTCTTTTTTAACATGTCACTGAAGAGTATGTTTTCTTTACCTGTATTGCAATCCAGTTTTTGTTTTCATGTGTTATTTGATTATCTGTATTTCATTGAAATAACATATTATACCTCTTAACCCTTTCCGGGACGGGAAATTTTTTTTGTAAAATGACGAAATGATTGACTGACATCGGACTTTGATAACGATTTTTTTAGATATTAAAATCATATTATTTTACATGTTGATTGGAAATGCAAAATTTTACTAAAATATTCTTGGTGTCTTTCGTAAGTTTGGAATTAAAATTAGGTATCCCGACCCGGGCACAGTGTGCCGGAAAGGGTTAAATAATGAAACAAACTAATATCGGAAGCATAAATGTTTTTCAATCTAGTAAATGGACAATAAAACTTACATCCATCACTACTATTAAAGGTTGTCACCTCCATGGAATAATGTGTCACCTCCATGTTTATATGAAAAATGAAATTTAATTTTAAATTAAAAAAAAATTAACCTTGACCTCTAATCATGATTTATTTATCTCTCAAACCTTAAGAAAAGGTTGGAAAAACAACTTAAAGGCGACAATTTGAACTTTTATATTTTACAAATTACCAAAGTGAAATTTCAACTTAATTTCAGAACTAGCCATACGACTTTAAACACAAAAACAAGCTATTTTATCAAAAATGCTTACTTTTTTTAAAACAAAATTTGCATAATTTACTTTTTTTTTTTTTTATCAAAATTTATTAAAAAGCTACTTTCATAATCTTTTGGGCGTCCGAGGCGCAACTTCTAATCTTTAAACACCATTGTTTTTAAAGAGAAATATTTTTAATTTAATCAGAGAAGTTCACTTATTACATAAGACAAAAAATGTGCAAACATAACGGTAGGAAAGACTAAGGATTTTATCCAGCCTACATTTCACTTATAAGAGGAGTGCTCATTGCAAAATGTTTTCTAAAAAGTCCATTGCCATTTGCATACATACATTGCATAATGCATTTAAAGAGATTATTTAAAATATAATGTTGTATTTTATTATCACTTTTCATTCTATGTAATGTGTCCGAGTCAATTAAAATCCAATTACCAACAGTAAAGTTAATCTCAAAATAAATCTGAATGTTAATGTTTCGTTAGCTGAAGTTGAAACATGACTGACATCCCTGCGTAATTTTGAAGAGCACATAGAATTTAATTACATCCATAGACTGCGGGGAAAATGCACTCCATAATTTAACAGATGCGAAGTGGTGTGTTTTGTTATTTATTGTTCTGCTTCAAATGAAATTTACCCGAAGTAATTGATTTTAGCGCGTTATTGGATTCAAAACAATGATATGTCTATTCTGCTAAAACGCACTGTACTGATTATTTTTTTTCGGGGGAATTTTACCCGTGCGGCCCTAGCGTCCTATTAATTGGACATGTCTTTCTTCGAGTATTATTTTAACTTTACAGTTATTTTTGTTTTACATCAGCATCTAATAGTCATAGTATATGTCTATATATTTATCATTATGGCTTTATTTAGAGGAGACTAGGGAGGGTTGACCAACTTTTTACAGAATAATTTTTTATTTTTAAAATATTGAACGTAGAATAAAGTTTTATATATCATTTTATACGTTATAAAAACAGTTATCAAAATTAAATTGCTACATAAGTGTAATATATAAACAATTTGGAAAATGATTGGTTTTCATCATGAGAAAATAATGGGTCAAGGCTCCCCAAATATGGGAAAGTTGACCTACTATATGGGAGGTTTGACCTACTTTGTTTTAAATTGAAATATTTCTGAAGAGAAATAAAATCTGTTTAAAATAGCAAAATAAATTTATGCTTCATGCTTTAAATATTGTTAAAAAATATTTTTGAAAACATGATGCTTAAACAAACTTGTTTAGATGTAATTGCAAGTCAGAGCAGAAAAATTTCGTTTTAAATAGTATTTATTCCGAGCAGGTATAATTGTGCAGCAGCGAAAATGAAATTTTAATATTTAAGACAGTATTCCGTTGGAGACAGATTCCGTTTTCATAGGGTTTCATGTATTGTTATGTCCGGATTTAGGAGCCACTGTCCCGCTGTATTTTGTCTCCTTGTCCTACGTTTTGTGACACTCGACCTAACTCCTCACTGCATTCACACTGTAGAAATTTGTAACATACCTACCAAAAAAATTGATCGGAAAGCTTTGGCTTTTCGATCAATGCTATGTTCTTTTGCAGCCGCATGAGCATTTAACTTATCATTAACATCTCTCACTTAACTTATCATACCTATCATTATTCCCTTAACTTGCACTTGACTTATAATTAACATAACCCTTTCAGGGGCAAAGTACTTTCAGTACTAAAATTTTGAAATAAATGACTGGCACCGGAATTTACGAACAAATTTATTTGGAAATAAGAAAAAGGCTATATTTCACGTACCTATTAAATGGAAAAGGCGTTTCGTTATGCACAGTGTATAATAAAAATATTTCAAAAACCACGTGATTAGGAGATCCTTGAGCATCTGGCCAACCCTCCTTCACATTGACTGGGTCAAGCCTCCCCACATACCCCTTCTCTAAAGAATAGCACATTGTTATGTTAAGCCTAACTTACTGTACTATATTTATTACTGTATTGAAGTTCGATATTTCTGCATTACTTAACTCTTTCGCTGCATATATGCATCTTCAAAAGATGCTTACGACACTTGTTATTGATACCACTAAAAAGGAAAAGAAAAATTTTCCTTATTCAATTAAGACATTTCCTTGATTGATAAACTAAATTAAATTATATGACAATAAGTGGTGTCAATCGAATAAAATTCATGTAAAAGATGCTGGTCCCTAATGGGTTAAAACATACTTACTAAATTTTCATGATGCATTTTATCTGCATAGGTGCCAACCTCAAACTAATCTTCCGTAACATTTGAGTTAATTTGACCCTGGTTTAATACGTTTCGTACTAGAAATTTTTTTAAGAAATGAAATTAAATAGGTTCCACGTAGAAACATGGAATTAAATAAATAAGCATTCATGAAATAAATTTTCTGGTTCGAAATGTGGTTAACCTGGGTTAAATTAATCCAGACATTACGGAAGATTACTGGAAGGTTGGCAGCTATGTATCTGATAAAAGCTTAGAAAATATTTCAAACAATCACAACTTTTTAGGTTGAAAACGCCTCACAATTGATTTTTTCCGCACCTATTTCGATTATCTGTATGAATCAAAGACTGTTGTTTGAGCTTTACAGTAGCTTTGTTTGACACCTACAGATAAAACTCTGAAATTCTTTTAACTATGAAAATTGATGGGTGGGTTAAGCCTTCCATAAGGTCAACCCTCCCTAGTTTCCCCTGTGTTTCAGCATTTATTATTAATAATAATAATATTTTTGTTTAATTATCATTAAACCGCTGATGTTTCTTTTATTTCAGACACATTTCCGAGCTAAAAATGTGTCAAAAAACATACAAAATACTCATAAGGTTTTATGTCTGTTTAATCGTTTTTAATACGAAACGACATTTTCCGAACGTCTTCAAAAATTCATATGAAAAGTGTACAAAATAACTCCATTCCTTAGTTATCAGTAAATAACATATTCGTAAAATTTCAGTAAATTTCAGTAATTTCATTCTTTATATTTTATATTATGATAAGGAAACAATAAAGAGATATCATGCGCCAAGCATACATTATATAACACTTTCCAACGCATGCAGAATATTTTAAGAGAACTTCGTCATTTAATACGGTAAATGATAATGTCTAGGGGAAAAAATTGGAAAACGCATAAAACATTTGTAAACTCAATTTTGCAGTTGCTATGCATAATCGGAAAATAATTAAAATTATTTTGTAAATTTCTGTACATGATATATCGATCTGTAAATACGTTGCATATTATGTTTATTTTCTTTCGGTTAAGAAACGCTTAACACAGTTTAAAATCCCCTTTCAATAATTACCTTCGGTAAACGGAAATATATTAGAATTATTTTGTATAGCCCTGTATAAGATCTGCATATTTTATACACACCAGGTAATACGCAAAATACTTGTTAAGTTTAATAACGCATACCAACACTGAAAACGCACTTCCAGTAATTATCGCTCTTAGATAATACTGTGACTAACACTTTTGTGTTTCCAAGTATATGAATGAGAAATGTTACGCATACAATATTCAACAGTAAACATCATTAAAATTTAAAAATACATTACAATTCATCAAACATGCAAGTAAAGATTACATAAATACATATGCAATGAAAAATGCAAACGTTTCGGGCTATGTTTTGGCTCCTCATCAGTGCAATAACATTCAAATGACCAGAAAACTATTTATCATGTTTACAGTTAATAATTACTAACAGTTAAAATCAAAGAAAGTATAAAGAACGAATTCAAAGCAATGTTGTGTATTCAGGTGGAACTGCATAGGATTCATTAATCGGCGAAATTTGCTTACGAATGAACATACCTTCAAGAAATACTCGATTTTAACTTTACTGCAACTGGATCTGATACATGTCAAATTTGCAAAATCTGGGCTGTGGTCGGTATCCAAAAAATGCTATACAAGTTTAGACTACAGGCTGCTAGATTCGTAGGCACGTTTATGCTCCGCAAGACGAATGGCCCATATTTTAACTGTTGGTAATTATTAACTGTAAACATGATATATAGTTTTCTGGTCATTTGAATGTTATTGCACTCATGAGAGGCTAAAATTTCGCCCGAAACGTTTGCATTTTTAATTGTATATGTATTTATGTAATTTTTACTTGCATGTGTGATGAATTGTAATATATATATATTTTTAATTTTGTATATCAGACGTAAAACAATGTTTAGTTATTTTAGTAAACATTTTGTTTTGTACCTCAGTGATGTATATCAATTTCAATATTAAAAAAAAATTATGTAACGATACTAAAAATACACTGCAAACGATTTTTCTTCATAGACCATGATGGAACGGAATTTCTTTTGAGTGTCCTTGTAAACGAACTACGAATGCTACACACTCCCATAGCTGCCAACCTTTATGCTTTCTTCTTACCACTAAAATTTTCTTGTAAATATTGCCTTATTTAATGGTCGAAATCTCATGATTAAAGAAGGCGAAAATCTCTTCTAAATTTTACTGGTAGCAAAAAAGCGTAAAGGTTGGCAGCTATGCACTCCATTTTCAATACCGAACATGCCATAGTAAATGTCAATAACATATATAAATTAAATAGAAATCCGAATATATCTACGAGAGTTAGACCTGTGGCAGATAAACAGACAGAACGCTTTTCAAATATGTGCGAAAGTTTTAAAAAGAAAAAAAAATCGAAGAACAAAAATTATATTTACTCTGAAAATTACTTACTCCGAAGTCGCTAATTTAATTTTCAATACAAGTATATGTTTCTGAAAGCAATAAGTTTTCAAACAATAAATTCGAAATGTATTTTACACGTGGCAAAATATTACTCGAGGGAGTCTGATATGTACAAAGACTTGATTTTCTATACAATTGAAGAAAATACCCGCGTTAATATGTAATGTATTGTATAATGTTCCTCGCCTACACAAAGGATATTGAAAGAATTCCGTTGAGGGAAAAATAATAAATCAGTCTATTGTTATTAGACATGATGAATCGTGGGATCACAATCAATAACTTATTCTGAAAAACGTATATAACTACTTGATTAAAATGAATGGAATACAAAATTTATCTGACATATTGAATAGCATCATGATTTACCGTTCAACAGTATTAAAATTGTTTTTATGCAGACTGCATTTGTTATATAGAAGCAGAATAAAAGGGAGTAACATATAGATTTATTTATTTCTGATCTATTTGATTAGCAAGAACAAAAAAATCATGCGTCAAGCATAGATTACGAGACGCTTTTCAGCCCTTCCAGAATACTTTAACAAAACTCCAACGTTTAATAAGGTGAAAGCTGATGTCTAAGTAAACAATTTGGAAAACGCATAAAATATTTCAAAACCCAGTTTAAGGAATTACCAGCAATAGGCAAAAATATCTCAATGTTTTTGTGCACCTCTTTATATGATCTATAGTATTATATATATATATACAGTAGAGCGCCAATTATTAAGAAGTCCTGTTCGGGTCGTCCTATTAATCCCTTACGTGTCGAGAAAAACTTACGAGATTCACCCCCCAGTGGCACAGTTAGAACGTAGCAGCCTTACAAAGTGGGGCGTGGCTTAAGAGCGTGCGAACGCTGTAAATAATCATTGAGAGATAGAAGATGTTCCATTCAATTTTAAATTTTCGTGGATTCACTAATAACTGAAAGCTGTGCCCTTAAGCTACCGATAGGAAACTATTGTATATATCTCGAACAAAAGAAAAGTGAACGGCAAACCAAACAATATTTTCTCTGAAATAATAGTGGTGTACAAAAAGGGCGGAGCCTTGTCAAATATGGAGAAAAAAAAATTGCTTGTATTTTCACGTTACTAGCTCAGTGCGATAGCCTTTATGAAGGTAGTTCCTTCTACCCCTTCTCCTCTGAAATAGGTCAGTCTTTCAAAAACACCTTCAAAGTCTTTTTTCTTTTTCTTTTTTTTTTTTTAATTCCAAGGCTGTGGGCGTGGTTTTACTGGTACAGCGCAGTATAAAGGACAATATTTTGGACTGACGTATATATACGTCAGTGGCACATAACGCATCGACTATGCGCGACGGATATATACGTCTGTGGCACTTAAGGGGTTAACTTGATTCATCAAGGACCGTACCTTTTTTTTCCAAATTCTCCAGAAATTTTCAAGTGAAGCTTCCTTAGGCGCGGTAGGGTATATTCGCCTGGATGTCACGAAAGGTAACTGTTAAATAACCATTTTCCAATCCTGAAATAATAAAATTGCCAATAAATGCAAAGACAGCAAGCAATGCATCAAACAAACTGTTTCTAGAACCTAAGAAGTTTCACTTCTAACGGGCGAGAGTTCCACGCATATATCTATTTTTTCCAAGGAAAATTCCTCTTTATCCTCAGATTCTCTGAAGGTGGTCGAAAATTTGCTACTTTTGTCCCTTTATGTCCTCGGAAAGAGCCCTCCCACTCTATCAGGTCACGTTTGTTTGTACAACGTACGTATACGCCTAGATCCGAAGCTTGGCCCAAACCAGAAATACATGAAGTGAACAGCTTATTTCGGTTGTTGGCCGGCCAATTCGTGAAGTGCACCGGGAAGCCTTGGCCAATATACGAAATGGGGATTCAAAGCTGACAGGTAGGTGGCACTGACCTGCACACTGACATGTGATATGAATCAAAATTTCAGGAAATGATTAATACTGCAATCACTATAGTAGAGACCTTTCTTAAAACGAGGTATTTCGCGCTCATCGTTCATTAACGTATGCCATGTTTACTAGCTAGAACTTTGCATACTAGATAATATTTGAGCAACATTATCAACTTGGCTTTTCTGTCCTAATTTCAATCCTAGTAATACATAACAAATAAACTAAATTTAAAAGGCATACCACAGCTGAAAACGCACAACAAGCAAGAATGGTTCAGAGTCAATCCAACAACCAAATTATTTGAGTGACTCTGTAAATAAACAACAAGTTCTATCAAGTCAATAATCTATAGAAAACAGTTGTAGAACATCCCAGTAAGTATAATAGTAGTTTCATTGTGTTTGAAGTAGTGTAACATCTTTAAAATTCCCTGAAAACGATTTTTTCACATATATCATAATTCTTTATCGGAATTCTTTTTGGCGTCTTTATAAAGACGAACTATAATGGCTATTTAATCAATTCTCTACAAAAACACATTGCTTCCTTCATGAGAGAAGCATACAAATTTCATTATTTTTGAAATATTGTAATGTTATTTAAGTGCTCTAAAAACGATGTTTCACCATTGACTGCAATGTAACAAAATACTTTAGAGTGTCTCTGTAAACAAACTATAATTTTTACTTACTCCACACACTATAGATAACACACTGTATGCAGGCAATTTTTCGAAAATGCCACTTTAAATTATAACCTGCTCACAAGCAATATGAAGCAAGCATGCTTGGATTACACCTTCTTTTTTCGTCCGTACAAAATTTCCGGTACCAGTAATAATTTCTGTCCCCAACCCACCAAAACGTATTTTTACGTGTACACGTGTGTTATTTTTACACACACAATGAGTTAAAACAATGCATACCAATTTTATTATAATTGAGATAATGTAATAATATTAAAATGCACTGGAAAAGCTTTTCCATTTGACGATATTGTAACGAAATACTTTTGTGTATCCCTGTAAATAAACCGGAAATAGCGCACGCTTCACTTTCAAGGCCGAAATAAATTCATAAACTTCAATACTATAACAATTTCAAGTCAATCCTAGTCTTTACTCAGGTTAGAGGACGGGCAGGCAGACGGTCAGCCAAACAGGATTCATAAACACTTTTCAACTATGTTAGAAAGGGTTAAAAAGTAAAAATGGCAGTGTGAAAACATACACACTCTCAAAATCAGCTCATCACTTTTTCTTTCGACTTCGTCTGATTACCCCTAGTCATTATATGAATACCCATTATTTTATTTTACTTGGAACAATTGCAATCGTTTAGAGGAAATTTCATTCAAAACTTTAAAATTTAAAACAAAATAAGATTATTTAAAAAAAAAAGTGCGACTTCAAACAAGCCGTCTGCCTCGCCACTTCGCGAATTGGACAGCCAATTCCCGAATTGGCCGGCCAGTTCGCAAACTGGCCGATTTCGGGTTTTGGCCGTAACATATATATATATATATATATACGTGTAATATTGCTATGTCTACTTCTATGTATAAAATGTTTTGTAGAAATAAAATTTAAAAGAAAGTAAAAAAAAAAAAAATAACTTCTAAGCATGTCATTTGTCATATGAATAAAATTTTCACTACTACAATTACCATTCCTAAGGCTGGAAAAAGTGTGAACGGAAGATACCCCAAAACATTGCCATAGCTATTTTTAAAGTTGTCCAAATATCAGCCTATTTTTCAACCGGTCCGGATAATCAGCGCTCTACTTTACTACGTAGTATGCTAAAATTTTGTTCGGTTAGAACACACATACTGCAGTTGTAAATTCCTCTTCAGAAATTTCTGCCAATATAAGAAATTATTGTATTCAGAAATTCATTTTTACTGGTGGAAGTTTACTTCGGTGATAGTCAGGCTCTGCGTTTCCGCCATATATTGATAGCCTAGACAACCTCCTGTCAGCGTCAGTGCAGAAGATTATAATACCTGGGAAAATTGTGAGCAATAAAAACAAATATAAAATTTAGACATATTTACGAGAGAAATTTTTCGTGAAAAAAGCCGGTAAAATAAGGCAAAATTTTCTATTCAAAATATATGTTGGTGGAAGTTTGCTCAGGTGGTAATCAGAAACTGTTGATCCGATGTATAAAATCAGTCGCTATTTTGTGACAACCTCCTCAGTTACTTCACTCGCAATTGGTAGGTGATATACTATATGGGTCCTCCTTTATATTCATAACTCCATTATGTTTTTAATTATTATATCAAAATAAATAATTCAATGAAAAAAATATTCAGTTGTATTTCACTTAAAAATAATTAAAAAATAAAATGAAAACACATACTTTTAGATTTAATATTACATTGATTTACCACAGTGAACATTTCAGTCTAATATAATATTCAAATACTCAATTAAAATAAACTATATATATAATTTAAATGAAGAGAAAATATTTATTTAAGGAGGATTATTTTTAAAAAAAAGTATATTATTTTTTTATTTAATTTTCGTTCATGTTGAATAAGAAAAACAATTAACGTAATATATATATATATATATTAATGTTGATTATTACTTAAAAACTTGGCTATTTTCTATTTTATAATAACATTAACTATTTTTATGTCTTTTAAAATATCACAATGAATGTTTTAAAGATAAATTTTATTATTTCGAAAATAAAACCCTTTGTCACTACATCCCACATTATCTTTCGCATTATTGCAATATCTCCCAATAACAAATCATTTAACCCCTTGTGGGGCTGTGAGATATATTATATTCCACCACTATCAATGAAGTTTTGCACCAGAAACATTTTACTAAATTTTACTTTTCTAACGTATGTGGATAAACGCCGTAAAATTGCTTTTCCTTAATTTTCAGTAAAAAAATTGTAAGGTTCCGGTGTGAGTTCGCCATTACAGAAACGCAATTACTTGCCCCTCAAAAAGTTAATCATGCTTTGTTATCAAAATTCTGTTGTCTGATATGAATGGCTAAGACTTTCATAATCCGTGAAATGAAAGGACCTTCCCGAAAGACATTTTCATTTCAGCATGCTAAATTGAATACAGTAGTTTCTGGACATGTTTGATGTAAATGCTTGGTGTTAAATAGCGAACGATTTTTAACCCATTGAGGGGCGGTGGGATAAAATATATCCCACCTAATATAAAAAAGATTCTCACCAGAAAATTTTTACTAGATTTTAAGATTTTTAACTTTGGAAGAAAATCGTTGAAAAAATTGCTTTTCCTTATTTAATTTTTCTTTCGATTATTCCGGTGAGAATTAAATATTTAGAGTCATTTTTGCTTGCCCCTCAAGGGGTTAAAGGAGCAAATTTTCGCACGCAGTAACGCACGATTCTAATTAGTTTGAATATTACGAGGGCAAGTTAGTATGTAGGTCACAAAAGCCAATAAAAAAAGAGGGAACCAAGATATATATTTAACACTAAAAAGATCGGAAATTTTACTCAAGTTTTATAAAAATATTTTACACTGGAATTTTTATCTAAAGCTGTTTAATATATTTATTTAACATTTTTCATCTTCTACCTTTTAAACTTATTTTGCAAAGAAATGTCTGGTTCGAACCAAAAAAAAATTCATATGGTAAGTGTCAAAATGACCCCTCGCGGTCTTTTTAGTGTTAAAAGGCATATTTATTTCTCTATATAATCGTCATTTACTTTCATATATTTGTCCCATATCTTTATGAGTTTTCTAATACTGCTGCATAAAAGTCTTTGGGCTGCACCCTCCAACCGCCTGTGTACCTTAAATCAACGTCTGCATCAGCTGGCTGTAGGCTAAACCATGTGAACACCCTGTTGCAGGTCTATGGTGTCTGTTGTTTTCCCCCCGTCAGCTGGAAGCATTTTCTCAACCTTCTGCACTGTGTCTTCTGTAGCAATCTGATCGCCCCTGCTCATCTTGTATAACTGTTATCTCATATATTCGAAATTGACATCTTACAGTTGGACAGTGCTGCCACCTATTGGCATATTTGGAAACAATTTACTACTAATTTCCGACCTACTTGCGGACTTTCCGTCGTTGTTTTGTATGAAACTTATTATTTAACAATAATGAAATATATAAAAGTTAACGGTACCTTGTTTTTGTTATTATTAACCCCTTAACAGTGTGGCCCGAACTGGCAAGAACCCTTTCCTTGCTTCGTTATTAAAAGCATTTTGATACCACTAATTTGTAACTGTAAATTTATCTTTATTGATTGTCAGATATTTTTCGATTAAGTAAGGTAAATATTTTAGTGTGGAAAAAGTGGTGTCCAGCCCCATTTTTAATTTTTTTGTAAGAAAAAAAAATGCCACTGTTAAGGGGTTAAATGTCTATCGAAACTCTAACGTGCTATTGAAATATGTAGGGTTTTTTAATGTCAAAATAAGAAAATACGACTCATTTTAAATTCACTATTGCAAATATGACAGTAAATATTTCCGTGTAATGTAATATTCAAATTAAAAAAAATCCTTTTATATAATTTAATAGAAAAAAATTATATGTATATATATTTTTTTAAATAGTAATATAAAAATTTATATGTAAGCAGGATCAGTAATTAAAAATGTATGGTCTTTTTTTAACCATTTATAAAATTAATTAAATGAACACGCAAGCAATTAACATAATAATTAAAAATATCGCTTATTAAAAAAAAAACTTTGTAAATTTCCACTCTAAAATAATATCAGTTAGTTATTATTGTGCATTTTAACATATTAAAGTAAATATTTTAAAGATAAATTATTATTATGAAAATTAAATCCTTTTCTTCGCCCCTACATCCTGCATTTTCTTTTGCACCATTGCAATATCTCTCAATAAAAACTCATTTAATCATGCTTTGTTATCCAAAGTCTGTTGTCTGATATGAATGGCTAAGATTAACATTTAAAGAGCTATAGTTCCGAGTTTCATATTCCATGACATGAAAGGATCTCCCTCCCCTCCCCTGCCCCCGAAAGTGTTTATGAAAGACATTTTCATTTCAGCACGCTAAACGGAATACTGGACATGTATGATATAAATGCTCAGTGTTATAAAGTGGAAGAATTTTAAAGAAATAAGCTTTTAGCATGAAGCATAGCTGCCAACTTGTACGGATTTTTACTACCACTTAAATTTAATAGAAAGTTTTGCCTAATTCGATCGCCGAATTGCAGTGAATTTTGATAATTAAATAAGGCAGAAATTTCTGTGAAATTTTAGTGGTAGCAAAAATCCATACAAGTTGGCAGATATGATGAAGTAACGGCACTTTTTTAATAACTTTGAATATCATTTGCGTATGAAACTTATTATTTAAAGATAATAAAATATTTAAAAATTATTTGTAGCTGCTTATGAATAATATTAAAATGTATATGAAAATAATTAAGTTAAAATAAAAATATGCAGTTTTTTTTTCTTTTTTCGTTAAAAAAAAAAATATATATATATATAACCAATATTGCAAATCTGATAATAATAATTCCGTGTAATGTAATACTAACATATATATTTAAATTGAAAAAACATATATATGTATTTTATTTTTAATAGTAATATATATATATATATATATATATATATATATATTTTTTTTTAATAGTAATATATATATATATATATATAAGGAAGGTCAGTATTTAAAAATGTTTTGCTTTTTAATTTAGTTTTCAGTAAATGAACACGAAAAGTATTAACGTAATATTAACCCTTTGCACTCGAAAGGTGACTCTCACTCACCAACCACTAGTGTTGCAAAGGTTTCCGCGTAATTCTGGGCTTCAAATGCTCTGGGCCCCACTTATTCTTTACAGTTTATTTCGCCATCTTTAATCGCAGATAATTGTGCTATTAGATAAGGGAAACATAATTCCTTTAAAATACTGGTGTCCAGAACATTTGGAGCTACGAATTACGCGGGACACCTGAGAACACTAGTGGTGAGTGAGTGTCACCTCTCGATTGCAAAGGGTTAAGAATGCAGCTTACTAAAACAAAACGTAGTAAATTTCTTAGCTAAAATCATATTAGTTATTAGCTTTTACGCATTTTAGACATATCAAAGTAAATGTAACCAATATAAGTTATTATTTCGGAAATAAAATACTTTTCTGCGTCACAACATCCTGTATTTTCTTTTGTACTATTGAACTTCCTCCCAATAACTCATTTAATCAATCTTTGTTTTCAAAAGTCTGTTGTCTGATATGAATGGCTAAGATTAATATTTAAAGAGCTCAGACTTCCATAATCCGTGAAATTAAATAAAATGGTCAGTGTTAAAAAAAATGGATAACTTTTAAAGAAACTAGCTTTTAGCATGAAGTTACGGCGCGTTTTTAATTATTTGAATATTAATTGCATATGAAACTTATTATTTAAAGATAATGAAAGGTTTAAAACTACCTCGTTTTAGTTATTATTTAATGTTTATCAGAATTTATTAACTAAAATCAAAATATGCATTTTGTTTTTTTGGCTGTTTTTCTCAAAATAAGAAAATTAATAACCTATGCATTAATATACATAGGAATTTTTTTTATAGGGATTGACTTCAGTACTATGATTTTATTTAATTAAACGATCTTTCTAAAAAAATTACGCTCACAAATGTAGGACTGAATATTTTATCATTTTCCCGCATTAACCCGTTGGGGACGAGCGACACGTATACGTGCCGCATGAAGTGCTCAGAATCTTTGTTTTTTCTCAACAGTAAAATTTTACTGTAAAAATTGCCTTATTTAATCAGCCCATTTTCTCGATTCAGAAAGACACAAATTTCTGTTTTTAAAAAACGGTGACAAAAGATTAAAAATTTTGTAAAAGGCTCCCGTCCCGAAGGGGTTAAGCGTTAACCCGCCAGAGTACTACAAATGAAATATTAGATTTGCGATATTGTAACGGTTTCAATATTTGTTTAATTTGTTTGAATTTTTAAATATATCTCTTGGAAAACATATTTTGACATAATGTAAAATATTGTTTAGTAATTGATTTTAGCTCCTACTTGGTGCTTATTTGAAATGTAACAAAAATAAAAAAATATGTGTACTACGCTATGTCTTTTAATCTATGTTTTGAAGTTCAAGTATGTGACCTTTGTTGGTTGTTATGGTATTGCGTACTGTGTTTTGTGCAGTTTTAGGTATAAATGAATGATGTTATTTCTATATTATGTTCTTTTGAATGCAAATATTCAACTTCTGGAATATATCTGTATCTCTACTTATATTTTACATGACAACTAAACATTTTGCACACAACCTTGGAATCAATCTAAATTACCAACATAAAATGTCAGAGGAATCTAACATGCAGTTCGTTTCTGGCGGTAAAAGTTAATCCAGTTCGAGAGTACTTTAAAAAAAACTAAAACTTTATTAAATCGATAAAATTTACTCATTTTTAAAATGTACATTTTTTCCGCAACAACAATTACATTGTAAGACAGTAAAAATTATTTCAAGATTTATTAAAACTGAGTTTAAGAACTAAGATATTAACCCTTTGTATACTTGCCAACTTCGAAGTAAACTTCCGTAAAAAGTGTAGTTAAATTAACCCAGGTTAAACACGTTTCGAAACAGAATTTGTTTAAGGAAATTGATTCAAATGTATTTCATAGAGTAACGTGATATTAAATCTGTACTGATACATCAAGTAAATTTTCTGGTTAGAAACATGTTTAACCTGGATCATTTTAACTCGCATTTTACGGAAGTTTAGCTGAATGTTGGCAAGTATACCTCTGCACTGTGTAGGTGTCTCTCACACACAGGTTATGTGAGAGTCACCTCTCGAGTGCAAAGCGTTAATCAGTTTAATAAAAATAATGTTATTTTTATTGAATTGACATTTATTGAAAGGTCTGAATTAATGAATTGTTGAATTAACAAAAGGGTCTCCAATTTTTACATAATCATTCGAAACGTAGCCCTCACCATATACAAGTCTAACTACTTCGCCAATCTGCATTTTCCCGCTCTCAATCAGCAATCAAGGAAGAGTCACTTTACATTGTCAAAACTACATAAAAATTTTTACAACATCCGTTGAAAATAAAGGTATTCACTTTTTAAAAACTCCCAAAGAATACTTCCTTCAGTAAATTTGGATAATTTAAACCTTTGCACTCCGGCGTCTCTTACGCAAATTTTATTCGGTCGGCATCACTTTTTAAAAAGAAGTTTACTTCAAGTACACAATTTCAGAAATGCTCTGATAAAATAAGGACAATTTTATTTCCCTTTATTACTGGTGCCAAAAGCAAGGTGTGCAAAGAAAGATGATGTCGCTGCAGCGGCGACAACGGAGTGCAAAGTGTTAACACTAGAAAGCAGTCATTTTGACTGCTACCAAATGAATATATCTCGGTTCGAACTAGAAATTTTTTTATAAAACTAGTTTAAGAGATACAAAGAAGAAAACTAGTTAAATCGATGAGTTAATAATTTAAAATAAAAATTCTGGTGTGAAATATTTTTCTAAAATTTGAGTAAAATTCTCGGTCTTTCAAGTGGTAAATGGATCCCTTAAAGCTCCGGCGTCTATTACACAAATTTTATTCGATGGCACCACTTTTTAAAAAGAAGTTTCTTTCAATTACAGAATTTCAAGAATGCTCTGATTAAATAAGGTAAATTTTATTTTTTTTTTATTACTTGTACCAAAAACAAATTTTGCAGACTGATAATGTCTCCGCAGCGGAGCCAACGGAGTGGTAAGGGTTAATAGTAGCTAAATGCTCATCATTCATCAATTGAAAATAAAATAACGCAAAGATACCTGCACGTGGTATATTTCGACATAAGCAAGGGATGATAGGATATTGGGCAACGACTGTTGCACAATCGTGCTAAAAAGACATACTGACAATAGAATGGTCCAGTCAGGGGAAATAGGGGTTGGGGGTGTGATTGAAAGTAGAGAAATATTTCTTCTGCTTCTTGGGCGTGTTCAATGTGATTGTATTTCCACATTTTCTTCCAGTAATGTTTACTTTATTTTAATTTTTAACAGGAAAGGGTGTGTGATGAAAAAAAAACACGTTAATGACACCTTTTTGTAGAAAATTAAATTATCTACATCTTTGTAATTGAACGCTGTTTTTTGGACGTTATGGTTTATCAGTTATTCACAGAAAACTGTTTTTCAAACTCATTATCGACTCCTGGAGGCGAAATCTCACATCGGATCGATGGAGTGTTTTAGTATATTAAATTACATAGTCTAACTAGCACCTGTGCAAAAATCCAGCTTTGTTATAATTTTTCCGCTATTTGTAAAAAAGTTACTCAAATGACTGTACTGTGTACTTGTTCAATAAATATGCTACAAATATAATAAATTAGAAATAATGGTGACAAATATATAAAAAATATAGGATTCTGTGACACATGTTGTATTGCCAGCTGTCCCTCATAAATCAGCATTCGAAATTCTCTGTACACCCCTAATTTCGTACATTATTTTTCTTCGTCATCTTTAATCGCAGATAATTCTGCCACTAGATAAGCCGGAGGAAATTGTTTTAAAATATTGGTGTACAGAACATTTGGATCAAGAATTTACGCGGGAGAACTGGCAGCACTTCTTGTTCGTTACTGGTCGGTGAACCATATATGACAACAGAAAATCAAACGCATTATTATTCTTGTTAATATCACCTGTATCGATTTAAATTTATAATATTTGCATGGATTTTTTTGTTTACTTCTTAAAAATTTCTAATCATTTTGACTTCATTAAATTACCGCTTTCTAAATAACTTATAGCGCATACCAGTAAAGCATATGAATTTCATTATGTTTCAAATAGCGCAACATTATTAAAATACTATGCTTTTTGGTGACCCTGTAAAATAATAATAAACGCTTTGCCCTCATATTCTCGATAAAACGTATTCTAATGCACACATTCAAGGCGCATTTCAATTAGATTATGTTTGAAATGGTGTAACTTCTGCAAAATATGTTTGAAACGATTTTTGTCCATTGGCCATGATATAATGGAATACTTTTGACTGCACCTGGAAACGAACTATAAATGCTACAAACTTCATTTTCAATAGCGATCGTGCTGTTAGACCGGGAGCCGGCATCACAAACACATGGTTCGTATGGATACTGTTATTTATCCAGGAAAAGTACTAGTATCTTTTTATAGAACAAGAAATCTATGTTAAATGTGCAAAATTTCGCCTACCTTTAAGTTGCGATTTTCTATAAGATAATACTGCTGCCGAAAACTTTTCTTGTCTGCAAAATTCAAGGAGGCGTACGAACTATGAGACAACCACCTCATCGAGTTGGAGGCTGAAATTCCAGAATTAGCTGAAACTCGATTCCCATATTAAAACGCAATCGGTCTGCCGAGTCATATCATGGTGGAAAACACATAATAATCCGATTTTACCGGTTGATTCGTAGGTTTACCATTGTGTTTTCCTGCTCCCAGTCCGCCATATTTTCATACTTTGGGTGCAGGAAAACGCAATGGTAAATTACGAGTCGACCGTTAACCCCTTGGGGACGGGAACCTTTTACGAAATTTGTAATCCTTTGTCACCGTTTTTTAAAAACAGAAATTTATGTCTTCTTGAATCGAACAAAAGCGCTCCTTAAACAAGGCAAATTTTACAGTAAGATTTTACTGGTGATGAAAATCAAAGATTCTGAGCGCTTCATGCGGCACGTATACGTGTCGTTCATCCCCAAGGGGTTAAAATTGGGTTTTTAGGTGTTTTCACCAAGATATGAATTGGCAGATCGATTGCGTTTTAATATGGGAATCGAGTTTTAACTAATTATGGAATTTCAGCACCCAACTCGATGAGGTGGTTGTCTGTGCTGCCAGCTCCCGATCTATGTAGTAAATGTTAATAATATTTAAAAATTAGCGATCAATCTGAGTATATTTACGAGAGGTACGGCACAGTTAGAGGAACATATGGACACACAAACTGAAGTCATAAACCCTTTTCAAATATGTTGGAAAGTGTTAAAAACTGATTCGTATTCACTTCTTAAAAATAAAAATAAAATACACGCATAGACTATCATATATTTCATAAACTTTAAATATTTAAAAAATGTTGTCATTTTAAAGTTATTTTCCTTCAGTATGTACAGAGCACATGCAGATGATTGTTCTAAAAACATAAAGTTTTTTTTCATCGATGAAAGTGATTGAATTTCAAAACACAATTTTTCTTGTTACGTACACTACATATAAAGAAATAAGGGCAATTATTTGGAGTTACTTTTGTTGCGTTTAAGAGCTATGATTTGAATTATATTTAAAATGAATTTTTACCAAAATTCACAACAGTTTGAGATTTGAGATATACTTCACAGGCACCCACAAACTAGTATTTTTTAATTCTATCTCGCACCATTTTTTAAAAACAAAAATTTTTCGCATACACCTTGACAACATGTGATATACTACAAAAATTATTTTCTTAAAATAGTAGTGTGGATATAATATAAAATAGTCGCCTGTGGCAGCCGTGCCCTCGACGGAACCGGGATTTAACCCTAGAACTACCGGAAATTTTACTCAAGTTTTATAAAAACATTCTACACCAGAATTTTTACTTAAAACTATTTAATTTGTTTATTTAACTTATTATTGTCTGATTTATACATTTAGTTTGTTTTGAAGAAATTTCTGGTTTGAATAGATATTTTGAATATACATGTCGGGTCCATTGGACCCTTCTGGTAGACAGAGGGTTAAAAATGAATTCGACTGGATTTTAAATTCAGGGTTTATCAAAGTAACGGCACTTTTTTAATAACTTTGAATATCATTTGCGTATGAAACTTATTATTTAAAGATAATAAAATATTTAAAAATTATTTGTAGCTGCTTATGAATAATATTAAAATGTATATGAAAATAATTAAGTTAAAATAAAAATATGCAGTTTTTTTTTCTTTTTTCGTTAAAAAAAAAAAAAATATATATATATATAACCAATATTGCAAATCTGATAATAATAATTCCGTGTAATGTAATACTAACATATATATTTAAATTGAAAAAACATATATATGTATTTTATTTTTAATAGTAATATATATATATATATATATATATATATAGTAAAACTCGGATATAACGCTCACCGCTTAAAACGTTTTCCCGCCTTTTACGCTCATTTGTCCCGATCCCTTGAACCACACCCATAAGAACAATGTAAAAATTCCTCGCTTTTCACGCTCCCCGCTTTCCCGCTTTCCCGCTTTTAACGCTCTTCTTATTGGTCCTTTGAACAAAGAAATCCCGGATATTACGCTTTGGTGCTTTGGTTTACATCCGGAGTTCTCATTTTCTTGCCCGTACAAAGAGAGAGAGAAAAAGAGAGGATACGTGGAATTGACAGCCAGCCAGCACGCAAAGACTATGTAAAAAAAAAAAAAAAAAAAAAAAAAAAAAAAAAAAAAAACAGCCGGCACGGCGGTTTTTCTCTCTGGATCAGAGGACAAAAGAATTTTTGCCGTCCATTTCAGCAGCACCTGTCTGTCTCTTACTTCACACAAACTGTTTTCGCTTTTTTCATTTACACATAAGTAAGTAGCATCGCTGCCGACTCCAATTAGGTGCAACATGGAAACTAAGAGTATGAAAAGAAAGATTCTGACACTTTCGAAAAAATTAGAAATTCTAAAAAATTATGACAAAAAATCACCTATTCTGAGTCCGAAAGATTTTGCATTATCTATGAATATCACAACATCGGCTCTTCGGACACTTCTTCAAAAAATGCTGCAATTGGTGGCTCAAAGAAAAAGAGAGTGAAAACAGGAAAATATGAAGATATAGAAAAAGTTATGTACGACGGATTTCTTGAGTCAAGACACTGTAACATATCTATCAGCGCATCCATAGGTAAAGAAAAAGATGCAGAAGTAGCCCAAAAGCTATGAATTGAAGATTTTACTCCATCTAATGGATGGTTAGACCAATTTCGAGCCCGCCATGGCATTGTGTACAAGAAGATTAGCGGAGATCTGCTGCCGTGGACATAGAAAATGCAGAATTTTGGAAAAAGAACAGTATTTCGAAGCTTATTAAAAACTATACCAGTTGTGATATTTATAACGTTGACGAATTTGGCTTATTTTTTAAAGCGATGCCTGAAAAATCTTCAACGTTAAAAGATGAGCAGTTCTATGAGTGAAGCTCAGTAAAGAACGTGTGACTGTGCTTGTTTGTTCAAACGCCGATGAGAGTGAGCGACAAACGCAAGCCTCTGGTGATTGGAAAATCGGCCAAACCTTGCTGTTTCAAGAACACCAAATGACTTCCCTGTGACTATGCACATCAACGTAAGGCTTGGGTGACGGGTCCCCAGTTCATTAAATATGTTTCTGATTTTGATGTGGAGATGCGGAAGCAAAATAGGCATGTCATACTATTCATAGGCAATTGCGCAGCGCATCCACAAGAAATACCAGATATTTCAAACGTCTCTCTGTAATTTTTACCTGCAAATACCACAAGCGTACTTCAACCAATGGAGTAAGGGATCATAAAGGTTTTAAAACAACATTATCGCAAACGTATAGGGAAACGATTTCTACACGAAATGGAAATTAAAAGTAGTCGATCTTCTGTAACTCTTCTCGATGCCGTGAAATACCTTAGCGCTGCTTAGTATGCAATAGAAGCTAAAATAATTCAAAATTGCTTTAAAAAGGCAGGGTTCATAAAGGACGCCGACGATGATATGGATGTGGCTGGAGAGGGGTCGGATCCTATAGACGACGAGGACTGGCAAGTTGTTTGCGAGCATCTCTCAGAAAACGCACACAGCCTTCAGAACTATCGTAACATTGATAAAGACGTTATCATAAACAACGTTAGGACAATTAGCGACATTATAAGGAACACTGTACAGGATGCCGCTGAAGAAGAGGACCCTGATGAAGTTGCTGATGGCGATGTTCAAGAGCGCATCCCAACGACAACTGAAGTAATGGAAGCTTTTAGCACTATCGCCTATACATCGCTTCAGTAGATACCGCCGCTTCACATGAATATATATTGAGACACATAAAAAAAGCAAAAAACGCTCTTTTATCTGGTCGTTCGTACACCAGTCAGACGAAACTCGGAGAGTTTTCCTCTAAAACAGATTAAACACAAAGTGAAAGGTTATAGTCCTCATAGATGCAATGGTCAAGAATGCAAGTGTTACATTTTTTAAACAAAATATTATTATTAGTTTCTTTCATAGTTTTATTTTATGTTTAATATAAGGATAAAGGTTCCTATTATGGAATGATAAATATATTTTGTAACTTTTGTTTTAATGCTAACAATCCTCTTACTTATTCTGATTTGAAATAATAATACACTTTGTAAACGCTATGTAAATTTGTGATATTTTAAATGAAGGAAACATTTTTGTACGTATGTTGTGGAGTTTCTATTTGAAATAATGCACAAAAATTATTCCCCACATTATTTAAAGCAGATAATCTAATATTCACAATTTTAAAATGCCGAAAACCTTCTCCCGCATTTAACGCTTTCCCGCTTTTAACGTTCTTCTACCCCGGTCCCCCGGAAGAGCGTTATATCCGAGTTTTACTGTATATATTTTTTTTTTTTTTTTTTTTTTTTTTTTTTTTTTTAATAGTAATATATATATATATATATATATAAGGAAGGTCAGTATTTAAAAATGTTTTGCTTTTTAATTTAGTTTTCAGTAAATGAACACGAAAAGTATTAACGTAATATTAACCCTTTGCACTCGAAAGGTGACTCTCACTCACCAACCACTAGTGTTGCAAAGGTTTCCGCGTAATTCTGGGCTTCAAATGCTCTGGGCCCCACTTATTCTTTACAGTTTATTTCGCCATCTTTAATCGCAGATAATTGTGCTATTAGATAAGGGAAACATAATTCCTTTAAAATACTGGTGTCCAGAACATTTGGAGCTACGAATTACGCGGGACACCTGAGAACACTAGTGGTGAGTGAGTGTCACCTCTCGATTGCAAAGGGTTAAGAATGCAGCTTACTAAAACAAAACGTAGTAAATTTCTTAGCTAAAATCATATTAGTTATTAGCTTTTACGCATTTTAGACATATCAAAGTAAATGTAACCAATATAAGTTATTATTTCGGAAATAAAATACTTTTCTGCGTCACAACATCCTGTATTTTCTTTTGTACTATTGAACTTCCTCCCAATAACTCATTTAATCAATCTTTGTTTTCAAAAGTCTGTTGTCTGATATGAATGGCTAAGATTAATATTTAAAGAGCTCAGACTTCCATAATCCGTGAAATTAAATAAAATGGTCAGTGTTAAAAAAAATGGATAACTTTTAAAGAAACTAGCTTTTAGCATGAAGTTACGGCGCGTTTTTAATTATTTGAATATTAATTGCATATGAAACTTATTATTTAAAGATAATGAAAGGTTTAAAACTACCTCGTTTTAGTTATTATTTAATGTTTATCAGAATTTATTAACTAAAATCAAAATATGCATTTTGTTTTTTTGGCTGTTTTTCTCAAAATAAGAAAATACAACGGGTTTTAAAAACCATTGTTGCAAATATGATAGTAAATATTTCCGTGTAATGTAACATTCAAATAAAAAAAAGCTTTTATATATTTTAATAGAAAAAACATTTAAATATATATATATATTTTTTACTAATATATATATATATATATATTAGTATAGAAAATGTAAAATGTATATATGTATACATTATATATATATGTAAAGAAGAACAGGATTTAAAAATGTATTATTTTTAAATTTTGTTTTCATTAAATGAACACGAAAAGCAATTAACATAATATTAAAAATGTCGTTCATTAAAACATAACTCAATAAATTTCTAATCCAGCCTAACATCTGTTAGTAGCTATTATGCATTTTATCGTAACGAATTATATATTTTAAAGATCAATTTTTATTTCTGAAATAAAATCCTTTTCTACGTCACAACATCCTGCATTTTCTTTTGCACAATTGTAATACGTCCCAGTAAATCATTTAACCCCTTAACCTACGATTTACTTTTAACAGCTCCAAGGTTTGGCAAATCCATAGCTACCACTAAAATTTAATAGAGATATTCGCCTTGTTTAATCATGAAATTTCGACGATTAAATTAAACTATATTACTGTAAAATTTTAGTGGTAAGAAGAATTTACATTTGGCTCGATCATCGTACGCGGGCTATGCCCGTCATTGTAGGTTAAGGGGTTAATCAATCATTGTCATCAAAAGTCTGTTGTCTGATATGAAAGACTAAGATTACGTTTTAAAAAGTTTCATTTCTGACTCTCATAATCCGTGAAATGAATGAACTTTGCAAAGACATTTTCATTTCAGCAAGCTATACTGAATACTTTAGTTTCTGGACATGTACGATGCAAATACTGAGTGTTGAATAGTCAATGACTTTTAAAGAAACTATTTTTTAGTATAAAGTATAGATCTACTTTTAATTATTTTGAATATTATTTGCGTATGAAATATATTATTTAAAAATAATGAAAGGATTAAAAAGTTATTGTTACCTCATTTTGGTTATTATTAAAAGTTTATCAAAAGATATTAACTTAAAAGATATGCTTTTGTTTCTTTTTTATTTTTGTAAAAAAAAAAAAAAAAAAAAAAAAAAAAAAAAAAAAAAAAGAAGAAAATATGACTCATTTGGCAAATCTGCTAGTAAATATATCCGTGTAATGAAATGTTAAAAATAAAACATTTTATATATTTTAATAGATAAAATATTTATATACATATGTGTAAATTTAATAATAATAATAATAATAAATTATATATGTAAGCAGGATCAGTATTTAAGCATGCATTGTTTTTTAATAAAATGAATAGAAAAAAGCAATTAACAATGTTAAAAACATACCTTTTTTAAACAAAATTTAGTAAATTCCTAATGTAAAATATTATCAGTTAGTTGTTATTAAGTATTTTATCATATTAAAGTAAATATTTTAAAGATAAACTGTTATTTCGGAAATAAAATCCTTTTATTCGTCTCTACATCACGCATTTTCTTTATACCATATTATTACCTTTCAATAACTCATTTTAATCAATCTTTGTTATCAAAAGTTTGTTGTCTGATATGGAAGGCTAAAATTTATATTTAAAGGGCTGCATTTCCGACTTTCATAATCCATGAGAAGAAAGGACCTTCCAGAAAGACATTTTCTTTTCAGCATGCTAAACTAAATACTGTAGTTTTGGTACAGTCGTGGGAAAAAAAAAGTAAACACCCCCTACTAACTCCTCAACAAATCATCATAGAAGAAAGTTACTGGTACCGAACGATTGGAAATAAAGTCTACTTTTAAATGATGTATATAAAATTTTCTTAGGGGTCATCTACATATTAAAACGAATCCTAACTTCCTTTTTTTCAATGGCAATACCCAATTTTAACGAGATATTTCAAATCTTCGGTTCAAAGTATGCCTAGACACCAAATTTCAAGTCATTTGAATAAGTTTTTGAATTATAAACATTCAAAATTTAGTGCTTCTAATGTTAAATTATATTTTCATATTTTTATTTATATCTCCAGAAATTATGCTCCTAATGTGCTAATTTTTTTTTGTGGTAATAATACTAACATACCCAAACATAAATAAGCTGAATTTGCAATTTTTATAATTGTATGATATGAATTATGAAATTAATATTCGAAAAAATTATGAATTGCAACCTACAATTTTTTTGATGGATTTAGATTCATTAAGTCCTGCTTTATTGAAATTCAAAAATTTCACATTTTTCTTCCAAGTAGTTTTCAAATTATGCTTAAAAACGGCAAAATGATGGTTTAAGGGGCCGTCTATGATGGAAGTGAGTAGACATTTTGAAATTTATTCTGCCGTACTGTAATCTAACACGCTTCATTGTCTCCTTGAGTGGCGCTTAAGGTGCCTTGATCAAGGAAGCGGCTCTCTCAGTTAACAATCCAGTACGGAACTTCAATTTGGATGCAACCCTTAAAATACGCTCGTTTTAAAATAATTAATTTCTCGGAAAGTTATGGTACGAATTGCATAAAAATTCGTTTTTAGGCTAATTGAAGAGTGTAGAGTTCATTTATGCTGTCAGAATTGGGTACTGCTATTGAAAAAAACAAAGTTATGGTTCGTTTTAATATGTAGATGGCCCCTTAAACAAATTTTATATACATCATTTAAAAGTAGACTTTATTTCCAATCGTTCGGTACCAGTAACTTTCTTCTACGATAATTTGTTGAGGAGTTAGTAGGGGGTGTTTACTTTTTTTTCCACGACTGTCCATGTTTCATGTAAAGTAGGGCTGCACAACCTTTTTGCCAGAAAATTGTTTGCCACCACAAAAAAATTAAAAGTAACATTCGAATTATTTAATAGCAAAGTTTCTGTCAATTAATTTGAAATTTTTTTTCTGCATAAAAATAGTGGAAACGCTGCTGCAAAGCGATATAAGTAAGCGTCCTATCTTAAATGGGAGAAATAACCGCAAGATTAAAAGCGAGGTCACATCAATCAAGGTCATGTGCTACGTAGCGGACGGAGTGTGAACTACAGGTAGATACCTAACTGTTTTCTTACTGTCACAACTAAAATTGTAAAGTTTATTTCATCTTGATTAATAGGTGAAATGCTTTAGATAAGGCAAAGAAACCTTCGTGGCGTCAAGTGCATGTGGATGCCCCTCTCACTACGCCGTTATTTTGCAATAATTATGGCAAACAAAATTCATTTCCATGAGTGACTAAAGGTTTAGACAATATGCGCCACACTAAAAGCCCGCGTATGTGAATTATCACTCCGTCCACAAGGTGGCGCAACTGTGTTAATTTACGCCTGATTCCAGCATTAAGTTTGTTCGCTTACTTATAACGCTTTGTGCTGCTGGCCCGCAGGCCACAGGTTGTGCAGCCCTAATGTAAAGGCTCAGTGTTGAAGAGTGGCTGACTTTTAAAGATACTATGTTTTAGTGTGAAGCAACGGAATTATTTCAATATTATTTACGTATGAAACTTATTTAACACGTTCACGCCGACGCGGTGGGTTACACTGGACTATCTCAGAGCTGCCAAGTCTCCGGCTTTTTGGATACCAGTATTTTAATACAGAAAATGTTGTTTTATTTAATTAGAACAATTGGACAATTTAAAGGAACAACATTTTCTCTAAAATAATAGCGGTGTGCAAAAAAACGGAGACTTAGCAACTCTGAGACAGTCGAATGTGACCCACGCGCCGGCGTGAACGTGTTAAAGATAATGAAATATTTAAATATCAATGGAACCTCGTTTTGGCTATTATTAATTGAATATCAAAGTAATTAACCTAAAATAAAAGTAAGCAGGGTTTTTTTTTTTTTTTTTTTTTTTTTTTTTTTTGTCAAAATAAGAAAATACGACTCATTTTAAAATTCCAATATTGGAAATATGATAATTAATATTTCCATGTAATTTTTATATCAATACGAAAACCCTTAACGGTTTAAAAGTTTGTGTCGCAGCACTTATCTTATTGCTATAAAAATTTTAAATATATAACTTAAGAATAATGATATCAAATTTTAAGTGACGCTATGCTATTAATTAATGTATATATATATATATATATATATATATATATATATATATATATATATATATATATATTATTTATTTCATCATTTTATTTTTGTTTTATTTATAGTTGCATGTGTAAGAATTATGTTAAATTTAAAAGGATGTATAAAAATTTCATTCACATCTTTCAAAAATTCTAAATATGAGTTTTAAAATATATGATATCAAAATTTAAGTGACACATTGATGTAGCTTTAAACAATTTGTTTTAAAATTCAATTATAATTGTTTTCGGTTTGGCTAAATGTATTTACACATCTACATAGCTGCCAACTTTTACGCTTTTTTGCTACCACTAAAATTTCACAGAGATTTTTGCCTTCTTTAATCATGATATTTCGACGATTAAACAAGACAATATTTACTAAATAATTTTAGTGGTAAGAAAAAAGCGTAAAAGTTGGCAGCTATGCATCTAACAAAAACTTTTAATTTTCCAATACACTGTTAAAAATATCACACTCACTGAACCTATACGATGCACTGAAATGTATTTATATGAATACATTGATTTATCTTTTGTGCCACGCTATCCAAAATCAAAAATAAAATTTATGTAAATAATTCCTTTGCTTCATCGTTTCCAAACTAAGCGAAATGTATGCAAATGAATAAACACGAGCCATTTGTTTGTAAGAAAAATGATTATAATTAGTGGCACAGCTACCACAATTGGCAAGTAAATGCCAAGAAGAAAGGTAATAGAAATCCAAATGAGTTTATTTATAATTATATGCTGTTATCTTTAATTACATTTTCTTTAAGATTTTGTTGCTAATTAAATATGATTAAATTTATTAATTCAATTATAAATAACATACTAAGAGAAAAAATAATAACAAAAATAATTGCAACGAATAAGAGTAAAACATAATAAAAGCTTAATTATAAATCTATATATTTACCAAATGCTGCAAAAAAATTATTTCACTGAAATAAAAATTTTAACAATGTACTGATTTAAAACAAGCTTTGTATCAGTAAAATTATACATTTTAAAGATAATATTTAAATACTTTTTAATTTATGTAAGAAAGTATATTATATACTTATGTATCTATTATTTGTTTCAGTATTGTGTTGATTTTTAAGTAAAAACTAATGAATCTCTTCAGTATACAAAAAGAATCTGATATGAATCAAAGCAACTGATGAAGACCCAACGTCCAATAGAATGGGCATTTAAAAAATTGTTTATTCTCTAAAATATACCGGGTGTCCCAAAAAGGACTGACTGATTTTAAAATTCAATAACTTGCAAACGGTGACAGATATTTAAAAAATTCTTGCAGGAGGGTTATGCATAAGGTCAAAAGTTTTATTACAGTGATTTTCGATTTTAGTTCGAATTACAAACAATAGATGGCGCTGTAAGCAATAGTCGCTAAATACAGGCTCGATTTCTGGTCCTTTTTCTTGTTCCATGCTGAAAAAGGAGATGGAAATGTATTATCCGGGCCACGAAATACCAAAAATCGAGCCTGAATTGAGCGTCTGTTGATCGCAGCGCCATCTATTGTTTGTAATTCGAACTAAAATTGAAAATCACTGTAATAAAACTTTTGACCTTATGCATAACCCTCCTGCAAGAATTTTTTAAATATCTGTCACCGTTTGCAAGTTATTGAATTTTAAAATCAGTCAGTCCTTTTTGGGACACCCGGTACATTAGATTACTTAAACTGTGATGTCATTTCATTGATACAACATTTAAAATCAGATGTGTGTAGCATAAATACCAAAATACTTTTAAAAAAATGTATAAAATTAGCGTTAAAAATGTCTGGTTATTTTCAAAAGTCTTTCTCTTGTTCGCTGCCACTTTCAAATGATTATAATACATGTTAAGCTAAAATTTTGTTAATTATTTCGCCATACAGAGAGAAGCACTAGACTTTCTAATGTAATGGAAAGCAAGTATTTTCAAGTTCCAACTGAAATTAACTATTTTATATAAAATATATAAATGTCCAATATAATAGACGCTGTGTCTCATGAGATTAAACTTGTTTTTATTTTTCTCAAAAGAAGATCGTAGAAGACATTTTTACAAACAATATTGTAAATATGATAGTATGTATTTCTGTGTAATGTGACGTAGAAAAAAAACCCCTATGTATAATTTCATAAAAAATGCTTCATTAAGGAAGATTAGTATTTACAAAACGCATTGCATTTTTAATATTTTTATTAAGTGAAAACGAAAGCAATTAACATAATAATAAAAAATGTCGCTTATTAAAACAAAACATAGTAAATTTATATTTTAACCCTTTATGTACTGAATTATGAATTCATGAACATTTTATCTTCTAAAGCATTTTTCGTGAATTTTTTTAACTACATTAGAAGATTTACATAATCATTTAATAAATTTTAGAAGGATTTTAGGAGGATTGAAGGATTTAGAGGGATTAATTAAATTTGCATTTGTAGGCATTTTGTGCAGTATTTATAACCCCACTTAAATCTTTTATTTTAAATATGTTTCTTAGTATTTTGTAGAATTTGGAAATGCATAAATATAAAGTTCTTGCAATAGAAAATAGAAATAGTTCCGAATTGAACCCCCCCCCCCCCTCACACCAACGCCAAGAAAGCTGAAAAGATGCAAAGGCAAAAGAAATCATCCATTTAAAAATTTTTTGTTTTGTGTAACCAATAAGTCTTTTGGAACAACATAAAGCAATGCATCTATAACTCATTCTAAACTGTATTACTACTAATTGATGTATTAAATAAGTTTTATAACAAGTTATTTTAATGGTACTTATAAGTACCGTCAGTAGATAATGGGCTAAAATAATATCAGTTAGTTGCTATTATTCATTTTACGATATCAAAGTATACATTTTTAAAGGTAAATTACGGAATAAAATATTTTTCTTCGTCACTATATCCTGCATTTTCTTTTGCACCGCTGTATTAGCTCCCAAAACTCATTCAAACAATCTTTCTTATCAAAAGTCTGTTGTCTGATATGAAAGACTAAGATTACTATTTAAAGGGCTACATTTCCGACTTTCATAATCCGTGAAAAGAAAGGACCTTCCTGAAAGACATTATGAAAGACATTTTCTTTTCAGCAAGCTAAACTAAATACTTTAATTTCTGGACATGTTTGATATAAATGCTCTGTGTATAATAGTGGATGACATTTAAAGAACCTATATTTTATCATTTCCGTGTGAAATTTGTTATTGAAAAATAATGAAATATTTAAAAAGTTATTGTTACCTCATTTTGATTATTATTAACTATCAATCAAAAGAAATTAATTTAAAGATAAAATTTGCAGTATAAGTTTGTTTTTATTTTTGTCAAATTAAGAAAATATAACACATGTTTACAATCAATATAGCAAATACCATAGTATGTATTTACGTGAAATGTAATAATCAAATTGTAAAAAAAATGTAAAAAAAAAATGTATAATTTCCCCAAAAATAATGAATTAAGAGAATTGGTTTTTAAAAATTTATTTATTTATTTATTTATTTTTTTTTTTGTATTAAATGAATTTGAAAACCAATTATCACAAAATTAAAAATGTTTCTTATTACAATAAAACTTAGTAAATTTCTAATTTAAATTAATGCCAGTTATTTCATGTTATGCATTTTAAAATAACACGGTAAATATTTTAAAAATAAATAATTATATCCGAAATAATAACTTTTACTTCGACACTGAATTTTGCCATTTCTTATGAACCATTATAATATATCAAAATAGTTCATTTAATCATGCTTTGTTACTTAACTTTAAGTAAAAATGTGCAGTTTTTTTTAAATCTCTTTTTATAAAATAAGAAAATGCGGCACATTTTACAACCATATTACAAATACGATGGTAGATATTTTTATTTAATGTGATATCCACATAGTAAAAAAAAACATGTACATAGTTTTTTTTAAAATATATTTATTTAAGAAAAGTAGTATAAAATAAAAAATAGTATAATTTCCTTTAAAAAATATACTAATAATTTTTTTTTTATTTTTTAATATTCATTTCTTTTGTATTATAATTTTCTATTATTAAATAAAAACTTTGTAAATTTTTATTTTAAGTTAGTCAGTTGCTTGTATGCATTCTAAAATATGACAATAATGTTTTAAAGATAGTTTATTATTTAAGAAATAATATTTTCAGTGCGTCACTACATCGTACATTTTCTTTTACAGCATCATAATACATCCCAATAACTCATTTAAGGTGACCGGGTAAGCTCTATCTCGGCCATGTTAAAATACGCCAAATTTATGTACCTTTTTCTCAGAAATGGGGAAAGATAGAGGTCTAGCTTTTTTAGGGTAGTTGGAACAACATGTTTTACGTATTTTAACGGACCATTTTCTTTCTAAGTGAAACTGAAATTAATTATTGATTATTTATTGATAGGCATTTTTAAATTAGCATATTTGGTAAGATTTCACTGCTTAACCCTTTCCGGCACGGGACATTTTTGTTGTAAAATGGTGAAATGATTGACTGACACCGGAATTTTAAACCGACTTTTTTAGAAATTAAATACATGTCACTTTAAATGTTTATTGTAAAAGCAAAATTTCACTAAAATATTCTTGGTGCCACTCGTAAGATTGAAATTAAAATTAGGTATCCCGACCCGGGCACAGTGTGCCGGAAAGGGTTAAAATAAATAATTCTCAACAAATCATTAACACTAGAACCGCCGGAAATTTTACTCAAATGTTTTTATACACCAGAATTTTTATTTAAAACAATTGAAGTTATTTGTTTAACTTATTTCCATGTGGTACATATCCAACTTATTTTAGAAAGAAATTCCTGGCTAGAATCGAATTGTTTTATTTGGTACCGGCCAAAATGATCGCTCCGGCGGTTCTAGTGTTAATGCCCTGTGTTAAAGTATGCACTATAATAAAAGTACTTAGAACAATCAGAGTTCTTAAGTTTAATAAGTATTGAAAGAAAGGAACACAATACTCAAAAATCTAAAAAGTCAATCAGTGTTGCCAATGAACTACTTTTTTGAAATAGTAAAATTCGCTTTATCTATTAAGGTATTAATTAAGGCGAAGACAGTGGGAATTTCACCACTTCAGAAAAGTGGTGCGAATCAAGAAATCTGAATTTAAAAAATCATGGCACATTGCTGTCAAGTGCGCTTAGAAAGAATAAAAAAATCCAACACTTTTTTCTATATATAAACATGTGTAATACATCGTTGAAAAGATAAAAGTTTAAACTATTTAACACGTTCACGCCGGCGCCGATATTCATGTTTTTCGCTGTGAGGCGGCTCTCAAATGCATGTTTTGCATCATCTGGCGGCGCGGTATGTTCGTTTATTCAGACGCTGTATGTAATGACACGCCCATCTCATATTTATCGAATTGAACTCGAATATAACAAGCAGAGTTGATTGTGAATGTCTGAAAGTTCGTAAGGAGTAAGCAAATTACTTAGACATGATTTTATTGACTACATATGTACGAATTAAAAATAAAATGTTGTACAATCTAGAGAAATATGGACAACATGATATAAATGTATTTTCTGTAAGGTAGAAGCCACGCCCTTAGTGAATGATATTTTTTGAATGAAAACGAGAATTCTCGTTTCCCGTCGTGAATATATTAAGTTTATAATATTGAATAGTTTTTATTATTTAATTTTCGAATATTCAAGTGTGACCCGCCTGTAGTGCACGCCGTCTATGGCATTGTCGAGTGGGAACCACTTGTAGTGCACGCCTTCTATTTAACAGTGGAGTGTGACCCACCGGTGATGCACGCCACCTGATGCGACCGTCAAGCGTGACCCACCGGTGATACACGCCGCCCAATGGGACAGTCAAGCGTGACCCACCGGTGGTGCACGCCGGCGTGAACGTGTTAATGATATAAAAAAGTAAAAATCAATTTTTTGGTTGAATTGCGCTTACCCGATCCCCTTAATCATACTTTGTTATCAAAAGTCTGTTGTCTGATTTGAAAGATTAATATTTAAAAGGTTGAAGTCCCGTCCCGACATTTATAAACCACGAAATTAAAGGACCTTCCCAAAAACGTCTATGAAAGGCATTTACATTTTAGAACGCTGAACTGAATACTGTAGTTTTTGAACATGTTTAATATTAACCCATTACCCGCTGGTGTTGCGTTGATGCAACGTTCGAAAGAGATGTGCATGTTTAAATTATTTACTTATCCACCACTATTCTCCAATTAAAAAATTAGCCTAACTTAAAGAGACAAAATTTTAAGATCAAAGAAAGTAATAATTAGCTTTTAGAATTTGTGGTGGCAAACGACGTTCATCTAAAATGTTGAAAATCTCAACTTTATAGTTTTGGCGGTTAACCCCTTGAGGGGCAAGCAAAAATGTCTCTAAATATTGAATTCTCACCCGAATAATCGAAAAATTTTATTTTTAAATAAGGAACAGCAATTTTTCAACTATTTTCCTCCAAAGTTAAAAATATAAAATTTAGTTCAAATTTTCTGGTGACAATCTTGTTTAAATTAGGTGGGATATATTTTATCCACCGCATCTCAATGGGTTAATGGGTTAAATGTATGGATGAGAGCGCTCAAACCCAAATGACAGACTGCTGTCACTAAAATTTAATAGTATTTCTACCCCTATTTAATAACAGGATTTCTGAGATTTAATAAAGCAAAGATTACTATTAAAATTTATTGGTGAAAATCGACCATTTGGGTCGGAGCGCTCTCATCCCTGTAAATGCTCCGTCTTAAATAGTGGACGGCTTCTATTGAAACTAACTTTTAGTAAGAAATAATCGGACGCTTTTAATTCACTGCGAATGAAACTTATTATTAAAAATAAAGAAATATTTAAAGGTAATTACCTCACTTTAGTTATTATTAAATGTAATATCAAAAGTAATTAATTTAAAGTAAAAATAAGCAATTTCAAATTATTTTTCGTCAAAATAACGAAAAACAACACATGTTTACAACCAATATTTCAAATACAATCGTAAATACTCTTGTGAAATTTAATATTCAAATAGAAAAGTACATGTATGACATACATGTAATTTCATTAATATATGTTTGTTTATTCATTTATGGAGCCTATGTATTTTAAAAAATAATTTTGTAGTAACATTTATTTTTGCATTAAGTGAATACGAAAACCAATTCATTTAATATAAAACAACGTATGATAACATAACTTAGTTAAGTTGTAATTTAAAATGATATCAGTTAGTAACATATCACACTAAATGTTTCAAAGATAAATTATAATTTTGGTGATAAAATCCTTTATTTCGTCACTATTCTCCGCAATTCTTTTGCAGCATTGTAATAGCTACCTATAACTCATTTAATTATGCTTTGATATCAAAATTCTGCTGTTTGATTTGAAAGACTAAGATTAATATTTAAAGGGCGACGGTTCCGACATTCCTAATCCGTAAAATCAAAGGAACATCCGGAAAGGCTTTACGAAAGGCATTTTCATTTCAGCATGCTAAATTGAAAACTACAGTTTCTGGACATGTTTGATATAAATGCTCAATGTTGAATAGTATATTACTTTTAAAGGAACAATCTCTTAGTATGAAGTATTAGCATGTTTTCATTTGTTTTGAATATTATTTGTGTATGAAACTTATTATTTAAAAATGATGAAATATTTAAAATGTAATATTTACCTCATTTTGGTTATTGTTACATGAATATCAAAAGCAATAAACTTTTAAAAAAATATGCAGTTTTTTTTCTTAATCAAGAAAATATACAACACATTTTTACAACCAATATTGAAAATATGATAGTGTGTATTCCCGTGTAATGTAATATTCAAATAGTGAAAAAGTGTATGATTTCATAAACAAAATTAAGGAGAATTACAATTTTAAAAATTCATTATTTTTTAAATTAAATGAATACGAAACCAATTAACATAATATTAAAAATGTCGCTTATTAAAACAAAACTATATTAAATTTTAATTGTAACTATATTTCTATTTTAAAATAATGTCAGTTATTTGCTGCTATGCATTTTAACACATCACGGTAAATGTCTTAAAGATAAATTATTATTTCGGAAATAAATTCTTTTACTTCGACACATCCACATTTTCTTTTGCACAAGTGTAATATATCGCAATAGTTAATTTAATCATGCTTTTTGTAACCTAACTTTAAATAAAAATATGCAGTTTTTTCTTTCTTTTTTCCCTTTTGTTGAAACAAGAGAATACAGCACATTTTACAACCAATATTAAAAATACGATCCTAAATATTTCTATTTAACACTAGAACGCCCGGAAATTTTACTCAAGTTTCATAAAAAATATTTGACACCAGAACTTTTATTTAAAATTACTTCAATGATTTATTTAACGTAAATCTGAATGGTTTAAATTTAACTTATTTTATGAAAGAATTTCTGGTTCCAGTTGACATTTAATCATATGGTCGGAGTCGGATCGACTCCTTTCGGGCGTTCTAGTATTAATGTGATTTCCATGTATTAAAAACATGTATATAATTTCATTAAAAAATATTTATATAGAAAGGATCAGTTTTTAAAAAATATATTAGGTAATTCGGAAAGTTCTACGGTTTTTTCACAAATTTTGAATCCACAAATGCCACATTCTCACCGGAATTTTGGTATAAATGTTTGCTTTTATACTATACGCAGAGAAAAGCCTTTACTTATTTGGAAATAAACTTGTTCATACTTTTCGGTATCAATCAATCATTTCAACATTATGTCAACATAAGTACAGTGAAACCTCCCTGTGTGACCACCTCCATTAAGCAACAACCTCTCTGAATGACCATTTTTGCATGGAACGAAATTTATTCCCATAGGCTCAATACTAATTTTACCTCCATTCAGAGAACAGCCCAGTTGAACCCCCTTCATGAGCGACCAATTTCTCTGAAGAAAATGAAACAAATTCCGTTTTTTCCTGGTTGGTTGAGAAAGGTTTTATTCGGAAAATAATCCCGGAGAGTGCATTATTCATAAAACGTATAAACTAAGTTTAGAATTTTTATAATACCAGTAACTTTTAAGTCTTTAAACCCCTTTGTGTCTTTTTAGGCTATGAATTTAACTCTGATGACAAATTAATAGTGAAGGTCCATAAACTCCCCTGTCCTATTCTGTCAGGAAACTCTCAAAGAAATAGACAAATTAATGAAATCATCATTATTTGTTTCCGTCCAAAAAAAAAAAAAAATTGCATTTATTTACTCAACTTTGAAAGGACTTGGAAATAAAAGTTATAAAAGATAAAACCGTAAAATCAAAGCAAAGTCAATGTATTCATCTTTTAACTCTATAGTAATTAACTTCTGTTTTGATTTTTATTTTTCATATTTTTTCCTAATGTGAACAGTAAATTTTAGTAACATTAATTGTTACTTTTTTTCAACAATTAAAATCTAGATTTAAACCTGACCTACATTGACAGACCACCACTCGGAGCGACCAGTTTTTATTGGAACGAAACATGGTCGCTTTAGGGAGGTTTTACTGTATACCGCAGAACTTTCCGGATGGCCCAGTACTATAACCTCCTGAGACCTGGCATCCATTTAAATGGATGTTTTGCTTTCTCCCTCTATTGCGTTAAATTTCATTGTAGCAATCAAAAACCAGTTTGGCAAGGTAATGTATGAATCAAAAATCAACATTCAGCTTTTGGCAACGGTAAATACTTTGTTTACAAAATGGCGTAATAAATGAGTCAAGTTGGAATTCTACGTTCTGTTGGTAAGTTTCATTTTTATGTTATTTTAATTTGTTTAAACTATTTTTGCAATTTTAATAGCAGATGTTAATATTTGCCTTATGTTCTTTATAATAAATTCTATTCTTTCTCTTACTTTTAGCATTTTTTAAATTATTTTAAAGCGAGTTGTGGCCTGGACTTTAGATGGACCAATTTAGATGGATGTGCTGAAAAAAAAAAATCAAAATTTATTAATTTCTTTAAAAACATCATTTTTGAAAAAAACTCGTATTAAAAAGAATATATGCATTATATTTTGCTTGGGTCTCAGGAGGATATATTAGGTCTACCTGAAAATTATGTCGTTTAACGTTCTTCACGCCTACTTTTTTGAAATGGAAAAATTCCGATTGTTTCCACCTTAATGCGAAATGTGAAAACTATAGGAATTTTACCATTTCAAAAAAGTGGTGCTAATGAAGAAATCCGAATTTTAAAAAAAGTAGGCGTGAACGAACATTAGACGACAGAGTCTTCCGGTAAACCTTACATTTATATATTTTTGTATTAATCGAATACAAAAACTAACTAACGTAATTTATAAGTGTCTATTATGATACTAAATAAAACTTTGTAAGTTGTTATTTTAAATTAGTCAGTTGCTGTAAAGCATTTTAAAATATCACAGTAAATGTTTTAAAGATAAATTATTATTTCATACATAAAATCCCTTACTGCGTCACTATATCCCACATTTTCTTTTGCACCATCATAATACCCCCCAAAAACTCATTTAACCATGCTTTATTATCAAAATTTTGTTGTGTGATAGGAAGGACTAAGATTAATATTTAAAAGACAGAAGTTCCGACTTTTCATAATCCTTGAAATTAAAGGACCTGCTCGAAAACATTTATAAAATACTTTTCAAATTTAGCACGCTAAACTGAATTCTGTAGTTTCTAAACCGAAATTTACTTGTTATGTATAAAGATATATTTAAAAGTAATTACCTCACTTTGGATATTATTAAATGTATATAAAAAGCAATTAATATAAAGTAAAATAGGCAGTTTTACATTTTTGGTCAAAATAAGTGAATAACCGCACATTCTTTACAACCAATAATGCAAATACGATCGTAAATATTTCCGTGTAATTTATTATTCAAAAAGACAAAAACAGGTATAACATGCGTATAATTTCAAAAAATTATACATATATATATATATATATATTCAATTTACAGAAGATATGTATTTAAAAATATTATTATTAAAAATATTTATTTTTTGTATTAAGATTATACGAAAATCTTTTAATGTAACATTAAGATTGTAACTTAACAAAACTTAGTTCATTTGTATTTAAAAATAATATCAGTTATTAACATATCGCATTTTTAAAGATAAATTATGATATCGGTAATAAAATCCCTTTTTTAGTCACTACATCCTGCATTTTCTTTTACATCATTGTAATACTTCCCAGTAACTCATTTAATCATACTTTGTTATCGAATCTTTTGTCTGATATGGAAGACTAAGATTAATATTTAAAGGGTTATAGTTCCGACTTTCATAATCCGTGAAATGAAAAGACCTTCAAGAAAGCCATTATGATAGACATTTTCATTTCAGCACGCTAAACTGAATACTGTAGTTTCTGGACATGTTTGATATAAATGCTTAGTGATAAAGGAGGATATTTAAAGAAACGAACTTTCAGTATGAATAAAAGTTACATTTTTAATTATTTTTATTATTATTCACATATGGATATAATTTTTTAAAGATAATTAAATATTAAAAAAATATGTTTAACCCTCTAATGTCCATTTTAGAATATATGCTACCTCCAGTGTTTCCAATGTTGTAGATTTTTTAATTCAGATATTCCAAATTCATACCATAAATTTAAAGTAGTAATATTTGCTTTATCTTATAACAGATATTCCATCATAAAATGAACAGAAATTTTCTGTTTAAATATTCTGGTATCAATTCAGATTTTCTAAATTACGGAATTTCTAGAACGTATTCTACCCTGGGAATTAGAGGGTTAACACCTTGAGGCTGGTGGGATATATTTTATCCCACCTACGATTAATGAAGATTTACATCAGAAAATTTTTATGAAATTTTACTTTTCAAACTTTGGTAAAAAAAAAAAAAAAAAAAAAAAAAAAGACGTAAAATTGTTTTTCCTTATTTTGAAATAAAAATTTTCTAAATTTCCGGTGGGAATTCAGCATTACGCAAACGCAACTGCTTGCCCCTCAAGGGGTTAAAGACTTCTTATATGATGTGAAAAACATGATATTAAAATAATATTACTACTAATGTTATTAGTATTAGTTTATATAGTTTTATTAAAATTTAAAGGGCTACAGTTCCATTATAATGTATGGAACAAAAGGTTCTTTCCAAAACTTCTTTTGAAAAAAATTTGCATTTGAGCAAACCATACTGAGAGTACTATAAATGAATAGTTTATTTAAAAAACTTGCTTAGTCCAAGGTTTTTCTGGAATATTTAACAAAACTGTGTAGCATAAATTTTATATACGTTATTACTATATTTGTGCTCAGTATATTGTTTAAATATTTTAATATGTTTGTCGATTATCGATTATTTACTTTGCAAGCAATGAAATATTTTAAATCTAAAAAAAAAAAAAAAACCTTATTTTATGGCTGAAGTCTGAGATTCAATAACTTGAAGGCTACTATTCAAAAATAGTTGTAAATTAAAATTTGTAATCTTTGTTTCGCTTATTCATTAACACTAGAACTGCTGTAGCGGTCATTTTGAACGGTACCAAATAAAAATATTTCGATTATCACTAGAAATTTCTTTCTAAAATAAGTTTAAAATGTACCCTAGATAAATAAGTTAAATAAGTATGTTAAATAGTTTCAAATAAAAATTCCGGTGTAAGATATTTTTATAACACTTCAGTAAAATTTCCGGCGCTTCTAGTGTTAACTAGAAGGGGCGGTGGGATATATTTTATCCCATCTACGATTAATGAAGATTCGCACCGGAAAATTTTTATGAAATTTTACTTTTCTAACTTTGGTGGAAAAAAGGTCGGAAAATTGCTTTTCCTTATTTTGAAATATTTTTTTTTCCTAAATTTCCGGTGGGAATTCCGAATTACACAAAAGTAGTTGCTTGCCCCTCAAGGGGTTAAGGTGCATAGTTCACTATAGTGTTTTATCACATTTTCCTCTTGCTGTGTTATTGGCCATTTGAAGAATAAACATATTGTTATTGACTAATGTCGTTATTTTCACTAAAAGAAAAAGTCTACTACTCAAAAGTAGTAGTAATTTAAAATTTGTAATATTTATGTCGCTTATTCATGAAGGTGTTAAGTCATATTCACCACAGTGTTTTATCGCATTGTCAATTCGCTCTGTTCTTGTTCATTGGACGACAAAACATATAATTATTAACTAATGTCGTCTTTTCAATAAAAGACAGAGGCTTCTATTCAAAAGTAGTTGTAATTTAAAATTTGTAATTTTTGTATTGCTTATCCATTAAGTCGTATAGTCATATCCACCAGAGTGTTTTATCACATTGTCATTTCGCTCTGTTGTTGTTCATTGGAAGACTAAGACTAATGTCAGGCAAACGTCTTTTTGCACGCGTTTCCCCCTACATATCATCAAAGCGGCGTATATTTTCCTTCTGTTCTTTTATTGGCCATTGGAAGACTAAACATATTGTTATTGACTCATGTCCTTTTTTCAATAAGGGGGTCATCCACAAATGATGTCACGCTTGGAGGGGGGGGGGGGTTCGGGAAATTGTGACAGTTTGTGACAAGGGGGTGGAAGGGGGTAAGAAGAAATGTGACATCACACAGTTTGGTTAAAATAAAAGCATTAAAAATCAGCAAATTAAATTTTGAAATTGAAGTATTTTGTGTTCATAAAGTAAAGATAACATTTAAAGCCAAATATATTAAATTCCATTTCAAATTCCAAAATACTACTGTTTTCAATTGCTCTTTCATATTAACATATTTTTTTACTATTGTATATGAATTACGTCTTTGTTGTAAACCTTAATCTTATTTCATACAAAATAAGTGCACGAATCATTTTTATTGTTATGCTCACAAATGTCATTCAAACACATAGTTAAAGTTTAAATATGATCTATAATATAGTGCTTTGTTTCTGTATTACAAGTGTATGTTTGGGTATTATAGCGTGACACGTGACGAGGGGGGGGAGGGGGATACGGTGAAATGTGACACTTTGTGACAAAGGGGGAGGGGGTCAAAAATATTGAAAAAAATGTGTGACATCATTTATGGACCGCCCCTAACAGACAATTTTCAGTGGTAACGGATAAACAAACCATGGGACTATGAATAAAGAGAAATGCATAGCCTCAGACTGCTACATCTTCATCTGTATCCGGTTTTACCAATGGAGTCACGAATAAAGAGGAGTAGGCATGTAGTGTATTGTCTAACAGTTGCGAGTGAAGCAACTGAGGTGGTTGTCACAAGATGGCTGCTGCTTTTTTTTTAATCTGATCAAGAGTTTGTGACTACCGCCGGGAAAATTTTCACCAGTAAATTTGAACATAAATTTTCGTCTTATTTAGAAGTCTTATTCATGTAACATTTCCAGTCAAATATGGGAAAATTTTCTATTTGTTTTTACTGGTTGCAGTTTGTCCGGGTATTAAAATATTTTTCATTGACTCTGACAGGAGGCTGTTTACGTTGTCATAATCATGGAAGTATTAATAAAGAGGAACTGATATATCCGTAAAATAGTGAAGCCTCAACTGTAACCGCTATCGCAGAGGTTGTTTACCGCCGGTTGAAACTTCCACCAGTAAATTTATTTAGATATTTTCTGCTTACTTAAACGCCTTATTATTGCAAAATTTCAGTGATAAATAATCGTAGAAACAGATTTTCATTTTTTCTGGTCGAAATTTAGTTTGGCAGTAGCATAGCTGCCAACTTTTACGCTTTTTTCTTACCACTAAAATTCTGTAGTAACTATTGTCTTACTTAATCGTCAAAATCTCCCGATTAGACAAAGAGAAATATCTATTAAATTTTAGTGGTAGGAAAAATGCGTAAAGGTTGGCAGCTATGCGGTAGTCATGTCCTGCGTTTCGGCCATATTGTGACAACCAGGGAAACAAACTGGCTATTTTACAAGGGAAACTGACACCGGCAAGAACAAGCAGAAATTTTGGCCACATTTGTGAGAATAAAATTCCATGAATAAGACACTTAAATAAGACGAAATTTTCTGTTCAATTTTACTTGTGGGACATCCCCCCCGGCGGTAATCAGAAACTGAAGATACGATTTAAAAAAAAAAGCAGCCGCCATCTTGTGATAACCTCCTCAGTTACTTCACACGCAACTCGTAGACAATACACTATATGTCACCTCCTCTTTATTCATAACTCCATTGTCATAATGTGGCAGAAACGCAGAGCCTGACTACCGCCGAAGTAAACTTCCACCAGTTGAAATGAATATCAATTTTGTCAATATATATGACTGAAATTTTACTATTAAAGCGTTTAAATAAAGAGAAAATTTCTACTTAAATTTTCTGGCGGTAGTTTACCCCGACGTTAGTCAACCGCTGCGAAAACGGTTACGGTTGAAGCTTCACAATTTTAAGGATATATCAGTTTTTCTTTATTAACCCCTTGAGGGACAAGCAATTACGTTTGTGAAATGCTGAATTCCCACCAGAATCTTTGAAAAATTCTATTTCAAAATAAGTAAAAGCAATTTTACGTCTTTTTTTCCACCAAAGTTAGAAAAGTAAAATTTAATAAAATTTTTCTGGTGTAAAACTTCATTAATCGTAGGTGGTATATAATATATACCGGTGCCGCTCAAGGGGTTAACACTAGAAAGACGGGAATTTTTACTCAAATATTATAAAAAATATTTAATACCAGAATTTTTATTTAAAAGTGTTTAACGTATTTAATTAGACCTTTTTTCCTTTGTGTCTTTTCAACTTATTTTTTAAAGAAATTTCCGGTTCGAACCTAAATATATCCATATGTTTGGGAAAAAAATGGTCCCTCACCGTCATTCTAGTGTTAATAGTTCCATGGTACCACCTGATTATCGCCAAGGCGAACTTTTACTAGTAAATTCGGATATAAATTTCCTTCTTGTTGGACGCCTTTTCCATGGAAACTTTTTGCCAAAATTATTCAGAAAATATAAATTCGTTTCTAACGGTAAAAAATTGCCGTGGTGCTAGTCAAGATCTTGCGATTCCACCATATGGCGACAACATAAAAAATACTCTTTTCAATGTCAGTGAATTTTAATTCCTCTAAGGAAAATTTCCAACAGTAAATTTGAATATAAATATTTGCTTTATTTAAACTCCTTATACATCCAGAATTTCGATCTTAAATAAGTGAAATATTTCTATTCGTTTTTACTGGATTAAATTTGCCCAGCAGTAATTGATCCCGATGATTCTGATCTGGTGTAAACAAACAACAGACAGCATATTTTTACTACATCTTCAGTTACTGCACTAGCAAATCGTAGAAACTGCACTATCTGTTTGCTCTTCTTTAATCATAGCTCCATTAAATAAACCTATGTAATTTTTGTCTTCCAACAGAAAAAACGCATTTTGAAAAAAAATGAACTTGTATAATTTTGTTTCTATACTTATTTGATGTAATTGGTATGAATATAACAGATTTGAATCTTGGCTTTCAAAGAAAGCAACAATTTGTATAATAAATATTTTTAATATATTTTCTAAATAACAATATTGTTTTGATTATTGTGAATGTTGTTTTCAAAACAAAATCATATTTGAAGAGTGACGGAGTATTTCAAAATAATAATTTTATCTGAAATTTCATTTCGATCACCAAGGAATAACGTAATATCAGGAGTCACACTTAACTCCTTAATTCTCGCTCAACTGATACTCACGGGCCGTGTCTTTTATTCAAGTGTTTGATTCCCACTAGTTTTATAAAATAGTGTAATTGGTTTTATTATGGTATCATTTTACTTGTCATTAAATAAGGTGAATATTTCTTTTTCAAAAAACTGGTGCCAATAAGCAATTTAAATTTTAAAACTTTAATTTAATGCAACCGTTAAGGGGTTAATCCATGTTTTGAACGTAACCATTTTGCAAAGAAAAATCTTCTTTTAAGATTTGGCTTGAAAATTTTCCTGAAATCCTCTTCGAAGGTTATTTGTGTCGTAAATGTTGTAAAAACCTACAGTTTTTTTTTTCTTCAGAGATACTGGTATTCAAATTAACGAATCAGTGGAAGCCCTGTAATGTACAAGAATTCATTTTTATTTATTTTCAATAAATAAATCTGTAATAAATAAGATACAATATAATTACCAATACTGCAAATACGATTTTTGCATATCCTACATGCAATATAATACTCAAATAGAAAAAAAAACTATTTCTTAAGCAACAAAATAATTACTTAAAGAGAATACATATGTAAAAAATATTTATTTTTTTATTTTGGTCATTATTAATTAATTATCATTTAAACATCAAAATCAATTAAGGTAATATAAAAAATTGTCATTTAATTATTATTTTTTAATTAGAAAAGAAATGTTAATAAATTTTTATTTACTAACAATTTTAAAATATCATCTGTTTTGGTTTTACTTTTTGCTTCGTTTTTTTATGTTCAGCATCAATGCAGTCAGAAAACATTAACGGTTACATTTTGTTTAATTATATTAGGCTCTAATAACATTCCATTTAAAATGTCATACCTTTTTCTTTAAACTTTTCGATTCCGTTTTTTTTTATGTATTTTTTCATCAGTAATGCAGTCAACAATTTTTTGAGTAGATTTTGTGATTTGATATCAGGTTAATAAAATAAAATAAAATGCACATCCGTAGAAAAAAAAACAAGGTAACAAATCGTACATTCACATATTTAAGTTTTTTGAGAAATTAAAAAGTAAAATAATCGAAAATATGATGTTTTAATTACTTACATGTAATGTAAAATAATACTCTAAATGGGATAAAAAAGGAATTACAAAATCTTGCGTAAAACCTTTACTCAAAATGATAAAAAACATAATTTAAGAATATTCTCAAACACAAACTTGCTATTTTACAACACATTTTTTAATTCATTTTCTTTTCGCAGATGTATCGGATTATCGTTTTCGTATTTTTAAAATTAGAAGGAGTTAACCGGTTCTTTTTTTGGCTACTCCTGTTTCCAGATAGGAATCTTCGTGATAAATTTCTACATCATTTGCAATAAATATCTATCACTTTGTCGTTTGGAAATAGTAATAATCACAAAAGTGACCCGAAAGTGACTCTCTGATTTTTTAAATGAAATTTATGATTTATAAATTGGTGTTCTCAAATAGTTAAATCAGCTCCTTAAGCAGATTTTTTTTAGTTAAACAGAACAAGAACTATCTCTATGTCAAAGAAGAACAGGCCGCGTACAATTCTACAACAATTTTTTATCGATTTTTTAGCATTATTTAATTAAGGAAAAATATAACAAATACTGCTTTTTAAATATTAAATAAGAATTTACTATTCTGAGATTGTGGTGTCAGATTCGTTGTAAAATTTTGAAGACTCTTTGGACCTTCAAAGCATCTAATATATTACTTCGAATAGTAAGCAGAAACTCTGCAATAATATAAAAATATGATTCGAAAAATCATTAGAACTCATTGGAACATGCTCAACACTCTATTTACACATATGCGCAAGTTTCTTTAGGAAACAAGTTGAAATGCATAGGAGCATTGTGTAACAATTTTGTTATGTTTTAACCCTTTCAGTGGCAAAACATTGCCATTGCAAAAATGCTGAAATTAATGATTGACACCGGAATTTACAAACAAATTTATTTGGAAAGAAGTAACATATATATTTCACGTACATAATAAACAAAATTCTGGCACCGTTGTGGTATTTGGGATTTAAAATTAAGTGGTTTCATAAACATACCACCACCCGTGAAAGGGTTGAACTGTGTCATTTAACACGTTCACGCCGGCGCGGTGGGTAACACTCGCCTGTCTCAGAGCTGGCAAGTCTCCGGCCTTTTGGATACCAGTATTTTAATACAGAAAATGTTGTTTTATTTAATTAGAACACTTGGGCGATTTAAAGGAACAACATTTTCTCTGAAATAACAGTGGTGTGCAAAAAGACCGAGACTTGACAACTCTGAGACAATCGAGTGTGACACACCGTGCCGGCGTGAACGTGTTAATAATACCTTAACATCATTTAATTGTACCTTAACCTCTTGGGGGGCAAGTAATTGTGTTTCTGTAATGTCGAATTAACACCGGAATATGCAAATAGATTTATTGCAAAATAAGGAAAAGCAATTTTACGAATTTTTCCACGAACGTTAGAAAAGTAAAATTTAAAAAAATTTTTCTGGTGAAAATCTTCCTTAATCGTATGTGGGATGAAATATATCCCACCGCCCCTCAAATAGTTATGACTTATCAAGGTTTGCACACTCCTTGGAATTTCCAAGGACTCTGGCACCACTATTAATGATAAGAAAATTTACATTTAATTTTTCAAACACTGATTTCGCAAACACAGCCTTTATTCACAGATTTTGCAATACTTTTCGGCAGAGAAATACTTTGAAATTACTGTTAAAATTTAGTGGTAATAATGTGCGAACCCTGCTTATAGACCATAATCAAACAGGATTCTTTAAAATGTCTCTGCAATTCAATTGTAACTGCGCCATACTTCATAATCAGTATTGAATATTCTAAACTAAATATTAGTAGTGTATATAGATAATAAATGAATATGATATAAGTGAATATGATAATTCTAGATTATCTGGCATATAAAAATAGAACAGGATTTTTTTTTATCATTGTTGTTACAACGAAGTACGAAAAATTTATTATTATGTACTTACTCATAAAATAAATGCATTAAAAGTCATAACACTAGATATTTCAATTAAGTCATGATCGAATTGAGTCATCCGACAATTCGAGCTGCCATAATTTCTGGCGTATAAACCGCGTCACAAAAAAAAAAAAAAAAAAAAAAAAAATCTTTCCGACTGGGATTTTTTTTTTATAACTTATTTTTCTTTGTTAGTTATTTCAGTTTATTTATTAAATAAAATTGCTAGTTTGAAACACACGTATTTTAGCCACAGCATATAAGACGGAAATTATTGTAAATAATGCTTTAACATTGTTTTAAATATGGTAATTGATGAAAATAAAATGTACGAAGTAATCCATGCTTATAATTCTTCAAGTTCAAATTAAAGAGAGTTGACAATATTCATATTACATCCTGTATATATATATGTAATTACACGAAAACGAAATAAAATACCGTTTATTATGCAGAACATTTTATGTTATTTTTTCGATTATTTGCTGGCATAAAATGAGATAAAGTTTAAAACTTTAACTAATCGCATCAACAAGTGAAAGGCACAGAATACTTATTTGATTGACAGAATATTATGAAACTCAGTTAACTGAAACTAAAGTAACATAACTCTTGTGAGCATGGAACAAAACTATTTTCTGTGTTCCACGAAAGCTAGCCTTAAACTATGTACTGAATACTACATAATTATGCTGCGAAAGTGCTTGATTTTGTATACAGTTCTCCGTTTGAAAATGTTACTTCTTTCTACGTGAATTTATTTGAAAGAGTCTAATACAGGGCTATTACAAATGATTGACCGGATTTTAAAAAATCATATTTTCGAAACTACTGCACATATTACAATAAGTGATCCATGAATTTAAAGAGAAATATACTACGTTTTTTTTTTTTTTTTCTTTTTTTTTTCTTTCTTTCAGTTACAAACCCTTTCGTTACACGCCATACGTCCAATCTGTAATTGAGTTATTTCCAAACATTTTGTAGCATCACTCTGTCAATGATTCTGAAAGCTTCACAAATGCGTTCTTTAAGTTCTGAACATTTTGCTTTCGGCATTGGTGGTACATAAACAATGTCTTTGACACTGGCAGAACTTAAAGAACGCAATTGATCAGAATTCAGAACCATTGACAGAGTGATGCTACAAAATGTTTGGGACGAACTGGATAACAGATTGGACGTATGCGATGTAACAAGCTCACACATCGAACATTTGTACCTGAAAAAAACTTGGTATATTTCTCTTTAAATTCATGTATCACTTATAGTAATATGTGCAGTAGTTTTGAAAATATGATTTTTTATTAAATCGGATCCACCATTTGTAATATCCCTGTATAATAGATGCAGTCTGTTAACGCTAAACTTTCAACAAAGTAATCAATTTCTTTTCCAGAATATTTTTGAAGCAAAATGTATCATTTCACTACCCGTGTCATACTTAATATTAACGAATATGGGACACCAATAAATATTAAAAAAAATTAACAGGACATCGGAGCTTTGAGTTTCTCGAAATGATAAAAAACATCACCAATTTCAAAGAACAAAACTCAGATAATATGCACTTAAGGTTTTTTTTTTCTTTTTTGCCATAAATTACGATAATTAAGGTTTTTAACATTGTTTTAAACATGGTTATGAATGAAAATAGAAAGTATTATTTAATCTATGTCTATAATTCAGCAAATTCAAATTATTGAGAATTGACTGTCTTTATATTATATTCTATGCATACATGAGTTTACATGTAAACGAAAAAAAAAAATATATACTAGTTACTATGCAGAACATTTTGCGTTATTTTTTTCCGTACATTTGCATGCATAAAATAAAAGAAAGTTTAAAACTTTAATTAATCACATCAACAAGTGAGAGGCACAGAATACTTATTTGATTGACAGAAAATTATGAAACTCAATTAACTGAAACTAAAGTAACACACCTCTTGTGAAGCCGTGACAAAATTATTTCCTATGTTCCACGAAAACTAGACTTAAACTGTCCTGAATACTACTTAATTATTCTACGAAAGTACTTGATTTTGTATACAGTTCTCCGTTTGAAAATGTTACAATTTTCTAAGTTAATATATTTGAAAGAGTCTAGTATAATTAATAGATGAAGTGAGTTAACGCTAAAATTTCAACAAAGTAATAATTTACTTTTCTGGAATATTTTTGAAACAAAATATATATTTTCTCTATCCGCGCCATACTTAACATTAACGAATGTAGAACACCAATGTACAGGATGTTCACAAATTTAGCTTTTCAGATTTGATCCTCCATAAAACTTCAACGAAATTACATAACAAATAGATGTCTATCTATACTAATCTATACTAATATTATAAATAAGTAAAGTTTGTTTGTTTGTTTGAGGTAATCTCTGGAACTACCAAACCGACTGCAAAAGTAATGTTATCAAAATGATGGTATTAGTCCCTGTTCCATTATAGGCTATATCTTATGCCCATGCGACTAAAACTAAGGGATTGCAGGAGCAAAACACTTTCTAAAAATGCGATTTTTGTGTTTCTGAAGGGGAAAGAAACATGAAATTTGGAATGATTAATAGATGCAGTCAGTAAACGCTAAAATTTGAACAAAGTGATCAATTACTTTTCCAGAATATCTTTTATTTCACTATCAATTCCACACTTGTACCATATACAGTAATGTGCAGAGCGTCCCAAATTTATCTTTATAAGTTTGATCCTCCATAAAACTTAACCGAAATTATATAACAAACCTCTGTCTATTGTATAATGAACAACACGTCCCAAAGTTTTATATGATTCTAGAAGAGCTCCACATGTTCATTTTTGGTTGCACGAACAACGTCGAGACTGTATTCTAGCTCCTGCCATATCCCTTGGGAGCATGTCGAAAGGAACTGTAGCGATCACCGCAGTAAATATGTACTTCAGCTCATCTAAATCCCTAACCCGTGTGCGGTACACACTATCTATAATATAGCCTCACAGGAAATGTTTGGAGGGGATAATCTAGTGAACGTGGTTGCCAAAGAATTGGACTTTCCGTCCGATTCACATATCAGGAAAGTTTGACTCAAGAAACTTACGGACACAAAGTTTCCAGTGCGTAGGTACACCATCCTGCTGGAAGATGATACCGTCAACTGGGGCTACTTTGGTCCTTCCGGGGTTACTTTGGTCCATCCCATAAAAAAAGTTTTTATTATTTATATTGAACAAACAATACACGATAATTTAGAGTTTTTGCCCATGAAAAATATTTTATACCCTACTATAGGGTATTTGAAAAGTTTGGGTGTAATTTAAATTCTTTTAGTGGCAACACTGGATGTGTTTCTAAACAGCTGTTTTCGTGAGTTAATTTTAACTCTCCAAACTCTCTATTGTGAAACAATCTGGATAAGAGATACAAGTAAGGTAAGTGTCAAAATATTATCTTAAGTAACCTGTAACACATGTGTGATCATAGTTTTTCCTTTAACATATTATTTTGAGAGGAAATGTTTGCGTTTTTTCATAAATCTAACATGAAAACTAGTATTTCGGGGCTATTTTGTGCCAGGCCTTTTTTGGTCCGAAAATAGCCCCCAATTACTTAGAAATGCCTTTTATACAACCAAATATCTTAAAACGTGTTTTAAGTAACTTTTTTTTTTATTTTACTGTAGCAAAATGTTACATTAATTTATTTTGTAAAAGTTGCTGAAGATTACATGACGAAAACTGTTTCTCGTTTCTTTAATAAAACAATTGGTTTATTGTGTTTATATATATATATATATATATATATATATATAAACCAGTTGTTATCGAGTTTTTCTGTGTTAATTTATTAGAAAATGCTATTGCAAGGGAGTTTCAATAAAAATGTATTCATTTTATATAAAACTAAGTGAATGGACCAAAGACGCCTCCAGCAGGGGCTACTTTGTTCCAAAACTTTAAAAATAGTTAAAAATAGAAACATAAAAAAATTCCTCTTTAAAACCATACCGTTTGCTTCATTGTTCCGTGTTAACTGTTTACAACTCCATTTCGACGTTGAAAAATCGCATGTAATATCTTTTAATAATGGAAATGTGAGTGGAACCAGGAAAAAGTGGCCCAAAGTTCGTTGACGGTATTAGGTTGCTGGACCTCTAATTGAGGGGTAACAAACTCACTCAACACACACTGGGTCTTTTCCTGTTGCGCAGCAATCACCATTCATGGATCTTACTGGGTCGTACCTGAAAGCAAAATCATTCTTTTTAGTGCAAATAAAACTTTAGGGTTTGCTGCTAGAGATCTGCACGGGCCGGCCCGTGGCACCAAGCCCGAGCCCGGCCCGCGGGGCAAGCTCGGGCCTATTTTCATTCACGGCACTCGGGCTGGGCCGGGCCCGGGCCATACTTTTTTCTGAAGGCTTGGGCCGGGCCTAGTCACTACTGTTTACGGGTCGGGCCTTACTTTTTTCCTGAAGGTTCGGGCCGGGCGTAACTTATTTTTTTCTGCACAGACCCGGGTACTGGTTTCATTCCTAATCTTCACGGCCCAAAATTTTTATTCCTGGTTTTGACCCAGCCCGTATGAAAACCATTGCCTCGGCGTAGCCTGGTCCGTTCAAAGGTCAGTAAAATTAGGCTTCGCATAATTTTTTTTTTCAAAAAATACATACATTTTTAAATCGCCATTATTCTACAATTAAACATTTCATTTCATTCTTTTTAAAGAATAGTAGATTTCTACACTTATTAAAATATAGTTAAATTAAAATATAGTAAAACGTGTGAAAAATAACCTGTGTATGACGGAATCTTGTTTGAAACTGAAAAACGTGTTGATCTATGCAAAATTAATATACGCTACATAAGAAAAGAATATATAGTACATTTACACGTGCTAAGAAGGGAACTTGTATAAAACGCATTTTTTTTTTCTTTTCTATGCAATCCAGTCTTAGCATTTTACTGTATAGCATTTTTAAAATTTTTAACACTCCAATACATGGAATATGGATTAACAATATTAATGATAACTGAAACATTTATGTACAAGAAATATACATTCATTAAACAAATAAATATCGCCCTCTGCGGCACTATAAAAATGAAGATTATAAACATGAAAAGAAAAGTTAAGATAAATATTTTTGGTTTGAACTCCTCGTACGAGACAAATCCACGTAAAAATCAATGTTTTGTAGAAATTCACTCGGGCCGAGATTTTAACTTTTTTTCGGACCAGGCCGGGCTCGGGCCTAAAAATGTCGGCCCTTGCAGACCTCTAGTTGCTGCTATACTCACACAAAAACGAACTTCCCTTATTTTTTTTTTACGTTTTATGGAGGATCAAAGTTTTAAAGATAAATTTGGAACACGGTGTATATAAAATTTTTAAGAGGACGCCGGAGCTTAGAGTTTATTGAAAGGATAAAAAAATACCAATTTCAAAGTACAAAAACTCAAATAATATGCAGTTAATATTCTTTTTCTTTTCTGCCTTTAAATTATATATGTTTAAGTCAGGGTTCGTACGGATACCGTTATTTTCAAGGCCCAATATCAGAATTTTTTTATAGGGAAAAAAAATCTAGTTTAAACGGACGAAATTTCGACTTATTTCAACAAAGATTTTTCATAAGAAAATACTGGTACCAAAGAATTTCTTAGTCATGAAATTCAAGCACCCGTACGAACCCTGTAAGTATATTACACAGAAAAATAAATGTTGTATACACAAAAATAATATTTCAACTTAAATTTTAAAAAATCATATCACTAATACATTAATGAAAATCAGTAAGTGTTGCGCGCATGATAAAACGGATAGTTATGCATACAAAAAACAATTTTTGATGAAAATAGAATAATAACACTCTTATCCCTAACTTAACAAGTTGGAAATTGCTCGTCAAACGTGGCAAATGAGGTGCGTTCGTACTATAACAAGTATTATAATTATTTTTTGCACCCCATATTGTACTGAATGTATAATTTTTTGCACTTCATAAAGTGCATAGTCTTTAACATCATTAAAATGCACTCCCAATAATTTTTTTCCCATTCCCCGAACAATTTTGACAGTCCCTGTAATTAAACTATACATCCGATTTTCCTAAAATTTGAAATGGCTCGACAAAATTTTGCAACAATTATATCTTTAAAATTTCAGGCCATTCGGAAGGCTGTAACATCATTAAAATGCACTTGCAATAATTTTTCCCATTGGCCGTAATGTAAAGAAAAACTTTTGACTGTCCGTGTAATTAAACTATACATTCGATTTTCATAAAATTTGAAATGGTTCGACAAAATTTTGCAACAATTATATCTTTAAAATTTCAGACCATTCGGAAGGCTGTAACATCATTAAAATGCACTTGCAATAATTTTTCCCATTGGCCGTAATGTAACGAAAAACTTTTGACTGTCCCTGTAATTAAACTATACATCCGATTTTCATAAAATTTGAAATGGCTCGACAAAATTTTGCAACAATCTTATATTTCAAATTTAAGACCATTCGGTTGGGTAGTTTTTGCTCTGTTATATGCGGACAGACGGACGGACTAAACGACGACTATAGGTGCTACGTATTTATATAATTACGAACGCACCTAAAAAGAGGGTTAAAGAAGGGTGGTTAATGTTGCGCGCATGATAAAACGGATAGTTATGCATACAAAAAACAATTTTTGATGAAAATAAAATAATAGCACTCTTATCCCTAACTTAAAAAGAGGGTTAAAGAAGGGTGGTTAATGCTGCGCGCATGATAAAACGGATAGTTATGCATACAAAAAACAATTTTTGATGAAAGTAGAATAATAACATTCTTATCCCTAACTTAAAAAGAGGGTTAAAGAAGGGTGGTTAATGTTGCGTGCATGATAAAACGGGTAGTTATGCATTCAAAAAACAATTTTTGATGAAAATAGAATAATAACACTCTTATCCCTAACTTAAAAAGAGGGTTAAAGAATGGGTGTTTAATGTTGCGCGCATGATAAAACGGATAGTTATGCATACAAAAAACAATTTTTGATGAAAATAGAATAATAACACTCCTATCCTAACTTAAAAAGAGGGTTAAAGAAAGGTGGTTAATATTTTTAATGTATATTTCACAGAAAAATATATTTTGTATATACAAAAATAATATTTCAATTAAAATTTGAACAATTCATATAACTAATACATTACCGAAAATCATTAAGTGGTGCGCGCATGATAAAACGTGAAATTATGCATACAGAAAACATTTTTTGATCAAAATAGAATCATAACACTCTTATCCCTAACTTAAAAAGTAGAGTTGAACTAGGGTCGTTATTAAACAGCAAGTACACAGACATATCTTTATTTTTTTCCTCAAAATTAAAACTACTTTTTAAAAATAATTAGAAAAAACGTTAATTTCTTATTTAATTTTCTAAATGCGAAATTCTCCATTTCTCTTAACGTAAAGAGCGAATCACTTTTCGAGAAAAAAATTGCGTAAAAAGATTTTTTTATATTTTTTCCTCACTTGGTGAACTTAATAAAAGATTTTTTTTTAAATAACTTAAAAAAAGAGGCTCGTGATAAATTTTCAAACAAGATACATCAAGTTGCATAAATAGATATATATTTTTTTATGTATTTCAAGGAAACTTTTTATGCATAGTTAAACAGAACTCCTTTTTTTAAATTGAAAAATTGATATTTAATTATTTGAAAACGTTAATTTTAAACATCTTAAAAGAAAATAAGCAAATCTTTTAGTTTGAAAAATATTTTTTTTCCTTTTTTATTCAATTTTAGAACTACGCTTAATGTTTTTAATAGTTAAAAAATGTGTATATGACACCTACTAATTGCTTTCTATTGATAAATAAATTTCACTAATATATTATAATCGTGTATATTTAGGAATTATCTTTATTGTTTTACATCTTTGGTTATTTTTCAAATTTGTATTGCAAATGTGAAATACCAGTACCAGATAAACTACTTGAAAAATAGGTAACGAATTTACAGCAATTACAGTCCGCAGTCGGTAAAGTAGTACATTTGATGATGATATACAGTGGGGGTCAAAATTGTCCGGCCAGCATAAGATTTTTGTTATTTTGTAAGTATACCCATATGAAGAGGAATCTTAAATCTTAGTTTAAAAAAATGTGTATGTGACACCTACTAATTGTTTTCTGTTGATAAATATATTTCACTAATATATTATAATCGTGTATATTTAGGAATTATCTTTATTGTTTTACATCTTTGGTTATTTTTCAAATTTGTATTGCAAATGTGAAATACCAGTACCAGATAAACTACTTGAAAAAAGGTAACGAATTTACAGCAATTACAGTCCGCAGTCGGTAAAGTAGTACATTTGATGATGATATACAGTGGGTGTCAAAATTGTCCGGCCAGCATAAGATTTTTGTTAATTTGTAAGTATACCCATATGAAGAGGAATCTTAAATCTTAGTTTAAAAAATGTGTATGTGACACCTACTAATTGTTTTCTGTTGATAAATATATTTCACTAATATATTATAATCGTGTATATTTAGGAATTATCTTTATTGTTTTACATCTTTGGTTATTTTTCAAATTTGTATTGCAAATGTGAAATACCAGTACCAGATAAACTACTTGAAAAATAGGTAACGGATTTACAGCAATTACAGTCCGCAGTCGGTAAAGTAGTACATTTGATGATGATATACAGTGGGGGTCAAAATTATCCGGCCAGCATAAGATTTTTGTTAATTTGTAAGTATACCCATATGAAGAGGAATCTTAAATCTTAGTTAAAAAATGTGTACGTGACACCTACTAATTGTTTTCTGTTGATAAATATATTTCACTAATATATTATAATAGTGTATATTTAGGAATTATCTTTATTTTTTTACATCTTTTGTTATTTTTCAAATTTGTATTGCAAATGTGAAATACCAGTACCAGATAAACTACTTGAAAAATAGGTAACGAATTTACAGCAATTACAGTCCGCAGTCGGTAAAGTAGTACATTTGATGATGATAAACAGTGGGGGTCAAAACTTACCGGCCAGCATAAGATTTTTTGTTAACTTGTAAGTATACCCATATGAAGAGGAATCTTAAGGGGTTACTTGTGCATTTTATTGACATAATAGTTATGAACTTATTTATGGAATAAAAAATAAGTATCAATACATTTAATTGACAAAATTAATTCCAAAGGAAAACGCATGTTCCCAAAAGTTTCCGGCCAGCTGGGTAAGTTTGAAAAAAAATGTGTTATAACGGAAAATAACAGTGATCAAAAACATTTTTAATTAGTATTTTGTCGTCACACCTTTAGCAATAAGTACTGAGGCGTAGCGACGTTTCGTCAAGTTCATTGCAAAGATTTTCTACTGGATTCATATCGGGTGATTCGGCTGGCCATTTCAAAAGCAGAATTTATTTCTGCAAAAGACACTGTTTGACGAGCTTGCATGTTTGCTTCGGGTCGTTATCATGCTGAAACAAATAGTTGCAACCGCAAATTTTCGTCCAATAAAACAGCGACGGATCTTGCAAGATATCCTTATACATCGCCCCATTCATCTTGCCGAGGATTTCAACTAACGAAACGGCACCTTTTCCAGAAAATGCGCCCCACAGCATAACGTGTCCTCCTCCATGCTTCACTATAGAAATAACATATCTCGAATCATATCTTTTGTTTTAAGGTCGTCGGACGTAGTGTCTGTTATCACTCCCAAAAAGATTGCACTGAGATTCATCGAAAAATAGTACTTTTTTCCAGTTTTCACTTAACCAGTCTTTGTGTTCCTTGACAAACGCCAGTCGGGCCCGCTGAATTTTTTTAATTTGTTTACTTATGAAAGTTTTTTAACTCCAGCTCTTCCATAAAGTCCTACCATAAAGTCCTTCCATAAGCGTCTTGACACGGTAGAGCGACTTAATTCAGAAATATTTTCACTCCGTAAATCACCGGATATTGCAGCAGCATTTTTATGCGGGTCATCAACTGCTTTTCTCCTGATAATTCTGTCCACACGAATAGTCGTTTTCCGGTGTCTACCGGTCCGTAACAAGTCCTGAAGATCATGGCCATCTTTATATTTTTAAAAAGATCGTTCACGACAGGATTACCTCTTTGCCGATACACAAATCACTCGTTTACGAACAATAATTGTTGAACTTTTCATTTTAGAATTTCAATTACGTTATTCACGTTGATTAATTAACGAACACGTCCAAAAAAGTACTTTATCTATAGCAGAAACTAACGAATGACGAATGGTCGGAATGTTTTGCACACGAGAATTTTGAAATCTCCCTCTTTGCATCAATCGTATTCAGTATCCAACCAATATGATCACGTGGTTAGCGGTCATTTGAATATTCCTATTTTTTGTAGCAATTGCACTTATTATTCGCTGAAACATTCTGGCAAACAAATCAAAGAAACTAACTGGCCGGAAACTTTTGACCGACACTGTATATGAGTGGCTCACAACCATAGTAGACCAAGTCCATTTTGAAAAACAAAATGAGATAGTAGTCCATGTAGAAGGTGCATAAAATCTGTTTTATCTAATCCCACAGTAAACCAAACCAATTTTCACATAATTTGTCATACCGGATGTCCCAAAAAATGACTGATGGATTTTAAAATTCCATAACTTGCAAACGGTTACAGATATTAAAAAATTCTTGCAGGAGTGTTATGTAAGATGTCAGGAGTTTTTATACTACGATTCTCAGTTTTAGTTACAAATAGCATCGATAGATGGAGCTACAAGCAATAACCGCTAATTGCGGGCTCGATTTTTCGGCCTCTCTCTTCTTCCAAAGCGTTAATACGGGTTAGGTTCCCTTAGAAAGACCCCCTTGAAGGGCACTCCTCCCTCTTAGGGCCTATATCCCTCGTGATGATAATTGGCCGTCATAAACACAACCAACCTCTCTTCGTCCATGCGAAAAAATGAGATTAGAATGTAGGGAAGGTATGATACACTTTTTTTTCACTAATTTTTTACAACCTTTAGAAAGCTATTTTTAAACAAATTTTTCGAGTTTTCATATAAATTGACCTTTTATTGATTTATTAATAATATTGTGAATTTAAAAAATACTCATTCAAAAAATATATCCCAATTATTTTGAATGGCTACTACTGTATCAAATATCCCCATTACTGGGAAGGATTGATACACTAGCAAGGGAGGTTTGATACATTGTTATGTAAATAAAAAAAATACAGACAATTCAATTTATGTGTCATACAATTTTTTATGATAAATCTTGAAATATTTAAGTAAAATTTGAAACGAAATGACATTGACATATTTTGTTTCAGTTACAAAAATATTTAAACTATTGCTATTATTTAAACAATCCTATTAACACACTTTTTAGAAAATAAATAATGAAAAACCCCCAGAGATCTAGCTGCAAGGAAAAATGAAGTGAACATTGCTTATTTGCAAACAATTTAACATAAATTTAGCACATTTAAGATTCCTTTAACCCTTTTAGGGGCAAAGCATTTTCAATGCTAAAGTTTAGAATAAATGAATGGCACCGGAATTTACCAACAAATTTAATTACAAATAAGAAAAGGGATGTATTTCACTTTCTTACTAAATTGAAAATATTTTGCCAAAATGCTGGTTCCAATGTGCCGTTTGGGAATTAAAATTAGGTGGTTTCATAAACGTACCACAACCCCTGAAATGGTTAAAAGAAAAACTAATAACTCTATCATTTTTATAAGTAAAATCGGGTAGATTTAACGTTTTTTCAATTTGCCCATCGTCAATTATAGAAACGTTTTCCCTTTCAGGCCATTTAAACCTTTTCCCTTCTACATGACGAGCAAAGCGAACTAACCATCTATCATCGCACTGATTTTCTGTGTAACCTACATAATGTCTTTGAATAATCTCTTTGTTCTTCCTTACCAATTTAAGTAGCTCTTGCTGTAAAACAATAATGAATATTACATTCCTATATTAGTTTGCAAACTTAAAAAAACTATTAAATTTCAAGTATACAAGTGTATCATTTCTCCCCAGTATTAATGTATCATTTCTCCCTATTATGCCTTATTGAATTTTCAATCACTTTGTACAAATGCAGTCGCAAAATGGTAATCTACTTTCTAGTAAAACTAATCCTAACAATGTGCTTTATAAATAAAAAAAATTACAAGATATTATCTTCACAATAATAAGAGTTATGAAAGAAAATCAGTCAATGAAAAAATTTGCACTGACATTCCAAAAACCTTCAAAATTAAAAGGAAAGAATAGTTGTCAGTTCTTCACTGATTAGTCCAGCTAATGATGGCTTCAGCAAATAAAAGAAGCCTTCACATGTGTTAGAATGGCTGTTAATGCCATTTGTTGAGAAAAATTGTCAATGTATCAAACCTCCCCTACATCCCCTATTGAATGGATCCCGAAGTACCAAAAATCGGGTCTGGAATGAGCGCCTATTGCACTCAGCGCCATCTATTGTTTGAAATTCGAACTAAAATCAAGAATCACAGTACAAAAACTCCTGACATACATAACCCTCCTGTAAGAATTTTTTAAATATCTGTCACCGTTAGGAAGTTATTGAATTTTAAAATCCATCAGTCATTTTCGGGACACTCGGTATATGGCATCTGTTTACAGACTTGCTTTACTGTGGGAGTGAATGAAACCAATTTTATGCCAGTTCTAAATCGACTGTCTCATTTTTTTTTTTTTTTAAATGGACTTTGTCTACTATGGTTGTGAGTAACTCAATAATCTGTAGACTTTTATAGATACCACATGGTACAACTAAAATTTAATTAAGTTGGAAAACACATAAAACAACTAAAAAACATGTTTCTCGCCATAAGCATCTTTAGACGTCAATGTATTCATATCCCTTTATTAACATAAATTTATTTATATTAAAATCGCACCACATATCACAAGAAAATTTAGTTCAGCTGAAAAAGGAGTTACACATTTAAAACCATACTTGCCAACTGTGTCGTTTTCAATGGAAGACATCCGTTCAAATAAACATATTTGAATAATAAATTTTAGTCAGTAAAAAGGACCAACTAGCGTCTGGCGCATAAAAATAAAATACGATAATTATTAAATATTCTGGTTAAAATTGTGATGTATTTTAATTTAAAAAAAATCCTTGACTGTTAATACATATGTAAACGTATTTTCCATAAACATTGCATGTAAAAATTAAGTTAAATTATTTTAAGTCGCATTGTATTTCATTTACAGAATATAATATATATACCGTATAACACACAAGAATTTAGTTAAAAAGGGAAGCACAATCGAAAACGTACTTTTTTGAAATTGTAGCTCATAAACTGTAAACTTTCAACAATTTATTTTATCATGGACAGATACTAATGAAATTATCATTACTTTAACCCCTTGAGGGCAAGCAATTACGCTTGTGAAATGCTGAATTCCCACCGGAAATTTAGAAGAAAAAAAATTTCAAAATAAGGAAACGCAATTTTACGACTTTTTCCACCTAAGTTAGAAAAGTAAAATTTCATAAAATGTTTCCGGTGCAAATCTTCATTAATCGCAGGTGGGATAAAATATATCCCACCGCTCCTCAAGGGGTTAAAAAGAAATCTAAAAACACATTTATTTGATGAATATGTTAATTTAATTTACTAATTTAATGAATTAGTTCACTAACGATGAATTAGAACTAATTTAATGAATTAGTTCACTAGGATTTAAGTATGTCAGCTCAAAGCGTTGTAAAAAATATAATAATATGTATATAAAAAAACCAAATTGCTCGGAAACCATAAGCTCGAAGCCGCTGTGGTTGTTTAATGGTTCCCATGGAACTATTAATAAAAAGGAACTGATATATCCTAAAAATAGTGAAGCTTCAACTGTAACCACTTTCGGAATGGCTGATTACCTCCAGTGGAAATTTCGAACAGTAAATTTATATGGAAATTGTCTCCGTATTTATAGGCCTTAGTAATGCAAAATTTTATTCATAAATAATAACAGAAAGTGATTTTCATTTTTACTGGTACTAGCTTACTTTTACAATAGTCAGGCCCCGCGTTTCTGCCATACTGGGAAAACCGGTGAAACAAACTGACTATTTTAAAAGGCAAATTGACACCAGTAAAAAACAAATAGAAGTTTTTGGTTTATTTGTGAGAAAATATTTTCATGAATAGGACGCTTAAAAAAGAAAAAAAATTCTATTCTATTTGACTGGTAGGAAGTGTGCCTCGGCGGTATTCAGAAAGCTTATCCGCTTATTAAGTATCCGCTTTAACCCCTTAACGCTCGAATTAAATTACGGTTGAATAATTCAAATTGCTTATTGGCACCATTTTTATGAAAAAGAAATATTCACCTTATTTAATGGCAGTAAAAACGATACTGAAATATAGCCAATTTCGCTACTTTATAAAACTGGTGGGAATCAAACAATTTGAGTAAAAGACACAGCCCGTGAATTTGACGGGAGCGAGAATTAAGGAGTTAAAAAAATCAGCCGCCATCTTGTGACAACCTCCTCAGTTACTTCACTCGCAACTCGTAGAAAATACACTATATGTCTCCTCCTCTGTGTTCAAAACTCCATTATTGTTCCACGTCCCTCAGCCCAACCTTTTTCTCTTTTCGGTGTCTTTAATTTAACTAATTTCCCTTTTATTTGTCCGGTTTATATATATTTTTTCTTTCCTTCCTGGCTTCTACTAGAGGGTCTTGGCACAAAGGAACGTAGTTAGGGACGCTCGAAAACGCTGGGTTTTGCGAATTCTGCGACGGTCACAATTCTGCGCTTACAATTCAGCTCATGCTAAACGAATAATGAAAACTTTATACAGTAGACTTCGTTTTTTTTATCTTGGGGGGGGGGGGGGGGGGTACCGTTTAACCCTTTATCTACTGCAATTTTTTTCATGTATTTTTTTTCGGTTACTAAAATGAAAATTAAAGGATAAACATTAAAAAAATATTCATCCGTGAAAAATTTAATTCCTTAGAGATAATTAATTAAAGTGGTACTTTAAAGTACCGTCAGTACACTATGACTAAAATATCGTAACAGAAAACTCACAAGGTATTTCAAATGGCACCAGAATTGTGGTAAAATATTTTCGATTCAATAAGTATGTGAAATATAGCCTTTTTCTCATTTACAAATAAATTTTCTGGGAAATTCTGGTGCCAATCATTTATTTCAACACTTTTTCATTGAAAATGTTTTGCCCCCGAAATGGTTAAAAAACTATTTTATTTTTAAGTTACGATCTTGTTAGCAGTCCTTTAGTAATGCGACGTCTATATTCCAGGGACAACATGTTCTCTCGCATCTCCGCATATGTAATATATGAATTTAAATATGCCATTTCTAGCATAGCAAAAACGAGGCGGTGCCTCAACTTTTTCGATTTCCTATAAAAAATAATTATGAAACTGAAAATAAATAACAGAAAATTATTACTACACAACATTTTAGTAATTACATTTTAAAGCAGATGAAAACGATCGATAACTACACAGACGAAAAGTTAACTAGAAGTTTTTCTCCAACACCCAGTGTACTGAGGGTACTTATAAATACCACGGAGTAAGTCAACAGTTAAATCAAACACATACACCGTTCACCTAAAATAGCTAATCAAATTGCATCTAAGGTCATAATGAGCTCATAAAAAATCCAACACTTATCTTATATCATTTACTGTGTTTACAGCAATAAAAAGACGAGCATAACAATCTGTACAAAATGTCGGCACAAAACACATCGCCGGTTACAAAGATAGCCTCCTTCCTCGCTAAAATAATAAACCTAGAACTACTGCTGCCATGTATCTGTATAAAGTGGAGTTAAAAGAGTGTTTTGCAAAGTACCATTAGAATTTTAGTAATATTCACTATGGGATGAAAGTTTAAAGTGAGTGGTACTTATAAGTACTGTCAGTAGATAAAGGCTTAATTGGAGCAAAATCTCAAGAAAAAAAAAAAAAAAACTATTAGTTCATCTGATATCTAAGGCAATCGCTTTATCACGACAAACTGAATCTATGTTTTTCAATTAACGCGAATCTGCTGCATTTGTATCTTGGCTGAATAAAATCTAATGTTTATTTTTAGCATTTTGAAAACAGCTGATTTATTCTTTTATTATTATTATTGCTGAAAAATATTTTTACGGGATAAATTTAAGATAGAATATTGTTTATTTATTTCTTTTACAACTTTTTGTTATTCCCTTACGAAAATAGTACATAGAACTGTATATAACTCTATAGAACTCTATAGAATTCTTTACAAGTTCTATAGAACAGCCTTTCTACAAATACTATTTATATCAGGGTTCGTACGCATCAAGCGATTCAGGGTATTTTGGGTGTTTTAGCACCATAAATTTCTTAAAGTACTGGTCGCTATATGTGAAGATACATTTTTTAAAAATAAATAAGGCAAATATTTCTTTACGAAAATTCGGGTAAAAGGACTTGAAGCGTACGAACCCTGATATAGAGTTTTGAAGAGATTCTATAGAACACTTTTTCTAAAGAAAATGTTTCTATAGAATTCTTAGAAATTCTGCAGATTTTTTTTAATATAACAGTTTTGCTTTAGATTACTATAACCTTATAGAAGTTCCATAGACTAATGACTGTATACATCTTTTTTTTTCTCTTTTTAATAAAAAATTTATATATTTTTAATTTATGCATACTAATTTACCTGTATATTAAATTGAAAAAAAGGTAATATGTAAGATTTATATAAAAATAGTTCTCCATGGATTTATTATGATTATAATTTAATTCTAATAGATTGTGATTCAATTGATAATGTAATACTATATCACTTAAACTACTTATTTAAATGATGGTTAATTAATTTGTTTGTTTATGTTTCATTAATTTGTTTAAGTTTATAATCATTTATTAATTCGCAGTTAATTTTATAAAAACATTCATCTAATTCAATAAACTTTACTAACTTTAATAATATTGCAATTTTTATTCAAATATTTTAATCTGAAGTATAAAAATATTTAAACAATTGTGTTTCAAGTTTAACAAATAATAATTGATTTGACTTTTAAGTATTGTTTTAAGACTATATTAACAGAGAGTTATTTTATCACCCCTTGTCCGATGCCGTCAGGTCAAGGTATTTTAACAGAAATCTGAAATGAATCTTAGCGATTTATGCTGTGAAGCTCATTTGAAGCTGTAATTAATAGCACGCACCCAACAAAATAAATTGGTAAATAAATAGACAAAAAAATTCTCTACTTTGACGGAGACATTTTTTGCTTAAATCTGGTTTTCTAAGTTGCAAATGGTGCCGGTTTTCAAATTCACACAGTTTAGAATCGGCGCAAATATAGTACATGATTTCTATACTTGTTTAATGACTGGGAACACAAATCATAAAAAAATAAAAAACGAAGTTGAAATAGTGTAATAAGAATTTAGAAACTGCCAAAGGCTGAGAAGGTGACCACCTCGAAACAGCTGTGTGTTGTTGACGAAATTCGAATATATTTATAGAAACTCTATATTATTTCTACACATATTTTTATAGAAGTGCTATAAATATTTCTATTGAACTTCTACAGATATTTCTATATCTTTTGTTTAATCTAGCATATAGAAAAATGGGCCATAATTCTATAAGATTCTATAATACTTTTTCTATATTTTTTATAGAACTCTATAACAAATTTCCGTAACGGTTGTAGTGTTATTGGTGTACATCAGAAAAAGTAATTGTGATTATTAAAGAATAATGATTATCGCAGTATATATTGAGATGAGGCTTACTTTCTCTGGCAAGAAAGAAGAAACCCTCACAAAAAATAAAAATAGAATAAAGGTATCAACTCAGCAGCTTTTGCACTATATTTGTTCATTTTAAGACAAGCTTCATGCTTGTTTTTCAATCGTAACAATGTGAAATACTGCTTCATATGACGGTAACTATGTCCAAATTTATTCTAAGGGGGTGGTATCTTTAATAGGGAACTACTCAGCCATTTTTTTTTAATTCAATGAGGTACATTTTGTAGTAGGCAACATTGTTAAAAACTATATCAATCTTGATAGTTAACTATTTTTAATGGTGCATAAAATTTAAATGTATATATATTAAAAAAATATTATAACTTCTATTTTTTCAGATGACCATCATTTTGTCAATTATGGGGTTTTAAGAATAAATATTGGTATGAACTCCAGAGAATATAATAAACTAATTGGTAAGTTAGTTTTAAATCACTGAGTCCTGAGATAAAATGATTGCCCAGCTTGGGGAACTCTGCATCATATGTAACAATGTTTCAAACACTTCCAATAAAACACATTCAGAAAGCTTTTTAAAGCTTCAATAAATGTATTGCAAAACTTCTTGAAGGGATATCTTTGCCTTAGTTAAAAAAAAATAATAATAATCACTTTCTTCGAAAACATTTATTTTTAACTAAAAGTAGTAAATCCCCCTTAAAGAATATTGATATTATTTTTTTTTAAACAGATGTCATAAGTTCCCGCGGCCGCCATCTTGGTATTTTTCTTGGCGTGAAAACCCCTTTTCCGCTAAGTAGTAAATGTCGCCAAGCACTGTTTTATACGCATGTTTGGCTTAACGAAAATAAAATGTAAATAATAAACAAAATTCGCTAAAATGGCAATCAGTAATCGTTGTATGTGAGCTTCGCGCAGATTAACCGGAAAAAAATCGCTGCATTCAGCATTTCTCCCGGTGTAGCATTCTCAAAATCCTGCAATTCTCGCTTTGTAGCAATTTCAAAATGTAAAAAAACTCTTAAAGCAGCAAAATACACATAAAAAACAAAATTCGCTAAAATAGCAATCTGTAATCGTTGTATGTGCGCTTTGCACACATTAACCGAAAAAAATCACTGCATTTAGCATTTCTCGCGGTGTAGCATTCTCAAAATTCAGCAGTTCTCGCTTTGTAGCAATCTCAAAATGTAAAAAACTCTTAAAGCAGCAAAATATACATAAAATTATCAACATACCTTAACAGTCATCTGGTTCCTTGAAAGCTCCAGCACGAAATATCTCTCATAACATCACCGTCATTTTCCAAAATAGGCTTATGAATACGCATTCACACACTATAAACAAACCTTCTTTTCTTGTCAAAATTTCCTTACATTTCCAAATTACTTCAGAAAGAGCGTTTAAACGGACTACAGAAACCATAGTCAATCAAATAAATTCAATAAATTTCACTTAAAATTAAAAAGGCAGAACTATACAACACGATATCAAAATACATTCACAATATTCCAAGCTAAAATGAGCTACTCAGGGGTTGCCAGAACGACACGTCACACGGGATTCCACATATCGAGGTTGCCATATCCATAAACACCGCCAACAAAAAATCGCCAAGCAATTCAAAACAACGGCTGAGGGAACATAAAGCATCTAAGCCTTTTTTTTTTTTTTTTTTTTTTTTGTATTATCCAAGGTGCGTACAGTCCTTCCAATTTTTCATAAGTCTGAAACCACTATTTGAGATCAGAAAATTTCTATTTAATATTTAGAGAGTTGAGTTCGTAGTCACCGAGTTTAGGCGATAAACTCTAGCATTTCTCTGAGCTTATATAATTAGAAAAATTCTATTCAAAAATTTTGGTAAAATTGCACGCTCCGTAGTTATACATAACGGTACAAATATAATGATTCCCAAATAAATAATATAAAGGGTAGCTGATGCATATCCATCTTGTTGCTCAAAATAGCCGCCATATTGGACCCCGGCTCAGCATTAGTCTAGAGTTTCCGTGTTTTAAAGGGCCTGATGCTGTCCCCCATTGGCTAAGGCTAATCGGTTTTAGCAGGGTTTTTGGCCCCGGACTAATAAATGACGGGTATGATTCAGAGCTGTTGTTATATATATGACTATTCTGGGATGGTTGATGGATGTAGGCCAAAAATTCTGATTGTGGACACTGGTTCTTTTTTTACCAATGCACTGACATAGAAAAAATTGTTTCAAAAAGTTCAATAAAAATAACATTTTCTTCTTTTATCTATGCTGTATGACACTTTAATGAACTGCTGACAATATTTCACATTCAAATTCACCGTCTCTAATACCGCTTATAATTCGTAATTAGTACTTAATTTCATAAAAATGTTTTTCGCAGTCTGCTTGCAACCTCATTTCTCATCCTATTATATATATATATATATGCCCTATATATATAAAATCCTGATGAAACGATATTAATGAAACGGTTTATGAAACGACTGATTAAACTGCTGATTAAGTTTCACGGCTATTTCTCCTAAAATATGAATATTTTTGAGGGGATATTAACCCCAATTATCCATATTGATCCACAGATGTCAAAACCGGTAATAGAATTTTTAAATTTGAATTAATTTTCAAAATATTAATTTTTTCTCTCATTTTAATTACACTTCTGTAGTGACAATCTGTAATGGCAACATAATTACTACTTTTTTTTAAAGGGGGGAACATGGAAAAACTACAAGGATTAGTAGACTGCTTCAATTTCGTCAGTTTCAAAGTGATAATGAAATAATATTTTTTATTTCAATTAACCCTCTGTCTACCAGAAGGGTCCAATGGACCCGACATGTATATTCAAAATATCTATTCAAACCAGAAAATTTCTTCAAAACAAACTAAATGTATAAATCAGACAATAATAAGTTAAATAAACAAATTAAATAGTTTTAAGTAAAAATTCTGGTGTAGAATGTTTTTATAAAACTTGAGTAAAATTTCCGGTAGTTCTAGGGTTAATAGTAAAACAATATTGAGATTAAATTATGTTTTTCAGTAAAATAAAAAAAAAAGAAAACATTGTTTAACATTTCGATCATACGGTATCAATTTATTTTAGAAAACAAAAATCGTCTGTCAATTTCAAATTCTATAGACGGAAAAGAAGGTTTTCCTTTCAATTATAAAGAGAAGTTAACATCAATACTCTTAAAAACAGAAAGAAAATTTTAAAATAAGAATTTAATCATCACATGTCAAAAGCAGAAAATAAGGAAAGTTATTCAAAATCTTTACACATAAATATTAAAAAAAGAACGAATACTTTAAAGTAATAAAATTATGACACGCGAAGCGCACTTAAAGGTGATAATTACGTCGTTTGTAAAATATCCAAACATTAAATATCGTAAGATTAAATTTAAAGTGCCTAAAATAATTAAATTGTTACATGTGAAAAAGTTTTAATAGTGAATTAGGTCGTACTTAAAAAGCTCAAATAATATTTCCAAATGTTTTTTAACTTAAATAGTATATGTACCTGTGAATCTTAAAACAGAAAAAAATTTAAATAAATAACTTTTTACCTGAGGCATGCATATAATAAGGAAAATTACGTCATATAATAACGCGATACGTTTAAAACGATTTTTATTCCGGGGAGTTTTAATCTGACGTCACTTAGTATAATAATAGTGCGCCAAGGAAATTTGTTTGTATATTATATCACTTGATGCAGCATAAATACAGGTAAATGTATGGGCAAACTATATTTGGTTTATTTTGTACGAATTACTATTCAATAAATACATATTAGAATATTCGGATTTCTTATTAATTAATACAAACGGTACTACCTGATTATCCCGTGGACCAATTTCTCCAAATTATACAAACTTACATAATTTTATTTCAAATAACGAAAGAAGAAATAAATTAGTAAAACATTAATAAAAATACTAATAAAAAGCCCAGTTAAAAATCACTTGATGACGTAACAAAGACGTATATCACCGCCCCCTGAGTACTAGGCCTGAGCGCTGACACAAAAATGGCGGCTGCCGAAGACGGATTTTTTTAATGTAGGTACTGTCCCTTAAATGTTGACACCAGTATTTTATAAAATATTTCTCTGACTCCTTTAATCTCAGAAAAATAAAGGGAAAAAAACTTTAAAAAATTATTGGTACGAATATTTAAGGGACCGTACACACGCTGAAAAAACTCCGCCTTCGGCAGCCGCCATTTTTGTGTCAGCGCTCAGGCCTAGTTTCAGAGGGCGGTGCGCATATCGCGTTTAATATCAAGTGAATGTGATATTTACGATCATCCATTATTGACGTTTAATCTTATAGTTTGGCGATAGTTTTTTGATCGAAGGGATAATCAAGTAGTATAACAGAAACAATATAGACTGTAAAAATGCTTGAAAATATTCATGATGTCTTATTAAAATAGAGAAAATAATTCATTGATAAGCTATACCTGTTCTTGAAATATCTAAAACTCGATCAAGACATAAAATAGAAGCATAAAATTTCTAAACACAATACTTTTCAATGCGTGGATCGGAAAGCTATTCCCAAGCAGACGGAGTTTTTAAACTGCAAACCTAAAGGAAGAATATTGTTCATAGCGTCGTTATAAAACTAAAAAAGATAGCGTAATTTTTAACGTAAACATTTTATACAAGCTAATTTTCAAATGTGTAATTGATCTTACTTATCAATGCCGAAAACATATGTCATTTATTACGACAGCGATGAATGAGGCCATGGTAACGCAAAAACTCCCATTCAAACGGAAAAACATGGCAACGCGGTTGCAGCTAATATACTGATAATATCATTCAATCTTCTGTAATCTGATAATATTTTATTTTAACAGGGCACATTAGTATAATTTCAGGGGCTGTGACGCCTGAATGGGGGATGGCGGGCGTAGCTCGCAGGGGGCCGAGCCCCCTAATATACATATATAATTTTTTCAACCTTCATTTCTTTATGTTCTGAAATAGTACTTACCATGCAGAATTGGTGTTCAGAGTTCTCCAGAGTGCTATAACCATAGATAGTTTAATTCAAATTACCCCGTACATACATGTTTGTACATATATATAATTTTGTTTAACAAGGGCATTGTTAATTAGGCTTTAATTTATTCATAGAATTGTAACTTTGTATTTCTCAAACAAAACAACTTTCAGAACAAACTTAATGAAAAATTAAGTGACTTTCGATGAAACATACTTTGACAGTTTTAAAACATTCTTTACAGCTTACGCACGGTTCAACCCTTTCAGGGGCAAGGCATTTCTGCTCAAAAAATATTAAAATAATTAATTCGCACCGTAATTAACAAACATGTTGAAAATAATCAACAGCTCCCCCCCCCCCCCCCCGTATATTATGAAATCGAAATTGTACTAAAATATTACTGGTGCCAATTGGCAATTTAGGCCTTAAAATTAACCATTTGCAGACTGCAAACGGCGCCCTTCAAAGGACTAATGTATAAAATGAAATCACTCTTCACATATAAAAGTTCCATTAGCGCAAATCTGTTCATCTAATAAGAATATAAAAGTTTATCGAAACATTTTTGTTCATGTGTTTTGGCGTAAAACAGTCGTTTTTAATTTAATTTCTATGAAATGTACTATTAGCCAGTAAAAATATTTCTTTTATATGGTATTAAAAATATATATGAATATTTAAATTTATTTCTAATTAATTTAGGAAAATATTTAGCTATTTTTAAATTTTTCTTTCATATTTAATATTATCTTAATATTCAAGTATCGATTTTGATACAAACGACTTAAAAAATCAAAACCCACCTATTCTAGCTTATTATAATACGAATATTTTGGGCTCGTTTATTTTAAGCACGCATAGTCATTTATTATTTGTAAACAAAAACTTTTCCCTAATTTTTTATAAAAATATTACCTTTAATAAAAATTCCACACTTTATGGATACGACGCTTTTGACAAATGATTATCTAACAAAAGAGAAGAAGAAGAAATGAAAAATGCATTCCACAAAAGTAATTTTTCATCAGACTAGTTTATAATAATTCAGTTTCCTGATACAAATTTATATGATAATATGTATCGAAAATTACAAAAAAACATTTGCATACGTAAAACACAAAATGTTTATCTTGTAAAAGAATAATAAGTCTATTTAATATTTCAGTTATATCAGAGATTTTCTAAACCAAAGTGGGTCGAGTCCGTATTTTGTACAACAGAGTTTGAGATAAAGTTTTGTTCTATAGTAGTGGTTCCAACAGATTATTCGTTATGAGGCCAATTATCATATTTCAAAAAAATTCGCAACCCACCTAATGTTTATGTCTTTTGTACAATCTGTCCTAAGATTGAGGGAAAGTTCCTATGTACTCATTCATAAGGACAGCCCACTAGACGAAGTGAGTTTTGAGATTTTGCGTGATATCCTGGTGTCCTAAATCCTAACATGGACGCAGTGTTGCCAGACTGGGGACTTTTTTGTCCCCAGATTGTTGATTGTCATCGCTTTTTTATATAGAAATATTCGGCCTGTTTAAAAATAGATTAAAAATTCTGAAAAATATGGTGAATTATACTATTTAAAAAAAGTGGTGGCAGTCAAATAATATGAATTAAAAAGTCCCCAATCTGCCAACATTGCGTGGACCTTTCTGTTAATACTTTAAGTATAGCGCCTAAAATATATAGTGTGGAAATCGGTTATCCCTGTAATACTTAAAAAAGCGCTAAAATATAGTATCCCTTAAATGTGCAATGATACTGCTGCAATATGCAGATCGCAGCGACATCTGCAGGATATTTCCTACAACTGCAAGAAATTGCTAGTCTATACAATGTAATACTAGTAATACGAAAATCCCGCAGATGTCGCAGCGATCGACACTTGAAATTTTAGTAGTATCGTCGCACATTTAAGGGATACAAATTTTTAGCACTGTTTGGATAGCATATTTCCACACTAGGGCTGGATTAATTATCAATATATTGGTCAAATATTGATATTTTTTAACTATCGCAATAATAATATGTAAGCTCTGACTCTAACGATATATCCCAATATTGATATCTAATCTCTGGCTCTACTTATGTATCCCAATAACATTTTTTTCCCGCACCAAGACTTCGAACCGCAAGAAGAAAAAGCGCCGAATATTGCGTAACCAATAACTTCTTCAATCCTTTCTCTCATCCGATAGATGCATTTATTCGCAGCCCCGCTTTATTCTAAATTCCTTCCCGTGATAATCTGTCTTTCGTTCATATCCCAGACCCAGACTAATTCCTATTTTAATATATCAACATACATATGTCCGTTCGTTACTGAATAATGGTTTAATCGTCGTTGATTTAATTTCGCTGCTACTATTGGTCTAGACATATTAGAACATATCAAGTCTTTGATACGTCCTGGCCAATGACTTTTTCAATCCTTTCTCTCATCCGATAGATGCATTTATTCGCAGCCCCGCTTTATTCTAAACTCCCCTCCCGTGATAATCTGTCTTTCGTTGATATCCCAGATCCAGAATAATTCATATTCTAATATATCAACATACATTTGTCCGTTCGTTACTGAATAATGTTTTAATCGTCGTTGATTTAATTTCGCTGCTACTATTGGTCTAGACATATTAGAACATATCAAGTCTTTGATACGTCCTGGCCAAAGACATGAGCTAGAACATCTGTTCATTTTTGAGTCAATAATTGCTATTGTCTATAGGCTTCATTCAATGCTCGTCCGTATGGTCTTCTCGAGCGAGTTATCGGCAGTGATTTTATATTTTATAGTAAGATGAACGTACGGTGCCGGGTAAATTGCCCGAATTATAATCAACTGATTTAAAAAAAAAGAGGCTAAGAGTAACGTGTGGCAATATTTTGGATGCCCAGGTAATGAAAATGGTGAAGTAATAAATGAAAAAATTGCGGTATGCAGTATATGCGTTCGACCGGTATTTGCAAAAGCTACTTCTAATTTATGGAGCCATCTTAGATATAATCATCCTCTACAATATGATGGACTAAACTCAAGGTAAGAATTGATTTACTTTATTTTACTGATTTACTTTATTTATATGATTTACTTTAATGATTGATTTTATTGATAATATTCACACGGGCGTGGAAATTAGTTAAACGAATTCCAGTTGTAATTTTTCAATGAAAATATATTTCTGATTTTTTTTTTTATATATAATTTATCTAATTTTAAATAAGACAAAAAAATTGTGTTTTAAAAAATGACATAAATGAGCAAAAAGATAAAAAAGAACAATAAAAATAAAAAATATTACTACATCCGGGCCTTATTTTTAAAGTCTGTAAATGTAATATTATTAAATGCCATTATACTGGATGTCTGCAAACCGGGCTGGAATGCTTGGATTAACTTCGTGTCATTAGACTGAAACCGTGTTTGCTCTTTGCTCTGGACATGCAGGCTGGGTCGGCCTTTTTTTTTCTGTTCACTCGGGGTGTAGTGCGGCACGTGTCGCGTCTTACCAGAGCAAAACCCGAAAACTCTGCTTAAAGTCAACCCGACCGACACCCGGCACACTTCATCACAAACTCGAAGTGGAAGAAAATAAATTCATATTTTAATACAATATAAAAAAGAATTATTCCGTAATATCAAATTTATCTTTTTAGTACAAAATTGAATACATATACACTCATTAATGTTCAAATATATAGTTTTTTTTTCATAAAATATATACCTGACTTTCTTTTAAAATGGTTGGTCTACACTAGTGCTGCACAACCTTTTAGCCAGAAAATTGTTTGCCACCACAAAAAATTTAAAAGTAACATATTAATTCTTTAATAGCAAAGTTCCTTTCAATTAATTAGGAAAATTTTTCAGGATAAAAATACTGGTACTCTCGGTGGCCTGCGGGCCACAGGTTGTGCACCCCCAGTCTACACGAATCACGTGTCGGGTCGGGTTCGGGTAAAATCGGGTAACCTGAGACGATGCAAGAATCTAATTTGAAAACTGGGTCGGGTTTGAACATTTTTCCAGTATACGTCGAATTAATAGATTCCTTTACTTTACTTTCCTCTCTCTCTCTCTTTTGGTAAAAATAGTAGTTATATAATACATTTTTAATAGAAATTTTGAAGTTTTATTTTTGCTTAAAAACTACAGAGTAATAATTTAAAAATCTATTTTCTTTTTTCATTGTTTAAAAGTTTTGATTTTCTTTAACCACATTTTCCTTTCATTTTAATTTACATTAAAAATTATAGGTTTACGTGCTTAGTGTTGACTCTAGAAGAAAAGGGCCGCCGGGCGGGAATTTTTCAAAAAGGGGACAATATTCTAAAAAAGGATACTTTTTTTCAAAAAGGGAATAATACTATTCTAATAAAAGGGAACTTTTTTTCAAAAAGGGCACACTTGTATCTTGTTTACAAAAAATATTTTGAGCTGGTTTGTTTAGAGTCCCTAGAATTTGCGATATTTTCCCGAGATCAACTGAATTGCCACGGGGCGTATAGGAAGTGTTAAAAAGGCAGCCGGGCGCATCGGAAGAATTTCGGAAGAGCCGCCGGGTGCAAAATAGAAATAAAAAGGGCCGCTGGGCGCAAAATAGAAATAAAAAGGGCCGCCGGGCATAAAATAAAAATAAAAAGGGCCACCGGGCGCTGCGCCCTGCTAAAGCGGCTTAGAGTCAACACTAGTGCTTATAATTGCTTAAGTGATCAGATCAAGATCACTAAAATTGATATATCATGTTCTATGGCCGGCACAGACGCACAAATAATCTGAAAAATCCTGTACTTGAATTTTTATACATAAAATTACAGTACAAAATTCGAAAGCCAGCACCTACTGGACCTTGGCGATTCCGAATTTCGTTTCATTTTAATTAAATATATATATATATATATATATATATATATATATATATCTACCGCCGCTCTCCTTCCCACCTCCTCTCCAAAAATACAAAAAACAGTGCGTGATTTACGTCAAGAATGCGTTTTCAATACTAAAAAACCATAATATTAAAGCAGATGTTTTAATAGCGAATTTTTTTAACGTAAGAAAAAAAATCTATCCACATTGAACACTCTCTTTTCCCGCAAATTATTTACATCAGAAACACGTTTACAATACTGAAAAAAGATAGTATTTAAAAATAATAAAACTAAAGTAGATATTTGAGTTAAAAAGAAAAAATAAACAAATAAAAGCTCTATCCATGGTTTCTTTCTGCATTGAAAAACATAATGATCTGATTGTGTAAACATATGACATCCGATTTCTCGGTGCGAGGTGAATAAACGAAAACAAACCGCAGATGCTTTCCTGCTTTCCATTCGAAGTTTCGGAAGGCGTTGTAACTTTCTAATAAATAATTAAATTTTAATAAAAAATTTCTTACACAGCCTAATTTACTATTATTTCAACTAGCTGAGAATTTGAAAGAAATCGGTCAATTTACTTAGGAGATGTGGATTTATTGATTATTATTTTTTTTTTTAACAGTAAGGAAAGAAGATTTTGATTTTCATTCTTTTTCTTTTTTTGTTTGCTTGCAACTCAATAGTTTTTTTCTCTGCACTTAAGCACCACACACTTAATGACACTTTCACGGTCCTTTTTTATATTATTTAACCCTTACACGGGTAGTGGGAATATGCTTCCCACTTCATTTGTATTCAAAATTGATAGATTCGCACCAGAATGTTTATTAAAATATTTTGCTTTCATAATGCACATGATAAAACGGCTCCTCTTATTTTCAAATTAATTTGTTTCTAGATTCTGTTGGCAGTCTATATTTTCAACATTTTAGCCACAGAATTGCTTTGCCCGGGTAAGGGTTAAAAGAATAGAATTTGAATAATGTGTTCTCGCACTAAAATGATGGGGGGAGGTGGAGTTTTCTGTCATCACGGCTTTTTAAAAAGCCATCCGGACAAGGCGTGGGTATCTATAAGATGTATATTCATTTGTAAATAATTACATGATTATTAATGTTTTAAATTTTTTTGTTTATTTATCTTTTAAAATAAATGTAATGGGTATTTTCATAAATTTATAATGCAATGATCTCTTTGAACTAACCAAGACTCTCTGATTTCGAACTTCTTGAAATCTAATGCAGAATATCGATTGTTTTGTTTATGTATTTGTTTTTATTAGCTAATAACTTTATTTTATTTCTATTTTTTTCAATTGCAACATTTTTTTTTTTTTTTTTTGCTTTTAAATTCAGTTGCACTTTCGAAATAAAAATTACATATCAAACCGAGTATTTTGCGTAATCAAGTAGAATTTTATGGTAAGTTTTTCTTTTTTGTTAGTTTCTTTCTGGAAAAATATGTTGTTATGGGTCTAGATGTTATTTACAAAATATTTATAAAAATGTGAACTTTACTTAGCATAGGTCTATTTCCAAATGGGATTTGAATATGTATATTTTAAAAATTTTAATGTTTTATTCATCCATAGATAAACAAATATGAAGGTATAAAGACAGAGAAATTTTCTTAATGTTTTAACTATTAAGAATGTATTGATACTCTTAGAAAAAGATTAAAAAATAAAATTTCTGCTGCATCTGTCATTCACTGAAGACTATTTAATTACGAGTACATGCAATTATGACATTAAATCTGTTTCAGTTTTTGCTTTTCACTTATTTTAATCATTTTAAAATCATCAACGTCCTAAAATTGAGAACATTTTAGTTTATCTAGTAAAGTGTTTTTTTTTTAAATAATATTCTCCGTTTACGCGATAAAATTAAATAGTTAAAAAGTTATTCATAAATAATACATAAAACAGGAAGAATCGAGAACAAGCTAAAGAAAACCACTATGTAATCAATGATATAAGTGCAAATAGATAACGAATATTGGTTCTTTTTTTCTAAAGTATTTATTTGTATCATATATATATATATATATATATATATATATATATATTTATTTAAAGAATATTGCGTGAGCAAATAGGTATAAAACATTAATTCTTTGCTTTCAACAGCTATTTGCAATAAAATTATTTCTACTATACCATTTGTAATAATACCATTATTTGTAATACCATTTGCAATAAGAAATTTTTCTATTCCCTCACACTTTAAAGTAGTTATCGCGATATATCACCGATATGGATATTAACTCGTTGATATATTGCGATATTACATTTTTGATATCGTCCAGCCCTATTCCACACTAAGGCATTCTAGGCGCTGTACTTTAAGTTTTGTAAAATGCGGATGCTTCTCTGGAAATTTAGCTGACACAGTTACTTTTTAATGTCATGTTATTTTAACCGTTTTGACAACTTTTTCATTACACCGTTCTAGTACAATCTGGATGACATCATTACTTTTGTTATGACATGTTATTTTAATTGTTTTGTTACCTTTTTTATTAGTTAACTGTTCTTGTAGAGAAGCTCTGTATAGAACAGAAGTACATGGGTTCGGGGAATTTTGAACGGAATTCCCCCAAAGTTTATTTAATAGTCCTCTTTTGCAATTTAGCCACGTGTTAATTTCAAGGGGAGATTCAGGCAAGCAGTTTTGATAGACCTATCAGCTATGGGTTTTCACCAATTTGGTACAAAGTTGAGCATTCTACTTCAAAGAAAGGGACATTGAAACCCATGGGATTCTTTTTATACTTTAATGTCTTCTATGGGGAAATTCTTAGGTTCATGTAGAATGTTCGGTGAGGATATTTAGAGCCTTATTATGAAAGTTAAATTTCACAATATTCCGCATATCTCTGTAGTGCTTTATATTAAAATTGCATACAGCTATTCTGTATTTGCTTCTTGTTTCCGAAGCTGAAGAAACAAAATGTACAGTACTTTTTTACCCATCTATTATATAAAAATGAAAATTTGTCTGTCTGTCTGTAATTCTATACAAATTCACAGTTCGGAAGCCATAATAGTGAAAGGTTAAGTACATGTGTATTAAAACACGGCCGAGGCAACAAAAGTAATCCGGAATCGAAATAATGTACAGTTAATTTTTAATTAATAAAAAACCACCAATTTAACAGCAATTTCCTATCAAATTTAAACATTTTTCATTATAGCAGTTGCCAGCAATTAAAAATAAAATCCTTACAATAAAATCCTTACCACAACAATTACTTTTCTATTGCAAGATTTCCACGTGAAAAAATGAAATGAAATAAATAGCTGGACAAATTTAAAAAAAGGAATATTACGTCATAACTTTTCTATTGCAATAACCATGTGAAAAATGAAAATGAAATGAATAGTTTCACGAATTAAAAAAATATATATATTACGTTATATTAAAATACAATGGACGTCAGCAGGTAAACATATAATGTCATAAGAGTTTGAAAAAACGTATTGAAACAAGATAAAAACCTAATTATGGAAATAGTGGCATATTTTAACATTTTGAGGTTCTCTCAATTTGTCTTCGTTATTTTTAATTCTATTCCTTACATATAAGTGTGTGTATAGTTGTATATTAAAATTTCCACAAACATTTGATTGCCTAAGAGGAACTGCTCAGACATGGAAACCAAGTGTGTAGAGCATAGTGTCCCTCCCAGTCGCCTTTATTAAAGTTTTAAAAAATACAGTTTTCAGCGAGAGCTGAAGCCGCCAAAATCGAGACAATGGGCGGTATCTATATTATAAAGGACAAACATATATTTGTGCGTAACGCATACGTCATTTTGCGAATGGCAACACTTTGAAATTTGAAATAAAATTTCGGTTTTGCAATTTTAATCTATTGCAAATTTTAAACTTCTAAACTTCGCACATTTTAAATTTTTACACCGTCGTATGTGGTGAAAAATGCTCTTTTAAATGTAATTTGTTTGAAAGTTGTATTTCAATTTTTTTTGAGACATTAATTTTTTTGTAGTTTTTAATACCATTTTTCTAATCGTGGCAACAAAATTACCCATTTCTATTGAAAGTAAAGGGAAAATAGTCAAAAATAGGAGATTACTATATCTTTTTGTTGCCATTTTCTCATAAAACCTGAAAAAAAAAGTTGAAATTAAAATACGGGCTATGTCAAGAATATTGTCTGTTATACCGCGATAATGACGTCATATGCATACTTTTTTATAGACGAAGTTTAAGACTGGATTGTAAAAGTGGATTGCTTTGGCGGATGCAAATGACGTCATTTTATAAAAAACCGTGTATTTTAAGTTTTAAAACTGAATTATGGTTTGCAAGGAGTGCGTCATTTTCACTGCTCAGCTGCTTTGAAATTCTTCACAGGTGAAAATACTTCACTTTTGAAAATAATGTAATCGAAATCACTCACTGCTAAACCACAATGTTTTAGAAAAATTTAGAGTGTCTTTATAAAAGAGAGGTGACATGCAAATAATAGCGATTTATATCACAGAAATTGATGATTCTCGCCTGGTTGCATTTGCTTCGTCGAGTTAGATAAGCAAACAAATAATCCGAGGTTGAAAATAATATCATGTTCCTGAAGTTTTTGTCCAAAATTCTCTCGAACAACAAAATTTTAATGCTATTCCTTAGGACATTCTACTATAATTTTATAAAAATAACTTAATTTGCTTAATTTAAGTTTTCATAATTTTGTATAATCTATATATTTAAAACACAAGTGTTTTTTAGTCATCTGCCCTAATCTTTCTGCTGAACCAATTTTACTAATATTATTTTTTAACTGAAAGCTGTTCATTTGTTGATGTGATCGCACTATCTTTTTTTTTATGTATATATTTCCATTTTAATATTTTAACTTTAAAAGCATTTTATGAAATTTCTTCAAAATGGGGAAAATTAGATAGCTTTCATTATTGCAGACAAGAGAGAAATAATGAGTTATTTTTATCTTTATTCATGCCATTTTCTGATAAAAATTGAAAATTTTTACCTAGGGTTTAGTGGCACAAAATTACATTAGGAGCATAACATTAGATCTTATGTAAAGATCCTATTATATTAAGGTAATAATAACGGAAAATGACATACTGCTTTTGAAAACACGCATTTTTTCCTCATAAATTTTCTGTATTGTTTTTCCTTCTGCATGTGTACTGATGTTGTTCCAGATACTAGGCGAAATGCTTATTTAAGTGGAAATGAAGTCATATTTAAAAGAAAACGATCATTTTTTTAGAAAAAACTAAACCATAGCTACCAACCTTTACGCTTTCTTGCTACCACTAAATTTTTTTTGTAAATATTGAATTATTTAATGGTCGAAATCTCACGATTAAACAAGGCGGAAATCTCTTCTAAATTTTAGTGGTAGCAAAAAAGCGTAAAGGTTGGCAGCTATGCTAAACATTTGAACGCAAATGCGTCTAAGAAACATAAATTACGGAAATTTTTACTATCCGGAATTGAGATTAGAATCTCAAGTAAAGAGTGTGTCTGCTCACATAAAAGATGTTGCTGAAAATCATGACTTCAAGTTTTGAGTTAAAATGATCAAACAAAATAATTTTTTTTTTAAATGATGAATATTGATATGAGAAGTTCGTATGCAAATTTTGAAATGGTGAAAATTGCTGTTTTTCATTTCAGAATACCAAGCATAAGAGCCTCAATTGATAACCACATCCTAATAACTGATCTTTATTATATTTACTGTTTACGTATCTATCTACATTATAAAGAACAAATGTATCTGTGCGTATCGCTGACGTCATTTTGCGAATGGCAACACTTCATGATCAAATTTCGGTCTTGAAATTTTCGCTACTGCAATTTTTTAATCTTCTGACCATCGTGCATTTTCAATTTTCGTCGTATGGGGAAAAATTTTACTTTCAAATTAAATTTGTCACTATCTTAATTGATTGATGTATTATGTTTTTTAAAATAATTTTTAAGCATGATTTGTTTTAAAGTTTATCTTATCATGTGCCCGTTTCAATACATAATCATAATGAATATTTTCCGCATAAAGCAACAAGCATTGTTCAGCATTTGTTTTTGACTATTTTTGCACAACGAAATTAATACTTCCTTTATAAACAAATAAAAGAATAATATTAAAAAAACACCAATCTAACGTATTTGTGAAAGACAAATTAACGAAATTAATACTTCTTTCATAAACAAATAAAAGAATAATAATAAAAAAACACAAATGTAACATAGTTGTAATCGTGCAATTTAAATTTTTAGATCAGCAAATAGGAATTTTTTTTTCTTTCAAATAGAATTTATTTACAAAGTTCATCTCAGTTTAATGATTGTCTATGGTTTTAAAAAGTATTTTAAAGCATAAAATATTTTTTAATTTAATTTATATCTCGCGGAACTCGATTATGAAAGATTAATCCGCTTCCCCTTAAAACAAAATAAAGAATGGATAATTTTCTTACGGCTAATATCCATTAAAAAGACTTCGCTATGAATAAATAATAAAACACAAATTTAACGGACATTTATAAGATGTGAAATTATCAGAATATAAAAGGATGTCGTAAGTAGCAAAATCTTGGTCAAATAACTCAGCATGCGGCTAATCAGAAAATATCTCTTTTGATAAATTTCAAAAATTTATTTCATTTTATAATTCGTATTTTTCATATGTAAAATACTTATTTAATGTAAGTGGGCAATCTAAAAAAATTATTGCATATAAAAAAAATATTAGTTTTCAATTAATAAAAAAAATGTTTCACCTATATTCCGTAACCTGAGAAGCCCCGGTACGATCCCCTAGTATCCATAAATTCCGTGATGATAAATTTTTGCAGTATAAACTCTGCCACTGGGCCACAACTGCTCCTACGCGATAGAGAGCGGGAGAAAAAACGTTGACTTAGACGTCACACGCTTGGGCAATGAGCCCACACGTGGCAGACAGCAGGTAGAAAAGGTGGAGTTATGCTGCTATGACAATGCTGCGCGTGCTGAAACACACTGTAAGCCCAGATTTGGAGTGTTTAGTTAATACTTTGTTTACTTCTGACGCATTATCGCTAGGAAGTGAGAACACAAATTTGTTTTTGAAATTGAAAAATATACTTTAATCTTGCCAGCAGTGCCGGCCGTGAGAGTATGTTTAATTGCCAGGATTTAGGAAGGGGGCAGCTGAGATATTTGATATGCCAGGTTTCCGTTAGGGTACAGTGATAGTAGCTATGCTCTGGTGTTCCTAATTCTCCACATTCGAAGAGAGGCGAGGAGGTGGAGTGGAATTTTTTTGGGGTAAGTTTTGAAAGGGCCGTGACCTATCAGGATTGCGTGGTGGATATTGAGAGATGATGCAGGTTCCTAGAGAATTTAAGTATGAGGTTGTGTGTGTGGCGTCCCTTTTTACAGTTGTCTCACCTAGCCTGTCAGGCTGGAAGGATTTTGTCTTTTAGAACTCGTCTAGCATGGGACGGGGGAAAAGGGAGTTCAAAATCTATTGAATGCGTTTCGGTTGCTCCCTTGGACAGAGCATCGGCCCGCTCATTGCCCTCATGCCAATGGAGGTTTTATGGATTTGTAATAAGAGTTGGTGCTTTATTAGACTATTGGGTGCTTGGTGCGGTGTGCGAATATTAGCTGTATGCAGGAGAGACTATCACTGTACGAATGGAAGAGACTGCTCGGATATCCATTCCTGTGCCCGCAGGATTGCGAGAAGGTCCGCTGTTATGAAAATCTCCGATCCTGCTAGCCCACTGATGGGTCACCTCCCCATTGCTCATGACACAGAAAGCTGTTGTCACGCCTGATTCGGTTCGGAATCCATCAGTGTAGACGGTTGGATCTCTGGTTTGTTTGTAGGTGTGGTTTATTGGATTTATTTGAAGATGAGATGACTCCTTCGCAGGATGCAGGATCCAGCTGCTAACCTTCGTCTGTATGTCTGTGTTTGGGAAGTGTGTTGTTGTGTCGTGCTGTAAATAGAGTATTTTATTTTTGAGGTGTTCATATTCTAGCGTGATAGTAATGGGAGGGATCCCCATTATCACTGCGAGAGCCTCTGTGGAAATCGTTTTGTATCCCCTACTCATTTGGAGTAAAGGTCCCTAGAGCTCATTCTTACTGAAGAACTGAAATAAAAAATTCAGATTTTTCCCAAATAAAGTTCATAGAATTTTTGTACTTGCCGTTTTTCTTTAATCATGAAAAAATTATTTAAATAACAAAATAATCGGAAACTGCTTTTCATCAAAGGTTTTAATCTCGGTCTCAATACAGACCACAGATTATATTTACTAACTAAGTGGGTAATCTGTGATCCGGATTAAATGAAAAAATAAGTGAAAATTACGTAAATTAACACGCGTTGATTTTTCAAAACAGACATTCTTAAAATTCCGGGCAACACCTGGTACTTTAGCTAGTTCTTCATAAAAGTAATCATTTACTCCAATGCTTCAACAATTATTTACACTTTACGCTCATATAACTTAGAAAAAAAAACACCAGATAAGAAAATTAATTAGAAGACTTTTTTTAACATAATGTAATGGACATTTTTCGAGCGTTTTAGAATATGCTACTTTTCCTATAATTCTGAAAAAGCACGTTGTAGTCCACAATAGCGATGCCTGACAATCTTATTATGTTTCAAATATTGTACATCAATAAACTGCACACACCATAAACGAATGTCCTCATAGGTCATACCATAGCATAGTTCTTTTGTGTGCCCCTGTACAGGAACTATAAATAAATAAAATTACATGGCAATCCATGTATATTTCAATAGTTAAGAGTATAGAAATGCGATATTGCTGAACAGGTAGATAGACAAATTGAATTCATAAACACTTTTTAACTTTGTTGAAAGTATTAAAAATCCTTACACGTTATGAAAGGCCATTCTTTTAAGATATATAGACACATAAATATTCATGAAATTTATGGTAAAAAGACAAAACATTCGCCCATTTATATTTTCAAAAAATATATTGTTCACAACTTAAATGCAGATATTAATATATGTGTTCCTCTTTACACCTATATCTAACCTTTTAAACATAAGATATTCCCCTTTTATCTTATTTGTGTTTATCGTCTGTACCTTCTTTTGAGATTTAAGGCATAATTTCTGATTTCAGCGTGTTCGTCGGAAAGGGCAATACGCAGGAGAAATTATTGAAATCCTGCAGATTTCGTTTAGATTTATTACTATGTAGGGATCAAAGGTAATCTTCCAGATTTAAAAAGTAATTTCATTAAAACCTTTAAAATTGTATTTTTTAAATGAATGAAATTTTTGTATATTCATCGCATTTGCCTTCAATAAAAGTTTAAAATTGCATTCTTCTGACACACGCTATATAGCCGTAGAAAAACTTGTTTTTTTTTTAAATATATATTTCTATTCAGTTTTATTTTCTATTCTTATCACTGTAAAATAGATAAAATTTTGGTGCAAACAAAATCTATTTGAAATTTGGAACTGTAATAAAAAGATAATTTCTAAACTTTTAAATATGGCGTTTGCATGTTACTTATTTCATTTATGAAACACTTAATAAAAACAGAATCTAACACTTATTTTGAAAGCATTAATATTAATTATAAACATGTTTTTTAATACATTTTATGTAGATTTCGTATGAAATACTGCCTATTGGGATCTCCCTTATGTTGGAATTTCGAAAAAGTTTTGCAGATCTACACCGATCATGACCCCTAGAACCCAAAACCACATCCTGTTAAAAACGATATATATGTATATATATGTGGGATTTGAATTTATACATACTTTATTTTCTTTATAACGTGCATGATCAGCAAATTAACTGACACTGTGGTATTTTTATTATCCATGATTTGAAAACACGAGTAATGAAAATTCTCGATCACGAGATCAAGGTTTGGACATATTCAAAATTAGAAAAGAGTCAGTCTATAAAATAATATTGTTCATGAAGCATCGGCTTACGAGATGCCAAGGAAGGCACGGTTAAGCCTAATTAAATTGTTCGAAAGAAGTATATTATAAGTTTTAAGTGAGAAATGAACTGTATTAAAAAAAAAAAAGGTATCAACAAAATGGTGTAAAATTATCTTTATAGAATTCTATTAAAGTGTAAGTGCTCTTATTCCAACGTCTAGTTATTCAAGTCATCTATATATTAACATTTTACATACAATCTTCCTACAAATTTACATACATACTAGGGGGCTCTGCCCCCTGCAAGCTACGCTCGCCAACCCCCGTTCAGACACCGCAGAATCTAAAAACACGCTAATCTGATTGGTTTAAAATATATTATAGAAGATTGAATTATACGGAAAAAAGCTGTGCAGATTTCCCTGTAAACGGGTTTCCATTCAATTTCCTTTGATTTCAAAAATTTAAGGCCGAATCAGTTGCTGTTAAGACATCCAATGTTGTTTTCGTTTTTGATTAAAGAGGATCAGTTAAACGTTGGAAAAGAAGCTAAAAATAAAAAGAATTAAGTGTACAGAGTCTTTGTCTCCCGGTATTTTAAAGCAATTTTTATAACAATAGCCTAAGTCATGTGACTATCATCAAGAGTTCCGGGCGAACCACTTCGCTTTTCATATTCCAGGTGCCATTTTGGTACTTTAATATTAGTCAGGTACAGGTGATAAGTCGCCAAATATTATTCTATCGCCATCATTTCATCTATATTATAATAGTCCAAGTCATGTAACTGCCATAAATAAATACGCTCTGATCCCTTCGCTTTTCATATGAAAGTTTGGCCCAGATATCATATACGGCCCCATATTGGCGCGATTTATTTCCGGCGCTAATTTGGGGAAAAGATCAACAGCATACACAACAGCATCCGGCTTATCAAATCAAGCAAAATAACGATACTTTGGCGCCAGTTAAGTACCCGTTGCGTATATGACATTTGCGTCAGAAAAAAATAGCGCCAATATGGGACCGTATGTGGCATCTGTGCCGAAAGTTTTCCATTTCGATTAAAAAAAATCAATTTTTTTTTTCGAATAATACTACATAAAAGCATTGTCGCAAAGAATTCTTGGTACTGTTACGCTAGCCGTGTGCAAATCTCGCCAATAACTATTTTTCAACTCGCCAGTTAGCATTTTTTTTTTCGAGTGGTAAATTATAACATTGCTTTGAAGTTGGAATTAAATGTCATCGTTTGTTACATAATATAATATTTGGCCAGATGCCATATACACATCCGGTTTGGCGTGATTTTTTTTACGAAAATTTGGCAAAATCCTCGTTTTCGAATGCCAGTTACATATGTATTTTTGGTGCTACTTAGTTATCCCGTCGAACAAAAATCTATCACCAAACTATAAGATTAAATGCCAAAAATAGTTGATAAATGTCACATTCACTTGACTTTAAGCAAGTTACACGTCTTTACGTCATCAAGTGATTTTTATTTCGACGTTTTATTTGTATATTTATTAATGTTATACTATTTCCTTTGTTCTTTCGTTATTTAAAATAAAAATTATGTCAATTTGTATAATTTGGCGATTTATATAATTTGGCGAAATGGGTCGATGGAATAACTAAGTATTTTTTAATTATTTTCTATTATTTTTTATTTTTAAAGGAAAATAATAAAAAAATAATAAACTATAACACAAAACAATTTATGTAATTTAAAAAAAGTAAATAAAGTAAATAAACTCTTATTATTAAATAAACAACAATAGCCGGTTACCATGTCAACCAAAATAATGCCATTTTGGCGCCAATTAGGTACCCCGGTGCGTATATGACATCTTTGCCTAACTTTTTTCTTTTCATTTTGTTTAAAAAAAATAAAGAAGTGAAAGCCATTTATTTTAAATGTTTCTGCTTGTATTAAATAAAATGATAATGAAATACAAATTGAATTATGAATAAAAGTAACATGATACATTTCTTAGCATCCATTTAAGGGAGGCCAGACTTCTCGCCAAATTAGTTTAAAATAGTAACCTTTTCTAAAATCTGAAAAAAAATATATATGTTTGATTAAAATTTGCGTTGCCATCATTAGAAAAATGTATATAAAATTAGAAAAAAAAATTAATATTTCGAAAACTAATTCGAATTTAAAAATTCTAATACCAGTTTTGAAATCTGCGGATCAATATTGATTTTTGGTGCTAATTTCATCGCAATGTATTCCTTTATTTAGGAGAAATCACCGTGAAACGTAATCAATTGTTTAATCAGTCGATTCAAAGAATCGTTACATTTCCGGCGTTTCATATATTCGTTTCATAAATTCGTTTCATTAGGATTTTATATATATAGTATAGATATATCTGTCTATCTACAGTGGTGGAAAAATTGTGGACATTTTTTGGAATTTTCATGTTTTATAACTTTGTGTGCTTAAAGAATATAATAAATTTTACTTAAATACTAATGTTTTTATATCAAATTCAAGGAAATTTAATGTAGAATTTAATAAAAAAAATAATTAAAATATCTGCATTAAAAAAAGTTACGATTACAAAATGTCTTTTTTATATGTTACATTGTAATTTATAATGTTACATTTACACATTCAATATTTAGTAAGTTAACCCTTGCTTTTTATTCCAGCTTCACAGCGTCTTTTCATCGAGAGAGCTAGTATTTGGAGTTCATCCTTTTTAATTACATGACGCCAAGAATAAATTATAGATTCAACAATCTGCGTTTTATTAGATGGACGCCTCTTTTTTTTTTTTTTTTTTTGTACAAGGATTTTCAAACGTTGCCACAAATTTTCTATAGGATTCAGATGAGAGCTGTTTGCTGGCCAGGATAATAATTGTATGCTTTTATTTTTAACCACTCTTTGCATATTTTTGCCGTATGGCATGGAGCTGAATCCTGCTGAAAGCTAAATGGTGCATTATTGTGGAAGCGATCCCTCATGCATAGCTGCCAACATCTTACGCTTTTTCAGACCACAAAAATTTTATAGTAAATTTTACCTTTTTAAATCGCTGTAATCTGCCGATTAAATAAAGCAAAAATTTCTATTAACATTTTGTGGACTGAAAAACCGGAAGAGTTGGCAGCTATGCTGATGGAAGGTATCAATTTTGGTTCCAGGACGGTTTCGACATTTTTTTTTTTTCATTCAGAATGCTATCAATTACTTGAATGCGGCTCACACCATTTGCAGACATACAAGTCCAGATCATGACATTTATCGGGCTCTTTGTAGTTGATTGAATGCAATCAAGATACAGCTCTACTTCTCACATATTTTCGCCCATCAATACCAAAGCAATATTTAACTCTCATCGATCCAGATTATTTGCTTCCACTGATTTTCTGACCAATTAATGTGTTCTTTTGCCCACTGAATTCTTTTCTTGTGTTCTTAAGATTTAAAAATGTCTTTTTCCTCGGAATCCTACCTTTCAGTCTAAAACCTGCTAATTTTCTCCTTATTATTCTTGAACTAACTCAAATGCCCATTCCATTCATATCACATCAATAGCATCTGATGAAATTATTATATCTTCGAGGCATCTTTTTTATCTTTCTATGGTTGGAAGCATTTTTGCATTTTTTCGGCCTGATCTTGCATTATTTATCACTGATTTAGATTCTTTATAACGTGAGCACAACTTTCGTACGCCAGATAAAGTGACTGATCCACCAACATGTCTTGCAATTTCAACTAAGTGAGATTATTTTCTCGCAATATGACAATTTTGCTTATTTTTGTAGGTGTCTAATCAGATCTTTTTGTTGATGACATTATTTTAAATTATTTGCTTTAAGAAAAAAATTTGAAATATTAAAAAAAAAAAAAAAAAAAAAAAAAAAAAAAACATTATTAAATTTGTTACACTAGTATTCACCCTTCTGCAAAATTCATTCCAGCAAAATACCGATTTTACATATCAAAACATACTACAGTTTAGTTACTAACATTTCATTGGTTCTCATTTCAGTCATTGTTATAGGCTAGGAAGCTATCACAATATACTTCAGCATTCTCGACAAATTGTGTTTGTATTTTATACTAAAGGAAGTGTAACTATTCTGTAATGTAGATATTTCAATTCTGTTTTTTTTTATTAAATTTTACATTAAATTTCCTTGAATTTGATATATAAACATTTGTATTTAATTAAAAATCAATATATTCTATAAGCACATAAAATTATAAAACATGGAAAATTCAAAACATGTCCACAATTTTGGCCACCTCTGTATATACAGGGTGTCCGGTCTCAACGGTGTCCAATGGTTAATTCCTAAACCGTTAGTCATAGACATATAGTTCCAATTACAAAAATGTTTTAAATCAGGTAAAGAAATATTTTAAAAGCGATTTGGATCAATAAAAATATTTCTCAAAAAATTACGAAATTTAAATTTTTATACGGTCCCCCGGTCCTATAAGTTATATTTAGTAAAATTTTCCTTTTACACTGACAAGTAATTCACAAAAAGTCCCGTTATTCTACGATTAAAATTGACCGAATAATAGCTGTTTAAAGTTGGAGCATACTTTTTGCTGCAAATTGGGGGTCATTCACAAATTTAGTTGAAATATAATTTCGTCACATATATTAAAAAATGGTTGAGAGTAAAATTAACATTGCAATATAAATTTGAAATCTTTAATCATTCTGGCATATTAATGCAAAATATACAATTTGTAATAAACATTTAAGAAGAAAGAAAAAGCAGAATTTTTGTTAAATAAAATTATGCTAAATTAACAGCCTCAATTGTTTACAAAATGATACGTATTTTAAAATATTGTTAGATTACACTAGGCTGCAAAAGTTGGGTTATGTCATGTTCTGTAGCTTTTGATAATTGATTCTTATGTATTCTGGACCGCTGAATCTGAAATTGGCCTTCATTTTTAACCATCAATCACATCAGGATTTTTCGCAAATTTCAAAGTTAAAAAGTTAAAAGTTAAAATTGAATCTCCTCCCTCATGTCATCGGACCACTCAGCTGTTTAGCTGTAAGAATCCCAGGATAAGCAAAAATATCGAATAAGTTATTGAAAAAAAAAAAAATAAAACAAAAAAGTTTTACATATGTTTTATAGTAGATTTTCGCTATATTTTAACTGACACATTTACGATTTTCAAAAATATTATAACGTGATGGTTAAAAATGAAGGTCATTTTCAGATTCAGCGCTAAAAAGTACGAAAAAAATCAATTATCAAAAGTTAAAAAACACAACCATCTCCTCTACTTTCTTGTATCCGATTTATGTTAATCTTTAAATTGGACAATTTATGATTTGCGAAATATCCTGACATGATGGTTAAAAATTAATGTAATTTTCGGATTCAGTGCAAAAAAATACATAAGAGTTAAAAAAACCAACAATCACAGTCTTGTGTTATCTAATCTAAAACTTATTCTTATATTTCTTGGCGCTAGTCTATCCGAATTTTTTTGTGTTATCCTGTAAAATAAGCATAAATGGTAACCACTGAAAATAATAATAATATTACATTGTTATTGGATTTACGCTAGTATGTAAAATGTAATCTCGATCGGATATTTAAAAGTGGGTTAAAATTCGAGTACAAATTTTGAACTGGAAAGACATGCATACGATCGTTGAAATAATATAAAAACTTATAAAAATAACATAATTTTTGTTAAAAGAAATCATAAAAGAAACAGTCTCAAATCCTAAAAAAATAAAACATATGTTATTTTAACCAATCTGAAACTTTAACTTAATCGTAATACTTGTACGATTTTTTTCAAAGCGCAGATACACATAAAATAAGATCTTCGAATACTTTAAGCACTTGGTATCTGATCCCTCAAAGTCAATCCGAATTCATTTGTTTTCAGAGCAGAAAATTGGCATAAGTCATGCATTTTTAAAGTTTCGTAACTCGCTCAATTTTAGGGTTATATGAATGGGACTTTTTTTGTCTTACTTGTCAGTGTAATAGGAAAATTTTACTAAATATAACTTATAGGACCGGGGGACCGCATAAAAATTTAAATTTCGTAATTTTTTAAGAAATGCTTTTATTGACCCAAATCGCTTTTAAAATTTTTCTTTATCTGATATAAAACATTTTTGTAATTGGAACTATATGTCCATGACTAACGGTTTAGGAATTAGCCATTGGACACCGTTGAGACCGGACACCGCATGAATTTTTTATATATCTTCTTAATATTATCTACAACTTATATTGACAAGATTTTTATAGTACCAATTCTTACAGCAAAAACAAATTTAAAATACATAGAGGTTGAAGAAAAAAAAATGTATTAATGAAGTACTCAAATCCAAACTATTTATTTTCTGAATCATTTTTAAATTCATTTTTGCTTTCAAACGCATTCAGTTGGTAGGTTTTCTCATTCAGAAACTATATAATGTGCCGTAACGTTCGAGTTTTTTTTTTATAGAGGTAGAATATATTTTTAAAAGATATGTCAGGGTGGGAACTTTGAACCGAATTTCTCGAAGCGATTGTGTTGGAATCGAAAAATATGGTCGTACTGAGAAAATAATTGTTTATAAATCAAGTTCTAATTAATTGAACGAAAAATAAAAAACATAGGTCGCACACAAAAGTCTTAAAAATCACGTCAGCAAGTTTCATGCTTTTCCTTTTAAAAATGAACCTGAAAATGTCGCGTTGTCGAGCATGAAAATTTTAGATTTTGAAAATTGTCGTAACATGATTCTGATAGAACCAGCTCTTATATAAAAATGAAAATAAAAACTCATCAAAAGTGGACAGAAATATTTGTTAAAGTGGGTTTATCTCTAATCATGATTTAGTTTTTGTTGGTGAAATTAGTTCTTAACTTCGAAATTTACCTGTGCCTGTAGGCCGAGTCAGCTGGGATTTTTTTAATTACATATCTACGTATGAATAAAAAATCTAACGCCTAATTTAATAGTATTTTAAATTACATTCTCAAGTTCTTAATAACTTGTCGTTTCATTTATTATTATTTTTTAAACATTCATAAAAACAGTTTCTATTGCGGAAATGGCAGGAATTATCTTTGTATACACAAGTCTTAACACTAGAACCGCCGGAAATTTCATTCAAGTGTTATAAAAATATTTTACTCCAGAATTTTTATTAAAAACTATCTAGCTTATTTATTTAACTCATTTCTCCGTGGTACATATCTAAATTATTTTAGAAAGAAATTCCTAGATCGAATCGAAGTACTTTTATTTGGTACCGGTCAAAATGACCGCTATGGCAGTTCTAGTGTTAAACCATTGCTTAACCCCTTGAGGACGAGCGGCACGTATACGTGCCGCATGAAGCGCTCAGAATCCTTGTTTTTTCTCATCAGTAAAATTTCACTGTAAAATTTGCCTTATTTAATCAGCGCATTTTCTCGATTTAAGAAAACATAAATTTCTGTTTTTAAAAAACGGTGACAAAAGATTAAAATTTTCGTAAAAGGCTCCCCTCCCGAAGGGGTTAAGTTTTGTGTAAATTAGAGAAATCAAGAAGGAGAAATTTTGCGTTTTGCGCAAATTAGGATTACGATAGACAAATTATATATACATAATTATTAAGATGCTACTTGGCACAGAATGATATAAATTTAAAAGCAACGTTGAAAATTCCCGAATACGTAAACTCTGAGCAGACTAGTTTCGATAACCTTTAGCGTACCGTCTCAGTGCAAAAAATAACGGAAGTTTGCTGAAATATACATAGAGGAGAAGCGGATTCAACTGAGAAGTTCATTAGCCAAATAGAAAACAGGAAAATACGTGTACCAGCCAATATTTGATTATAATAGATAATGCCACCAAAAATGTGAAAAATACTGGTAGTAATTAAAAAGTTCTTAGACTTTAATTGTGTAAATTATGTTTATTTTTAGAAAATCAACAAAAAATGTTTGAAAATATTTCCATGTATACCTACTGCTCCTTCACATTTAACCTATGATTACAGATTATTTTTGAATTATTCTAAGGAAAATTATTCTTCGCCTTACCTAATGGCAGAATTATCGGCGATTACAGATGGTGAAATAAACTGTAAGAAATTAGTGGCGTCAGAGCATTTAGAGCCGGGATTTATGCAGCGCACATGGCAAAACTAGTCAAGACCCACTGATGAGGAAAGATGTATGCATCTTAATTTGTAACAGAAGCAATTTACGCTTCTGTCTGACAAGAATAGCAAGGTCAACAAAACGTATCAAACAGGTTTAGGAAAAATTTCATAATAAATAATTTTCCCGTTAAACTTTTCCGGTGACACGTTATTCTAATTAATTTTTACCTGATCCGCAGAAGAGTGTATAAAGTTTAATTGTATGTCGTCGTTATCATGTTAAACTATCAAATAGGAAAACAGTGCTGCCAGTGGGCTACTTTTTTAAAATTTAGATTATTATTGGTACCAATTTTTGGAATAGTAAAATTTGCTTTTTTTAATGACATATTAATTCAAGCGAAAACAGCGGGAATTTTACCATTTCAGAAAAGTGCTGAAAATCAGGAAATCTGAATTTTTAAAATTTAGCCCAATGGGAACACTGTTTTCATATTGTATGGTTTGACATGACTTTTCGGAACGTAGCTATTATATATTTAATATTATAATTGAATATTTAAAATTTCGTTTTACTTTTCTACAGGTTAAAACATTTTTTTTTATATTTAACCTTAAATTGTCAATGGAAGTGTGAACGCTAAACGTAATTCTTATTTTGTTTTCGATAATGTAAAAGTATACTCATATCAGTGTACTGCAAAAAAAAATTAAAGTCTTTCAATTGATTTACGTCCTTATTCATTTATTTTATTTATTTAGTTTCTTAAAAAATTGAATATCTAAAATTTCATTTTATATTTTTACAGTTTAAAACATGTATTTTATGTCTCACTTTAATTGACACTCCTAGTTCAAAATACTAAACGCTCTTCGTAATTCTAAAAATATATTAAATAATGTTTAATAAAAGATTAAGAATGTATTTCTGAAATCCAGAAAACTTTCAGAATTTTATATCATTTTTTTAAAATATAATTATGTCTAAACCACATAATGACTTAAATAAATAGCTAGCAAAATAGTAATCTATTTTGCTTGATCCACTTCAGTTCGGAACGCCTCATATGTTGATAGTGTACATTATTTTCAGAAAATTTCCAGTTTTTATTTTGATATTATTCTTACTACCTGTCAAAACGAACTTCAGAAGATATTTCTTCGTAAACTTTTTTGTCTATTGTTAATTAACTAATTACTTGCTAGTGTTACGCTTTCTCAAAGTAAAAAATAAATTTCAATTAACTATCAAGATATCACTATTTTTTTATTTAAAAAATTGCCTTGATAAATTACAGAAAATTTTAACATTAAATAAAGCGAAGATTAACCGTGAATATTTGTGATGGAAAACGTAAAAAAAGTTAAAGATCCCCCACCTTACAGTTTCGGCAGTTAATGGGTTAAGACAGTTTTCAAAAGGTTTTCATTGATGAGTATTCTGAGCATTTTGTTTACTTTTATACCTTCAAACATATATTTTGTCCAGCCATTAATTTAATATAAGAAAAACATTATTAATATCAAATCTATTTTGCTCGTTTCTGCAGTTTTGCTTCTTTTTCCTTATTGAGAAAAATGAGATAAAAGTTTGCTGTGAGTAAATTTCATTTTCATTACCACAAATTTTTTTCACGTGAATAAATTTTTTTATCAGGACAATGTCCTACTTCGTTCACTGCGAACTTTTACTTTGTCGTATAAAACCTACTTTAAATAGCTTCTAATTTTTCGAAATTTATATTGACGATGGCAACAACTTGCGCTTTCACTTTCGCTTTTATTGCACTTATACTATATAATGATCATAATACTCATACACATATTTTTCATAAATCTAAACATTACATAATTTCATTTTTACATAATTGAATATTGAAAAACAAAATATAGAATACAGAATACAATTTGTTTGAAAACTATAGCTCAATGTAGCAAATATATACTACTTTTAAAAAGTTTTTTTAAGTATGATTTGTGTAAATCTATCTCGACGATTATCATTTGAGGCAGTGTTACCACAATTAAAAATTGATAAAAAGAAAAGTACTAGACTAACAATAAAATAAGGTAACCATAAGGTAACCATAAGGTAATATATTTTGGCTCCAAACTGAACGATGTCAACCGAAATAGGACGGATTTTCATTTTATGTTGCAAATAAAATTATTATTAGGTTAAATTGATCAAAGTAGACTGTACACCGCGATCATGCTCCAAATTGTATATTCATTTATTTATTATGGCTATTTCCATGAGCACATGTTGTGTCAGTCACATGCTACTATTTTCTGCTACCAGTATTTTAGAACGGAGAAAGGTGACTTATTTTATATCTCATTAATTGAATAAGGCGAAGCAAACTTTTCGAAAATAACAGTGCCCAACAAGCACAGCAATTATCAGCTATGTGACTAACACTACAAAAACCCATGCAACTAACCTAATATAAATAATTTCGGAAAAAAAAAATCTTCGTACATGCAAGGTTGCCTGTTTGGCTTCCGATTTTAATCCGAAATTTCAAATTCATACCGTAAATTTCGAACAAAGAAGTCTTATCTTATGTGATGCATAATTGCGTGCCATTAAATAAAGCATAGAATACTATTCTTTATTTCTGGTATGAACTCGAAATTTCTTAATATAAACTGGCAACCCTGCGTACATTATCAAGATCGGTTTGCCTATTGTGGAGTTCAAAGCTGAATGTGTAAATTAACAAAAAAAGTTGAACAAACTGCTGCGAAACAAAATTACAGGCAAAAACGTCTTAACAATACCATAAAAAATAATTAAATTAAGAGATGTGCAAGGCCTTTCGAAAAACTTTGCCTTTATTTGTGAATCGTAGCGATGAAAATGATAACACGTATTCTTTATGACTGACAAAGAAAGACGATGTTCGTTCGAAAAGTGTTGCGCATTTCTTAATTTCATGCTGTTATTAAGAAGTTTTTAGAATTTAATTAACTAAATTTAGTTTTCTTTATACAGTAGATGACTAAACATGGCAAATATTTACATCTATGTCTACTGTTCCTTCACATCGAACCTAGGTTACAGATTATTTTTGAATTATTCTAAGGATTGTCATTAACCTGCTTCTGAGACAGTGAAAATCGATGTAGTTTGTATCATATTTTGATCTTTATGACCTGGCGGTACTTAACCCTAGAACTACCGAAAATTTTACTCAAGTTTTATAAAAACATTCCACACCAGAGTTTTTACTTAAAACTATTTAATTTGTTTATTTAACTTATTATTGTTTGATTTATAAATTTAGTTTGTTTTGAAGAAATTTCTGGTTTGAATAAATATTTTGAATGTACATGTCGGGTCCATTGGACCCTTCTGGTAGACAGAGGGTTAAACCCTTTCAAGGACGCTGGCTATACGGTCTAGCCAACTAATTTTAATTCAAAATTTGACCAATGGCACGAAGAATATTTTAATAAAATTTTGCTTTTGTAATAAAGGTGCAAATCAAAGCGATATAAGTAAGCGTCCTATCTTAAATGGGAGAAGTATCCGCAAGATTAAAAGCGAGGTCACATCAATCAAGGTCATGCGCCACTTAGCGGATGGAGTGTGAACTACAGGTAGATACCTAACTATTTTCTTACTCACACCACTAAAATAATAAAGTTTTTTTCCACTTGATTAATAACTGAAGTTTTTCTGATAGGGCGAAAAAACCTTCGTGGTGTCAAGTGCGTCTGGATACCACACTCGCTACGCCACTATTTTGTAATAAATGTGGCAAACAAAGTTCATTTTCATGAGAGACTGAAGGTTTAGAAAATACGCGTCACACTAAAAGCCCGCGTATTTGAATTATCACTCCGTCCACAAGGTGGCGCAACTGTGTTAATTTACGCCTGATTCCAGCATTAAGTTTGTTCGCTTACTTATAACGCTTTGGTGCAAATTAACGGGGTTGTCATTTAAAAAAAAAATCGTTTAAATATTCTGGTGTCAGTCAATTATTTTTGATCAGTTTACTAACAGAATTCTTTTGCCCCTGAAAGGGTTAACACTACAATTGCCGCAAATGTTTCTACAGTTTTTAAAATAATTGACACAGAACTTTCAATTATAACTATTTAAATTGTTTCTTTGAATTATTTTTTTGCGGTATAGATATAATTTATTTCATGGAAAAAAGATTCTGTTTTGAATCGACATATCTCCATTTGTTACTGGTCAAAATGACACGTCATCGCGTTCTAGTGTTAAAATATCGGGTCGATCAGAAAGTCGTGTTGCGAAAATCAATTCGAACCAGAAAATTCTGCCCGTTAATTATTAGATAATAGCTATCAGTATAAATGTCTAATAATTAAATGATAGAATTTTCCGGTACGAATTAATTTTCCTAACACGACACGACTTTCCGATCAACCCAATAGTATAAAAACAAAACCTGATATTAAATTTCATTTATTAAATCAATTGGCAGGACTACAATTTAGACCAATGTCAGACGGGCGTCTTTTTTACTGCTTTTTTGCTTATGTATTATCCATTCACAATGCTATAGCATTGTGAATGGATAATACGTAAGTAAAAAAGACACCCGTCTGACATTGGTCTTAGAATGAGTCCTATCAATATATATCTATATATAAGTAATTTTTTTCTACTTTTTAAAACACTCTTTTACAAGCATTCAATGGCTATCTTGAAAATCTCACCTAGTTTTTTGACTGCAATTAATGGTTTTTCCAAAACTTCCTATTACGATAAATTAATTTAGCATGAGTACCAAATTCGATTATGAAAAACATCACTGTTATTTTACGTTTGGTGGAAATTGCATGAAAGTGGATTGATTAAAAAATATGTAAATTTGACTCCGTTTCTTTTAGGATAGAGGGCTACAGGAACGAGAAAATGAAACATTATTTAAACTACCTTTTTAGAACTTCTAAAACCCTCGAAAATGCATCGTTTTCTGAGGTTTCTAAAGAAGATAATGGAAAGCATTTCGCAATCAAGGTAACTCAGAAGTGGTTACCCACTGTATGTTATTTCTTTCTCCCAGCTAATAAAGTGTCGTCGGCAAAAAATATTGTTCCGTTGTATAAGACAGCCGTAAGACAAAGCAGATGTATCATTGTACTGTTAAATATTCTACTGCAATTTTTTTTTACTTCTAAGCATCGCACATTTTCAATTTTTACGTCATCGCATTGGGAAAAAGAAGTACTTTTAAACGCAATTTATTTTTAAACTGCATCTCAATTTGTTTTTGAAATATTATTTTTTGTTTGTTTGTTTTTAGCAACATTTGTTTAATTTTGACAACTCAAATACTCCAGTTCTGTAGAAAGTAAAGGAAAGATAGTTGGAAAATAGTAATTATATCTTTTTGTTGCCATTTCACCATAACAACTTTTTAAAAATGTAATTAAAATACATGCTTTTTTGAAAACATATAAATCAGTGAATTCTGATATAACGTGGAGGTATTATAAACCAAATTTAATTTTAAGTATGTATATAATATTACAAACAAATAAAGGCATATAAATCATTAGATAGCCATTTTTTCTTTCTTTTTTCGAGTTTCTTTAATGACGGCATCTCTTTTTTTTTTTTTTTTGTGTGTATTATTCAGCGATTGTAAAGTGATATGCGTAGTTTACTGTAGATGTTGTTTAAGACTAGATCGTAAATGAAAAATTCTTCAGCGGATGAGGATGACATCATTTTATATACAGTGAAACCCCGATCTATCGTTCCCGCATTCATCGTTTTCCCACATTGATCGTTTTATTTCTGTGGTCCCTGCACAAATTATAATTAACGTTAACGACACCCTCATGCATCGTTCTTCAAAGAGTCGTTTTCCCGCATTCATCGTTGTAAAAATTTTCTCCTCACCGAAATGAAATTGAAGATCAAGCGGGTCCATACGGCATACAAACTGAAATTATTTTTTTATCCTAAAAAAACTCACTTTTGCTGTTTTAGGGGGAAAAACAGAGGTTAGCGCTGATATTGTGACATGTATGTACACGTAAATAACTCAATTTGGAACACGTGTCCTTATTTGGAGAATGGGTTATTCTATTCTGTGTAAATGGGAGGATGTATGCATCCATTTCGGCCAGCTCTCACATTCTTTCACGTTTCTGTCTAATCTGTTGTGCGCAGTGTACGTGTTTAATTTCAAGAGTATGAGCTTTCAATTTAATGTGTTCTGGGCTAAATTTTATGCGTTCGGTGAATTTTAAGAATGGCAACACTAATCCGAACCTTAGAAAAAAGACTTCACGTCATAGATGCGGTGGAAAAGAATCTTTCTGAGAAAAAAATTAACATCGCTAAACGTTTTAGTATACCGCCGTCAACCCTAAATTCGATAATTTTGAAAAAAGAAAAAAATTAGCGAGCAGGCTGGTAAGCATATGACTTCATCAAAAAAGAGAAAAACTAACGAAATGGCTATTTACAGTGAATTGGAAAGATTTATCTTCGCTTGGTAATTGGCAGCTTGGATTGGCAGCAGCAGAAAGCTGCCTCATATGGCATGGATAAATTTTCTGTATCAAATGGGTGGATTTCACGTTTTAAAATTTGCCATGATTTGATATCCTGGAAATTATGCGGCGAAAGTTCCGCAGTAGTAAATACTAATGCGATAGAAATGTGGTTTGAAAAACTTCCGAAGTTACTAGAAGGATACAAAAATTGTGCCATCCAAAATGCAGACGAAACAGGCCTTTTTTATAAATGCTTGTCAGGGCGAAGGCTATTGTTCAAAGGAGAATCTTAACGTGATGGCAAACATTCCAAAAAAAGATTTAGAGAGCTACTATGCACAAATAAGGACAGGTCTGATAAACGAGTACCCCTCGTTATTAGTAAATCTGCTAAACCTCGTTGCTTCAAGGATGTAAAGAAACTGTCAGTAGTCTACCATTCGCATTCCAAAGCATGGATGAAAAATGATATTTATACAAAATTTCTTCATGACTTTGATAGATCAAGGCGCTCAAAACAGGAAAATCATTCTATTTATTGACAATTGCCCAGCTCATTCACCAGATACGTCGTCTTTGAAAAATATAAAAGTCCGTTTTTTCTAGATAATTGTACATCTGTCGTACAACCTCTTGATGCCGGGATGAATAATAAATTGTTTTAAGCAATTTTACTGGAGAAAGCTAGTGAAAAGATCTTTATGTTTCATGAAAGAAGCAAAAGAACCTACTCCAGAAATAGACCTTCTGCAGGCTATTAATTTTTTAATTTCATCATGGCATAAATTAACCTCTTCCGCCATCCAAAATTGTTTCGTGAAATACGGTTTTGTGCGAAAAAAAAGAAGAATGCTCAACAGAAGGGAAATAAAATAATGATGATGGTGACGATAATGCAGTTGAAGAGTGGTTGCATGTAGCAGAGGATGTATCTGGTATGAAATTTAGCGATTATATTTCCATTGATCAAGATGTTGCGACATGTGTGCCCTAAGTGTAAAAGAAATGCGTGATGATGCAAAAAATAAAAATAATGCCGAAGTAGCAGAGGATAATATTGACGCCAATGAAGCTGAGCCTACACTAGTGCCAAGTCTGCCTGGTGCAATTACGGCATTTGAAACTGTACGAACTTTTATATTTGCACTCAAAATTACAGAAAATGATCAGAAAAATGTACATCTTGGAAATAAAAAATGAACGAGAAACTCTGAGTTTGATGTAAAATTGCTGATTTTTTAAAATAAATATCAATTTTCTACAGCTTCGATCTATTTCTTATACATCTTGGTAAGTAACTAATTAATATTTATTAGTATACTGTATAAATCGCATGGAATAGTGATGCATAGATTGTTTTTTCGCGTTTTGACGTCAACCCGCATTCATCGTTCTCCCGCATTCATTGTTTTTTTTTCACGAGTCTCTTGAAAAACGATGGATCGAGGTTCCACTGTATAATAAAAACGTGTCTTTTAAGTCATAAAACTAATTTTTTTCTCTATCATTATTTATATACATATATACAGTAGCGCTCAAAAGTATTTTGGCAACCTTATATTCTCTCATATTTTATTTAATATAAAAATGTAAAAGAAAATATATTCCCTATAATTGAGAACACTATGACTGCAGCTATTCAAATGTATCAAGTTTAAACTTGTTTGTTTACATTCGGCGCCACCGATGAAATATGACTCCCCTTAGCTCAAAAGTATTTTTACAATTTGTTTGCATTTAATTGTTGAAGGTGTCAGTGGCGCTATAGCTTCGATTAGTGTTTATATTGACTTATTCTGATTATTTTTAAGGATCAGGAATGCCGAAATGTAAAAAATATTGAAGTGATTCTAGAAAAGCCGCTGTAAATGCACATAAGAAAGGCAGACTGCAAGCAGAACTAGCTCGTTCCTTTAACGTGCCTCGGCATTTTTTATTACATAGAATAAAGTTTTTAATAAACATAAATACATCGAAAATAAGCCTCAAAAGGGCCATCCGAAAAAAACAACTTGCAATGTTGACTGTATTATAAAAATGATATCTAAGAGTGATTGTCGTAAGTCCGCTGTAATAATAAAAAATGAATTAAAAGAAAATTACGGCATAGACATACACGTTTCATCAGTCAAACAACGCTTAAACCTCTATGGTTTACATGGTAGACGACCAGGAAAAACACGTTTGTTATCTACTAAGAATAGGAAGGCTAGAGTTGCATTTGTAAAACGGCATAACCCTTTCAGGGGCAAAGCAATTCCATTGCTAAAGTGAGGAAATTAATGATTGACACAGGAATTTGAAAACAAATTTATTTGTAAATAAGAAAAAGCTATATTTCACACTCATAATAAACCGAATTTTTTTAACCAAAATTCTGGTGTCAATCATTAATTTCAACACTTCAGCAAAGGAATTGCTTTGCCCCTGTAAGGGTTATGCCGTTTTACAAATGCAACTCTAGCCTTCTTATTCTTATTAAATTAGATACGTGTTTTTGCTGGATTTCTGCCATGTAAACCATAGAGGTTTAGGCGTCGTTTGACTGATGAAACGTGTATGTCTATGCCGTAATTTTCTTTCAATTCATTTTTTATTATTACAGCGGACTTACGACAATAACTTGTAGATACCATTTTTACAATACAGTCAACATTGCAAGTCGTTTTTTCGGATGGCCACTTTGGGGCTTATTTTCAATGTATTTCTGTTTATTAAAAACTTTATTCCATGTAATAACAAGTGGCCGAGACACGTTAAAAGTCTGCTTCCAGTCTACCTTTCTTAAGTGCATTTACAGCGGCTTTTCTAGAATCACTTCAATATTTTTTACATTTCGGTATTCCTGATCCTTAAAATTAATCACAATAAGTCAATATAAACACTAATCGAAGCTATAGCGCCACTGACACCTTCAACAGTTAAATGCAGACTAATTGTCAAAATACTTTTGAGCTAAGGAGGAGTCATATTTCTTCGGTGGCGCCGAATGTAAACAAACAACTTGAAACTTGATGCATTTGAAAAACTGCAGTCATAGTGGTGGAGCTATTATAGGGACTATATTTTCTTTTACATATATATATTAGATAAAATAAGAGAGAATATAAGGTTGTCAAAATACTTTTGAGCGCTACTGTATATATATATATAGATATATATATATATATATATTTCAACGGGGACGACATTAAATTCTGAAAAAGCATAATTTGTCTTTTCTAGTTGTATATATTTTCGTTCGTCGTTAAAATATATTTTTCTAGATTAACCCATTAACCGCAAACACTATTAGGTTTAAATTTTAACTTTTTAGCTGAACGTCGTTTGCCGCCACAAACTCTGAAAGAGAATTTTCCCTTTATATGATCTTAAAATTTTGTCTTTAAGAAAGGACAATATTTTAATTGAAAAAAGTGGTATATATGTAAATAACTTAAATATGTGCATTTATTTTGACGGTTGCATGAACGCAACACCAGAGGGTGATGGGTTAAGAAACATTTGGCTTTTTTGTTTACAATATAAAAAATTTACATTATCATGTTCCGAAATCTTTTATCGTTGATAAAAGTAAATTAAATTTAGGTTGATAATTTCTTAACTTTTTATAGCTGTTCAGCTGTTTGATTTTCGGAAGACATGGAGTTGAAATTTTAATTTCAGAAAAAAAATCTTTATTTATATGTAAGGTTGTTTTAATTTCATACTTTTCAATTTTAAACTTGTACGTTGTGGCCATCACAAAACTTTCTTCTGTATAAATCAAATAAGTTAAATGATTTAAATAGCCCATGAAATTGCAAGAAATTGCCTTGTTCATAAATCGTCTGTTCTACAGTTCCTCTATGCACCGTTTAAAATAAATAACTAAAATATTTTCTAGACAACTCAAAATTATTTTTGTTCTTGAAAAATCGTGTGCTCCACAGATTGTATTTTAAAAAATCGCTTTCGCGAAACTTCATCAATTGACTGTATGGAAGATTAATAATATTTCTCCTAGCGAAATGTACCAGCGTCCTTTGTTGGTTGATAGAACAAAATCAAGATTCAATCGTCATTCTTTACGTCACGTTATAGCATCGCCATCTTTTGAGTGATATATGCACAAACCCTATCAGCAACTATTTAAGTCAAGGTCTAACTTAATAAATAGTAAGTTTGATGAAATTCCATGGATTAGTTCTCGCGATATAGCTATTTGCGTAATCATGAAAAATAAAGCATACCAGAGTTACATATTGGGCGATATACATCAAAAACTTATCAGCTTTTGTAGATGTAACTTTTGTACATGTAATACTAACAGAAAATAAGGTTCATTGAAATTCGGTCCATTAGTTCTTATGATACAGCTATTCAGGAAACCAAACATTTTCAGAATCTCTTTAAGTGAAGTTAAAACAAAATATAAAGTTTTATGTAGTTCGGAGCATTAGTTCCTGAGATATTGCTATTTTGGAAACTGTGAAAATGCAGCTCAGAGGCGCTACATGATGAGCGGTATACACCTAAAGGTAATAAGCACCAATTTATATTAAAGTCTACATGAATCTGAAGCTTTATTAAATTGTGTGCCGTAGTTTGTGATTTAGAAGGTCCACATAATACGTGTCACTACATACAGGCAGACAGACTAACAGACAAATTAAAATTACTATCAATTTTTTTAAACTAAAACTATTAATATTACTTTTAAAATGGCAAACCTTTTAGACACAATTAACATATATAAGATACACAAAATGTAAATATATTGCTTACAGGTGTCAAGTATGATAAAATCCTTTAAAAACATTAAAGTCATTTAAAAATTCATAACGTTTTCGACCGACACTTACTCGGTCATCCTCAGTGAAAAACTAGCAGTTGTTCTGTCTCCGCGTCTCCAGCTTTGTCCGGAACAGACCATTTCACTTCAAGGGTGGATTGGAAAATAAGGGGGGGGGGGGCATAAATGCTATTCTTTTATCGAAAAGTACAGATTTATTAACTATTTATTAATTCTTTCCAGACTGCGTGGATATCATATGATAATATATCGTTACAAACTATTTCTTTATTTGATATAATTTCCAGAGATTCTCTTATGATAGCTTCTTGGTGGTTACTTGTATGGAAAATAATTTTGGCTCTATTGAAATCTACTTTTATAGGTTGAATTTGTGCTAATCTTGATAATGCAGTGTGGGGTCTATTCAATCTCAGATCTGCTTCATGTTCCTTAATTCTGTCACGAAATTTCCGCAGTGTCATACCTATGTACATAAAATCTCTATTATCTTTCTTGAAGGGTATAACATATACTCCCGATCTATTGATGGCTTGGATAGGGTCAATTTTCGTATTTAACAAATCCTTTAATTTCGGGGGAGGGACTGCGATTAATATAATACCAAACTTGAGGAGGGAATGCCTCATACTCTCGAAAAACCTTGGGATGTAATTAACTTTACAGAATTTTAAACTTTTACTCGGAACTGTATTTTGCCTTTCTTCATTTTTCCTTTTAAGTCTGTTTATGATTTTTTCAATGAAATGAGATGGAACAGAATTTTCGGCTGCTATTTTTCTAATTATATCTATTTCTTCATTAAGGAATTGGCTCGAACAAACTTCAAAAGCTCATTTTATATAAAAATTGAAAGGTGCTAACTTGTAATTTATAGGTGAGCTGCAGTTAAACGGGATAGTGGAATTAGATCTGTTAACTTTTCTAAAAACTGTACGATCGATACTCTGTTTATCCATATCTCTGATTAGTTGTACATCCAAAATCCATCATTTTAGACACAAAATTTTGACATAAATGGATATTTATTAGTTGTATCAGTGAATATAATAGCCATATAACAATTACGATAGTTTCCCTTCTAAAGTTTTTTAAACTCTGAAACTAAAAAAATAATAATTTTTATAAAGAAAAAACTCATTACTTTTCCGGCAAGTACGTGAGACTTATATCTCCAGAAGCACTAAGTGTTCCGTGAAGCAGAGTTTGAGAAACGCTTTCTTACAGCATTGAGCAGCGGATTGGACCGACATGTTGTTAAAGCAGCCAAGACTAGTGTTGCCATGTGTCCCACGTAAATTGAGCCTCAAAGAGCTCTGAACATCAGTATTTTAACCCCTTAACGGTCGCATTAAATTACGGTTTGAAAATTGAAAATGCTTATTGGCACCACTTTTTTGAAAAAGAAATATTCACCTTATTTAATGACAGGTAAAATGATGCCATAATATAACCACTTACACTATTTTATGAAACTGTTGGTAATCAAACAATCTGAATAAAAGACAGAGACCGTGAACATCACGGGAGCGAGAATTAACCCCTTCGCGACGGGAGCCTTTTACGAAATGTTTATTACTTTGCTACCGGTTTTAAAAAACAGAAGTTTGTGCCTATTCAAATCGGGAAAATGCTCGGATTAAATAAGGCAAATTTTACAGTAAAATTTTACTGGTGAGGATAAACGAGAATCCTTAGGCCTATTTCCGGCACGTATACGTGTCGCTCGTCCCCAAGGGGTTAAGGGGTTAAAGTAATTTTCTTCGCCTTATATAATGTTGTTTGAAGATGTCAAAATTAACTGAAATTAGGGGTGTCCAGAGAATTTGGAGCGCCAATTTACGGGGGACACCGATGAAAACTAGTCAAGACGCACTGATGAGGCTAAATGTATCATTTATAATTTTAATAGAAGCAACATACGCTTCTGATTGACATGAATATGACTAAGATTAAGAAATGAATTCTATTATGTTTGGGAAATTTTTATTATAAATATTTTTTCATTAAATTTTTCCGGTGTGAAATTATTCTAATTAATTTTTACCTGATCCACAGAAAAGTGTGTGAAGTTTAATTGCAATTGTTATATGCAACCGTTTTAGAACGTAGCTATTATATATGTAGTATTCGAAATGAATACATTAAATTTTGTTTTAAATTTCTACAGGTTAAAACTTTCATTTTATATTTTACCTTAAATTTTCAATGTCAGCGAGAATGCTAAACGCACTTCTTAATTTTTTTCATAATATGAAAATTGATTATTCTTATATCAATGCACTGTAAAAGAACAAAATTAAAGACTTTCAATTGATATATGTTCTTATTAAATTATATTAATTGTTTCTAATTGAATATTTAAAATGTGATAACATCATAAAAAGTGCTGTAAAAACAGGGTACTCACACAATTGGTGATACCGCATGAACTGATAATCACAGTCCAAAATGTGGAGCGTCAAATGCATACTGCTGGAACGTAAAATGGAAACTTTTAGCATTTTTTTGTGTTATCACATTTACAAGAACAGTGAGTATATGAATTAAACCTTTCATTACAATATACTTCATTTTGCTGAAAATTATAACCGTCAACCCATGTTTGATTAGGGTGGAACACCCTGTATTTGTGACTAAATAAGTGGATTGCGATCCTACGTTCTTTGGAAATTATTGCTCGCTTGGATGGCAGGGTTCGCACATTTTTACCACTAAATTTTAACAGTAATTTCAAAGTATTTCTCTGCCGAAAAGTATTGCAAAATCTGTGAATAAGGGCTGTGTTTGCGAATTCTGTGTTTTAAAAATTAAATGTAAATTTTCTTATCATTAATAGTGGTGCCAGAGTCCTTGGAAATTCCAAGGAGTGTGCGAACCTTGGATGGGTACTATCGCCCTTGTTATTTTGTAAGAATCACCCTGCTTAAAACCATGAGGGGCGGTGGGATAAAATATATCCCACCCAATTTAAACAAGATTCTCACGAGAAAAATTTTATTTAAAATCATATTAACTTTGGAGGAAAACCATTGTAAAAATTGCTTTTCCTTATTTAAAAATAAAATTTTTTGATTATTCCGGAGAGAATTTAATATTTAGAGACTTTTTGCTTGCCCCTCAAGGGGATATAACGCAAAGTGTATAAACAAGGTTCGCACACTCCTTGGAATTTCCAAGGACTCTGGCACCACTATTAATGATAAGAAAATTTACATTTAATTTTTCAAACACAGAATTCGCAAACACAGCCCTTATTCACAGTATTTGCAATACTTTTCGGCAGAGAAATACTTTGAAATTACTGTTAAAATTTAGTGGTAAAAATGTGCGAACCCTGATAAACTATTTAAAAAGGTACTAAGACATTTTTATTAAAATGTTAGTTTTTGATAAGATCCAATTTTCTAATACATTCAGAGATTCTAATACATACAGATTTATAGGAAAACAAATTACCCACATCATAGCTATAATCTGCGTTTAGCTCAGGGTTGGCAGTTTGACCAGCATTTTCATTCAGAAATTTCACTTTCGTACCTGAAATACCAAAACAAGGTTGGTACGCTCCAAGGACTTAATTAAAATAAAATAGCAATATCTGCTTTAGTTAATAAAATATACTCCGTACTTAAATAAAGTGATATTAACCATTAAAAACTTTCTAGTGTAAAGTCAAATTCTCTGAACTACGTAATTCCTAGAACGTATTCTATCATGGTTATTAAAGGGTTAAATGTTAAGTTTTATAAAATAAATAATTATATATAATAAAGTATTTGGAGATATATTTATTAAAATATTTACTAATTTGCAATATTTCAGCATAAAACAGCACACTACAGTAGTTTTTACTTATATTACAGATGCGCAACAGAAGAAAAGATTGACGTATTATATGAAAAATGTATCTCTGATTTTTTTTCATTATTTTTCCCGTGTAATACACCTTTCAGAGAGTCATATATAGTGTTTTCGAAACAAAATAAAAAATCGAGCATTTAAGGGTAACCCTTGACATATCTTAAAGAAAGAATACAAAAATTCGTGAAATGTCGCTCTGGAAAATTAAAATAAATGTTCAGTAGGCTTATACATTCTAACGCGCAACATGGCTACACATTAATATTTACTATTTTTACAAGAAATTTTTTTAACGTTCTTGTACACTTTCATTATCATGCGGTGATCAGAAATTATATTCGTCCAAGAGCGGTTAAACATTTTAGGGAAGGTATTTGAGGCACCCTGAAAATTTGTGCAACACTTCTTTTGTAATGGCTGAATACAAAATCGAATGTCTGGCTGAAGTTTCGTGGCCCAAAAACTGTGCCATACACGTGTCAAGTGCCATTTTTTGACTACCCAAAACGTATTTGAGGCACGCTGAGATTGAGACAGAATAATATTTACACTTAGAAAAAAATATTTTGAAAACGACAGACACTTTAGTCAGCCCAAAAACTGTGCCAGACACGTGTCAAGTGCCATTTTTTAACTACCCAAAAAAGTTATTTGAGGCACGCTGAGATTGAGGCAGAATAATATTTATGCTTAGAAAAAAATATTTTGAAAATGACAGACACTTTAGTCGGCACAAATACTGTGCCAGACACGTGTCAAGTGCCATTTTGCCAAAAATGGCACTTGGTATAAAGAATACCTACCAGTAATAATAGTAATACTAATAATAATGTTACTAACAATAAATTACTTTTTTAATACATGGTAAATTATTTTAGCAAAGATATAACTTGAGAGTGTAAAACCTTTTCAGCTTATCGTTAAGGGTTTTGATAACCTTTTTTATTTTGATATTAACCCTTTTGAGACGGCAGAATCCCTTACACAAATTTTATTTGGTTGGCACCGCTTTTTTTCAAAACAGTTCCCTTTACTGCTAAAATTTAAAAAAATGCTCTAATTTAAAAAGACAAATATTACGTTTATTTAATTATGGTGCCAAAAACAAATTCCACTCGCACATTTACACGATGCATATATGAATCACCCGTCCTGAAAGGTTTAATATTACTACATGTCAAAACGTACTTCAGAATATATTTTTCGTTATATTTTTTGTCTAATGTAAATTAACTCCTTAACGGTCTCTTAATATTTGAAAAAAAAAAACATCAAAAAGTACCTATTTTTTTATTACAGAAATTGAATAATTATAAGGTTTCTATATAAAATATACAATAATTTTTTTTAAGGCGAAAAAAAAGATATTATAGAACAAATTCACATTTGTGGAAAAGCCATCATGTGAGAATTACATTTGTTTTAATGTTTGTTTTACACCATACAAATTAATGCGAATAAGACCTTCATTTTTCACATCTTATTTATCACCATTAAACAATTTTTTACAAATAATATTTGAAATAATTTAATATACATTAAATTTTGATTACAGTCAGTCAGGGTAACTTTGATCCACATTTTCTCTACTTTCATATGCCACACTCTTATTTGAAGAATATTGTCGCAATTAGGGGCATAAAAGAGTAGAAATGATCCTAAATTAGTGTTTGACTATCAAAAATTAAGGAATAAAAAGTATAAAAGCAATAAAAATGGATTTTTAGCCTGGTTCAAAGTTACTCAGCCATTTAGGGTAACTTTGCACCATATAATAAATTTTTATGTAAAATAATTCATTATAAAAATGTATTGTAGTCAGGACAACTTTAAACTCCAAAAAATGTTTTCAGAATTGTAAAGACTCCGAATTTACATTTCCCAACATCACAAGATTTGTTTAATTTATGATATTAAAGCAAATATCAGGCATAAGAAAAGTGGAAGAAGAGAACCAGGAACATTTAAAAAAAAAAAAACCCTGTTTATTGTTCATATAAAAAATAAAAATGCAGTGAAAAACAATTTTCAATGTTTTAACTCAAAAATATATCCATAGTTACAGTAATACATGCAAGTACTAGTATTATTCAAACAAGAATAAAAAACGTCGAACGTATGAAATGTCAAATTTGAGTAGCTCCGCCCTAATCACGCCTCTAAATGAATTTTATGTATTTTACACATATTTGTGAAAATATTTACATGTTATATCTAATGCACACTTTCGGCATTTATATAAAATATACATGCAAATATGGGAAATTTTCGACAGTGGGACCTATAATCAGTAAATTATAAGTATCAGTGTAACTTTGAGCCGGCTCAAAGTTACCCTGAAAATAAGGTAAAATGCTAGTGCCTTCTTATTTTACATTTTATTAACTAGTAATAAATAAATAATCACAAAATATTAACACATTTACAACATTTAGATGATAATATGTCTGATAAATGAGTATATTGTTACTTACTATGAAAATTTAATTGGATTACAACAACTTCAAAACAGCATTCAAAATTACCTTGAAAACAGTACTTCACAAAACAGTTAGATGATGCATTTAATTGTGTATAATGTTGCTAATTTATTTTCTAAAATAAAGAGTAGAAATCGCAGTTTAGAACCTTGACAACAGAACAAAGTTCTGGAGTTTATTTAGTCTTTTAGAGTCAAAAATATTGAAAAATAGGAGGTGGTGCAAAGTTACACCCCGTGGTTCAAAGTTACCCTGATTGACTGTATTAATAATTTTTTGAGTGTGATATATTTCGAAACATGCAATACTAAGTCCGACATCACAATCAGCGCCAAAAACCAAACCCAAACGCAAATATTCAAAGACTTCAAACGGAAATGACAGTTTTTTTTTTTTTCAGCAATAAATCTCCAGCCCAAAAGTATGACAGGCACGATAAATAACGAACGAAATCTCGGCCCGTGATATTGTCGGGATCGAGATTTAAGGGGTTAAGACTGTTTTCTAAAGATTCTCTTTCATGAACATTCCGAGCATTTTGTTTACTATCTTTTGCCTTAACACCTTCGGGACGGGAGCCTTTTACGAAATTTTTAATCTTTTGTCACCGTTTTTTAAAAACAGAAATTTGTGTGTTCTTGAATCGATAAAATACGTTGATTAAATAAGGCAAAATTTACAGTAAAAATTTACTGGTGAGGAAAAACAAGGATTCTGAGCGCTTCATGCGGCACGTATACGTGCCGCTCGTCCCCAAGGGGTTAAAATACATATCTTGTCATAGGATTAACTTAATATAAAGAAAAATTCATTAACCCTTTGCACTCGAGGGCTCCGCTGCCGAGACATAATCTTTCTTTGCAAAATTTGTTTTTGGCACCAGTAATAAAGGAAAATAAAATGTACCTTATTTAATCAGAGCATTTTTGAAATTGCGTAGTTGAACAAAACTCCTTTTAAAAAAATGGTGCCGATCGAATAAAATCTGTATAAGAGACACCGAGCGCAAAGGGTTAATATCAGATTTATTTTCCTCGTTTCTGCAGTTTTGCTTCTTTTTGCTTACTGACGAAAAATGGTATAAAAGCTTTCTGGGGGTAAATTTCATTTTGATTACTACTAATTTTATTCAGGTGAATAAAATGTTTTACTAGCGACAATGTCTTACTTCAGTAACTGCGATGTTTTACTTTGTCGTATAAAACTTGTAGTCTACTTTTAAATGGCTTTTTATTTCATGAAATTTATAAATACGACGGCAACAACTTGCGATAACACTTTTGCATTTATAGCTCATACATATAACGTTCCTATTACTCATACACATATTTCTCATACAACTAAATATTGCATAACAATGTTTATTTAGTCCATACGGTGCTCACATTAGCATTCTTGCCAACTTTCTCTTAAACTTCCGTAAAATGTGAGTTAAATTGACCCAGGTTAAACACATTTCGAATCAGAAATTTACTAAAGAAATTAATTCAAATAATTTCATACAGAAACATGATTTTCAGTATATAATGACATATCAAATAAATTTTCTGTTTTGTAACACGTATAACCTGGGTCAACTAACTCACATTTTACAAAAGTTTAGTTGAATGTTGGCAAGTATGCATTAGTCATAGACATTTTGCTCATACGTATTGCTCATGCAACTAAATATTGCATAACTTCTTTTTTATATAAATGAATATTTAAAAATATATATAATATCGAATACGATTTGTTTCAAAACTATAGCTCATTTTAGCAAATATATATGGCTTTTAAAAACATTTTTAAATATGATTTTTGCAAATATATTTCGATGATGATCAATTAGCAATTGATAAAAAGAAGAAAATAGTAGATTAACAATGACATAGATTTTATTAGATGTAAATTTCCAACAGGGCGAAAAATGTCCGGACCAGGATTCGAACCCGGGACCTCCCTGGCTGAAGCCGCCAGTGCTCTGCCATCTGAGCTATCCCGGACGATTCTGGTCGAACTTTTTCACCCAGCTAACCTTGAAGATTACAGCATCTGGTCTGAAACCTGGATCAGCTCAACAGAATAAATCTCAGGTAATGGAACTCCAGAAAACGCTGGATACGAAATTACACTCGATTAATTTTCACACAATTATTCTAATTGGTAAACAAATCATATTAGATGTAAATTTCCAACTGGGCGAAAAATGTCCGGACCAGGATTGGAACCCGGGACCTCCCTGGCTGAAGCCGCCAGTGCTCTGCCATCTGAGCTATCCCGGACGATTCTGGTCGAACTTTTTCACCCAGCTAACCTTGAAGATTACAGCATCTGGTCTGAAACCTGGATCAGCTCAACAGAATAAATCTCAGGTAATGGAACTCCAGAAAACGCTGGATACGAAATTACACTCGATTAATTTTCACACAATTATTCTAATTGGTAAACAAATCATATTAGATGTAAATTTCCAACTGGGCGAAAAATGTCCGGACCAGGATTCGAACCCGGGACCTCCCTGGCTGAAGCCGCCAGTGCTCTGCCATCTGAGCTATCCCGGACGATTCTGGTCGAACTTTTTCACCCAGCTAACCTTGAAGATTACAGCATCTGGTCTGAAACCTGGTTCAGCTCAACAGAATAAATCTCAGGTAATGGAACTCCAGAAAACGCTGGATACGAAATTACACTCGATTAATTTTCACACAATTATTCTAATTGGTAAACAAATCATATTAGATGTAAATTTCCAACTGGGCGAAAAATGTCCGGACCAGGATTCGAACCCGGGACCTCCCTGGCTGAAGCCGCCAGTGCTCTGCCATCTGAGCTATCCCGGACGATTCTGGTCGAACTTTTTCACCCAGCTAACCTTGAAGATTACAGCATCTGGTCTGAAACCTGGTTCAGCTCAACAGAATAAATCTCAGGTAATGGAACTCCAGAAAACGCTGGATACGAAATTACACTCGATTAATTTTCACACAATTATTCTAATTGGTAAACAAATCATATTAGATGTAAATTTCCAACTGGGCGAAAAATGTCCGGACCAGGATTGGAACCCGGGACCTCCCTGGCTGAAGCCGCCAGTGCTCTGCCATCTGAGCTATCCCGGACGATTCTGGTCGAACTTTTTCACCCAGCTAACCTTGAAGATTACAGCATCTGGTCTGAAACCTGGATCAGCTCAACAGAATAAATCTCAGGTAATGGAACTCCAGAAAACGCTGGATACGAAATTACACTCGATTAATTTTCACACAATTATTCTAATTGGTAAACAAATCATATTAGATGTAAATTTCCAACTGGGCGAAAAATGTCCGGACCAGGATTCGAACCCGGGACCTCCCTGGCTGAAGCCGCCAGTGCTCTGCCATCTGAGCTATCCCGGACGATTCTGGTCGAACTTTTTCACCCAGCTAACCTTGAAGATTACAGCATCTGGTCTGAAACCTGGTTCAGCTCAACAGAATAAATCTCAGGTAATGGAACTCCAGAAAACGCTGGATACGAAATTACACTCGATTAATTTTCACACAATTATTCTAATTGGTAAACAAATCATATTAGATGTAAATTTCCAACTGGGCGAAAAATGTCCGGACCAGGATTGGAACCCGGGACCTCCCTGGCTGAAGCCGCCAGTGCTCTGCCATCTGAGCTATCCCGGACGATTCTGGTCGAACTTTTTCACCCAGCTAACCATGAAGATTACAGCATCTGGTCTGAAACCTGGTTCAGCTCAACAGAATAAATCTCAGGTAATGGAACTCCAGAAAACGCTGGATACGAAATTACACTCGATTAATTTTCACACAATTATTCTAATTGGTAAACAAATCATATTAGATGTAAATTTCCAACTGGGCGAAAAATGTCCGGACCAGGATTCGAACCCGGGACCTCCCTGGCTGAAGCCGCCAGTGCTCTGTACCAATTAGAATAATTGTGTGAAAATTTATCGAGTGTAATTTCGTATCCAGCGTTTTCTGGAGTTCCATTACCTGAGATTTATTCTGTTGAGCTGAACCAGGTTTCAGACCAGATGCTGTAATCTTCAAGGTTAGCTGGGTGAAAAAGTTCGACCAGAATCGTCCGGGATAGCTCAGATGGCAGAGCACTGGCGGCTTCAGACAGGGAGGTCCCGGGTTCCAATCCTGGTCCGGACATTTTTCGCCCAGTTGGAAATTTACATCTAATATGATTTGTTTACCAATTAGAATAATTGTGTGAAAATTAATCGAGTGTAATTTCGTATCCAGCGTTTTCTGGAGTTCCATTACCTGAGATTTATTCTGTTGAGCTGAACCAGGTTTCAGACCAGATGCTGTAATCTTAAAGGTTAGCTGGGTGAAAAAGTTCGACCAGAATCGTCCGGGATAGCTCAGATGGCAGAGCACTGGCGGCTTCAGCCAGGGAGGTCCCGGGTTCGAATCCTGGTCCGGACATTTTTCGCCCAGTTGTAAATTTACATCTAATATGATTTGTTTACCAATTAGAATAATTGTGTGAAAATTAATCGAGTGAACATAGATTTTACCGTTTTATTAGTATATTAACCAGAAATTCCATCATAAGGTAGGATACATTTAAACCATGCAGATTTACGCTAAATAAATGAGTCGAATAATTGTAAATAAAAATTCTGGTGTCAAATATTTTTATGAAACTTCAGTAAACTTTCGCGCGTTCTAGTGTTAAATGTGCAAATTAAGTTCATTTTTAGAAAATCAACAACTTAACTTGGCAAATATTTCCAAATACGTCTACTGCTTCTTCACATTTAACCTATGATTACAGATTATTTTTTAATTACAGGCATCCCTCCATTTATGTATTATGCGACTTACGTTAATTCGCAGTTACGTAATAAATCTCGAAAATTACATTTATGAACACACTAGCGCATTTTATATTCGTTTGTATACTTTTGATAATTATTTTATAAATAAAATATGCAGATAAAAACCACAACCATGATATAGTTTTATATATTAGTAAAGGATATATTTTTATTGCAGTATGGAATGAAATCTTTAACAAAACAAACTAAAATCTAATTAAAATGAGACAAAAAATATAGGGTTAAATTAGCAGAATTCAGACCAAACGAAAGCTAATGTTAAAGTTTTGATGAAGAAGAACGAGTGTACTCTTCTAGCTCCACCTGCACTGTTGCCAGATGGGCTACTTTTTTAAATTTCAGATTTCTGAATTGGCACCGCTTTTCAGAAAGGTAAAATTCGGCTTGATATCGCCTTAATCAATATGTCATTAAATAAGACGAATCTAACTATTTAAAAAAAAGTTGTGCCAATAAAGAAATCTGAATATAAAAAAGCAGTCTACTGAAACTGTGTCCACCTGTTCGTTTGATGCAGATTGAAAACAGTTTAAATCAATTCATCAATTTTAAATTTAAAAATCCCGCATTTCAAAAGAGGTTTTATATTTGAAAAATGTTCTTTCAGTTTGTTTTTATATTTTGTCATACTTCTACAGTTTATATCCGAGTAAATACTGCTTCATGATGATTTATTTATAAAATAACACTGTGTAATTAAAAAAGTGCTAAATTCTAAGGATAAATATTCTTAGCCTTATCTAATGGCAGAATTATCTGCGATTACAGATGGTGAAATGAACTGTAATAAATTAGTAGCGTCTAGAAAATTTGGAGCCCCGATTTACAAATGACACATGCCAAACCCAATCAAGACACACTGATGAGTAGAGATGTACGAATCTTAATTTGTAACAGAAGCAATTTACGCTTCTGTTTAACATGAATACTAACTTGAAAAAAAAACTTGTCCTCTCGATTTTGGGAAAATTTCATAATAAATAATTTTTCTTATAAAGTTTTCCGGTGACACATTATTCTAATTAAATTTTACCTGATCCGCAGAAAAGTGTATAATGTTTAATTGCAATAATTGTATGTCGCCGTTACTATGTTAAAGTATCCAATATGAAAACAGTGTTGCCAGTGAGCTACTTTTTTTTTAATTCAGATTTTTTTTTGTATTGTTATCACTTTTTTCCAAATAGTAAAATTCGCCTTATTTAATGACATATTAATTACGGCGAAATCAGCTGGGATTTTACCATTTCAGAAAAGTGGTGACTATCAAGAGATCAAAACTTTAAAAAAGTAGACCAAAGGCAACACTGTTTTCATATCGGATAGTTTGACATAATTTTTCGGCACATAGCTATTATACATTTAGTATTATAATTGAATTTTTAAAATTTCGTTTTACGTTTCTACAGGTTAACCCATTGAGGGGCGGTGAGATAAAATATATTCCACCTAATTTAAACAAGATTCTCACCAGAAAATTTTAACTAAATTTTATATTTTTCACTTTTTTTTTGGTGGAGGGGAGAGATCTTAGAAAAATCGCTTTTCCTTATTTAAAAATAAAATTTTGCGATTATTCCGGTGAGAATTCAATATTTAGAGACATTTTTGCTTGTCCCTCAAAGAGCTAAAATTTTTGTTTTATATAACCTTAAATTGTTTATGGGAGTGTGAACGCTAAACATCTTCTTAATTTTTTCGCTAATGTAAAAATTCACTTATGTCGGTGTACAGCAAAATAAATAAAACTAAAGGCTGTCAGTTGATTTGATTTCTTATTCGTTTATTTTCTTTTTATTTTGTTTCTAAAGAAATCTGATTATCTAAAATTTCGTTTCATATTTTTACAGTTTAAAACTTTTATTTTATATTTGACTTTAACCCCTTCGAAACCGGTGCTTTTACACAAATTTTACTCGGTTGTCACCACTTTTTTTGAAAAAAGTTTCCTTTACTTAACACTAGGACTCCGGGAAATTTTACTTAACTTTTATAAAAAATATATTAAACCAGAAAATTTATTTAAAATTATTTAGGTTAATTGTTTAACGTATTTCAGTGCAATTGTTTTCTTAAACATTTTTTGAAAATGTTTCTGGTTCGAAACCACAATTAGTGGACAGGGCGGTGCCGAATTGGCACCTACTCGGCATTCTAGTGCTAAACAATCACGAAAAATTTCTAATTAAAGAAACTAAGCATTACCTTTCTTTTTTACTGGTGCCTAAGACAAACTTTATATGCTCTTTTTGAGGGTGCGTATATGCGCCCATGTTCCCAAACGGGTTAATTGACACTGTCAGTTGAAAATGCTAAACGCACTTCGTACTTAAAAAAACTGTAAATAATGTTTAAAGAAATATTAAAAAAGCATTTATGAATTCCAGAAAACTGTCACAATATTACATGATTTTTTAAAATATAATTATTATATCTAAACCACATAATGACTTAAATAAATTGCTAGCAAAATAGTAATCTATTTTGCTTGATCCACTTCAGTCCAGAACGCCTCATATGTTGATAGTGTACATTCTTTTCAGAAAATTTCCAGTTTTTATTTTGATATTATTATTATTGCATGTCAAAACGAACTTCAGAATATATTTTTTCTGTAACTTTTTTATCTATAGTTAATTAACCAATTACTTACTTGTTTTGCGTTTTCGCAAAGTTACAAATAAATTTTAATTAACTATCAAGATATCACTATTTTTTATTTAAAAATTGCCTTGATAAATTACTGAAAATTTGAACATTAAATAAAGTGAAGATTAACTCTCAATATTAGTGATGGAAACATAAAAAAGTTAAAGATCCCATACCTTGCAGTTTCGGCAGTTAATGGGTTAAGACAGTTTTCAAAAGATTTTCAATGATAAGCATTCAGAGCATTTTGTTTACTTTTATGCCTTCAAACACATATTTTGTCGTTATTTGTTAATTATTGATTTTTTAATTACTTATATTATTTTAATAAAAGGAAAACTTTATTAATATCAAAACTATTTTGCTCGTTTCTGCAGCTTTGCTTCTTTTTCCCTTTTGAAAAAAATGAAATAAAAGTTTGCTGTGAGTAAATTTCATTTTGATTACTACTAATTTTATTCAAGTGAATAAAATGTTTCATTAGCAATAATGGCTACTTCCTTCAATGCAAACATTTACTTTGCCGTTTAAAAAGTTATGCCTACTTTAAATCGCTTCTTATTTTTCAAAATTTGTAATGACGGTGGCAGCAACTTGCGCTATCACTTTCGTTTCTATTGCTCATACATATAATGCTCATATTACTCATACACATATTTCTCATAAATCTAAATATTGCATAATTTCATTTTTACGTAATTGAATATTGAAATATACATACATACTACTGAATACAATTTGTTTGAAAACTGTTGCTCAATATAACGAATATATACGACTTTTAAAAACATTTTTTTAAGTTTGATTTGTGTAAATCTATCTCGACGATTATCATTTGAGGCAGTGTTACCACAATTAATAACTGATAAAAAGAAAAGTACTAGACTAACAATAAAAATGATTAACCATAAGGTAATATATTTTGGCTCTAAACGGAACTATGCCAACCGAAATTGGACGGATTTTTAATTTTTGTTGAACATAAAATTATTATTAAGTTAAACTGATCGAAAAATACTTTACAGCGAAATCATGCTCCGAATTGTATATGTATTTATTTATTATGGCTGTTTCCATTAGTACATGTAGTGTAAGTTACATGCTACTATTTTCTGCTACCAGTATTTTAGAATGGAGAAATGTGACTTATTTTATATCTCATTAATTTAATAAGGCGAAGCAAGCTTTTCGAAGATAACAGTGTCCAACAAGCACAGCAATTATTAGCTATGTGGCTAACACTACAAAAACCCATGGAACTATTAATAAATAAGAACTGACATATCCTTATAATAGTGAAGCTTCAACTGTAACCGCTATCGCAGGAGTTGCTTACCGTTATCAAAATAAATGGCATATCGTTGGATAGGTCTTTCAAAATGAAGGCGATGTTTCATTGACTATTTTACAGTCAGAAGCTCCGTTTAAATATTATACAACCTGGAAGTTGTGTAAGTAGGATCTCTAGCTTTACTGCATCTCTGACCATCACAGATATCTATAGGCCTTATCAAAGCAGAGTTTATAGATTGGAACTAACAATTAAACACAGCTTAAAAGTCATCAATACAAGTAAAAATAAATAATTGGTACAATGTAAAAAACAGTTTCACATTCATGAGAAATAATTAATTAGTTCGCTTTTTATGCAGTCGGGTTTTTGATTTTTTAAATTTAATTACTTATTTTTTATGGCGTTAGTAAGAAGATGTAAGCCTTTAATTGTGAAAATTAAGTTTATTTTCAGACAATCGGCAACTAAACCTGGAAAACATTGCTATTTATGCCACATCGAACCTATGGTTACAGATTATTTTTGAATTTTTTTAAGGAATGTCATAAATCTGCTACTGACACGGTGAAATTATATATATTTTGTATCGTATGATGATCATTGTATTCTGGCGGTACTTTAAAATAGCATAAAAACAAACCTTGGTATAAAATTAATTTTTTAAATCAATTATATATATATATATATATATACATATATATATACTATATATATATATATATATACATATATATATATATATATATATATATATATATATATATATATATATATATATATATATATATATATATATATATATATACATATATATATATGTATATATATGTATTCATATATATGAATATATATGAATATATATATATATATATATATATATATATATATATACACATATATATATACTATATATATATATATATATGCTATATATATATATATATATATATATATATATATACACACATATATATATATATATATATATATACACACACTCATGTCCAAAATTAAGGTCACAAACATAAAATCTGTGAAAACTGATGAACTATTCACTGTGTTGTCCATAATTTGGCAAAGAGGTATATTGCAATGGGATAAAGACTATAGCAGCATAAAAATATGGGGAAATTTTTAATTGTGAATTAAGATACAGGGTATATCAAAAAGTGTTAAATCATGAATCAGAGATAAAGCATTTAGCTCCGGAAAAGCCTGTCTAACATGGAGTGTGACCACTGTGCTTTGCTATACAAGCCTCACAATGAGCTCTTATACTGTTTATGAGGGTGTCAATAAATGATTGTGGCAACAAATCCTATTTCTTCCAAAAGCGTGGCTTTTAACTCCTGGCGGGTCTTGGGAGGCTGGTTATGCCATGCAGTGGCTCTTCCTAGCCCATTCCAAACATGTTCAATAGGACTGAGGTCCGGAGACCTCGAGGGCCAATTCATACGCTGAATATCCTCTTCTTCAAGAAAATCATCAACAATGTGAGCTCTGTGTCGCTTCGCATTATCACCCATAAGCATAAGCCCGGGTCTACAGCACCCCGAAACAATCTAACACAGACTTCAAGGACTTCATCCCTATAACGATGTGTATTGACAGTAACCGCATCGAAGACGTGCAGTGGTATACGACTGCCAAACATTACGCCACCTCAGACAACGATTCCTTTGCCAACAAATCTGCCGATTTCTTTTACATAGAAGGGATGATAGCGAGCTTCATGTTCTCTCCAGATGAAGATTCGACGAGAATCACTCTGCATGGTGAATCTCGACTCATCACTGAAAAGAACACACCCTCATTCTTGTTGTGTTCAAAACTGATGTCTTCGGCTCCACAACAACCGTCTCTCCGTTGGGTGCAGTGAAAGGGACACACACGACTGAACACTGGGCGATAGGGATGAGGTCCTTGAAGCCTGTTTGAGGTTGTTCCGGGTGCTGTAGGCTTGGACTACATGTTTATGGACTTCTCTGTGTGCGAAGCCAAACAGAGGTCACATTGTTGATGATTTTCTTGAAGAAGAGGATATTCGCCGTATGAATTGGCCCACGAGCTCTCCGGACCTCAATCCTATTGAACATGTTTGGGATGGTCTTGGAAGTGCTATTACACAGTGTAACCCCCCCCCCCCTCCAAGACCTGGCAGGAGTTAAAACTCACGCTTTTGGAAGAATGGACTTCGTGTCCCTAAACATTTATTGACACCCCTCATAAACAGTATAAGAGCTCGTTGTGAGTCTTGTACAAGAGTGCACAATATTCATACTCCATGTTAGACAGGCTTTTACCTGGATAAATGCTTTATCTCTGATTCATGATTTACCACTTTTTGATATAAACTATATCTTAATTCACAATTAAAATCTTTTCCATATTTTTATGTAGCTATATTCTTTCTCTTATTGTAATATATCTCTGTGCCAAATTTCGTGGCAACACAGTGAATAGTTCATCAGTTTTCTCATATTTTATGTTTGTGACCTTAATTTTGGACATCAGTATATATATATATATATATATATATATATATATATGTTACATTATTAGATCTAATTCCGCGATTTCCTTATGTTATTCTAAATTACTACTTTGTTTTCAATAAATCTTTATTATTAAATAATCTCAATCGTTAACTCTGTTAAATTCCCTTTAATTTAATGTCTCACTTGTCTTAATCGCTAAATATTACGCTTAAACTAAATGTTTCATTTCCGCTTCTTTTTCTTTCAAGAATATTCTTTTACATTCCATTTTTACTTTCCCGCGCATTTCTGAGATTATCCTCTTTCTCATCAAATTCATCCGCCAGTTTTCACCGCACTCTTTATATCACGTGACATTCTTATTTATTCATTGGTTGAGAGCGCGACCTACGTCATAATTGTTTCCATACATTGAAGGAACAAAAAGTTGATACTCGCTGAGTTTCAGCAGAATTTTTCGTATTTCCATTTTGATAACTTCCCCTGGTCGCCGTCTAGTATTTTCTATTACCTATAATTGCTTACCCATGCTTACATACTACATAGCGATGGATTGATTTAAATTTGAATCGGTGGAAACTGCAACGCTGAAAGTTCTTTCAATAAAAGCCTGAGTTTAAATTATGCATTGTCTCGATTATTCCGGAGAAACCTACACTGGATTATTATGCGAATTGAAATGTGTTATCTGGCCTTCCACTCGATGACTGTAACTACCATCTAATATCCAGATTGATTATTCATCTACTATGACATGGAAGTTAATCCTCTCTTTCGAATCACCATATAACGTAAAATCGTTATATTAGTCGGTAGGATTCGACAACTTGTACGCCACTCCAAGCCTTTTGCCGGTCAAAGATTTAGCAGCTTGAACGCTTTTCCGATTACCTAGCCAGCATGATTTCAAAACAACATGAAAGTCAATATAAAAAGTCCCAACCAACTAACGACGGTCACCAGGAAAAAGCAAGTTATAGATAAAACCTCTAACATCAATATAAAAAAAGAACCACAAATATAAGATGTTGTTACTTATCCAATAGAGACAGCATTCAGCATTACGTAAGTCATTTTAAAAAAAGATCTCTGTTTTGTGATCAGGGATGAGATTTCCGCTTTTTTGCACACCAGTATTTAGTTAGGAAAAATATTGTTCTGTTGAATCGCAAAAACGTTCCGATTAAATAAAATAACATTTTCTCTAACAAAATACTGGTGCGCAAAAAAGCGGAAATCTCATCCCTGTTTGTGATGAAAAATTTTTATGTTTATTTTTTGTTATTGCATAACTCTTTTTATTTGATTTTATTTGATTATTAATTCGAAATAAGTTGTGTTTATTTTTTCTGACAAAGTATATGAACATTAAAGTGACAGGTGTTTTATTTAACTTACGTAATCGGAATCAACTCCGTTTATTTATACATATTTTCAAATATTACGAGTATTTAAAAGATAGAATATTTTAATATTTTTAGATTTATTAATGTTGTGTTAATTTATTATTTATTATGAGATATTTATTATTATTTTTATATTTCTGTTAAGCAATAAGATAGAGATTTTGAGGTATATTTGTAATGCTTTTACGATCTAGAAGTAAAGTTAGATACGCTAGTTTTATTACGTGGAAACAAAAAAGAAAAATGACTGAAACTAGTATTGTATCTTTTGACCCCGATTTGGGAATGAACATTCAACAATGGTTAACATACTTTGAAAATTCTTGCATTAAACAAAATGATACTTGGATATTTGAAAATATATCAAAATATTTAAAGGGAGAGGCCTACAAAATTTATATCAATGTTTGCCAAAATTGTGATAGTTATGCTCAAATTTCAGAGATTTTAGTAGAAAATTTTATCAAAATTGAAGTACCTAGATTTTCTGATTTTTCTTCACTTAAATTAAACGATCTAAAAGATTTGGAAGATTACTTCCATAAAAAAGTAGAGATTGGTAGGAAAATAAAATTATGTGAGACAATAATAGTGCAGAGTCTTACTGATGGCTTAGCACCACAGTATCAGAATATGTTGATGTTAGTTCCCCAAATAATGCCACAGATTGGTATAAATTAGTCAGACAACTTGTAGTCACTCCTACCTCTAATCTAAATACTACAAGAAATAACTTCTCAAATGATAGATCTTTTCAGCAGAATGCTAGATCTTTTCAACCCAATGGCAGAACTTTTTAGCAACATACTCGACCTAGTCAACCACGATATGATGCTCCCAGAAATAGGGTTCGTACACCAAATTTCAACCCCCCTAATACTAACTTTTATTCCAATGCACATGATTCTAGATTTTCGAATCATCGAATGCAGAGCAATCATTTTCAAAGAAATTATCCATCCAGACCTTGTAGAATTTGTTTGAATCAAGAAATACTTAATGCATTTCACTAGGAGAATAGTTGTGTTTTTAATGTTAACCCTTTACAATCTGAAACTACTTCCACTCCCCCACCACAAAATACTTATAATGTTTGACAATTAATTGTGTCTGATTATACGAGAAAACATCAGTTACCTTGTGTTGTGGATACTGGTTCTACAATTTCAATTTTGCCATTTCATTTTATACATTTATTGAATGCTAAACATAAGAATATTTTTCCTATTAATGTTGGTCAAGCTAAAGGCTTTGTCCAAATTAAAAAAGCTTGTGATTTATTTGTTAGAATTGGCAATATTGAACAATATGTTAATTTTCTTGTGTGTGATACCGATTTATAGTATGTAATTTTAGAATTACCAGACTGTGAAAAATTTTCTTTGAAAATTAATTGTACTAGTTGTAGTGTCACTCAGGGAGATACTGTTTTAAATTCATGTATAACCAGAAACAAAGTAAGATCTCTTCATTTCAATGTTAGAAATGAATATCAACATATGCAACCAGATTATGGGAAAACCATGGCTCCTCAATCCTTCGCGAAATCTAATGATAATAATTCTAAATTAATTGGGGGAAATAAATGCTATAGATCATGATAACTTAAAGGAAATGTTAAGGGATTACTCAGATATTTTTTCTAGAAACAAGTATGGTGTAGGGAAGATAAATATTGAGCCACAGCGAATTTTTTTAAACTCTGACCTACCAGTATCTACGAGACTTTATCGTACATCGATAGTTGATGAAAAGGAGATTTCAACCCAAATTCAATCTTTATTAAATGCTGGACTAATAACAGAAAGTACTAGTCCTTATACTTCCCCGGTCACCTTAGTAATGAAGCGCGATGAAGGCAAAAAGACAAGATTATGTGTAGATTAACGAAAATTGAACTCCATAATGAAAAACGATGCAGAATCCCTTCCCCGTATTGATGATATTTTAGATAAATTGTGTAATGCCCAGTATTTTTCCACATTGGATTTAGCCTCTTGCTATTGGCATATTCCCATTCACCCTTTAGATACAGAAAAACTCGCTTTTACTACCAATTCTGGTTTATTTGAATGGAATGTTCTCCCCTTTGGTGTAAAAGTTGGGTCCTCCATATTCAATAGGACTCTTAGAAGAATCCTTACAAAATATAAAATTGATTTCGCATGCTATTATTATGACGATATAATTATTTTTTCTTCCTCCGTAACTGAACATATCTAACATCTAAACAAAATTTTTGATTTGTGTAGGCTTGAGAACATAAAACTTAAACTTTCTAAATGGAATTTTGCTCAAAATAAAATTAACTTTTTAGGATATAAAATTAAAAATGGAACCCTAACCCCCTCTAATGCCAATATTGATGTAATAAAAAAACGAAAACCTCCTACGAATTTTAAAGAACTCCAAAGATTTTTGGGATCAGTTAATGTGTACGATAAGTTTATAAACAAAAATGCCGAAATTAGGAACCCTCTCAATAAACTACTTAAGAAAAATCCTTTGTGGGAATGGAGTACTGAATATCAAAATTCTTTCCAAAGATTGAAAGATGCACTAATAGCAAAGCCATCTTAAAAATTTATGACCCTAAATTACCCCTCCATATGTTTGTTGATGCCTCACAGGTAGCGGTAGGTGCCGTACTTAAACAACCGGATGATAATGGGGTTTTACATCCAATTGCTTATTACTCCAGAGGATTGAGAAGCTATGAACGGAACTACTTTATTATGGAATTAGAGTGTCTTCACATCATTGACACCTTAGACAAATTTTACCATTATTTCCACGGTGTAAAGTTTACTATTCATACAGACCATGCATCTCTTGTGTGGCTTAAGAATGTAAAACACCTAAGAGGTAGACTCTTTAGATGGTCTTTAAAACTGAGTATGTTTGAATATAAGATAGAGTATTTAAAGGGATCTACAAATGTCGAAGCCGACATGTTGTCCAGAAACCCTATTTCTCATTTTAATCAACTACTCACGTTTTTGTTAGACGTTAAAGAGGTACTTGAAATGCAGGAAAGGGATAATGTGTACGGAAAAAATTACTTTAATGACAATGGATTAATGATAATTAAAAGAAAGGGCTTTAGGAAAATTGTAGTCCAAATGTCGTTGAGAAGAAAATTACTTGGAATTGCTCATGAAAATTTAGCTCACCTTGGAATTCAAAAAATGCAAAATATAATTTCTCCCAATTATCATTGGCCTGATATAACTCAAGATATAACTAACTTTGTAAAGCATTGCGATATTTGTCAGAAAAATAAAAAGCCTAGACAGAAAAAATTTGGCTTATTACAAGCTATGCCTACCACAGATCAACCTTTTGAATGTCTTTCTGTTGATACTGTGGAAGGATTCAATTACTATAATTCAACAAAAAATATCTTCATATTGTCATCGATCATGCAACCCGTTATGTGTGGGCATTTCTCTCGAAGAGTGTCACCACCGAAACCTATACGAATTGTTTAAAAAATTTTTTTAATATTCGAACACCACAACAATTATTCTGTTTTAATCGAATTTCTAACGTTACGGCACCTCAAAAAATCTTAAGCGATAGGAACAAGCGTTTTACTTCTTCCAGATTCAATATTTTCTTGCGGAACCATAGTATTAATCAGCATTTAACCCCATCTCACCATCCTCAAACGAACAGTAAATGCGAAAGAGCCAATCAAACGATATTAACTAGGCTAAAATGTAAAGTTAGCTCTACTACCTCTAAAGTTCCTTGGACTAAACTCCTTGCTGAAGTTGTAAATGAATACAATAATATTCCCCATTCAATAACTAAAATTCCCCCTGCTTATTTACTCTTTGGCCAATTACCCTATAACCCCCCCCCCCCCCCTTCAACAAGATTATTACCCTCCAGTTAAAGAAGCACTTAAAATCGCAAAAGCGCGAACTGATGAATTCCATTTAAAAAGTAAGAAATATTATGATCAAAATTATGTTGAGCGAAAATTTGAAGTAGGCGATCTCGTTATTTATGAAGAATTTCATTACCCAAATACTAGAAAGCTTTCTCAGGTATTTTCTGGACCATATAAAATTCTTCGAAAAGTATCCGATGTAAATTTTGAGATGGATAGAAAAACCCCATTTAAAGACACCGAAATCATTCATGTTTCAAAATTACGTTTGTATCATCATCCTAATAACTTAAAATTGTCTCATGAGCAATTACAACAACAACACAGCAGACGCAGGTTAAATCACTAGCTTAAACTTAATTTTCTAACAATGATGAGTTTGTAATTTAATATTAAAATTTAAAGCTTAAAGAAAATTTATTATTTCAACATTACGGATGAGTTTTGGGAGATGTCCCAAGAATTTATCTGTTTGGGAGTTTATTTAAATTAATTTAGTTGTGCGGGCATAAGTTGGTTGATTTATCTAGAGTTCTAATTAATGTTGGATTATAAACTTAAACCAAAAAACTTAACTTTACTTAATTTATTACTAGTAATTAAAAACTTAATCTTACTTGCTATAAAAATTTAATAAAAACCTAATTGATATTCTTTCAAATGGTTTAAATATTACTCTTAAAATAAAAGGATTATCTTAGATTGCATTTTATTAGTTTTTACGAAAAAAAAAAAAAGAGAGGGAGAGAGAAATATTTCAAGATTTGATTTTCATTCCCGACAAGGTTATTGCGAAACTGCTAGCTTATTCGAATTGCAAGACTTAATGATAATTTTCGTCTGCGATATTTTTTTCTCTTTCTTACTACGGAAGTCAAAAGTCATTTTTTATTTTTTTTGTTGTTAACGATTTGATTTTATTCCTATTCTTTTTATTTAAGGTAAATGTAATTGCAGATGGGAATTTAGATTTAGGATTCTTTTTCTGCCTTCGACATATTATAACTTTCCTTTCCATATTTCTTTTTTATTATTGATTTTTTTAATTCATTATTGAGGAGTGTACATCTAATTCCTATGAGACAGATAAAAAGGAATTAAATTTTACGACTCACATACGAATAAATGATACGAGAAATTTAAAGACACGAATTATTTAATGATACAGGATTAACATTATATTATTATTATTTATAAAAAGAAGAAAATACTAGAATTAAAAAAGGTTATAGAATTATTTATAAAGAGATTTAAATAATTTTTGATGATGACTATGCTAAAAAAAGATATAAGTTGCCGAAACAGTAATGATGGTTTAACCCTTAGAAGGACCTATGAGTCAATGCACCTCATAATGTCTTCACCTCCGGTCACAAATCATTACTTTTTTCGAAAACTTATCTAAGATTAAAAATAATTCGAGGAATAAAATTACGTAAGATTTAACAGCAGTTGTGATTGATACTGTTATTATACTGAGAGCATACAGATCTGTAATAATGAAAAGACCATGGCAAAAACTATTAAAGATTCTACAGTTGTATATTTACATTATAGTTGACAAAAATTTTATTTACTATTGTTTATTAATTTATTTGCTATATTATTATTATACAAGGTTATTCTAAGATTATTTATTTATTTATTTATTTATTATTGTTATTAGTATTTAATATTATTAGTGCAACATAGTCTGTGATATAAGATTTAAACAACCATAAAACTCTTATGAACTCTACAAATCCGTATTTCAGTACCGGACAAAAAATCACTTGAGGACATATAATTTAGTGAAGATACTGATTAAATATGGTATGGTTTTTGAAAATTGTGTCACTGTTGTTAACTAATGAACTGATATTAGTATTGTTGTATTACTTCACAGAAAGCAAATCTATTGCTAATTTTGAATATAAACCAAATATTATTATAATTGTTTTTATTATTGTACATGTACTTATTACAGCAGTTTCCACTAAGACGCGATTTTTTTATTACGATTTTTTTCCTTTCAAAAAGAAATTAAATCTTTGAACAACGCGATTAGGTGACCAAGTGACGGTATCATAATAAAGATGATTGTAAAACAAAGAAACAAAAGTTGTAAAACGAGTATCTGCTTTCTCTCAATGAACTCGCAGGTCACCGAGACCTAGTAGTTCATTCAATTTTAGAGGGGAGGGATTTTGTTACATTATTACTTCTAATTCCGCGACTTCCTTATCTTATTCTAAATTACTACTTTATTTTCACTAAATCTTTATTATTAAATAATCTCTATCGTTAACTTTGTTAAATTCCCTTTAATTTAATGTCTCACTTGTCTTAATCGCTTAAGTATTACGCTTCTAGTATTCTTAAACTAAATGTTTCATTTCCGCGCCTTTTTCTTTCGAGAATATTCTTTTAGCTTCCATTTTTACTTTCCCGCGCATTTCTGAGATTATCCTCTTTCCCTTCAAATTCATCCGCTAGTTCTGACCGCACTCTTTATATCACGTGACATTCTTATTTATTCATTGGTTGAGAGCGCGACGTACGCCATATTGGTATCCATACATTGAAGGAACAAAACGTTGATACTCGCTGCGTTTCATCAGAATTTTTCGTATTTCCATTTTGATAAGTTTCCCTGGTCGCCGTCTAGTATTTTCTATAATCTATAATTGCTTACCCATGCTAAAATACTACGCAGCGATGGATTGATTTAAATTTGAATCGGTAGAAACTGCAACGTCGAATGTTCTTTCAATAAAAGCCTGAGTTTAAATTATGCATTGTCTCCATTATTCCGGAGAAACCTACACTGGATTGTTATTCGAATTGAAATGTGTTATCTGGCCTTCCACTCGATGACTGCAACTACCTTCTAATATCCAGATTGATTATTCATCTACTATGACATCGAAGTTAATCCACACTTTTGAATCACCATATAACGTAAAATCGTTATATATATATATATATATATATATATATATATATACATACACTGGTGAAAACAATTAAAGGGACAAATGGTTTTTTTGCAATTAAAAAAAACCTAGCAAAGCAAATAAAACAAAACTTGGTCAAAATATCATTCGATATAAGACTAATGTATGGGAAAACAAAAATGGGCACAACATGCACCCTAAATAAGGTAACTGGTCACGTGTCCAGTACAGCAGCTGACTGACAGGACAGAGAGACATGTCTGTTCAGAGAAAAACATGTCTAATAGAGTGTATAATCGTCTGTAACATCTACACAACTCTCGCATCGGCGTTTCATACTGCTTACCAGGGTCCTTATCAATTTCTATGGCAACTGCACCCACTTTTGCACCAATGCACTCTTGAGATCATCGATGGTCCTTGGAGCTGGTCTTCGAGCTGCTAATGATCGTCCAAGGGCGTCCCATATGTGTTCGATGAGATTAAGGCCAGGAGACATCGCAGGTCACTCCATTCGTTGAACATCCTACGATTCAAGGTATTCATCCATCAATTGATCCCTATGTGGACGGGCGTTATCCCCCATAAAAACGAAATTTGGTCCATATGCTCCGCGGAAAAGTCTCAAAGAGGGTGCAAGAATCTCGTCCCTGTACCGCTGACCTGTCAGAGTACCTCTATCAAACAGATTATGGTCGGTACGCCCGTCTACCTTGATGCCTGCCAGACCATCAGACCACCTCTAGCATAGGGATCATTTTCGACAATGTTAGAGGGCCGATATCGACTCTCGGGTTCTCTCCAGACGAGAACACGTCTCGAGTCGCTGTCCAGACTGAATCGTGACGCATCACTGTACAGAACCGCCCAAACTGTCCCCTGTCCAAGACAGGTGTTCTCGGTCCCATACTAGACGGGACTTTTTGTGGTTCACAGCCAAAGGGATGCAGACTACAGGGCACCTGGCATACAGGCCACCTACATTAAGTCTCTGAGTAACTGTTTTCCGTGAAATGGATGTTCCTGTAGCATTATACATGAGACGAGACAGTTGTTTTGCTGTTGCGGACCTATCCCTTCTGGTTAAAAGTCTCAAATAATGGTCTTCAGCGGGCGTTGTTGCCCTTTTTAGGCCTTGACCAGGTCCGGGGATCACTGTGTTGGAATCTGTGAACTGTTTCCTCAGAGTAGACACCACATTTCACGGAACACCGAGGTCCTTAGAACAGATAGCCTGTAATTGGCCGCCCTCGATTCTTAAAACAATCTGCCATCTTGTGGCATCATCTAGACGATGTCTACTAGCCATACTAACGATGGGTAAACAAGGAAATTTAAAAAACAAGGATTGGGTTATGCTACGATGCTTCAAAACACCCTTCCGCTACAAGCTTCGGCGGTCAAATGAGGCACCTCTGCACAAACACGATCACAGCGCCACTTTCTTATGACCACACATACCACTTGCGTGGCAGGTGTGTCCGCGACGAGCTTAACTATCATCTGATACCTTATTTGCGTATAGGGATAACTTATTTTGTTTTGTTTTTTAAAAAAAAACCTTTGTCCCTTTAATTGTTTTCACCAGTGTATATATATATATATACAGGGTGTCCGAAAAGTCTGGAAACCATCGAATAACTCGAGAAATACAAAGCAGATTGAAAAACGAAAATATACCTATTAAATATTTTTTAAAAAGCTACTCAGTGATACCAAATTTGATCCCCGCAACCGACCCCCCGGGGGTCAGAGGGGGTTCAACTTTGAAATCTTGAAAAATAACCCCCATTTTTTATTGCAGATTCGGGTTCTACGGTTAAAATACGCAACTTTTGTATTTAACGTTTTTTTCTAATTCTCGTTGATCACGGTGTAATTGGGCAAATAAAACAGATATATATTTTGGTTTTCCCAACCAGGTTTTGACATCTCGAAATCTGATTGGCCAGAACTTTTAACGTCAAAGTTGCCGTCTTTTGCGGAAATAGTGTTTCTCAAAAACAATCAGTGGAGATTGTTTTCATGGCGCTTTATATGCTTTTTCCATAAAAATTAATAGAAATATATTAAATTTGTTTTCTATTTGCATGTCTTTTTATCAAGTCTATCATTTTTAAATAATAAACTGCGTATTTTGATATTTTAACGAGTAAATAAGCACCTCCCCTCCCGAACAGAAAAATCATAGTATTCATTATTTGGGGGCGGAGTGTGTTGTTATTCTGTGTTTTGATGTCTTCTGCTGTCAAAAAAATCACTTAATTCGGGGCCGGATGGTAGTGTATAAGTTTTTTTTTTATTATTATTATAGAATAACATAAAGGAGCAAAAAAAAAAACAAAAAAAACAAACAAACATATATAATCTTTTTGTGCTGGCTGATTAAAGGATGGGAAGTAGCGTAAATTTTAGGTGGAGGAGGGTAAAATTATAGGTTTTGATGATTGATTAGTTACTGCTACTACTAACTAGCAAGTAGAGCAGAAAACATTCAAAAATTCTAATAAATGTAATACTTTTTTGTAAATTAATATTTTTTTCCCTTTTAACATTTTTTTCATAATTTTAAATTTATTATTGTGTTGTTCGGGGAGTCGTGTCCGTTTAGAAAAATCAATCCGCACCGGAAAATCCTGCCCGTTAATTATTAGGTATTAGATATAGGAATCGATGTCTAATTATTAAATGATAGAATTTTCCGGCTCGAATTGATTTTTCCAAAGGGACACGACTCTCCGAACGACCCAATAATTTTACACAATTGAAAATTTTTGATCTTTTAAACTTTTGAATTTAAAATATAATTTAACTCTTTAAGCACTGTTGATTAATACCTGGGGGAGAAGACGTTTTAATTTTCATGGGGGAAGGATAATGTAGAAAAGTGTTTAATTATTTATTATTACAATAATGTAACAAATGTGAAAAAATATATAAACAAAAACGTTATTTGCAGAACAAATTAAAAACAAATCAGTTTTTTCCTACATTTTTTAAGCCCGGGAAGGGACATTTATTCATATATTTCATTCCGTTACTTCGATGTTTAATTTTAAAGTTTTGTAACAAATAAGTTAGAGCTTTTGGGGACAGTGTCCTTAAAAAAGGAATCATAATTTTTATTTTACTGGCACCCAAAGTATTTAATTAAAATTTTCCATTTATAACGTACTTGAAAATAAGAAAGTTTGTATTCTCCAATAAACTCGTTTATAAATGCTGATATCAGTCTATCATTTCATCAGTTTATAAACAGGATTGCTCCTCGCCGGTAAGGGTTAAACCAAATGAACATTAAAAAATAAAAACAAAATTTAAACAATATGATCATGTAAATACCCTAAAAATCCCTAAAATTTCCCTTCAAATTAAATCGAAATAAATCTTAGACTTTTAATTTTTTTTTTTTTTTTTTTTTTGATTTTGCATGTGCCTTATAATTTTGTACACACTCATCATAAGCATAATACAAAATCTGCATTACAAATATTTGCAACTTAAAAAGGAAAAAAGTTTAAAATTTATTTAGATTTCTTTTTAAGGGAACCTAAGTTTTTAATGAGTTTTATGTATCATATTGTTTGACTTTTTTTAAATTGTTCAATTGGTTTAACTTGTAATAAAAATTTAAGAACGTAGAGCTAATTGAATGAAATATATTAATAAATGCACCTCTAGGATTTAAAAAATGAAGAAAATAAACTGATCTGTTTTTAATTTGTTCTGCCAATTATGTTTTAGATTATATTTTTTGTCACGTAAGTTATTTTATTGTAATAATAAACAAACAATTTTCTGCATTATCCTTCTGTTATGAAAATTAACATGTCGTTTACCCCAGCAAATAATAATTACACTTTAATCCTTTCGAGATCGCGTCGCGTACACAAATTTTATTTGGAATACAATGTGTTTTTTCAACCGTCAACTTTAATTGTGAAATACCAGAAAATCCTTTAATTAAAAAATTAAATGATTTTATTCATTTATTAATGGTGCCAAAACAAATTCCACATGCACCTTTTGACGATGAATATATGTGCCTCACAAATCCCGATAGTGTTAAAGAGTTAAATTATTTTTTTAATTAAAAATTTTCAAATACCAAAATTTTTCTATTGTTTAAATTTATGAAAAAAATGTTAAATTGAAATTAACGAATAATTAATTATTAATTTACAAAAAGCATTATTACATTTATTAGAGTTATGGAAAATATTTTTGCCCTACTTGTTATTTTCTGGATGCAGTAACTAATCAATGATTTAAATCTCCAATCCGACCGCCACCTGAATTTTACACAACTTCTCCGTTCTTTGCTCCGCCCGCACACAAAATTATATGTACTTCTTTTCATTTTGTCCTACATGTTACTCTATAGTAATAGTAAAAAAAATCCCATACACCCACCTCCTGACCACGATTTAGAGTATAAAAGAAAAAAAAAACAGCAGAAGCCATCGAAATGCCAAATATCCACGCCTACCTCTACCAAATAACGAAGATTAATCTTTTTTTTTCTGTTCGGAAGAGGAGGGGGCATTTTTACACATCAAAATATTAAAAAAAATAACCACAGGTTAATTGATTAGAATGGACTGAATGGATAAAATAAAAGCACAAATAGAAATCTAATTCACAGGGTTCGCACAGCTGTACCACTAAATTTTAACAGTATTTTGAAAGTATTTCACTGCAGGAAAATATTGCAAAATCTGCGAATAAAGGTGGGGATTGCGACTTCTGTGTTTTAAAAATTAAATGTAAATTTTCTTATCATTAATAGTGGTGTCAGAGTCCTTGGAAATTCCAAGGAGTGTGCGAACCTTGAATTCAATATATTTCTGTTAATTTGCATGGCAAAAGCATATAAAGCGCTTTTGCCATCGAAACAACCTCCATTGATAGTTTTCGACAAACACAATTCCAGATAAGGCGACCCACTTTGGCAACGAAAGCTTTGGCCCATCACATTTGGTGATTACAAAACATGGTTGAGAAAACAAAATATGTATCTGACACATTTTGCTGGATTACATCGTCATCTACAAAGATTCGAAAGAAAAATGTTAAAAGCAAAAGTTGCGCATTTTCCCCCGCAGAATCCGAATCTGAAATAAAAAATGGGGATTATCATTTACAATTTCAAATTTGGAACGCCTCTGACCCCCAGGTGGTCGGCGTGGGGTGTCAACTTTGGTATAACGGAATAGCTTTTAAAAAATATTTAACATGTATTTTTTTGTTTTTCAATCTTATATGAATTTCTTGAGTTATTCGACCGTTTCCAAACATTTCGGACACCCTGTATTTTGTCACATTTGATATTTTATTGTAATAATTTATAAATAATTAAACAATTTTCTACATCATCCTTCCCCTATGAAAATTAAAAAGTCGTCTTCCCCAAAAATAATCAAGAGAGCTTAAAGAGTTTAGTTATTCTTTAAATGAAAAAGTTTAAAAGATCAAAAATTTTCAATTGTTTAAAATTATTAATTTTAAAATTATGAAAAAAAATAAATTGAAAAATATTTTAAATTGCAATAAAACGTTTATAAGAATTATTGAAGAAGTGTCTGCCCGACTTGATATTTTCGAGATACAGTAACTAATCAATCCTCAAAATATATACAACTCCACCCCCACTGAAATTTTCGCTACTTCCCCATACTTTGCTCAGACATTATAAAAAGTTTTTATATCATTTTTTTAAATACTTTGTCCTATATTAAGTTCTATAGTAATAATTTAAAAAAAAAAACTGTACACCAGCATCATCATCCTGAATTAGATGATATTTAAAAAGAAAGAAAAAAAACCCATCAAAACGCAGAATATCTGCACACTCCGCCCCCAAATAATTAAGATTATCCTTTTTCTGTCCGGGAGGGAAGGTGTATATTTGCACGTTAAAAAAATTAAAATACGCAGGTTATTATTTTGAAATGATTGACTTGATAAAAAAATATGCAAATACAGTACTAATTTAATTATAATATTACTATTAATACCAACTATTAATTTTTATGAAAAAGCATATAAAGCGTCATCGAACAACCACCACTGATGGTTTTCGAGAAACACTATTCCCGCAAAAGACGGCTACTTTGACGATGAAAGTTCTATCCAATCAAATTTCGAGATGTCAAAATCTGGTTGGGAAAACCAAAATATGTATCTGTTTTATTTGCTCGATTACACCGTGATCAACGATTATTAGAAAAAAATGTTAAATACAAAAGTTATGTATTTTTGTCCGTAGAATCCGAATCTGCAATAAATAATGGGGGTTATGATTCAATATTTCAAAGTTGGACCCCCTCTGACCCCCGGGGGGTCGGTTGCGTGGGTCAAATTTGGTATCACTGAGTAGCTTTTAAAAAAATATTTAATACGTATATTTTCGTTTTTCAATCTGCTTTGTGTTTCTCGAGTTATTTGACCGTTTCGAGACTTTTCGGACACCCTGTATATATATATATATATACCACCACGAGTGGCACGCCGGATGCCACTAATTTTTTAAAGAAATTACCGACTTATTCAATCGCAGAGATTTGATGTTTAGATAAGGCAATGATTACTATACAATTTTAGTGGCGTTGAGCTTGCCCAATTTTTTCGTGTTTTGCCCTTTCCCATACAAAACATTAATTTGGCTGTGGGCACCGAATTCAATTATGAGAAACTCATTGTTTTTGTTTTACTCTTCGAAGAACACTCAAGTATAAAAAAAAAAAAAATATTTTTTGCTCTGTTTATTTTAAGAGATGGGGCAACAGGAAAGAAAATACTAGAAAACAGCAACTCTGCTTTTTCAGAATTTCCAGTCATTCCCGATGACAAAAAAATATATGTATATATAAATAGTACAAAACATATTTCAATTTTAAGACTTACAGCACACGCTTTTATTTTATGTAGAATGACGTCATTCACATCCGCTTAAGAATTCCACATTTACGATCCAAATCTACTGCAAAGTATACATAGGACGCCACTATCGCGAATAATACACAAATGCTGCAAAAACATGCCGTCATTAACCCATTAACGCTCGAATTAAATTACTGTTTAAAAAGTCAAATTGCTTATTGGCACCACTTTTTTGAAAAAAATATATTCATCTTATTTAATGACAGGTAAAACGATATTAAAATATAGCCAATTTCACTATTTTATAAAACTGGTGGGAATCAAACAATCTGAGTAAAAGACACAGCTCGTGAATAGGACGGGAGCGAGAATTAAGGGGTTAAAGAAACCCGACAAGAAAATACGTTTAACTCATGATTCTCAGGCCTTCATTTGTTTGTAACATTAATATAGATACTTAGAATTAAATATAGTTTATAATAGCTCCATGTTTTAACAATGATCATTCGTTTATATTTTTTTCAAAATAGTACGTACTTTAATTACATTTTCTTTCGGTTGTTATGAAAAAATGGCAACAAAAATATATAATTAATATCTTACAACTACATTTCCTTTACTTTCTACAGAAATGGAGTACTTCGGTTGCCAATATTAAGCTAATGGCTCCAAAAACTACAAAAAAATTATTATTCAAAAATAAATGGAGATGCAGTTTTCAAACAAATTGCATTTAAAAGTATTTTTTTCCAATATTTTAAAAAGTTTAAAAAATTTCTATAGCGTATTTAATCGTACTGCTTTTTTTTACGGCTGGCTTCTGTAAGGTAACGGTATTTTTTGGAATACACAAAATAAGCAGGGAGAAAGAAATAGCATACCGTACCGGGGGCTAATAAAATGTTATTTAAACTATCTTTTTAGGATTTAAGAATCTCGAAAGTTCATAGATTTCTAAGGTTTCCGAAGATAAAGAAACGCTTTTCTATCTGTTTGCACAAACAGATCATTTGTAGATTAATAATTTTTTTTCCGTTTTTTAGTTGTTCGTCTTTTTGAATATTGCAAAACATGGAGTTAACCCTCTCGTGCATAAATTACTTTTCATTATTTTTTATTATTCACAAAAAAAATCTTTTTTTGTGATAAACGAGAAACCGTTATATAATAATTTTATAATTGTACTGCATGCTAGGTATTATCTGTTCACAAATCAAATCTCCATAAATGAATGCTCAAAATTTTTTGCTTAATAATGCAATAATTATACGACCTCATATGATGTCCGTATGCATGAGAGGGTTAGAAGTTTCGAGTCTGGAAAAATTCCATATTTATATATGACCGGGAGGCAGCAGTACTATCGAATGAGATTTGTTTGAAAACTATAACTCAATATAGCGAATATAGGAAAGTTTGTGTATGGATGCATTAAATTCATGGAATACTGCTTGTGAAAAGTTGTGTTTTTTGCAGTCGACAAATCCAGTCAACTTTCATGAAAGTGTTGGTAATAACTGATGGCGGATAATTCCAATTGAGAAAACAAGGTGATTGTTTTGCAGTCGTACTATTAATCCAGACGGTAGAAGTGTAGCAAGGTAGAAGATTTACCAGTCCGGTGATTTCTTCATAAAAAACGAAGCTAGCAAACGAAGCCCCCAGGCTTGGACCTGAATCGCTACATCATGCTGCATAATCTTAAAAAGCGAATTTAGAATGCTACAAGACTTGCAGAAACCAGATAACATATTTTTATGCACTTGAAACAAGACAGAGATCTCTGCTCCGAAGTCATTGCATCTCTCTTTTGTTAGATTCGCAGAGGGCGACAGATATCGACGCAGTACAGAAACGAACCAATCGGTGAAATGCAGCTGAACTATTGACGGGACAGGGGAGTAGCTTAAGGAGAATTAATCCCATACCTGGTAACGTAGTGTTTTCGAAGTAAAAACTGAAGTGTCGACAAGGTGTGTGAGAACTAGATTCATGGAATTAAGATTGGAAATAAAAATAACAAAATAGCTTTTAAAAATATTTGAAAATAAAAACTAGCTTCGGTCAGAATATTATAGATTGGATAGCTGATAAAGACTACATTTTAAAGATTTAAACAACATTTTAACCCTTTCCGGCACGGGCAATTTTTGTTGTAAAATGATGAAATGATTTACTGACACCGTAATTTTAAAACGACATTTCTAGCAATTAAAAATATGTTACTTTTACCGTTCAATGTAAAAGCAAAATTTTACTAAAATATTCTTGGTGCCGTTCGTAAGTTTGGAATTAAAATTAGGTATCCCGACCCGGGCACAGTGTGCCGGAAAGGGTTAAAGATTTATAAAAATCTCGAAATTGCATGGATTTTTAAAGATTAATGATTTTTAAAGATTAAGGAATGCTTTTCGAAATCGTGGGAACTCGAAAGTGGTTATTGTACGCATTACCGTTCGTGGTTAAGATATATTTTCCTAGATTAAGAAACAGTTGACTTTTTTTTCAATATAGATATTTTACTTTGTCATGTTTCAAAAGGTTTAATCGTTGCTCGAAGCAAATGATTTTTAGATGGATAATTTCTATTATTTTTGGAGCTGTCCAGCTTCTTGATTTTTGGAAGACACGGAGTTGAAATTTTATCTTCTGAAAAAAATTCTATATATATATATATATGTAAGACTGTTATACTTTTATACTTTCCAATCTTAAACTAGTATGTTGTAGCCGTTAGAAAACTTTCTTTTACATAAATCAAATCAATTAAATGGTTTAAATATCAAAAGTAATTGCTTTGCTCATAAATCATCTGTACTACAGTTTCTCTACACATCGTTTAAAATAAATAACTAAAATGTCTTCTAGAGAACTCAAAATTATTTTTGTTCTAGAAAAATTGTCTACTCCACAGTTTTAACTTAAAAAAAAATCAAAACTGCATCAATTGACTGTATACAAGATAAAAAATATTTCTCCATGCGCAGAAAACCAGTGTCCTTTGTTGGTTGATTGAATTATATGAAGACTCAGTCGGCATTCATTACGTCAAGGCATAGCAGCAAAGCGATATAAGTAAGCGTACAATGCCATTGTCAGTAATAGAATATGGAGTATATTGACACAGCTGCGACATCTGGTGGACGGGGTGAATAATGCAAATACGTTGGCTTTCAGTATGACGTCATATATGACAGAATATCTGCTATCTGCGCATCTCTTGTGCATATTTTCTGAATCATTACTCACTTATGGAAGATGAAACTTGTTTACAAGATTTATTGCAAAATATTTTTATTACAGTTTGTTTTGATAAAATTATGTACATTTTAAAAAATAGTCGCAATATCATTTTAATTTCGGAAGAAAAGCTCTAATGCTACGAAAGCATTACTGCCTTTTGCCCTTAAGCTAAAATGACATTGCAACATTTTTTTTTTAAATACACATATTTTTATCAAAACAAACTGTAACAAAAATATTTCGCCATAAATCTGGCATAAAAGATTCATCTTCTGTGAGTAAGTAACAATCTGAAATTCGTAATTGAATTTTTAACAGGGATTCTCTAAATGGTCTGTTTCAAAAAAAAATATATATATCTAATCTGGCGATTTTAGAAAAATTATTGAAGTTATTGCCTAGACTCGCAAAATATTTAAATAAATAAATGAACAACTCTTGCTCCTTTAATAGTACAACATTTAGTGCATGCATTTTAAATCAAAGTGATTTCGACTATAAAATGAAATGAATTTTAAATGAGTGCAGTGCGATTATGAGAATATTGGAAAATTATCGTTTGCGCTTGATAAGTCAACAAAAGGACCTAAAATTGAATATTTTATTTATAATTAAATTCTATACATATTCTAAACCTTGATAAACATTCTGTTTTCATCTGGAATAGAACCGCATATATCATTTTTTATAACTTTAACACATCAAGAATTGAGTAAAAAATAAGACTACACAATTCAATCTTTACACATTAACTACTTACTAATTTTTATGCGTCTTTTTTCATTTCATTAAAAGAAAATAATTAAAATCGAACGTATTTAAATCAACAACATTTGATAATATATATTAAATAATATTTTATCTTTTTTAATAAATTAAAGTTAAAATACGTAACTAATTTGTTTTACTCTTCGGAAAAGGATAGATATGAATTCTATAAGAAAAATAATTTTCTTACAATTTCGAAAATTACAGTTATTTGATGGCCAACATTTTGCCATTTTAAATAATAATATTAGTTCTAAAAAAACTGTTTTTATTTAAATAATTAACTATAATAAATAAGTCAAAAAACACGAATAAAAATTATTAGAAGGTTCTATTACTGTCAGAATATAAATTCTACAAAAAAAAAAATGAAAACACGGCGTTTGTGCTTGCGCAGTTATTTCATAGATGTGCAATTAATAGATTATCCATTAAGAAGAAAACAGTTAAGCATATTTCTGTACTTCACCCCGTCCGCTACATGGCGTGCGACCTTGATTGATGTGACCTCGCCTTTAATTTTGCGGTTACCTCTCCCATTTAAGATAGACGCTTACTTATATCGCATTGTATTGCAGCGCCACCTGTTGAGTGATATACGCACAATCCTTATCAACATCTATTTAAATCGAGGTTTAACATAATAAATAATAAGTTTAACACGTTCACGCCGGCGCGGTGGGTCACACTCGACTCTCTCAGAGCTGCCAAGTCTCCGGATTTTTGGATACCAGTATTTTAATAAAAAAAATGTTGTTTTATTTAATTAGAACAATTGGGCGATTTAAAGGAACAACATTTTCTCTAAAATAACAGTGGTGTACAAAAAGCCGGAGATCTGACAACTCTGAGACAGTCGAGTGTGACCCACCGCGCCGGCGTGAACGTGTTAATGAAATTCCGTGCATTAGTTATTGACATATAGTTATTTAAGAAATCATGAAAAATGAAGCATATCAGCGTTACATATTGCGCGATATTCATCAAAACCTTATCAGCTTCTATATATGTGAACCTCTAACAGGAAATGGGGTTCAATGAAATTCAGTCCATTAGTTCTTAAGATACAGCTATGCAGGAAATAATAAAAAATTCAGAATATCAGTGCAATCTTTTGAAGGCTGTATAACCAAATGTTTTCGGAATCTCTTTAAGTGAAGTTAAAATGAAATATAAAGTTTTATGAAATTCGGTGCATTAGTTCTTTCGATATTACTATTTTGGGAACCGTGAACAATGCAGCTTAGAAAATCCACATGTTGGGAGGTATACACCTAAAGATAATAAGCATCACTTTATATTAAGGCCTAAATGAATCTGAAGCTTTATTAAATTCCTTGCAGCAGTTCGAGATTTATAAGGTCCACATAATGTGTGCCACATACAGACGGGCTAATAGGCAGACAGACAAAATAAAATTTCTATCAAAATTTTATTAATGATTAAAATTATTATTATTAATTTTAAGAAGGCGACCCCTTTTTGACACAAAATTTTGACATAAATGGATTTTTATGTGTTGTCTCAGTGAATACAATAGCCATATAAGAATTTCGATAGTTTTCCTTCTAAAGTTTCTCAACTCTTTCAAAGTCAATCGTATGTTTATGAAACCACTTAATTTTACTTCTCAAATGCCACACTGGCACCAGAATTTTTTAAGAAACTTTTCCTGTTTATTATGTATGTGAAACATAGCTTTTTTCTTATTTTCAAATAAATTTGTACGTAAATTCAGGTGCCAGTTATTTATTTCAACATTTTAGAAATAGAAGTGGTTTTCACTTGAAACAGTTAAACTGTAAAACTAAAAATTTTAATAAAGAAAATTTCATTACTTTTCCGTGACGCACTTGAGACTATCTCGAGAAGTACTAATTGTTCCGCGAAGTGGAGTTTGAGAAATGCTTCATTATAGCATTTAGCAGCGTATTGAAACGCCCAGATTTTAAACCTTATTGAATTACATGAAGTTGCACTTACTTCGAGAGTCAAGACTAGTGTTGCCAGTTAAACGCGTAAATTGTGGTTCCAAGAATGTTGCCAGTTTTGACTCCAAATTTGATCCAAAATTTCAATTTCATACCGGATATTTGGAAAGCATAAAATACTATTCTTTATTTCTGGTATGTATTTAAAATTTCTGAATAAAGATGCATGCCAAACTGGCAGCCCTGGCTCCAAGTGCTGTGGACATCGACGGTACCAAGCCAACCTATCTAATAAGAAAACAATGTTGTTAGTTGGCTATTTTTTTAAAATTCAGATTTATTGATTGGCACCACTTTTTTTAAATAGTAAAATTCCTCTTATTTAATGACAAATTAACTAAGGCGAAAACAAGAGAAATTTTACCATATCAGAGAAGTGGTGCAAATCAAGAAATCTGAATTTTTAAAAAGTAGCCCACGGGCAACACTCTTTTCATATTAGATCGTTTGACATGGTACCGACGACATCAATATATTATAGCAATTTTCTTTTCTTAGCCTTATAAAATGGCAGAATTATCAGCGATTAAAGAAGGCGAAATGAACTGTAAATATTAGTGGTGACCAGAGCATTTCGAGCCCCGATTTACGCGGGAAAACTGCCAGAAAAATATCAAGAACCACTGATGCGAAGAGAAGTATCATTTCTAATTTGTAACAGAAGCATACGCTTCCGTTTGACATGATTAGGACCAATAATAAAACCAGGACGGAAGATTTTGGGAAAATATCTTAATAAATAATTTTTCAATTAACCCTTAATTTGATGAATTATTCTTTTAGAATTGTGTTTTTATATTTTTATATTAAGAATTAGACACCAGAAATCTTAAGATAGATTTTTAACTTTATTTAGTAGCATATTTTTGTTAATTTAAGAGGATTAATATTTCTATATAAATATAGTGGTTGCAAGAACTTAATTTATGCATTAAAAATTAAATAAAAGGTTGATGGAAATTTACGTCACTACGCAATTAAGTGTTAAACTTTTCCGGTGACATTTTATTCTAACGAACTTTTACCTGATACGCAGAAAAGTAACAAAAAGTTAAATTGCTATGATTGTATTTTCGTTTTTGGCACGTAGCTATTATATATTTGTATTATAATTGAATATTTAAACCATGATTCGCATATTAAAATGCATCTGGTCTGCGAAGTCATGAGTTAGTGGAAGATACCTGCAAACCCGATTTTAGAGGTTCACCACTGGTAGGTTAAACATTCTGTTTTTCTGTTCCCGGTCCTTCATAATTTCGTACATTTGGGTGCAGGAAAACACAATTATAACCCTACCGATCAACTACTAAAATGGGGTTTGCAGGTGGTTTCCACCAAGATATGATTTGACAGACCATATGCATTTTAATATGATAACAGAGTTCTGTCTAATCCTGAAATTTCAACAGTCAAATCGATGAGCTAATCGCAATTGTCTCTCGGTCTATATGTAAGGCTATTACTATTTAATATTTTACCATTCGAAACTAGTATGTTGTGGCCATCACAAACTTTCTTCCATATAAGTCAAATCAATTAAAGGGTTTAAGTAGCATAAGAAATTAATAGAAATTAACATGTTCATAAATCGTCTGTTCAATAGTTTCTCTCTATATTGTTTAAATTAAATAACTAAAATATAATCTAGGAGACTATAAATTATGTTTATTCTTGAAAAAAAGTCAGCTTCGCATTTTCTTCTTAAATAGTTTTAAAAATCAAGTTCACTAAATCGCTTCTATTGATTGTGTACGACAATAAGAATATTTCCTCATGCACATTATACACGCGTACCATATTGATTGATTAAAGTCAAAGTTCAATCGGCATTGCAACAATTTGTACATTTCTCTTGCAAACGTTGTCAAAGTAACATGTGAAAAATTTTATTTGAGATAGTAGTACGAGATATATTAAAAAATAGTCCACAAGAGCAGCTTTGTAAATGTTTTGTTTCGTGTGCTGTGTGTGTGTTTGTTGATGTTAGACATTTGTAGTGCCCACTGGTACTTGTGGTCTTCTATATCGAAGTATGCAGAAAGCAATTTAACAGTAAAAGTTATAAATTTAACGACATAAACAATGTTAAAGTAAAATACATTATAACAAATAAACAAATTGCGTGACATAAATTGTTAGATATCTCGAAAACGGCTGATTCTTGACGGGTAATTACATTATTTACTCCCCACGTCGAGACCTTTCCAACAGTACCACTTTCGTTAAAATCGGCTTGAAACACTTCTTGAAAAAACGATTCATTATAACACTTGGCAACATTGTTCCGTATGGGCTCCTGTTTTTTAAATCCAGATTTCTTGATTGCAGTCACTTTTCAAATAGTAAAATTCGCCTTACATAATGACATATTAATTAAGGCGAAAACAAGTGGAATTTTACCGTTTCAAAAATTGGTGCTAATCATGAAATCTGAATTTTTAAAAAGTAGCCCACTGGCAACAACTGCTGGGCAGCGGATAGGACAGCCCTGACATTAAAACTTATTGAAATATTTTAGATTGGACATACTTAGTGACACAATAGCGAGAGAAAATGTATCACGTCTAACTTGTAACAGAAACAAGTAACGCTTCCGTTTGACATGAATAAAACACAAGACATTAAACCACAACAACAGGTACTGAACAGGTGATCAGTTTGAGGGGTTTCCTAGCTGATAACAGCTTAACACCCAGACTAGGAAATTGAAATGTCTTATGTAATAATGAGCCATTGGGATAAAGTTAAACTGTAGCTAAGCTACTAGAAGAGCAAAAAAAGTTAACAAGAGAAAATAAGGAAGTTTCAGAAAGAAAGGAATAAAATTGAATTTTAAAGTATAAACTTAAGATGAAAGAATTAACGTTAAATCTTAAAAATACAAGAATCTTAAAATATGTAAAGTCAAACTGTAGTTGTATAACTACTATAAGGAATTTAGAAAGTTAAAGTTAGTACTGTTCAGAGAAACTCTCACCAAGCATGGGCAAGAAAAGCTAGGGTGGCAAAGACCACATTATCCTACCAAAAAAGGGGCTAATCAGGGCCATACATTATTTTTTAGAAGTTTTACAATTTTTTTTTTGGTCTCTATAGTATATAGAGGGTTTTTTTTTTTTTTTTTTTTTTTTTTTTTTTAGAAAAGAAAAAAGAAAAAAATATAAGAGGCAAAATATAGCGAGGAGAACTCAGATGTTACTGAGTGTCCATAATTATGCAAAACCTAAACACAACAATTGTTCGGAAAATTTGTTAATAAGTACTTTTTCTGTAAAACGTTTCCGGGTTTAGAGTTATTTCGATGAACTTTTACTCGAACACTAGAAAGTGTGTAAAATTTAATTTCAATTTTTGTCTGTTGCATTTTATGCACGTAGCTATTGTATGTTCAGACAGTGATCAAGTAACTAATAATTGAGTACCTCATCTCCGGAGTAACTGTATACTTCCTTGAGTAGAATTCCTCACAATTTGGAGCGTAACATGAGAAAAAAAAATTATATACAGGACTCACGGACTGGCATTTTTTAAAGGAAGTCAAATTCGTATTCAAGACCACATAAAATCTATCGAAAACTGAAAGACGAAACTTTTTACGAGTGCAATACTTTCTTTTTACATATACAAGAATGTAAAAATACCAATAGAAATCATCCCTGTACCGTTCTCAGTATTCTAAAATCCCTTATACCATAGTTGCCAACTTTTACGCTGTTTTGCTACCACTAAAATTTAATAGAGGTTTTCGTCTTCTTTAATCATGAGATTGCGGTGATTAAATAAGATAAAATGTACTATAAAACTTTAGTGGTAAGAAAAAAGCGTAAAAGTTGGCAGCTATGCTTATACATATCACTGTAGTTTATTAATTTTAATTGACGAAATTATTCTAAAATTTATTAAATGATGCAAAGTCCTACACGTTTTCAAAAATTAGGTAAAGTATTGTGCAATATTGTCATTAATTATAAATATTATGGAATATCCAACGGTCAGGAACTTTACGTTCAACCAATCTCGTACAAAGAGTTTGAAATGCTGAGGTGCTCCATCCTATTTTCACATAAAGTTTACAGGTTCAGCGGCTACTAAATGAGGAAAGAACCATTCTTTAAAGCGCTCAGGAGTCGCCATTTTGCGTATGTGGCACTGCAAACGAGCAAATACCAAAGCAGTATTCGCGCATGCGCTTATCTAAAACTGTTTGAGTTACTCTTTATCTGTGACCTTGAACCAACACTCTACAACGCTTAAAGTTTATAATATTAAAATTGATAACTTGTGCATTTTTTTATGGACAACCTGTATTTTAAAATATACAGTTTAGTTTGTAATACCCATGTTATTTTTATCTCCAGCTATCACAGAACACAGTATTTACTATTTCTACCAAAATAAAATGCATTTTCCAGATGTAAATTACCTTACTAATCTCAAAAGTGAATCTACTGACTCACAATGAAATTGAAGAAATTTAAAATGACTGAAATAACGTCTCATGAGTGAGATTTCAGTGTAACATTGTCAGAAACCTTCCTTAATATAAATTGTTAACCTTTATTATGAATTCTGACATTATTTTGAAATATTTAAGAATTTAAAAGAAAATAAATTTATTCATTTATGATATTGGTATTATTATTTATTTATGTAATACTCACGTTATTTTTATCACCAGATGTCACAGAGCACAGGATGTACCACATTTACCAAATCAAAATGTATTTCCCATATGTAAATTATCTTACTCATCTCAAAAGTACATCTAATTTACTCATATTACCAAAATTGGAGAAATTTAAAATGACTGAAATAACGTCTCAAAAGTGAGATTTCAATGTAACATTGTCAAAAACCAAAGTGATATAAGTAAGCGTACAAACTTAATACTGGAATCGGGCGTAAATTAACACAGATGTTTTCTGTGTTAATTTAAGCCACTGTGTTAAATTACGCCGCTGTGTTAAAACACCCCTTCTGGACGGGGTGATAATCCGCATACGCGTGCTTTTAGTGTGACGTCATATATGACAGGATATCTACCATCTGCGAATATTTTCTAAATCTTTAGTTACTCATGGAACTGAATTTTGTTTACCACATTTGTTGCAAAATAATGGCGTAGCGAGAGGGGCGTCCAGATGCATTTGACACCGCGAAGTTTTCTTCGCCTTATCAGAGGTATTTCAGCTATTAATCAAGGTGAAAAAACTTTACAATTTTAATGGTTTGAAGTAAGAAAACAATTAGGCATTTTCCTGTAGTTTAACCCCGTCCACTACGTGGCGTATGATCTGGATTGATGTTACCTCGCCTTTAATCTTGCGGTTACTTCTCCCATTTAAGATAGGACGCTTACTTACAAAGCGATATAAGTAAGCGTCCTATCTTAAATGGGAGAAATAACCGCAAGTTTAAAAGCGAGGTCACATCAATCAAGGTCATGCGCCACGTAGCGGATGGAGTGTGAAATACAGGTAGATATCTAACTTTTCTTACTCACACCACTAAAATTGTAAAGTTTTTTCTCCTTTATTAATAACTGAAGTGCCTTTGATAAGGCGAAGAAAACTTCTTGGTGTCAAGTGCATCTGGTTGCCCCTCTCGCTACGCCATTATTTGGCATTAAATGTGGCAAGCAAAATTCAATTCCATGAGTGACTAAAGATTTAGGAAATACGCGCCACACTAAAAGCCCGCGTATGCGAATTATCACTCCGTCCACAAGGTGGCGCAACTGTGTTAATTTACGCCTTATTCCAGCATTAAGTTTGTTCGCTTACTTATAACGCTTTGCTTACTTATATCGCTTTGGTCAAAAACCTTCCTTAATATAAATTGTTTACTTTTATTGTAAATCATGACGTCATTTTCAAGTTTTTAAGAATTTAAAATAAAACGAATATATTTAATATGAAGAAAACGTATCAAATAAAGCCATAATTATTAAGAATTTTTCATTAACAACTGTAATTGCCAAATCTAAAAGCAGTTTGAAATGGGTCTCTCGCGATTGGTGTTTCAAAGTATTACAGTTAAAACAAATAAAGCATTAAATACTATTCTTTATTTCTGGTGTGTATTCAAAATTTCTGAATAAAAATGCATGCCATACTGGCAACCCTGCCACAAGTGCTGTGGACATCGACGGTACCATGCCAAACTATCTAATATGAAAACAGTGTTGTTAGTAGGCTACTCTTTTTTAATCCAGATTTATTGATTGGCACCACTTTTTTAAATAGTAAAATTCATCTTATTTAATGACAAATTTACTGAGTCGAAAACAAGAGGAATTATTCCATATCAGAGAACAGTCCAGGCAATAGAGACCGTATAGGGACTCTACCTAGCAAAATTCAGGGTAGTACTGGAAATCGGATTTTTAGATGTTTTTTGGATCGCTGAATCCGAATTTGTAACATACCACCAAAAATTCCCCCGGCAACCCCCCCAAATTAGGTTTTTATTAAAAAATTCGATTTTTTTATTGTTTTAGGGAAAAAGTAGCTACAAATTCAAAAAGTAGACAAAATTTGCAACAAATTAGATATATGACATTATGACTTAGGATGAAGGGGAAGGGGGGATCTGCCTCGGAACATGCGCCGCAGTGCTGCGTGGACTTAGTTGCGCAATTCCACTTAACCACTCACACGTTTACATTAGCCCACCGATCTTCCCTCCGAACTTTCTCTATAAGGTTTACTTTAAATCTTTTGGGTCGCTGAATCAGAATTTTTAACTTACCCCCAAAATTCCCCCCCCGACCCCCCCCCAATAGTTGTTTTTAACTTAAATTTCTTATTGTTTTAGGGAAAAGCATTCCGAAATTCAGAAACTAGACAAAATTTGCAACAAATAAGATATATGACATTATGACGTAGGATAAACGGGGAAAGAGGGCCCTCGGAACATTCCCCTCGCGCTTTTCTCAAAAACCAAATTTTTTCAAAAAATCAATTTTTTGTGGGGTTGCCGGGTGAAATTTTGGTGTGAAGTTACAAATTCGGATTCAGCGACCCAAAAAACATCTAGAAAGCCGATTACCAGTACTACCATTAATTTTGCCAGATAAAATCCCCTATTGCCTGGACTTCATCATTTAATGCACGTAGCGCCGCAGTGCATGTTCCGAGGCAGCCCTCACCCTCCCCGTTCATCCTAATTCATAATGTCATATATCCTATTTGTAGCAAATTTTGTCTAGTTTCTGAATTTCGCAATGCTTTCCCCCTAAAACAATAAGTTAAAAACAACTATTTTTTGGGGGGGGGGAGGAATGTTTGGGGGAAAGTTAAAAATTCGGATTCAGCGACCCAAAAATCTTAAAGTAAACCTTATAGAGAAAGTTCGGAGGGGAGATGGGAGGGCGAATGTAAACGTGTGAGTGGTTAATTGGAATTGCACAACTTAGTTTACCAAGCACCGCGCGCATGTTCCGAGGTAGATCCCCCCTTCCCCTTCATCCTACGTCATAATGTCATATATCTAATTTGTTGGAAATTTTGTCTTCTTTCTGAATTTCTAGATACTTTTTCTCTAAAACAATAAAAAAATAGATTTTTTTAATAAAAACCTTTTTTGGGGGGCTTTTTACCAAAATTTGGGGAGGTTGCCGGGATAAATTTTGGTGGGAAGTTACAAATTCGGATTCAGCGACCCAAAAAACATCTAGAAAGCCGATTTCCAGTACTACCATTAATTTTGCCAGGTAAAATTCCCTATTGCCTGGACTAGAAGTGGTGCAAATCAAGAAATCTGCCTTTTAAAAAAGTAACCCACAAGCTTTTCATATTGGATCGTTTGACATGGTACCGACGACATCAATGTTTTATAGTAATTTTCTTGGCCTTATATAATGACAGAATTATCAGCGATTAAAGAAGGCGAAATGAACTGTAAATATTAGTGGTGACCAGGGCATTTGGAGCCCCGATTTACGCGGAAAAACTGCCAAAAAATATCAAGATCCTCTGACATGGCATGTATAATTTTTAATTTGTAACAGAAGCATACACTTCCGTTTGACATGAATAGGAGCAATATTAAAGCAAGGATTGTAGACAATTGGGAAAATATCAAAATGAATAATTTTTCCATTTAACTTTTCCGGTAGAAAGTTATTCTAATTTACTTTTATCTGATACGCAGAAAAGTAACAAAAAGTTTAATTTCTATGATTGTAAGTTACGTTTTTGGCACGTAGCTATTATATATGCGTGTATATTTAGTATTATAATTGAATATTTAAACGTCGATTTGCAGATTAAAATGCATCTGGTCTGTGAAGTCCTGTGTTGTGGGAAGATACCTGCAAACCCGATTTTAGAGGTTCACCACTGGTAGGTTTACCATTGTGTTTTCCTGCCCCCAGTCCTCCATTATTTCTTACCTTTGGGTGAAGGAAAACACAATGACAAACCTACCGATCAATTACTAAAATAAGGTTTGCATGTGGTTTCCACCAAGATATGACTTGCAGGCCAGCTGCATCTTAATATGGTATCAAGTTCTATCTAATCGTGAAATTCCATCCGTTAACTCGATGAGGTGACGGTCTGTGGTGTCACACGGTCTATATGCAAAGCTATTATAATTTAATATTTTCCAATTCTAAACTAGTAGATTGTGGCAATCACAAAACTTTCTTCTCTATAAATCAAATGAATTAAATGTTTTAAATAGCATAAGCAATTGAAATAAATTTACATGTGCATAAATCGCTTGTTCTACTGTTTCTCTCTAGATTCTTTAAAATAAATTACTAAAATATCTTCTAGACGACAATAAATTGTGTTTATTCTTGAAAAAGGTTAGCTCCTTAGTTTTTCCTTAAATAGTTTTAAAAGTCCCGTTCACAAAATCGCATTCTATTGATATTTTACAAGAATAGAAATATTTCCCCATGCACGGTTTACAAGCGTACCATATTGATTGATCAAAGTCAAAAATCAATCGGCATGTTATTACGTCATGGCAGCGCCACCTATTGAGTGATATATAGATCCAAAACTTTTCAGCGTCTAATTAGTTAACCCCTTGGGGACGAGCAGCACGTATACGTGCCGCATGAAGCGCTCAGAATCCTTGTTTTTCCTCACCAGTATAATTTTACTATAAAATTTGCTTTGTTAAATCAGCGCATTTTCTCGATTCAACAAGACACAAATTTCTGTTTTAAAAAAACGGTGACAAACGATTAAGAATTTCGTAAAAGGCTCCCGTCCCGAAGGGGATAAGGTCTAACATATTAAATAGGAGATTTGACGAAATTCCTTGCATCAGTTCTTGAGATATAACTATTTGGAAAATCCTGAAAAATGTAGTATTTCAATGACAGCGTAGGGTGATTTATATCAAAACCTATTCAGAACCAATTTTTGTTAAGGTCTAAAAGACTCTGAAGATTTATTAAATTCCGTGTAGTAATTCGTGAATTAGGCGGCCACACTACTTGTGTCGGATACAGAGAAACTAAAATTAAAATTAAAATTAAAATTATAATTTTTGAATTGGCGACGCTTTTTTGACGCAAATTACGAAATGACGCTTATTATCAGTTGTCTCAATGAATATAATTGTCTTGTAAGAAGTGTGGTAGTTTTCCTTCTGCAGTTTCTTAAACAACGAAACTGAAAAATAATAATTTTAATAAAGAAAAACTCCTTACTTTTCCGCGGAGCACTTGGGGCTGTTTCGCAAAGCAGTAACTAGGAGAATGCAAGGAATGTTACCTGCCGATTTTGACGAAAGTGGTATCGTTTAAAATATCTTGTCGTGTGGAGTAAAGAACTCTATAGAACTACCATCGCAAATCAGCCGTTTTCAAGGTATGCGACAATTCTTGTTTCACAATTTATTTATGCTGTACATTTGTCATATCGTTAAATTTATCATTTTTGCTGTTAAATGTCGTCCTGTTAACTTAACTCCGTTACGTATGCTTAAAAATTAAATATGGAAAAAAAAAAAAAAAAACTTGGAAAAAGAATGAAATTTTCAGATCCGCCAGAGGCGACTATTCTATTCGCACAACTTTTTTGAAAAAATACTTTTTGTAGCATATTTCTCTTGTGCACGTTGTCAAAGTACATGTGGAAATTTTTATTTGAGACAGTGGTGTGAGATAAATTTAAAAATATTCCCCAAGAGTAGCTTTGTAAATGTTTTGTTTCGTGTGCTGTGTGTGTGTTTGTTGATGCAGAACATTTGTAGTGTTCACTGGTGGTTATGTTCTTCTATATAGAAGTGTGCAGAAAGCAATTTAACGACATAACTAGCGTTACAGCAAAATGCATTATAATAAATAAACAAATTGTATGACATAAATTGTGAGATATATCGAAAACGGCTGATTTGTGACGGATAATTCCATCAAGTCTTTTACTGGCCAAGACTAGATCTTTCCAACGATACCACTCTTGTCAAAATCGGCACGAAATACTTCTTACACCTCCCTAGCAAGTATTCCGTGATTTCTGAAAGAATATCAAAAGTACTTCCGATATTCTTAATGGCGCCTTTATTCATGACTTAATTCACAGTCAAGTGATATTTATGTGAGAAAAAAAGTACAAAATTAAATATTAAAGAGAACCCTATTTTTATTGATAAATTTTAAATTAGTAAAAAAAAATTCTAATAAACACTGAGATCACTTCTTCTCGTTTAATTTCCCAAACATCGGTGTCAATTTTATGTGCTTCCATTGTTTGGCCGTTCTTTACCAAATTTTCGTAGAAATTCATACAAGTAAAGAATATCGATTTTGGTAAGGCAGTCTTATTCCTCTAAAGCAGATATTAAATTTCCAGTGAAATTTATACACTTTCCAGTAACATCTTTTGTTTTATCGGCTCCTCGTCTTTGTTCCTCTGAGCTTCTACCAGCATTATCGTCAGTTCTGTTTAGCACAGCGTCAGCGACATCGCTGTTCGCTAATCTATCACTTTTGATGTCAAAATCACTAATTTAAAAATAATTGCTATTTTTCTTTCTACTGTAAGTTGGAAGCGCAAAAAATGGTGGGGAGATGACTTTGATGCCGTATGACATAAATTGTCAGATATCTTGAAAACGGCTGATTTCTGACGGGGAATTCCATAAAATCTTTTACTCCCCATGACACGATCTTTTCAATGATAACACTCTCGTCAAAATCGGCGCGAAACACTTCTTACACCTGCCTAGTAAGTATTCCGCGAACCGCAGTTTGAAAAAACGCTTCATTATAACACTTGGCAGCAGTGTTGCCAGTAAGCTACTTTTTTTAAAATTCAGATTTCTTTATTAGCACCACTTTTTCTAAAATGTAAAATTCGCCCTACTTAATGACATATTAGTTAAGCACCAAAGCGATATAAGTAAGCTTGCAAACTTAACGCTGGAATCGGGCGTAAATTAACACAGTTGCGCCATCTCGTGGACGGAATGATAATTCACATACGCGGGATTTTAGTGTGGCGCGTAATTTTTTAAACCTTTAGTCACTCATAGCAATAAATTTTGTTTGCCACATTTAATGCAAAATAATGGCGAAGCGAGAGGGGCATCCAGATGCACTTCACGCCACGGAGTTTTTTTCGCCTCATCAGATACACTTCAGTTATTAATGAAGGTGAAAAAACTTTAGAATTTTAGTGGTGTGAGTAAGAAAATAGTTAAGTATCTACCTGTAGTTCACACTCCATCCGCTACGTAGCGCATGACCTTGATTGATGTGACCTCGCTTTTAATCTTGCGGTTACTTCTCCCATTTAAGATAGGACGCTTACTTATATCGCTTTGGTTAAGCACCATCTCAAAAATTGGTGCCAATCAAGAAATCTGAATTTTAAAAAAGTAGCCCACTAGCAACACTTCTGGACAGCGGATAGGACAGACCTGATATTAAAACTTATTAAAATATTTTAGATTGCACATACTTAGAGACCCGGTGGCCGAGCAGGGCTGCCACAGGGGACTATTTTTTAATTCGAATTGGCACAGCTTTCTGAAAACAGAAATCCTTAACAGACACTTTTACAACATTTGAAAGAGAAATATACGTCAAAATTGATATTACATGAAACTGGAGTGAACAGCATACACAAACGTTCGCTGTGGCAAACCTGCTAAGAAAATGTATCAGTTCTAAGTTGTAACAGAAGCAAGTTACGCTTCTGTTTGACGTGAACGCGAAGGCCAAGAATCAAATGTCACAATACTTTCGGAAAATTTCAATATAAATAAGTCTCTTGTAAAATGTTTCTGGTGAATTTTTGTGTATTACATTTTATACACGTAGCTCTTATATGTTCAGACAGTGGTGAAATAAGTAATAATTGAGTACTTCATTTCCGGAGTAACCGAATACTTCCCCGAATAGAATTCCTCACAATTTAGAGAGTAACATGTGAAAAAAAAACTTTATCTGTATATACAGGACTCATAAACTGGCATTTTTTAAGGCAGTCAAATTCGTATTCAAGACCACATAAAACGTATAAATCCATCGAAAAACATTGAAACAGTTGAAACTTTTCATGAGTCCAATACTTGCTTCTTCATATACAAGAAAGTAAAAATACTAATAGAAATTATTCGTGTACCGTTCTCAATTTTCTAAATTCCCTTATATCAATGATATCAATGTAGTTTATTAATTTCAATTGACGAAATTATTCTAAAATTTATTAAAAGATTTAAAAAAAGCCTGGCTTGTTTTCAAAATTTAGGAAAAATATTGTGGAAGAGGGTATTGTCGTGAATTATAAATATTATTGAATATCAAACGGTCAAGGACTTCGACGTTCAACTAATCTCGTACAAAGAGATTCAAATGGGTAGGTGCCCCATCCTGTTTTCAAATAAAGTTTATAGGTTCAACCTGTACTAACTGTGAAAAGAGCAATTATTTATCCCTTTATGTACTGAATTATGAAATCATGAAAATTTTATCTTCTAGAGAATTTTTGGTGAATTGTTTGAACTACATTAGAAGATTTACATAATCATTTAATAAATTTTAGAAGGATTGGATGATTTAAAAGTATTTATTAAATTAAAATTTTTAGGGATTTTGTGCAATATTATAACCCCACTCAAATCTTTTATTTTAAATATTTTTCTTAGTATTTTGTAGAATTAGGAAATGTACAAATATAATGTTTTTATATTACAAATATAGAAATATTTTCAAATTGACCCAACCCCCCTCCACCACACCAACGCCAAGAAAACTGAAAAGAAGCAAAGGCAAAAGAAATCCACCTTTTAAAAATAATTTTGTTTTGTGTAACCAATAATGCTTTAGGAACAAGATAAAGTAATGTATCTCTAACTCATTCTAAACTGTATTACAAGTGATTTATGTATTAAATGAATTTTATACAAAATTATTTTACTGGTACTTATAAATACCGACTGTAGATGAATGGTTAAAACGCACGGGAGTCGCCATTTTACATATGTGCACTACAAGCGAGTAAATGACAAAGAAGTACTCGCAAACGCGTTTATCTAAAACTGTTTGATTTACTGTTTATCTGTGACCTTAAACTAACACTCTACATCGCTTAAAGTGGATACTATTAAAATTTATAACTTGGACATTCATTTATGGAAAACCTGTATTTTAAAATATACAATTTAGCTTGTAATATTCACATTTACTTTTATTACCAGCTGTCACAGAACACAGGACGTATTATATCTACCAAACAGTGTTGCCAGATTGGGGACTTTTTTGTCCCCATATTTTGGATTATCGCCACTTTTTTTAAATAGAAATATTTGGCCTATTTAGAAATGGATTAAAAATTCTGAAAAAAGAAGGCGAAATATACTATTTAAAAAAAAAGTGGTGACAGCCAAATAGTCTGAATTAAAAAAGTCCCGAATCTGGCAATACTGCTACCGATTTTAAAATGTTTTTTTTTTCCAGACTTAAATTATCTTACTAATCCCAAAAGTGAATCTAATTACTCACATTATCGAAATTGAATAAATTTAAAATGACGGAAATGACGTCTCAAATGGGAGATTTCAGTGTAACATTGGCAAAAATCTTCCATAATATAAATTGTTAACTTATATTATGAAACCTGACATCATTTTGAATTATTTAAGAACTTAAAATAGAATGGATTTATTTAATATAAAGAAAACTTATCAAATAAAACATAATTATCAGGAATTTTACATTACCTATTGTAAATACCAAACGTAAAAGCAGTTTGAAATGGGTCTCTCGTGATTGGTGTTTCAAATTATTACAGTTAAATATTGCATCACACTCACAGTTTATTTAAAATGATACTTTAATGATATCCATTATCCAAATTTCCAGCTTTTGAAAAGATTTAACAAGTTAAAATTAAGATCATTTACATTTTCCAAATTAAGGCAATTAGCAAAGAAACTCCTATAGATTTTTATTTCAAAATAACAAAGGGAAAGAGAATATAATATGTCCAGTTAATCTAAAATGTTACTTTAATGATGTATATTCTGATATTTTACAGCTTTTGAAATGATTTCACAATTTTAACTAAAAATCATTTACTCTTTATATAGTTACGTGTACCCTTAAAATAAAAAGTTCTTAATTAATAATTATAAGCCAAATGATACAAGGGAAAAATAGAAGGGAATTCGTATGAAATTCTAATTGTAGAGTACAAATTTTACAAAGAGTGGAACACAATGCTACCACAAACGGAATTTAAATAAAATTTATTCGTGTGTTTCTTTACAGACGATCGTTTACCAGTGTGTCCAGTGGGCTATTTTTCTAAAAATCAGATTTCTTGATTGCCACAACTTTTTTTAAACGATAAAATTCCCCTTGTTTTCGCCTTATATAACTAGTAAATCTGCAGATCAAGAGCCTCAACGTCATCTCTGCAACTCATTGTTTTTATCAAACTTTGCGTAATATTAATCTTTCTACAAAAATAAAATTTAAACTATTTAATTTACACAAACATTTATAAAAGGAAAAAATATTTCGATGGTTTCAGACATTAAAAGCGTTAAATTAAACACGTTGTTATGTAAGGATATTCTGAAATTCTCACGAGCTACTTATTCTAGTAATTTTTATATAATAAAGCAAATTTCTTCAGGGGGCCTCTGCCCCCCTGAACCCCCCGTTGTGTAATTTATTTTGCATTTGTAATTTTCTACTGATTGAGTTAATGATTACCCTATATCTTAGATTTCTTTTTACACTGCGATTTATAAGGATAAGCAATAATTCGGTCAAGCATTTTACGTTATCCTAATATCCATACAGCAGTATTTACTTGCCTGCTAACCACAAATACCTGTATCTAATGGATAAAGAACTTTTGGAAATGTAAACTGAAACATCTAATTTAGAAATCTAATACCTTTATAAATTTTGTTTATAAAAAAATAATTTTGATTACCATTCTGCAATATTTATATCTAAGATCTAATCTAAATATCAAAAAATGTACTCGTTTGCATTAACTTACTAAAATCACCCTAAAGTAGAGGGGCTTCTAAACCTAACAGTTAATAATTCATCATCGTTAAATAGATAAACATGATTTGGCGCCTTTAAGTATTTTTTGTGATTTTCTTTTAATAGTATCTACATTTAATTTAAAATCGTGATGTTACAAATACCGTTGAAATTTGACGCAAACCTATGTTCAGGTCAAATTACGAAAGGTTAACTAACATTTCATTTCCCATAGCCGGACTTTCTGTTTCATTTTTCGTAATAAGGATTATTTTAATAATTTAATTTATTTTACACTCTACAAGCTGTTACACGGACGTTGTTCACGTAGCATTAAAATAGAGATAAATGCATTAAGTAAAACATTTCACTCCCCACCAGACATACCAAGTCTCAAGCTTTTTGCACATCACTATTATCTTAGAGAAAATGTTCTTTTAAATCGCGCAAATGTTTCAATTAAATAAAGTAACATTTTCTGTATTAAAATACTGGTATCCAGAACGCCGGAGGCTTGGCAGCTCTGCTCCTCTTAATAAAAACATATATGATTAACCAACACTTTATCACATTTTATAGGAGACAATACGGAATTTCTTATTTGTATGGCCTTACATATATCTCAGTCATAAAAATGTAAAATTTTGTGCCAATTAATGCACGCAATTGCGAAAATGAAATCGCAAAGAATGAGAAAAGGAAGGCCAAGTAAAATCGTGTAAATCGAGGAATCTTTCTTCGTAGTGCTGGGAAAATACTGCTACAAAAACTATTTTAGGTGGTATTTGGTGTGAAATGTTTATATGTATTCATTCCTGTCCTATATATCCTTTTTTTTATTTTTTATTTGCTTATTCCATTTTTCTTTTGCACGTGAAAATCTTACAAATTAAAATTACTCTTTGGGAGAAATTGTTATTCATTTTTTTTTTTGGCAACAATAAAGTTTATAAAATTTAACAGAATAATGTCAGTTTATTCTGTATGAAAATAACGAACTTTTTCATTTATAATCAAATAGTTGAATAAATAAATGAAAATATTATTCTATATAGTATATAAATACTATTTTCATTTCTGCGTTTAAATAAATCTATATGCAAATATCTATACAAAGGCATTCATTAATTCATTCGTTTTGCTTTGATTTGACTTCAAAAAACCATACATACTTTCACATTTATGATATTTTTAGATGAGATGCTGTTGCTACGCAACGGTTAAAAGAAAAAATGAAATATAAGTAAATTCATAAAATAAAATGTTTTATATTATTCGAACACATGTATAAAATTCTATCATAAGTTATAGACCTAATTTAAAAGTTCTGACAAATGTTTTGACAAAATTGCAAACTAATAAGAATAATTTAATACACTTATTTAAAAATTTCAGCATCCAAAATTTACCATTTAAATCTATTATTCATATGAGCGATTTCTTTCAACAAATGAAAATTTGAAAATCGTCTGACTTCCCATAGAAAAGCATTATATCACAAAATAAAATGTTCTGTATATTCCGAACGAATGAACCAAATTTAACCCAAAACTATACAGCTAAATCCGGGGAGCTCATCAACATGCCCAGGGAATTTCAAGCCGATCGGATGCTTTTTGCGGCAGTTATCGCGGAACAGACAGACAGACTAACAGACAGACAGACTAACGGAAACCAAAACTTTTCGTGTCTCCACAGTAAGCCTTCACTGACGTTTCGGCAATAAGTCATTAAATAAGGCGCATTTTACAATTTCAAAATAGTGGTGCCAATCAAGAATCTGAATTTAAAAAAAAGTAGCCCATCTGGCAACACTGTCTTTTACTGCAATCCAATGATTAAAAACCATAGATTTAAACCTTTATGTACTGAATTATGAATTAATGAAAATTTTATCTTTTAAAGCGTTTTTAGTGAATTGTTTAAACTATAGTAGAAGATTTACACAATCATTTAATAAATTTTAGAAGGATTTTAGAAGGATTGAAGGATTTAGAAGGATTAATTAAATTCGAATTTATAGAAATTTTGTACAATATTTATAACCCCACTCAAATCTTTTGCTTTAAATATTTTTCTTAGTATTTTGTAGAATTAGAAAATGTACAAATGTAACGTTCTTACAATAGATATATAAAATATATCCGAATTGAAAATCCCCCCCCCCCCCCAACGCCAAGAAAGTTGAAAAGATGCAAAGGCAAAATAAATCATACTTTAAAAATATTTTTGTTTTGTGTAACCAATAACGCTTTTGGAACAAAATAAAGCGATGTATCTATAACTCATTCTAAATTGTATTGCAAATAATCGATATATTAAATGATTTTTATAACAAGCTATTTAATGCTACTGTGATTCAGTGTAACTCTGACCCATGGGGTGTAACTTTGCACTACGTCCTATATCTCAATATGTTTTACCTCAAAAGGCTGGATAAACTCTAGTACTACAATCTGTTATAAAGGTTATAAACTGGAATCTCTACTCTTTATTTTAGAACACAAATTAGCAACATTATACACATTTAATTGCATCATACAACTTTTATTGTGAAGTACTGATTTCAAGTTAATTTTGAATGCTGTATTGAAGTTGTTGTAATACAATTAAATTTTTACCCGACTGCCAAGAAGGGTTATGCGTGTCATGCGTATCTGGGTATGTGGATTTCTTTATACCCTCGAAATATCCCAACGGCTGGATGAATTTTAATGAATGAAGTCTATATCCATTCGTCTTAACCGTCGGATGGTTATAGGCTAGGTTTTATTTTCATAAATTCAAAATGGTGGCCGTAAAATACAAAATGGCAGTAGCAAAGATCAAATTTTTTTACGCACCATACTGAGTGGCATATCATCGGATATGTCTTTCAAAATGAAGACGATGTTTCATTGACTATTTACAGTCAGAAGCTCCGTTTAAATATTACACAGCCTGGAAGTTGTGTAGGTAGAATCTATAGCTTTTCTGCAACTTTAACCATCATAGACGTCTGTAGGCCTCTCAAAACAGTATTTATAGATAGAACTAACAATTAAACACAACTTAAATCAGGGTGGCGATTGGTCAGGGAAAAACACAGTCATAGAAGGTGTCAAATACCAGTATATTGTTAAAGAAAAATTCGCCTTCATTAATCCCTTTATATTATTTGAAGTATTTTCTATAAGAAAATATTGGTACTTTCCTCTTTTTTTGACTATGTTTTTCCCTGACCACTCGCCACCCTGTTAAAAGCCATCAATAGAAATAAATAAAAGAAATAGGTAAGTAATATAAAAAATAGTTTCACATTGATGAGAAATAATTAATTAGTTCGCTTTTTACGCAGCCGGGTTTTTTGATTTTTTAAATTTAATTTTTACTTGGTATAGTAAGAAACAATGTACTCATTTATCAGACATATTACTATCTAGATGTTATAAATGTGTTATTATTTTGCGATTATGTATTTACTAGCAGTCAGTAAAATGTAAAATTAGAAGGCACTACCATTTTACCTTATTTTCAGTATATCTTTGAGCTGGCTCAAAATTAGTCATATGTTTATTGTTTACTGATAAATACTGTATAATTTTCTATTCATAAAAACTATGCGAAATAATGATTAAAAAATGACAAAAATAAAAGTCATATCTTATGGTTATACAAAAATACCACTTTCTTGTTAAAAATTCCTCATATGTGCACGTGTATTATATATGAATGCCGATAGTGTGCATTGAATAAAACATGTAAATATTTTCAAAAATATGTGTAAAATACATAAAATTCATTTAAAGACGTTAATTTGGGTAGAGCTACTCAAATTTGTCATCCCATACATTCGACCAGTGATACCAGTTTGGTATCAAATTTTAATCCGACATTTTAAATTCATACCGGAAATTTGCAAAGAAAAAATTTACTTTCTGTGATCGTTAAATCTCTCTTATCAAATGAGACATAAAATAATGTTCTTTATTTATGGTATGGACACTAAATTTCTAAATAGGAATGGGGGCCAAACTAGCAACACTACATTCGATCTTACTTATTCTTGTTTGATTAATATTAGTACTAGTATGTATACTGTAACTATGGCTACATTATTCAGTTGAAACATTGAAAATAGTTGTTCACTGTATTTTATGTTTTATGTGAACAATAAACAGCTCTATTTTGCTAACTATTCATGGTTTTCTTCTTCTGCACTTCTTAGGCATAATATTCGTTTTAATATCATAAATTATACAAACCTTGTGATGCTGGAAAACGTAAATTAAGAGTCTTTAAATATATGAAAAAACACTTTTTTCGCTTCAAAGTTCTCCTAACTATAATACTTTTTTATAATGTCTTATTTTGTATTATATGTATAATATGGTGCAAAGTTACTTTACATGGCTGGCTAACTTTGAACCGAGGTAAAAATATATTTTTTATCGTTTACGAGTTGGAACCCCGTCGAAATTCGACGAACTGAAATTTTTAGAAATAAATTGTTAAATCAAATTTATGATAAACCTACAAAAATATTTACAATAAAAAATTCATCCTTCATTGGTTGTCTAACTCTTAAAACAAATAATATTTTTAACCTAAAATTACCAAAATGTTATTTCCACAAACTTCAACTGCTTAAATTATTGAAAAATTAAACCGTATTAGAATACGTAATCAAAATGAATAATTATGATGAAGTTATCGATTGAGGCTCTTACGTTTGTTTTTACGGGATGAAAAAATAGGTAAAAAGGATTTTGCTTTGTCACATCATGAAATTTTCCCCATAAAATCTAAACTGTACGTTATTTTCACATTCTCAAAATTTACATACGCACCACTCAAGTTCACAATTTAAAAGTATTTTAAAGCGCAATAGATTATTAATGAATGTATTTCCAAACTTAAAGTCGCGCTTGTCCGATAGAACTTTGCATGCGAACATTCTCACAAACTTTAAGTTCTAACCTCAGTGCCCGCGAATAAAAAATTCAGAAATTTGCCTTTAGTTGTCATAGTATTGGCCTAGCGTCTCAAACTCAGTATCAGCGTAATGAAAAATATTGAAATGTAACTGATTTATGAAGAAAAATGCGTGTTTTTTTAATGGCTGACGTCATTTCAAAAATTATTAAAAAAAGTTACTTTTATTTGTAATGTGAAAATGGCATCAATAAGGATATAATCAATAAAAATAAACCATGACTATTTTCCCTTTACTTTTAATAGAAATGGTGTACTTCAGTTGCCACAATTACAAAATTGGTGCTAAAAACTATAAAAAAATTAATATCTCGCATATAAATTGAGATAGAGCTTTCAAACAAATTGCATTTAAAAGTACATTTTTCCCCCTATATTAAGGTGTAAAAATTTAAACTGTGAGATGTTTAGAAGTTTAATAATTTGCAGTAGCGAAAATTGCAAAACCAAAATTTCATTTCAAATTTCAGAGTGTTGCCATTCACAGAATGACGTATGCGTTACGCACAGATATGTTTGTCCTTTATAATATAGATATCATTATTATTCCATAATTTGTGATAGTCAGACATTTTAGGATCATTTCTTCTGTTTTATGCCACTAGTTGCAACAATATTCTTACAATAAGAGCGGGGCATCTGAAAAAAGAGAAAATGCGGATCAAAGTTACCCTGAATGACTGTATTAATAAGTACTTATAAGACCGCCAGCAGATATAGGGGTAAAGTCCAGGGCGGCATTTGAGGGGTGCTGGGGAGGCAATAACCTCTCCCTAAGAAATTTGATTTTTCAGAAAATTTATCAACCTTTAATTGTCAGACTGAAACAAAAATTAAAAATTTGCTCAAACGCTAAAATAATTTATCGGATTTGATTGATAAAAGCATACGCATTAAATAAATGCTTTATGCATAGAAATTGATAGTTTAAAAAAAATTCTATTCGAATTTTCTTAAGGTGAGACATATATCGTACTTTGGCTAATTTTAAAAATACCTGAGAGACATTTTTTTTAAAATCAATTGCTTCTCAGATGTGTACAACTTGATCATAGGAAAACTAGCCCCCTCATGGCTAGAAGTTAAGGGGTAGAGTTTTTATAGATTTTTTTTTTGTTGTGGGGGGGGGGTGAAGGGGCGAGTGTAATTTAAGCTCTTAATTATCTGACTTTTTTTACTTTTTTGGATTATTAGTGTCACATTATATTTATTGCAATCATTGCAATGTTATCAAATTATTCAATTATAAATCATATTATATATGGTGCACTCTTAAAATTCGCCAACGCCTAGGAATGGTGTCTGCGCGCACAAGAAAAAACAATTTCTTTAACCCAAAAACCGACAGATTTCCACCAAATCAAAAAAGTAAAAGAAAATTACTCCATATTTTAACACGTTTATAATAAAGTAGTCTATAATTTTATCCCTTATATACAGAAATGAACACATGGGTTAGTACTATGGGCCACCATTAATAGTCAAATCTATAGTTTCATTTGAAACACAATCAGGACTTCCTTGTTAAAAACCAGCTCATCCAGACTCCGACCGAAAGAGATAAAGTACAATAAAAAAAAAAATTAAAGTGTACCTCAGTCGCAATGAAGAAAATACGTCAACCTATCCTGATGCAGGACTTTAATTTCATGTAAATATGAAAACCGCTAAAAAGATTTCCATTGAAAGGTAACCCGGCCCAAAATAAAAAGAAATTAATTAATAGTTTAATACAATTATTGTAAAAGAGGTACACAATTATAACTTTAATATAATCTTTATCTTTTATGTGGAAAAATGAAGATATATATATATATAGTACTCATTAATGTTCAAATATCTAACTTTTTCATCAGAAAAATATTCAGGATTTCTTTGAAAAATTGTATTAACTCGAACCCATCTCAAAATAGTGAAAACGCAATCGGAAACAATTAACGCTTTACATTACCTTTACTTGCGGAAAATCACTAATCAAAATTTACTTATCCTTATAGATCACAAAAGTTATAAATTTCATGACCTGTTCAAGACGCTCGTGGGCTATTATCTCATGACTGATTGAAATTCTTTTTTCGCGATCATCTGACAAAATTTGCGATTTTTTACGCTACCGTTTCACGGAATTCACGAATTTTTTTCTGCAACCGTTATCGAAATTGGGTTTTTTTCTCACGACCATTTGTCGAAATTCACAATGTTCTTCTGCGACCAACTGACGAAATTCCATATTTGCTAATGCGATCTTTAGACAAAATTTGCGATTCTTTTTCACGATCAAACACCCCTTAGCTATATAACTTCTCTCAAAAAATCTTTGCCCCACTGTCCTCCCCTCCCCCCCCCCCCCCCCCCCCCAAGAAAGTTCTGAAACGGCGCCCCTGGTAAAGTCATTTCCCATGTGAAGTGAAACGAAATTTAACTGAAATTAAATTAGAAAAGTAAGCATAACTCATACATGAGTTGTGTTAACCCCTTCCGGCACAGTATTTCCGGGTAGGGATACCTAATTTTAATTCCAAACTTACGAACGGCACCAAGAATATTTTTGTAAAATTTTGCTTTTACAATCAACATGTAAAGTAGCATGTTTTTAATATCTAAAAAAGCCGTTTTAAAATTCCGGTGTCAGTCAATCATTTCATAATTTTACAACAAAAGTTGCCTCTGCCGGAAAGGCTTAAAGTTTTATCAATTTAATTGTTGCAAGTTATAGTTTAGCTATATATTATATATTGCTTCCCTTTGAATTAGTTAAAAACATAGAATAAGAATTATGCAAGAAAAATCGATCTCATCAAATACTTTATAAGTATCAATGTATTTGCATTAAGTACTAATTTTATAAAAATGAAACACAATGTGATGACAATGAGATATCCCATTTTATCAAATTTATAATTCAGTGATATATGATTTCAAAATTTACAGTTTTTCAAAACATTTGAAGATTTATTTTAATTAAAATTTTACTTTTATAGTAGATACAAAGTAGCTATCCAAATTACAAAAAATAATGTTCATTTATTTTTAACAAATATGTCATTTACTGATATTTAATATATATAGTTATTCTTAAAACAATCCATTTACAATAGGCTAAGGATTTTTTTGAAGACGTTTTGACGTTTTGAAGACGTAGGTTGTATTCCAAAACCAGGGCCTGCAGCGTTCCTATTTTTTTCTAATTTCCTACCGCTATTTCAAATCAAAAATCTTCCCGGTAGATTTCGTTAACGTCTGCGATAGAAATCTACATTTAAGATACCGTTTTAAAATTCCGGTTCTAAAGTGTGAAAATTTTACCAACGCTGCGAGCCCTGCAAAATGTTTAACCCCTTGGGGACGAGCGACACGCATACGTGCCGCATAAAGCGCTCAGATACCTTGTTTTTCCTCAACAGTAAAATTTTACTGTAAAATTTGCTTTATTTAATCAGAGCATTTTCTTGATTCAAGAAGACAAAAATTTCTCTTTTTAAAAAACGGTGACAAAAGATTAAAAATTTCGTAAATGTCTCCCGTCCCGAAGGTGTTAACTCCTTCAAGGGTGGCGGTTCATTTTTGGGCAACTTAATTTTAATCCCTAAGTGCCATATTAACACCAGAATACTGGAATAAAAGTTTTTCTTTTATTAAACATTTGAACAAAAGCTTTTGCTTATTTTGAAATAAATTTGTTTAATAATTCTGGTGTCACTCACTCATTTCGGCATTTTGCCAATAGAAGTACTCTGTCCCTGAAAAGTCTAAGCAGACATAAAATCATTCTACTATTAAATCTTTCTGCTGCGAAATCTACAGGAAGGCCGAAAATTCTTTTAAAAGTCCCAAAAGTTTGATTGTTCGGACGGTTCCAAGTAAAAGAACAGCAAAGGAACGTGGAATCCAGATAAAGACGCCAGTAGCTGTGTCGACTATAAGAGGAACAATAAAAATGACGGAAGTTCTTAAATATATAAAACCATGTCTGTGCCCACGTTTAACATACGGTAATAAAAAAGCCCACATTCAGTTTACAGAGGAACATCTGTAGAAACAAACGAATTGGTCTAAAATTACCTTCAGTTTTGAAAATAAGTTATATTTCAATATTACGGATGATATCCATTCATATTGGTTTCGACTTGAACAGGAAAACGACGTACTTTCCAAGCTTCAATTAGGTGGCGGTTCCCCAATGGTTTCGGCTGCTTTTTTCTCGGAAGTTACGCTTAGAATTGCTTTACTAGATGGTCAAACAAAATATACATACATATATTCATATGTTAGAATGCCATTTGTCGAACCTGAGTGAAAACATTGCTAACTATAATAATTTTTTAACTGGACAATGTCGAACTTAACACAGAAATAGACACAAAGAAGTGGTTTGAAGATAAATACGACTCTCAAACTTGATTGACAGGCCTAGGGTCAGAACATAACTCCCATGGAGAACGTTTGTAGTATTATAGTGCGCAATATCTACCGAAAAGTGGGTCAATTCGTACGGCATAGCTGCCAACTCTTCCGCTTTTTCAGACCACAAAAATTTAATAGAAATTTTTGCCTTGTTTAATCGGTTGATTAAGGCGATTTAAAAAGGTAAAATTTCCTATACAATTTTTGTGGTCTGAAAAAGCGTAAGATGTTGGCAGCTATGGTACGGTATAAATCGAAAGCAGAATTAAAATCTGTCATTTGAGACGTATAATGTGTTTTGTCACCTCGAGAAATTCGGAAGAATGCAAACTCTATGCTACAATTATGCATTGCAACTATTAAACACAAAAGAATCCCAATTCAAATATAATATTTCTATAATTTAGAAGAATCCGTCCCTTTCGGATCAATTTGCTCCCAATGCGTATCGATTAAAAATGCAAGGTATTATATTATATTTGTAACATTTGTTTTAGATTGTTTTCTTTATGTTTATATTGACTAATTAATTTGATTAAAAACACATTATATGGTTTATAAGTAAAGTAATTCGATTACATTTTTTATTTAGACAATTACATGATCTTTCCTACCATTTTACACCCCGCTGTATAACTCACCATAAATTATCAATGACTGTTGAAAATGCTAAACACACTTCTTAATGTTTATGAAAAACTACAAGTAATTTTCTGAGAAATATTAAAACAGTATTTCTTAAATCCAGAGAATGTTCGGAGTTTTTTCGTGACAGTTTACGAAAAACATAATTATGTCAGAACCACATTTTGATGGGAGTAAATTTCATTTACGTAACTAATTTTATTCAGGCGAATAAAATGTTTTATTAGCGACAATGTCCTTCTTCATTCACTGCGAACTTTTACTTTGTCGCATAAAACGTGTAGCCTATTTTTCTATCTAACTAATAGCATCTAATTTTCCTAAATTTATAAACACTGTGTCAACAACTTGCGCTATCACTTTCGCTTTTATTTAACCCCTTAATTCTCGCTCCCGAGATATTCTCGGGCTGTGTCTTTTACTCAAATTGTTTGATTCCCACCAGTTTTATAAAATAGTGAAATTGGCTATATTTTAGTATCGTTTTTACTGTCATTAAATAAGGTGAATATTTCTTTTTCATAAAAGTGGTGCCAATAAGCAATTTGAATTATTCAACCGTAATTTAATTCGAGCGTTAAGGGGTTAATGCAAATAATGCTCATATTAGTCACACACATATTGCTCATACATACTGCTAATACATATAAATATTGCATAATTTCATTTTTATATAAATGAATATTGAAACAAACTTATAATATCTCATACGATTTGTTTGAAAACTTAAGATCAATTTAGTGAATATGTGAGACCTTTAAAAAACATTTTTTGAATACTTTTTTGTAAATGTATTTCGACGATGATCAATTTGATAAAAAGAGAAAAAAATAGTAATTAACACTAGAACAGCCTAGGCGATCATTTTGAATGTTTGGAAACTCATTCCGTACCAATATGTTCCTATTTAGAGAAGTACTTCCAGTTTTCGTGACTTTTCCTATAATTCGAAAAGCTATGATATGCCAGTGATAAATTTTCCAGTCAGCCAAAATTTATGAACTATTGCAGCGGTATACCTAGAACCGCCGAAACGGTCAAAATGACCGCCATCTGTTTTAACGCACATTTTATCTAGTAGATGTAACAGTCCATACTTCATAGAACCATATTTCCACAAAGGTTACAACATTACCACAGATAACTTCTTTACTTCACTGCCCCTTGCAGAAAAGCTCAAATCACTAAAAAACAAGCTTTGTTGACACAGTCAATCGCGGACGAAAAACAAAATTCCACAGACCATAAAATCTGAAAAAGTCTTTGTAGAGTAGCCAAATCTTCCCATAGATGATATCAGATGATGATTCAGCTTATCAAGGGAAGAAAAATAAATATGTTTTAAGTAAAAGTTCCCGACATCCATCAGTTACATTTAAAACTAGTGATAAACACTTAACAGAAACTGTAAAGTTTTATAATTCTACAAAATTTGGCGTCGACGTCATCGACAAAATGACACGGAAGTATTCTACAAAAGCTAGTTGTAGACGATGACCTATGCAGGTGTTTTATAATTTCCTAGATCTAGCGAGTATCAACTCTGAACCCCTTGAGGGGCAAGCAAAAATGTCTCTAACTATTTAATTCTCACCGGAATGATCGAAAAATTTTATTTTTAAACAAGGAAAAGCAATTTTTTAACGATTTCCCTCCAAAGTTAAAAATATAAAATGTAGTTAAAATTTTCTGGTGCGAATATTGCTTAAATTGGGTGGGATATATTTTATCCCACATCCCTCATGGGGTGAAAAACAAAGTCAAAAGAGGTGTTACGCACTAGTAATTTGATAAAGAGGTAATGCACTTTCTTTAATCCCTTTATATTATTCATAGTATTTTCTAGAAGAGGATACTGGTAGATTACTCTTTTTCTGACAGTGTTATTCCTGACCACTCGCCACTCTGAATATTTTATTGCTCAGGGGATAAATATAAATATTTGTTTTCACCAAGTTTATTCTTGTTTTTAGCAATTTCGATTTCTCATGAAAAATATGTTTTATTATATAAATATTCTGAAAATATATATATATATATATATATATATATATATATATATATCAATTATATATATAATGGCACAAAGTGTGTAACTCTTCCGGAGTGAACTCATCCGGATCTTGATAATCTTTCGTTAAAATCAGCCTTTTTATTTCGGCCATGTTAGTCTTGAGCATTCCGATGCCGTATTATAAGTCGAACAACTGCCTTTTTTTTATCTACGTTGTGTAACATCTATCCTTCTTCAGTTTTTTAAAACCTTCAAAAACTATAAAATCATCATATATTAAAATACAAAGGTAAAATTTTAAGTAGACCCATTTCGAAACATCTGCACATGCATCAACCCTGTTCAATTTAGAGGGATTAAGAACGAGTTCTCGGTGGATGAGCGGTCTAAAGCAGCAGGTTAAAGCGCCGATATTTTGTAGTGGAAAGCAGGTTCGAACCTAACGCCCAGCAAAATGATTTCTGTAATATTTTTCGCGATAAGTTATTTCAATAATGACATATTTTATTAGAAGTTATAGGATTTTTATTTTATTAAATAAAATTTAACGCGGAACAATATTTAAAATAATAATAATAATAATTTTATATATAAAATATTTAAGCTAAAATATTTTTAATGTAATTATCAGTTAAATAAATTGTACAAACGATCTACAATTTTTGTTATATCTTCTGACCATTATCAAGAATATATGTGTGTGTGTCAGAAAGAAAAGTTTGCTTTTCTTTTCCTTAAAAAAAGAAAACGGAAAGAGAGAAAGATATTCATATAAGAACTTTATTAAAAAAATTACCTTGATATCCATTGTTTAATATTTAAAAAATGTATAAAAATGTAAAATAAAATTCAAGTAATAAAAATTATATGCTGCTACAAGTTTCAAATTTGGGCTTTTAGAGAATGAGACTGATAAAAATAAAATTCATGGCAGCTTTTAATGGTCATGTAGTAAAAAAATCATAATAAATAAATAAAAATAAATACTGTTATTTTTTCGAAAAAATGGGACCATAGTAAATAAAAATAAATGCTCTAACCACTATTTTTAGTTAAATTTCTGGTAAACAGAAGAATAATTGGTTGAAAATTATAAAGTTCAAATTCTGCGACTTCATTGAATAGTTTTGCAACTTCCATCGCTTTAACCCATTTTCGGTCAAAGGTGCGTAAACGCATCATTTCAATAGATAGTTTTTATTAACACTGTGACGAATATTTTTCACTAATTTTATTTTTCGCTATTTTTAAGGGTTCTGGAGACATCTATAAAATATCAGTAATTCAATTGGAGTAAACACTTTCTATTGAGAAATTTTCAAAATACGTTCGTCTTTTAAAATTGAAACGGTTATTGACAAATTCGACTTTTTGAAAATGTATAATTATTCCACTTGAGATTAATCATACGTTTTTATAATGGATTAAAGTTACAAGTTCTGTAAATAAAATAATAATAATACAAATGTCATGAAAAATTTATAAAAATTATTAATTTTAAATTTAATGGTGCGTTAGTGCACCATTGACCGAATGTATGAAAATGCTGAATGCATTTTATTTCTCAAGTAAAATATTATTTTTCATGCACGAAACTATTTTTTTTGTCTTAATGAATGTAATTTAAATATATTTCAATGAAAATAATACCACATTTTATAAAATTTCTATGCTTGGCCTAAAATGGGTTAAACAAATTGGAATCACTTATGCAATATAGAAATTTGTCACAATTTCAATAATTAATTTAAAAGCAAATCATTAAAAAATCAAGAATTTTTCTAATGAAACAAAGAATGAAAGAATAATTTTCCTAATGAAAGTTATTTACCGTCAAATCTTGACGGGTACCATCTAGTATAATATAATTATGACAAAATAAAGCATAAAAATATAATAAAATTATGAAATATATATTATTATATGGGCAATGATGGTAATAATATTAATAAACGATAGTAAGATTAAAAAATGGCAAGTAAACAATAATTGAGCATGGTAATCCCCTTCGGTCAAATGACCGATTTGGCGGTTATAGGTATACGTTTTTACCGGCGGTTATAGTGTTAACAATAACATATAATTAACCATAAGGTACTATACTTTGTCTCTAAACTGAACTCTGTCAATCGAAGTAGGGTGGAATTTCAATTTATGTTGCAAATAAAATTAATAAAATTAAACGAATCAAAAGACGCGTTATACCGGAAGATTCTCAGGATTGCGTATTAATTCATTTTTTATATAAGTTCTTTCAGAAAACATTTACTTCACGCAGGAACAGTCCTGCCAGTAAGCTACTTTTTTTAATTCCGATTTCTTGATTTGTACCACATTTTTGAAATGATAAAATTTGTCTCGTTAATTAAGGCGAAATCAAGGAGAAATTTATCGTTTCAGAAAAGTGGTGGCAATCAAGAAATCTGAATTAAAAAAAGTAGCCCAATAGCGACAGTGCACAGGAACATCATCTGTTTATGTTTGCTTAGTGTGGAGTTCTAGGCTTAAGTGTAAATTAAAAAACAAAGCTGAAAAAATTTTTGCTAACCCTATTAAAGGTAAAAATTTCTTAATATAACCATAAAGAGATGTGCAAGGCCTTTCGAAAAAACTTTGACTTTCTTTCTCTATCATAACAAAGAAAATGGTAAAATGTATTCTTTAAGTCTCACATAGAAAGACAAAGATCTTTCAAATGGGCTGCCACATCTCTTAATTTTATGGTGTTATTTAGAAAATTTTGGCTTTCAATTAATTAAATTCAGTTTTTTTCTGGAAAATAGACAACTAAACGTTACAAATATGTCCATCTATTCTACTTGCCCCTTCACATAGAGCCTATCGTTACGGATATTTTTTTTATTATTCTAATGAATGTCATGCATCTGCTTCTGAGACAGTGAAAATCTATACAATTTTACTTTCTTCTGTCTTCAAAAAAAAGAAAGTATTGTAATCGAAATTTTTCCAACTTCCGCTTTTCGAAGGATTTACACGCTTTAGGGGTTGGAGATCTCAAAAAGCATGGTTATACAAAACGCTTATCTGTCTGTTCGTGTGTCGTCATTGCACCAATTTTGGTATATGTTTTTGGCTGTGTCAACCAGGTCCTACTTCAATGTAGAAGTATTCTGCCGGAACGAGACGGTGTTATAGCCTTTTTTTGTGTCATTTTCATCATTGTACCATCCAAAACTGTATGAAATTTTGCACAGAATTAAGGCAAATGTTTTTTATGTATGTCTTTGTCTGTGGGCAGCAGGTCCTCCTTCAAATTTAAATATTCCGCCTAAAAGGTACGCTGTAATAGCGATTTTTGTGCCATTTTCGTTATTGTACCATCAAAAAGTGTATGAAGTTATGCATAGAATTAAAACATTTTTATTGTATATGTTTTTCGCTCCGGCCAGCAGATCCTCCTTCAATTTGAAAGTATTTCGCCAGAAGAGGACGCTGTAAAAACGTTGTCGGTGCCATTTTCATTATTCTACCATCCAAAACTGTATAAAGTTATGCATAGTTTTGAACCAATTTTTTTGTGCATGTTTTAGACTATAACCAGCAGGTACTTTTTGAATTTGGAATTATTCTGCAGGAAAGGGGCACTCTGATACAGATTTTTGTATAATTTCCTCGATGTTTCGTAGTTCTATTGTCCATCGGCGTCTCGTGCAGCGACGGGAACTCGCGTCCAGCTATGCCGGCTATTCACAAACAGCTGATGACAACGTAATAAGGAAAACTGTTGATTTTAACCCGTTAATAGTCGCGCGTTGGTCTTTTCCCCGCCCGAAATTCGTTATCCTCCTCTAACTCATTTCCCATTAAAGTTATGAAAGCCAAATTCCGGGTAGCTGAACTTGAGTGTTCACACTCTTGTGTAGTAAAATTGCAAGTCATTCCTGCTATTTCTTAGCATTTTATCGCATTCTTAAGTTTCAATCGGTCTAAATGACCGCGTTGCGACCACTTGCGTTAGTTGAATTTTTTCCCCCTCGTGTTCATTCTTTCCCATTTCCGCGAAATCTGTGGGGGAAAGTTTCTTCGAAGCCCGGTCTCTCTGCCTGTTGTTATTTCGTCTTTCTTTCTATCTGCTATTTTACCTGTTCATAGAATACTTTTTTTACTTTTGGAATGTGACTTAAAATTGTTTTATTATATTAGTTGTGAAGTCAGTTCGCACAAAAAACTGATGGATGGTCACTTACATTTTTTTTTTCATTGTGAAATACTGCGGGAATAAATTCTCAAATTGACAATCGTTTAAATATGGAAAAAAAGGGAAATACATCATCATTATTTCAAAGAACTTGCTTTCGATTTATTACCGGAACATATAAATGAAAAAAAAACAGACAATAACACTGCCAAACCATTAAAAAAAAGAGAAGAGAATTTTGTGGGAATCAGTAAAAAAATTGCCGTATCTCCAAAATCTGAAAAGTATCGTTTTTGTACAAGAAAACAAATTCGAAAGATAAAACAATTTTCTCAGAAATGTAGTATGTATATCTGTGAAAAACATACATATAATTTATTTGTACAACAAGAAAAATAATGAGAATTTTATAATGTAAGTAAGAAATTACGAAATAAAAATCTCTTTTGGATAATTCAGTGAATGTTTATACTATGATTTTAAAAAATAATTTAAGTATTTTTCTAAAATTTATCTATTTTTAAATTTTTATACTGTAAGTAAAAACACATTTTTTTTAAACAATGCCGCAGAAAATGTTTTTTATTATTATTATTGAAATCCAATAGAGGCTTGGGGGCGGTATCTAACAAATTTAAATTTTTTGTCCTTCATCAATTGTTCAAACTATTTTTCAGAATAATGTTTTCCAGAATATGAGAGAAAATTCATTTAAATTAAATTATTGCTGCATATTTATAATTTCGGAGAAAATTTTCTTATTGTTTTTATTATTTTAATGAATGTTATTATAAAACAATAAATTATAATATTAATACCTTATTATGAAATGTACAATTGAATATTTATTTTAATTAAATAGTTGCTGTAAAATACATCCCTATTAAGATGAACCTTTCAATGGTTCTATTAATTAAAATAATTTATCCATCTTAGGATTTAAATCTACAATTGCAAATGTATTTAAATTAAATATATAATTTCAATAGCTTATTTATTATTTACTTTATATAAGCGAAATTCGTATCCAGAGTTTTTATTCAAGGGCGCTGCTCCCACCCTGAAATAAGTACAAAAACTACAAATCGTGCATTTTCATTTGAAAAATGGATTTAATCACAAAATCTTGAGAGACCCCTTCCCCTCCTCTCCCCCCTCATACACACACAGACATCCCACAAAATAAATAAATAAAACGTAGTTACAACATTTACATTTATAATTTCGAAGTTAAGTATTTTTTACCTTTTTCTTTATTATATATATATATATATATATAATATGCTGGTAAATTCGTGGTATTGTATTTGGTTTTTGTGTTGCATGTCATAGGTTCCATTTTTATTTTCAGTTTAATTATTCAATTTAAAGTCAGTGTAATATATTGATGCTAAATTTATTTATTTTATTTTATTAAATGGATATAGAGTGACGGAGTATCATAAAAATCTACCTGACTCTGATTATGTCCTTCAAAAAAAAAAAATAATAATAATAATAATAATAAATAAATAAATAAAAAACCCCTATCACGAATTTAGATTCATATTCGTAAATGTTTTCCTACTAATTATTGATTCATAGTAACATCAGAAATTCAATCAAATCATTTACTATTTACTTTTAAGTATTTATGCAAAACGAAGAAAGAGTTATTAAAAACACTTATCTAGATGCCAACTGAATATATACTTAAGCGAAATAAATAATTGCTGTAAAAGGTTGTGAAATAAATAATTGCTGTAAAATGTTTTAAAATGAATAATTGCTGTAATCTTTTAAAGTTCAGTCAATATTTTCACCCTACGTTATCCGTTTTCGATCATCTGATAACACCGGTAAGTTTCCCCTTCGTTTTCGGCCTCCTGGTAACGGCGGCAAATGGACCGAACGCGACTACTAACGTTCTAAAAAATGTCGCGACTACTCTCGGGTTAATAAATATCATGATGTGGATTAACTCATTTTTACTCCGATTAATAGACTGAAGCAGAAATTTAAGATGAAAATCAAAGTTGGTATAGTGTTGAACTATTAATATTGAAGTATTAACATGTATATCTACTTTTTGAAATATTAAGATGTATGAGATAGAAGAAAGTTTTTGGGTTTGGCACATCCAAGTAGTTCATCTTATTTTGATATTTATGTCCTTGCGGTTCTTTAATACTAGAAATACGAGAATATTTTTTTAATGTTTAACCCTAGAACTACCGGAAATTTTACTCAAGTTTTATAAAAACATTCTACACCAGAATTTTTACTTAAAACTATTTAATTTGTTTATTTAACTTATTATTGTCTGATTTATACATTTAGTTTGTTTTGAAGAAATTTCTGGTTTGAATAAATATTTTGAATGTACATGTCGGGTCCAATGGACCCAATGGTCTGGTAGACGGAAGGTTAACACTAGAAAGACGGTGAGGGTCATTTTGACCGCTACCAAATGAATATATTTCGGTTCGAACCAGAAATTTCTTTATAAAACTAGTTTAATAGCTAATAAGGAAAAAAAACTAGTTAAATAAATAAGTTAATAATTTAAAATAAAAATTCTGGTGCGAAATATTTTTTATAAAATTTGAGTAAAATTCCCCGTCTTTCTAGTGTTAAATAAAATATGTGACACTAGATTTTTTATTTATAACTATTTAACTTGTTTGTTTCAATTATTTTTATGCCGTCTATATTTAATTTATTTTGTAAAAAAAATTTGTAAGAAAAGGAACAACACCTGTTTTCTCTTCTTTTGACGCCTCCATTTCACTGCCTACAACACGAACGAGCGTTGGACGACTGATGCATATTTCCGCTACCTTTGTAGTCTCGCGACTTGAACTCTTGACCCTCTAGCGGCGGGTATGTGGACTTCCGCGTTCTTGTCGGAAACCCTCTTTGTTACTGACGCAATGATATTACCATTCTCTCGCCGGTTTGCACATTTCAGACTCCGACTCGTTTCTTTTTGAACGCCCCTTATACTATTATTATTAGTTTTTAATGGCGACGCTTTTTTGACGCAAATTACGCAATGACGTTTATTATTAGTTGTCTCAGTGAATATAATAGTCTTGTAAGTACTGTGGTAGTTTTCCTTCTAAAGTTTCTTAAATCGTGAAAACAAATAATAATTTTAATAAAGAAAAAAACCTACTTTTCCGCGGGGCACTTGGGAACGTTTCGAGAAGATCTAACTAAGAAAGTGCAAGAAGTGTTACCTGTCGATTTCGACGAGAGTGGTATCGTTGGAAATATCTTGTGGTAGTCTAGTAAAAAGCTCAATGGAATTACCCGTCACAAATCAGTCGTTTTCGATATATGCAACAATTTATGTCACACAATTTGTTTATTTGTAACCATGCATGTATGCTGTTATATTTGTCATATCGCTAAATTTATAATTCTTGCTGTTATTTCTTCTTGCTACAATTACTTCGATTCGAACCAGAAATTTCTTTCTAAAATAAGTTAAATCTGTGCCACGTAAAAATATGTTAAATAAATAAGTTAGGTAGTTTAAAAAAAAATTCTGGTATAAAATATTTTTTTAACGCTTGATTAAAATTTCCGGCGGTTCTAGTGTTAAAGATGGCGAACTGTAATGAACTGTAAGAAATTAGTAGTGTCCAGAGCAATTGTGATCTAATTTACGTGGGACACCTGCCAATACTAGTGAAGACCCAATGGTGAGACAAGATGTATCATTTCTTATTTGTAATAGAAGCAATATACGCTTCCGTTTGACATGCATAGAAACAAAGAACAAGTTTACAAGCTGTTAAATTTGTTCTTGTAAACTTAACCCTCTGTCTACCAGAAGGGTCCAATGGACCCGACATGTACATTCAAAATATTTATTCAAACCAGAAATTTCTTCAAAACAAACTAAATGTATAAATCAGACAATAATAAGTTAAATAAACAAATTAAATAGTTTTAAGTAAAAATTCTGGTGTAGAATGTTTTTATAAAACTTGAGTAAAATTTCCGGTAGTTCTAGGGTTAATTATGTTACTTATGATTAGAAATTAAACATGAAAGAAAATAAAACTTGAAAAAAAAATGAAGCGAAGTTAATGGATGTAAATGCAGAGCTGCCACCGGCGACAACTTTTATATTTTATTCGCAACACTATTGTTGAAAAAATAAATTTTGTAGTACGTTTCTCTTGCACACGTTGTTAAATTTCATGTGAAGTCATTTATTTGAGATAGTGGAACAAGATAAATTAAAAAACTGCCCCCAATGGCAGCCTTGTAAGTGTTTTGTTTCGTGTGCTGAGTGTGTTTGTTGATGCTGGACATTTGTCGTTTTCACTGGTGGTTTTGGTCTTCTATAGTGGTCTTATATAGAAGTGTGCAGAAAGCAATTTAACAGCAAAAGTTATACATTTAACGACATAAACAATCTTGCAGCAAAATACATTATAACAAATAAACAGATTGTGTGACATAAATTGACAGATATCTCGAAAACGGCTGATTCGTGATGGGTAATTCCATTAAGTATTCTACTCCCCACGACGAGATCTTTCCAACGATACCATTCTCGTCAAAATCGACGCGAGACACTTCGTCCACCTCCCTAGTAAATATTGCGCGTACCGCAGTTTGAAAAAAACACTTCATTATAACACACGGCTGCAGTGTTGCCAGTGGGCTACTTTTTTTAAATCCAGATTTCCAGATTAGCGCCACTTTCTTCAAATAGTAAAATTATCTTACTTAATGACATATTAATTAAGTCGAAAACAAGTGGAATTTTACCATTTCAAAAATTGGTGCCAATTAAGAAATCGGAACTTTTAAAAAGTAGGTCACTTGCAAAACTTTAAGGCAGCGGATAGCCCTGACATTTAAACTTGTAGAAATATTTTAGATTGGACATTCTGAGAGACACAATCAAAGCGTTATAAGTAAGCGAACAAACTTAATGCTGGAATCAGGCGTAAATTAACACAGTTGCGCCACCTTGTGGACGGAGTGATAATTTACATTTAGTGTGGCGCGTGTTTTCTAAATCTTCAGTCGCTCATGGAAATGAATTTTGTTTACCACACTTATTGCAAAATAATGGCGCTGCGAGAGGGGCATCCAGACGCACTTGACACCACGAAGTTTTCTTCGCCTTATCAGAAGCACTTCAGTTATTAATCAAGATGAAAAAAACTTTATAATTTTAGTGGTGTCAGTAAGAATACAGTTAGGTATCTACCTGTAGTTCACACTCCATCCGCTACGTGGCGCATGACCTTGATTGATGTGACCTCGCTTTTAATCTTGCGGTTACTTCTCCCATTTAAGATAGGACGCTTACTTACATCGCTTTGGACACAATGGCGAAATAAAATGTATCACTTCTACTTTGTAACAGAAGCAAATTACGCTTCTGCTTGACACGAACAGATGACAAAATATCGAAGGACAAGATAAGTTGGTAAAAATTTCAAAATAAATAATTATTCTGTAAAAGGTTTCCGGTTTGAGAGTTATTCAAATTAATTTTTTCTCGATCACTAGAATGTGTATAAAGTTTAATTTAAATTTTTGTCTGTTACATTTTATGCACTTAGCTATTATTTATTCAGACAGTGGTCAAGTAACTAATACTTGAGAACCACAACTCCGGAGTAACCGAATAATTCCCTGAGTAGAATTCCTCACAATTTGGAGCGTAACATGAGAAAAAAACACTTTACCTGTATATAAGGACTGGCATTTTAAAAAATTAGTCAAATTCTTATTCAAAACCACATAAGACGTATAAATCCATCGAAAACTGAAAGTCGAAACTTTTCACGAGTCCAATACTTGCTTCTTCATATACAAGAAAGTAAAAATACTAATAGAAATGATTCGTGTACCGTTCTCAATTTTCTAAATTCCCTTATAGATATCAATGTAGTTTATTAATTTAATTTGCGAAGTTATTTAAAATTTATTAAATGATTTACACAAAGTCTGACATGTTTTAAATAATTCGGGACAGTAATGTGGAAGAAGGTATTATCATGAATTTTAAATATTACTGAATATCCAACTGTCAGGGACATCGACGTTCAATTAATCTCGTACAATGAGTTTGAAATGCTGAGGTGTTACATACTGTTTCCAAATAAAGTTTACAGGTTCAGCAGCTGCTAACTGGGGGAAGACCCATTCTTTAACCCTTTCCGGCACAGACAAATTTTGCTGTGAAATCATGAAATCATCGACTGCCACCGAAATTTACATACGACTTTTATAGAAGTTATAAACTTGTTACTTTATACTTTCATTGTTAATGAAAAATTTCATTAACCCCTTAACGCTCGAATTAAATTACGGTTGAAAAATTCAAATTGCTTATTGGCACCACTTTTATGAAAAAGAAATATTCACCTTATTTAATGACAGGAAAAACGATACGAAAATATAGCCAATTTCACTATTTCATAAAACTGGTGGGAATCAAACAATTTGAGTAAAAGACACAGCCCGAGAATATGACGGGAGCAAGAATTAAGGGGTTAAAATATTCTTGGTGCCGCATGTGAGTTTGGAATTAAAATTAGGTATCCTCACCCGGGCACACTCTGCCGGAAAGGGTTAAAGAGCTCAGGAGTCGCCATTTTGCGTATGTGACACTGCAAGCGAGTGAATAACAAAGAAGTATTCGCGCATGCGCTTATTTAAAACTGTTTGAGTTCATCTTTATATGTGACCTTGAAACAACACTCTACAGTGCTTACAATTGATACTATTAAAATTTATAACTTGAACATTCTTTTATGGCAAACCTGTATTTTAAAATATACAATTTAGTTTGTAATATCCACGTTATTTTATGGACAGCTGTCACAAAACACAGATTGTACTATATCTACCAAATTAAAATGTAATTCCCAGATGTAAATTATCTTGCAAATCTCAAACGTGAATCTAATTACTCACATTGTTGAAATTGGAGAAATTTAAAATGACTGAAATAACGTCTCAAAAGTGAGATTTCGGTGTAACATTATCGAAAACCTTCATTAAACCCTTCGGGACAAGAGTCTTTCACAGAATTTTTAATCTCCAGTCACCAGTCTTTTAAAACAGAAATTTTTGCCTAGTTGAATCGGGAAAATAATCGGATTAAATAACGCAAAATTTACAATAAAAATTTAAGGTGAGTATAATCCCGATTCTGAGCACCTTACGCGGCACGAAAACCGGTCACTCGTCCCCAAGATGTTAACATGTTCACGCCGTCGCCGATGTTCATGTTTTTCGCTGTGAAGCGGCGGTTGAATTCATGTTTCTCTTTATCTGGCGGCGCGGTACTGTCGCTTATTCAGACACTGTATGTAATGACACGCCTCTCTCATATTTATTAAATTGAACTCGAATATAAAAAGCAGAGTTGATTGTGAATGTCTGAAAGTTCGTAAGGAGTAAGCAAATTATTTAGAGACATGATTTTATTGACCAAACTTAAGACAGCACAACCCCTACGTATTACACACATTTAGATTTAACGTTGATAATGAAAAGAACGATCCTTAGCGATGACCTTCGTCAATGATATGTTTTGAATGAATACGAGAGTCCTTAACTTCCGTCGTGAATGTGTTATGTTTATAATACTGAATTGTTTTTACTAGTGTAATTTCGAATATTCAAGTGTGACCCACCTGTAGTGCACGACGTCTATGGAACAGTCGAGTGTAACCCACCCGAAGTTCACGTCTTCTATGGAACAATCGGGTGTGACCCACCGGTAATGTACGCCGCATGATGCGACAGTCAAGCGTGGCCCACCGGTGAAGCACGCCGCCTGATGGGACAGTTGAGCGTGACCCACCTGTGATGGAAGCCGATGTGAACATGTTAATATAAATTGTTAATTTTTATCAAGAATCCTGACATAATTTTGAAGTATTTAATCCCTTGGGTTCATTTGACGACTGAGACTCTTCATGCATTTGGTTACTGGCGCCTACTTTTGTATTCTATTCATACCATTATTTAAAGGAAAATCTTTTTGTAGTGTTTTTCCTCTTGCACATAGTGTCAAAGTGTATACGAAAGATTATCTTTTCTAAAAGTGGAGAGTGCTAGAAAAAAAAAAAAAAAAAAAAAAAAACGACAGTGGTAACCCTGAACCCTGAAATAAATCCTTACCCAAGGGCTTAAGAACTTAAAATAAAATGAATTTATTTAATATAAAAAAAATTAAATAAATTCATAATTATCAAGAATTTTACATCAACTACTGTAATTTCCAAATATAAAAGCGGATTTAAGGGGTCAGGTACCTTTGAAAGTGTCCAAAAATATTTTTTTTTTTACTTAATAGCTTATATTAAAATTTTATTCTTAACGCCTTAACCTACAATGACGGGAATAGCCCGCGTACGATGATCGAGCCAAATGTAAATTTTTCTTACCATTAAAATTTCACAGTAAATATAGTTTAATTTAATCGTCGAAATTTCATGATTAAAAAAGGCGAAAATCTGTAATAAACTTATGGTATCTATGGATTTGCCAAACCGTGGAGCTGTTAAAAGTAAATCGTAGGTTAAGGGATTAAGGAACATTTCAAAAGAAACCCCATGCAAATATTCGCTTTAGAAGGAAAGTTATGACGAAAACAGTTTGAGCTCTCTTTATGTTATCAAGGGGCAATTGGATCTTTAAAGTCAATTTTCTCAAAACGTTGAATTTCGTCACTGCGCGCATGATTTCTAAGAAATGGCTGGATAGAATTTAGTGAAATTTTAAATTAAAGTAACAACCTTATAGATGCACAAAATGACCTACTATTATTTTGATCAAGTAACAAATTTCGAAATTATAACTATTTTTATACAAAAATAATTTCAAAATTTTGCGGTTTTTGATTTTACATTTATTTTCTCAAAAACTAATCATTATATTTTTTTCAGTGTAGGTCATTTTAAACACATATTATATCTCTACTCAATAAAAAATTTTGGGCTCACTCTGACAATTCATTTATGAGAAATCATGCGCGCAAGACATATAAGTTCAATTCGTTTATTAAAAAACATTAAATTTCGAATGAAGTAAAAAAAAAAAAAAAAAAAAAAAAAACTTTACATGCATCTAGACTTTTTTTCAGAACATTGGCGATTAGCTTATGACTCTTTTAATGTGTATTTAAAATTTCATGTCCAAAAGTTAATCAGATGCGGAGTTATAGCAATCCATATCAGGGTCTCATTTGCAAGCATTTTCTCAGCTTCAAAGGTACCTGACCCCTTAACCCTAGATCTACCGGGAATTTTATTCAAGTTTTAATAAAACGTTCTACACCAGAATTTTTATTTAAAACTATTTAACTTATTTATTTACCTTATTTTTGTCTGGTTTATATACTTAGTTTATTTTAAAGAAATTTCTGGTTTGAATGAATATTTTGTATGTACCTGTCGGGTCCAATGGACCCGTCTGGTAGACGGAGGGTTAATTGGATCTCTCGCGATTGGTGTTGCAAAGTATTAGAGTTAAATATGGCATCACTCTCACATTTTATTTAAAATGATACTTTAATTATATACATTATCAAAATTTACAACTTTTAAAACGATTTAACAACTTACAATTCAGATCATTTACATTTTTCAAAGTAAGGCAATTTTCTTAGACTCCACTCGAGATATTTAGTTAAAATAAAAAAGTGAAATAGAATGTAATATCTCCAGTTAATCTGAAATGTTTCTTTAATGATGTACATTCAAAAGTGGAGTAATTTAAAATAGAGTAAAACCTCGAAAATCCGGCATCGTCGGACCAAGACGAAGGCAGATTTTTGAAAATTCCGGATTTCTGAAAGAATATCAAAAGTACTTCCGATATTCTTAATTGTGACTTTATTCATAACGCAGTTCACAGTCAAGTGATATTTATGTGAGAAAAAAAAAGTAGAAAACTAAATATTAAAAAGAACCCTATTTTTGTTGATATTTTCTATGTTACAAACAAATTCTAATAAACAGTGAAATCATTTCTTCTCGTGTAATTTCCGGAACATCCCTGTCAATTTCATGTGCTTCCGTTTTTTTAGCCGTCCTTTAGCAAATTTTTCTTGAAATTCCTACAAGTAAAGAATATCGATTTCGGTAAAACAGTCTTATTTCTCTAAAGCAGATATTCATTTTCAAATGAAATGTATGCATTTTTCCAGTAACATCTTTTCTTCTACCGGCTTCTTGTCTTCGTCCCTCTGAGCTTCTGCCAGCATTATCGGCTGTTCTGTTTAGCACAGCATCAACGACCTCGCCGTTCGCTAATCCATCGCTTTTGATCTCAAAGTCACTAATTCATATGTAATTGCCATTTATCCTTCTCCTGTTAGTTGGAAGTGTAAAAAAGAGTGGAGTGGGGAGATAACTTTGATGACAGATTTTTGAAGTTTCCGGATTTCCGAATTCTGGATTTTTAAGTTCACACGGTAACTCAAATAAAATCTCATAATAGCGATTCCAGCGTAATATTGCAAAAAAAAAAAAAAAAAAAAAAAAACTCCCTGTAGATCCAGTTAATGCAAATATATTACTTTACATTATGAAATCTGTCATCTGTTTGAAACATTTAACAGCTTAAAATCAAATGAATTTAATCAAGATAATACTCACTTATCAAGTAAAACCATAATTATTAACATTTTTATATTAACTATTATAATTACCAAAATTAAAAGCAATTTGAGAAGGGTCCTTTGCGATTAGTGTTTCAGAGACATGCAGTGAAAGGAATATCCCTTTACACAAACAGTTAATTTAAAATGTTCTTTAACCTATTCGAGACCGGCGGCTTATACACAAACTTTATTTCGGTGGCACCACTTTTTTTAAATAAGTTACCTTTACGTAAACAATCATGACAATGCTCTAATTAAAGAAACTAACTTTCATTTTCTTTATTATTGGTGTCTGAAGCAAATTTTGTATGCTCTTTTTGAGGGTGCATATATGCGCCCATGGTCCCGAAAGGGTTAATGGTATACATTATCGAAAGTTACAGTTTTTCAAATGATTTAGCAACTTAAACCTAAAATCATTTCCATTTTGCAAAAATAACTCAATTTGCTAACCCCCCCCCCCTCGAGATTTTAATTTCAATGTAACAAAGGAAAGCAGATCATAATATCTAAAGTTAATCTCAAATTTTACTTTATTCATGTACATTTTGATATTTTACAGCTTTTCAAATGATTTAACAACTTGAACTAAAAATCATTTTATCTTTAAACAGGTAAATTTTTCTTAATATATATATATATATATATACATACATATATACATACATATATATACATACCAAATGATACAAAGGAATATGAGCAAGAAAAATCGCATAAAATCCAGATTGTAGAATATAAATTTTACAACTAGTTGAACGGAATGCTACCTCAAACAAAACTTTAATTAAATTTACTCGAATTTTAATTTACAGAGAGACATTTATTGTAATCCACAGTTAAAGTAACCATAGATATAAATTCATATCCTCATGAGAACTGAAACGAAATTTAACATATAAAGTTATGAGAACTGAAACGAAATTTAACATATAAAGTTATGAGAACTGAAACGAAATTTAACAGATAAAGTTAAACTGAAATTTCTAAAGTAAATATAACTTTAACATCAGATGCGTTAAATCTGCATCAGTTTGATTATTATCAGTTACATTTTAGTTAGATTAAATATAGCATTGGTTTGAATTACACATGCCTGCGACGGTCATGTTTCTTAATTTTTGATAAATGTTTTTTATTTTAATTTTTAGCACTGAATCCGAAAATGACCTTCATTTTTAACCATCATGTCAGGATTTTTCGAAAATCGTAAATTTCAAATGTAAAAAGTAAAAAAATAGCGAAAATCTGATACATAACCCCTTGAGGGGCGATTTTACCTAATTTAAACAAAACTCTCACCAGAAAATTTTAACTTAGTTTTACTTTTTTATCATTAGAGGAATATCGTTGAAAAATTGCCTTTCCTTATTTAAACATTTTTTTTTTCGATTATTCCGGTGAAAATTCAATATTTAGAGACAATTTTCCTTGCCCCTCAAGGGGTTAAAGTAGAGGAGATGGTTTTTCCATATCTTTTGATAGTTGATTTATATTGTTTTATTGTTGGATTCGAAAATGAACTTCATTTTGAATCAATTTGTCGCACATCGTAAATTTCAAAGTTAAAAATTAAAAAAAAGAGAGAGAGAGAGAGAGAAAATCTGATACCATAAAACAGATGTAAAACTTTTTAAATTCAAATTAATTTTATCTAATTCAATAATTTATTGAATTTTATGTCTTATACTAGGGATTGTCAAAGCTAAGCAGTTCAGGGATTCAATGAGAAAGGGGGAAGAGGTTCACCTTTAACTTGAACTTTTTAATGTTGAAATTTTCGATTTGCAAAAGATCCTGAGGTGATGGTTAAAAAAGAATATCATTTTCTTATTCAGCGCTAAAAAATACATAAAAATCATTTATTTAAATTTAAAAAACATAATCATGGTATATATTTTGTAGTTTCAGATCACTATTTTTTGTTATTTTTTAACCCTTTCAGGGGCTTCTATGCGTAAAATGCTGAAATCATTAAATGACACTGGAATTTAAAAACAAATTTATTTCAAGATAAGCAAAAGCTTTTTTTTTTTTTATTCAAGTATTTATTCAAAGGAAATTTTTCATTCTAATATTCCAGTGCCAATGAGGCATTAGGGATTAAATGTGGTCCAAAAATGAACGACCGCCCTGGTGGAACTGGTGAGAATAATGCAGGATTCTGATCACCACGTATACCAGTCACTCATCCTTAAGGGGTTAACCACTTGAGGGGCAATGGGATATATTATATCCCACCTACGATTAACGAAGTTTTGAACCAGAACAATTTTATTAAATTTTACTTTACTCATTTTGGTGGAATAAATGTCGAAAAAATGCTTTTCCTTATTTTGCAATAAAATTTTTGAAAGATTCTGGTGTGAATTCGACATTACAGTAACACAATTGCTTTCCCTCTAGAGGGTTAACCCTTTCCGGAACAGTGTTCCCGGGTCCAGTTACCTAATTTTAATTCCAAATTTACGAACGTCACCAAGAATATTTTAGTAAAATTTGCTTTTACAATGAATAGATAAAGTAACCTGATTTTAATTTCTAAAAAAGTCGTTTTAAAATTCCGGTGTCAGTTAATCATTTCATTATTTTAAATCAAAAATTGCCCATGCCGGAAAGGGTTAACTTTGAAATTTACGATTTGCAAAAAATCCTGACTTGATGGTAAAAATTAAGGTCATTTTTAAATTCAGTCCTACAAAATACATAAAAAATCAGTTATCAAAAACTAAAAAAACGTGACACAAGACAAATTTTGTAGGTTATTTAACGACTTACAATAAGAATTTTTCATAACAAAACGATCTCATGAAATAATTTTTAAATATCGATACATCTATTTGGTACTCTTTTTTGACGCAAATTACGCAATGACATTTATTATCAGTTTCTTCAGTGAATATAATAGCCTTGTAAGAATTGTGGTAGTTTTCCTTCTAAAGTTTCTTAAATCGTGAAACTAAAAAATAATAATTTAAAAAGAGAAAACTTCTTACTTTTCCGTGGAGCACTTGGGGCTGTTTCGAGAAGCACTAACGATTAAATTGCAAGGAGTGTTACAGGCCGATTTGGACGATAGAAGTATCGTTGAAATGATCTTGTTGTGCGAAGTAAAAACTCAATAGAACTAATCATCGCAAGTCAGCCGTTTTCGAGTTACCCAACAATTTATTTCACATAATTTGTTTCTTTTTTACAATGTATTTATGCTGTTACGTTTGTCATATCGTTAAATTTATCATTTTTGCTGTTAAATGGATTCCTGTAAACTAAATTATGCTACAAATATCTAGAAATTAAGTAAGGAAGAAAAAAACTTGAAAAAAAAGAGAAGCTTCCAGAGCCGCCACCGGCGACTATATTTATATTCTATTCGCATCACAATTTTTGAAAAAATAAATTTTGTAGTACATTTCTCTTGCACACGTTGTCAAAGTACATGTGATTTTTTTTTTGAGACTAGCTGCCCCGCCCCGCGTTGCCCGGGCCCGTAATAATATTCTTAAATAAACCTGAAAATTTTATTGCAAGTCGGTACAGAGGGGTGAGGGTGCTGGGGGAGGGGGTAAAATCTTTGCAAATTACCAGGGCCCGTCTCTTGTTCAGATGGAAAGTTATGTAAAGGCAGTGGTTAAGGTTTTTAATTTTTATTTGTCTCACACTTTAAACTATTTTATTCAAAATTAATTGGTGAATTTAATTAAAATTTAATTACGTTTTCAATATTTAAAATTTATATTATTATTATTACTAATTTTTTTTATTTAAAATCTTTACATGAAAAAGTAATTACAAATGCATCCTAAACTGTAATACTGAAAAAGAAATAATAAAATTAGATCAATTACTTTAAAGTTAGCAATATTTAGTGTATGTAATTATTAACTTATTGCCATATTGTTTTAAAAATACCGGAACTTTATTAACTTTAGATAAAAATGAAATCCTTAAAATAGCAAAAATCTACTAATTCAAAAATGTCAAGTCAGTCGTACCGAGTATCGAAACAGAGTACCTTCCTACAAAGAACTAAGGTGTTAAACGATTACACCACAAGTGCTTCGCCGTCTTAGTAAATTAAGCTTTCCTATTCGCAAATAGTTTCCTCTTTTTTTTTTTTTGTGTGTATGTGTGTGTGTTGGTTTCATTAGCTCCACAAGATAAACGTTTAGTGCCCTCCGAATTCTCTGAAATTCTAATTGATTGCAAATATAACTAAGACCAAACCCTTTTTAAAATTTCATAAAAATATATGCATAATTTAGAGCGAAAACTTTTAACCGAAATGGAGCGAATTTGCACCGAAATGTAAATCCTCTTTATGAGACGTAAAGTGACTTGCGTTTGACGGTGTATTTGAAAGGTTTAAAACTCACATTTTTAAAAACCAATTACACCATCGATTTGAAGGTTTCAGCTTTATAATCATATTTTTGGTTTGTCATTACCTTTAAAATTGCATCGTAGGGAGGTGTTGAAATAAGGGAGAAAAACGCTTTTCGGAAAAACGATACTTTTTGAATTTTTTTTTTCAAGGTTTAATTGCGATACATTTTTTTTATTGATTGCAGCATTTGAGACGTAAAGAGTAAGATCTTTCAAAACATGTCTTCCGTTTTTAACTTTACTAAGCAGTTTGGACGATGTTAGTTAATAAATAGCGACAAAAAAAAAATACTCCAAAATATTTTTTTTTCTTTCCTCATTTCCGTTTCAGCGTCTCCAGCGGATGCGTCAGAGACTTTCCCCTCTCCCAACGGCAGATATGGTTTTTTAATGAGAGTTACGGTTGATAATTAATAACTCAGCTATTAATTATAATTTTAAAATTCTGAAAACCAGGTACATCAGGAGAGACTTTGGGCTATTCTCACAAACATTTTGAGCCTCGTACGGGCCGTAGATTTCGTTAGCCAACGCCGACAGATAGACACACACACAGAGCGATCTGTACTTTTATTAGTATAGATAGTAGTGCGAGACAAATTAAAAAATAGCCCCCAAGTTTAGCTTTGTAAATGTTTTGTTTCATGTGCTGTGTGCGTGTTTGTTGATGCTATACATTTGTAGTGTTCACTGGTGGTTATGATCTTCTATATAGAAGTGTGCAGAAAACAATTTAACAGCAGAAATGATGCATTTAACGATCTAACATATGTTACAGCAAAATACATTATAATAAATAAACAAATTACGTGACATAAATTGTCAGATATCTCAAAAACGGTTGATTTGTGACGGGTAATTCCATTGAGTATATTACTCCCCACGACGAGATCTTTCCAACGATACCACTCTCGTCAAAATCGGCGCGAAACACTTCTTGCACCTCCCTAGTAAGTATTCCTTGAACCGCAATTTGATAAAACGCTTCATTATAATACTTGGTAACAGTGTTGCCAATAGTCTACTTTTTTTAAATCCAGATTTCTTGATTGACTCCACTTTTTTGAAATGGTAAAATTCCCCTTATTTAATGACATTTTAATTAAGGAGAAAACTGGTGATATTTTACCATTTCAAAAACTGGTGCCAACTAAGAAATCTGAATTTAAAAAAATAGGCCACTAGCAATACTGCTGGGCAGCGGATAGGGCAGTCCTGACATTAAAACTTAATCAAATATTTTAGATTGGACCAATGTTGCCAGATTGGGGACTTTCTTAATTCAAATTATTTGACTGTCACCACTTTTTTTAAATAGTACAATTCGCCTTATTTTTCAGACTTTTTTTATGCATTTTTAAATAGGCTGAATATTTCTATTTCAAAAAAGCGGTTACAACCCACTATTATGGGGACAAAAAAGACACCAATCTGGCCAAAGTGATACAAGTAAGCGTCCTATCTTAAATGGGAGTAATAACCGCAAGATTAAAGGCGAGGTCACATCAATCAAGATCGCACGACACGTAGCGGACGGAGTTCAACTACAGGAAGATGCCTAACTGTTTTCTTACTTTACGCCACTAAAATTGTAAAGTATTTTTTCACCTTGATTAATAGCTGAAGTGTCGCTAGCAGAGCGGAGAAAACTTCGTGGTGTCAAGTACATCTGAACGGCCTTCTCGCTGCGGTGCTATTTTGCAATAAATGGTGGTAAACAAAATTTAGTTCCGTGAGTGACTAAAGATTTAGAAAGTATGCGCAGATGGTAGACATCCTGTCATATATGACGTCACACTAAAAGTCCGCGTATGTGGATTATCACCCCCGTCCAAAAGACGGCGCAACTATGTTACTTTACGCCCGATTTCAGTATTAAGTTTGTACGCTTACTTACATCGCTTTGAATCTGGCAACAGAGCCCCAGTGACGAAGGTAAATGTATGACTTCTGATTTGTTATATTATAGAAGCAAGTTACGCTTATGTTTGACATGAATAAGAAAGCCAAGAACAGCAAAACAGAATTCACTCGGAAAATTTCAATATATATAATTTTCCTGTAAAACGTTCCCGGTGTTAAAGTTATTCAAATTAATTTTTTTCTCGATCAGTAGAAATTGTATAAAATTTAATTTAATTACATTTTATGCACGTAGCTATTATATGTTCAGCCAGTGGTCAAGTATGTAATAAATGTGTACCTCATTTCCTGTGTAACCGAATACTTTCCCGAATAGAGTTCCTCACAATTTGTAGCGTAACAAATGAAAAAATCGTTATCTGTATATACAGGACTCATCGACTGATATTTTTTAAAGGTAGTCAAATTCGTATTTAAGGCCACATAAAACGTAAAATTCCATCGAAAAACCGAAAGTCGAAACTTTTCAGGAGTCCATTGTATACCCAAGACTTGTTGCATACACAAGAAAGTAAAAATACCAATAGAAATTATTCGTGTACCGTTCAAAATATTCTGAAATCACTTATACGATATATATCAATATACTTCATTAATTTCAATTGACGAATTTATTCTAAAATTTATTAAATGATTATAAAAAAGCCTGACTTATTTTCAAAATTTAGGGAAAGTATTGTGGAAGAGGGAATTGTCATGAATTATAAATATTAGTGAATATCCAACGGTCAGGGACTTCGAAGTTCAATCTCGTACAAAGTGGTTCATATAAGAAGGCACTCCATCCTGTTTCCAAAGAAAGTTTATAAGCTCAACCTCTACTAACTGGGGAAAGATCAATTATTTAACACTTTATGGATTGAATTATGAATTCGTGAAAAAGTTATCTTCTAAAGAATTTTTCGTGAATTGTTTAAACTCCATTACAAGATTTACACAGAGCCTGATTACCCGCGGGGCAAATTCCTACCACTAAAAATAAACAGAAAATTTTGCCTCATTCATGGCAGAAATTTTACATAAATACGGCGTTTAGATAAGACGAACTTTTCTTTTAAAATTTATTGGTGTGAGTGTGCCCCGTTGATAATCAGGCCCTGGATTTACATAATCATTCAATAAATTTTAGAAGGATTGGAAGATTTAGAAGGATTAATTAAATTTAAATTTATAGGGATTTTGTGCAATATTTATAAACCCACTCAATTCTTTTGTTTTAAATATTTTTCTTAGTATTTTGTAGAATTAGGAAATGTACAAATATAATGTTCTTACAAAGAAATATAGAAATATTTCCGAATGAAAAATCCCTTCTCCCAACGCCAAGAAAACTGAAAAGATGCAAAGGCCAAAGAAATGCACCTTTTAAAAATATTTTTGTTTTGTGTAACCAATAATGCTTTAGGAACAAGATAAATTAATGTATCTCTAACTCATTCTAAACTGTACTACAACTAATTGATGTATTAAATGGATTTTATAACAAGTTATTTTAATGGTACTTGTAAGTACCGTCTGTAGATAAAGGGTTAAAGCGCTCAGGAATCGCCATTTTACGTATGTGGCACTGTAAGCGAATAAATAACAGAGCAGTATTTACGCATGTACTCATCTAAAACTGTTAGAGTTGCTCTCTATCTGTGACCTTGAACCAACATTCTACAACGCTTAAATTGGATACTATTAACCCCCTCGCGACGGGAGCCTTTTACGAAATGTTTATTACTTTGCTACCGGTTTTAAAAAACAGAAGTTTGTACCTATTCAAATCGGGAAAATGCTCGGATTAAATAAGGCAAATTTTACAGCAAAATTTTACTAGTGAGGATAAACGAGGATCCTTAGGCCTATTTCCGGCACGTATACGTGTCGCGCGTCCCCAAGGGGTTAAAATTTATAACTTGGACATTCATTTATGAAAGATCTATATTTTTAAATATACAATTTAGTTTGTAATACCTACGTTATTTTTATTACCAGCTGTCTCAGAACACAGGATGTATTATATCTACCAAATTAGAATGTATTTTCCAGATCTAAATTATCTTACTGATCTGAAAGGTGAATCTAGCCACATTATCGAAATTGAATACATTTAAAATAACTGAAATAACGTCTCAAAACCGAGATTTCAGCGTAACATAGGCAAAAATCTTCCTTAATATAAATTGCTAACTTTTATCATGAAACCTGACATCATTTTCAAATATTTGAGAGTTTAGAATAAAACGAATTTATTTAATATAAAGAAAACATAAAAAAAAACCATTGTTATCAAGAATTTTACATTAACTACTATAATTATCAAAACTAAAAGCAGTTTGAAATGGGTCTCTCGAGATTGCTCTTTCAAAGTATTACAGTTAAATATTGCATCACGCTCACAGTTTATTTAAAATGATACTTTAATGATATTCATTATCCAAATTTCCAGCTTTTCAAAAGATTTAACAAGCTAAGATTAAGATCATTTACATTTTTCAAATTAAAGTAATTTGCAAAGTCTCCCCTATAGATTTTTATTTCAAAATAACAAACGGAAAGAGAATATAATATCTCCAGTTAATCTAAAATTTTACTTTAATGATGTATATTCTGATATTTTACAGCTTTTCAATTGATTTGACAATTTTAACTAAAAATCATTTACTCTTTATATAGTTACGTGTTCCCTTAAAATAAAATGTTCTTAATTAATAATTTTAAGCCAAATGATAGAAGGGAAAAATAGAAGGGGAATCCTGAGAAATTCTAATTGCAGAGTACAAATTTTATAATGAGTGGAACACAATGCTACCCCAAAGAGAATTTAAATAATATTTATTCCTGTGTTTCTTTACAGACGGTCTTTTACTGTAATTCAATGATTAAATAACCATAAATTTAACCCTTTATGTACTGAATTATGATTTAATGAAACTTTTATCTTTTAAAGGATTTTTCGTAAATTGTTTAAACTACAGTAGAAGATTCATATAATCATTTAATAAATTTTAGAAGGATTGAAGGATTTAGAAGGATTAATTAAATTTGAATTTATCGGAAATTTGTGCAATATTTATAACCCCCACTCAAATATTTTCTTTTAAATATTTTTCTTAGTATTTTGTAGAATTAGGAAATGTACAAATATAATGTTCTTACAAAGAAATGTAGAAATATTTCCGAATTGAAAATTCCCTCCCCCCAAACGCCAAGAAAGCTGAAAAGATACAAAGGCAAAAGAAATCACACTTTTAAAAATATTTTTGTTTTGTGTAACCAATAACGCTTTTTGAACAAGATAAAGTAATGTATCTGTAGCTCATTCTAAACTGCATTACAATTAATCGATGTATTAAATGAATTTTATAATAAGTTATTTTAATGGTACTTATAAGTACCGTCAGTGGATAAAGGGTTAAAGTCAGATTCCATGAGAAGTGAGACGAAATTTAGCTCATGAATTTCAAATAAAATTAGAAAAGTAAGCATTACTCATATATCATTTGCGCTAAAATTTTATCAGTTTGATTCTTGTAAATTATATTTTAGCTATATTATATATTGCTTTGCTTTGAGTTAGTTAACAACTTAGAATAAGAATTATGCAAGAAAACTGCATCTCATCAAATAATATATAAGTATCAACGTATTTTCATTAAGTATTAATTTTACAAAAATGAAAGACAATGTGATGACAGTGAAATATCCCATTATATCAAATCTATAATTCAATGATATATGATTTCAAAATTTACGGTTTTTCAAAACATTTGATTATTTATTTTACTCAAAATTTTAGTTTTATAATAGTAATATAAAAAGTAGCTATCCAAATTATAAAAAATAAAGTTCATTGAAATTTAACGAATGTGTGATTCATAGAAATTTACGAAATACAGTTAGTTTTCAAACTACCCATTTACAATAGGCTAAGGATTTATTTTTTGAAGACGTTTGGAGAAGGGTGTATTCCAAAACTATGACTCGCAGTGCTCCTAATTTTTTTTCTAATTTCCTACCGCTATTTCAAATCAAAGATCTTTCTGGTAGATTCCTTTAACACCTGGAGTGGGGTTGGCGTGTATGTTTATGAAACCACTTAATTTTAATTCTCAAATGTCACATTGGTGACGGAATTTTGGTTTAAAACAAAAAAATGGTTTATTATATATATATATATGTATACGAAATTTAGCTTTTTCATTTTTACAAATAAATTTGTTTTCAAATTCCGGTGTCAGTCATTAACCCTTAAATGCGCGATTTTTTACCTTGTTTCGAAAAAATTATGTATGATTCTCTGAAAGGTTTATAGGAAAAAATGAGAGATACATTTTTCATATAATACGTCAATCTTTTCTACTGTTCCGCATCCGCAATACAAGTAAAATCTTCTGTATTGTTGCTGTTTTAAGCTAAAATAATGCAAATTAGCAAATACATTAATAAGTATGTCTCCAAATACCTTATTTTATATAATTATTTATTTTACAAAAATTAACCTTTAACCCTTTAATTCCCAAGATAGAATGCGTTCTAGAAATTACGTAGTTTAGAGAATCTGACTTTGCACCAGAAAGTTTTAATGATTAATTTCGCTTTATTTAAATACGGAATGGCTGATTTTTTAATTAAAGCAAATATTGCTATTTTAATTGTCTGGTGTAAATTAGGTATAATAAAAAAATTCTATTTAATTCAAAACAGTGTTCTTTGCATATATGCAAAGATGCACACTAAAGGATTAATTTCAATACTTTAGCAATGGGATTGCTTTGCCCCTGAAAGGGTTAACATCTGCAATAGAAATACACATTTAAGATTCCGTTTTAAAATTCCGGTTGTAAAGTGGGAAAATTTTAGGAACGCTGCGAGCTCTGCAAAATGTTTAACTCCTTTAAGTTTGGTGCCTCATTATTGGACAACTTAATTTTAATCCCTAAATGCCATATTAACACTTGAATATTGGAATAAAAATTTCCCTTTTATTAAACATGTGAACAAAAGCTTTTGCTTATTTTGAAATAAATTTGTTTCTAAATTCTGGTGTCATTCATTCATTTCAGCATTTTGCCAACAGAAGTACCCTGCCCCTGATAAGGCTAAGCAGACATAAAATCTTTGTACTACTAACAGGGTCCGTAGGCCTCCTAGAAATTTGCTCACCAGATAATTCTTCGGCAAAAATATTTTCTGATAGATAAACGCTCCTTAACCCCTTAACGGTCGCATTAAATTACGGTTTTAAAATTAAAATTAGTTACTGGCACCACTTTTTAAAAAAGCAATATTTACCTTAAAAGTAATAAAAAGTGGTACGAATGGAATATAAAAGGTTTTCTCTCAAATATATCACATGTAAAATGCAACAGGTAGAATGGATCAAACACTCTAAATTAAAGACACAGCCCGTGAATATCATGGGGGGGAGAAAGCTCTAAAAACCACATTAAAAAATCGAGAAAATGACTGAGCCCGTCTCATATTTAATTTAGATAAAATTATAGATATTAGGCCGTAAAAAAGTCATGATTTTTTAAAAAATCAAAATAATCTGAATCTTTTTCATTAATATCAGATTTAAAAAAAATTAAATCACATTTTTATGATCCCCCCCCCCCCCTTCGATCGTTAAGGGTTAATATTTAAATCACAGACTCTGTAATCGCCTTGTTTAAATGTTGACTTTTTAAAATCTTTCTACGATTAAAATAAAACACAAATTAAGCTTTTGTTTATGGGAGAGGGTGAATGACTATATTTATAATCATACCACATAAGTTAACACTTCGAGCTCTGGTGGTGAATTTTTTCAAAATTCCCAACTGTCACATTGGCACCAGTATTTTACAAACGAAAGATTCGGTTTATAACACACACAAAATAATGCAGTAATCCTTTTTCAAATAAATTTGGTTGAATATTACTGTACCAATATCACATTTGGAGAGTAAAATTAAGTAGGAAGAAATTCACCCATCAGAGATTAAAGGGTTTAAAAAAACATTTTTTGCAGATATCGCTTGAAAATATCCTATTATAAGTGTATGCAGAGATTATTTTATAAAAAGTGGTACGAATGGAATATAAAAGGTTTTCTCTCAAATATAAGGGAATTATGTGTTTTCCAGTTTTTTATCGTCTTTATCGTATTTGAAGATTTTAAACTTTAAACTATATGTCATTATTTCAAATATATCAACAAAACTTTAAAAATGAATCAATTTTACTGATTTTCAAAACTAAAATTATGAGCACAAAATGTATATATGAGAAAATATATCGTTAGAATGTCACATTCATCTTGAAAATTATATCGAAATAAAATTAAAGAAAACTTGCTAAAAAAGTGCATTTAATGTCACATATATAAAAAGATGTCACAAATATAAATAAGATTTTTTACATTCTAAAACAGTTTTTAAAAGCTTAAAAACATCCAAAATTTCGTGCCGAGCGCTTTCGATCACTCCAAGATCGTCTTCAGGCACCTTTGGTATGAAAATTCTTAAATGTACTCCATCCTCGGTTGGGCAACCAGGCGAGTCTACTTTACAGTGGAGGAAGGAGAGGCAGTAAACTGAATATTTCTATATAACTTTAACAAAACATCTTCTATTTTGAAAACTTGAACCATATAACCGGAGTGTCGTATAACATATTATCATTAATAGCATTATTATTTATTATTAAAATTTCTATGGACTCTTTTATTAACGAAATGTGATAATGGGAGGTAGGAATAATGATTCTTATTCATTAAAACAAATATTTAAATTTTGCTGTAGGTTAGGTCTTGCTAACGTTGTGGTTTGTCTACAATACTTATATCACTTACTTGTTCTTTAAATCTGTCCTTGAATTTACGTCCGGTCATCCCAATATATATCTTTTCTTCTTGTGTTTCAGTTATCAATGGAATTACATGTAAATACTTTGATTTCATCATTAGGAATAGTGTCAAACTTGCTATGGATTAAATCTTTGAGTGTTTTTGTCGTTTTAGCTACCATATTAATATCAAATTTCTTTACTGCATATCTTAGCTTCTCATATAAACATGGAACACAGCAAAAGTTACAAAATTTAAGTTTATTAACTGGATTGGACTAATGTGCTTTATATTTCATTTCATAGACCAGTTTGTTAAAACAAATATAGGTGGAAACCATTTTCCATGGGGATGCATTTAATTTTATTTATTTCATTATATAGAAAAGTTCAGTACATATTTCAAAGGCTCGTTTAACCCCTTGAAGGGCTCGTTTAACCCCTTGATGCCGTCACGGTATTACATAATTGTAATCCCTAATTGCCACATTGGCACCGGAATATTATAATAAAAATTTCACGTTTCTTAAGTACACGAAAATTTACTTTTACTTGCTTACAAATAAATTCTCTTGTAAATACTGGTGTCAATAAATTATTTCAACATTTTATGAATACAAGTACCTTGACCCTGAAAGGGTTAACATAAGACCTATAGGCTGCTGTACTGTATCCAAAAGGGGAAGCGCTGTCATAAGTTATGGTGCGATTTGATCTATTGAGTTTCCTATAAACATTTCTACGTAATTTGCCATAATTCCTAGTCAATTCAACATCTGAAAATGGTAAGGTCTTTTTCATTTTCTATTTCTAAAGTGAATTTTATGTAATCGTCAAATGCATTAATATCCTGTAAAAAAATCTTTTAGTTCATCAATACTGTAATCCCATGCAATAAACTCATCATCAACGTATATCAGACATAATCCAGGCTGCAACTTACAGGTATTTATGATTCGTTGCTCTAATGACTTTTAATTTACCACTAGAAGCCCGGAAATTTTACTAAAATTTCATGAAAATATTTCACACCATAATTTTTATTTAAAATTATTTAACTGATTTATTAAATGTAATTATGCGTTGTTTAAAATTAAATTATTTTATAGAAAAATTCTGGTTCCAATTAACATTTAATCGTATGGTCGGAGACGAATCGACTCCTTCCGCGCGTACTAGTGTTAATTTCTGCTGATAACCCCGATATAGGTGACCCCATTGGGGTGCCTTTTATTTGTTTATAGAATACTAGCAGCCTTCCCCCGCTACGCTGGTCGGTTTCTTCAAACGAAACTTTAATAAAAGGAAATATATCGGTGTATTTGACCTTGTATTTTGTAGCAATATATACATTTATCTCCAATGAACTTCCGCATTGCTGAAAACAATAGAAGATATAAAACCGTAATGGTGTTCATAATGTCTCAGACAACATTTGGACTGTTAGGAAGCAAACCTTTTTGTTGATTATTTACAACTGATTATGAAAAAGAATGGAAAAGCAATAAGTAGCATACTAAAATCATGCTTGAAAATTTAAAAATGCAAATCTCACCAATATGCGTTCAGTAGAACCTTCTAATAAGACTAATTTTTCATAATCGGGTTCACCAGATTCTAGAACATTCACCTATAATTCTATAGCAAAACAATGTAGAACAACTTGTTATATTCTAAAAACTTTCCTGAAAAATTATATAACAACCAGTGCTAATTCCATAGAACTTAACTCAGTAGAACCTATTAATAAGGCTAATATTTCCAAATAGGGTTCACTGTTTAGAGAACTTTCGCACATAATTCTATAACTAAGCAACGCAGAAGGATATATATTATATACAAAACCCTTTCTTGAAAATTTATCTGACTAACAATGCAAGTCTTCTGAAAATCATTCAAAAGAACTCAAATTATATGTAGTCGGACCGAAATTGCTCTTTGAATTTTATATGTGGAGTAGATAGTTACATATATTTTTCATAATCGCGTTAACGCGTGATTTTACAACTTTCAAGAATGTAGCGTAGGCTATAAGCCGTAGACCTTCTGGATTTTTTTAGAAACTCTACACACACACAATATCTATAACACATAGACTCTAGTATATACCCTCTGCATGTAGATTTTATCTTACTTTTTTAACAACTACACCACTGAGAACTTTCCTCATAGCTCCATAACTAAAAATGTATAATGATATGTTAAATATTTAAACAATCCCTGAAATATTACCTAACTGTGTAACTCCAATTAAAATACGTTCAATATAACTTTAAATAAAAGGTAATCTTTCGCAATCGGGTTAATCTAGTTTTGGAACTTTCTCTTGTAATGTGATTTTCTGCAATCTGATTTGCTGTCAAGTTTGTGCTTCAGAAAAAACAATAACCCAGAAGAAAACTTCGCTACAGAGAAGTACCATCCATGCAAGAAGTATCAATCATGCAAGAAATACCAACCATCCTCAAAAAATTATCGAACTAACAATGTTAAGTCTCATCAAATACATGCAGCAAAACTGAAATTATAAACAGGACAAATTTGCATTTTATATAATTACAGTATATGTATCTTTAATGATTGCGTTCATCTTACTTTATAACGTTTCCAATAGCTCTATAACTAAGCAACATACGATGAAATTTTATATACTAAAACCATTCCTGAAAAGTTATGTAACAATGCCACTTGGATCAAAATCTGTTCAATAGAATTTTTTTTAAAGGCTAACCTTTAATAATCAAGTTCCCTTAATTTTTTAACTGTTTCCTTTATCTCTATATCTAAGCAACGTAGAACACTGTGTATATGTCGTAGGCTAATTGAGAAATCCGGCTCTTTGCAAACAGCCTAGGCTCTTTGCAAAGAGACGGGCTAATTGGAGAACTCATTTCTCTTTTTCCAATTAGCCTGATATTTTTCCAAAACCCATTCCAAAAACATTACCTAACTAATTGTGGCATGTCCTATAGAAATATTATAAAAAATCGGAATGAAATGCAAATTTACGGTTTAAATAGGTAGTAGATGATGATGATGATACGATTTTTTGTAATAGAATTCATCGTGAAGTTTTTGCTTTATACATAAACGATGCTTTCAACATTGTAATTAATACACCGATTGGCAAGGTCTCCGATAACGGAAGATTAATCAGAAATCCCATAAGCAAGTACCCAAAGAAAAGTGAATACATGGCTTTTGTGATACTTTTATGTTAGCCGGGCGTAAGTAATAAGTCAACAAAGATTGTTTCCATACCTTATTCTTACAGGGTTCGTACGCATCAGGGGATTCCGTGGATTTTACATTCGTTTGTACCAGAAATTTCGTAAAGTACTGGTGGCTATATCTGAAGATAGAATTTGTTTTCATTAATTAAACACAAATGTTACTTTAAGAAAATTCTGATAAAACGTCCTTGAAGCGTACGAACCCTGTCTTATTTTATTATTTTCATTCAAAATATAAACGTTTCACTCATTTCATTTAAAATACATGTCTTACGCTAATTTCATTTAAAAACTGGTAAAAAGTAAAACAATAATAGGAAACAATGCAATAACTTAAAACCAAAAATTGTTTTTAATTTACATACGCGAAATATAACTACTGCTATTAGCAATTTTAAAAATGCTAATGGCGAGATTTACACGCGAGTGACATAAAAGTACCAATTTGTTTTCTTCTTATCCAGTAGCAAACGATAAATCGCGATGTATTATTTCAATTCCAATTTCTTCCATTGAAAAAAGTGACACATACGTATTATCTGCTGGACCATGTGATAGATTGCCAAAAATAGTTGCCAATTGCCAATCTTTTTTATCGTTTGCTAATTACGTTCAAAACAGTAATTTAACATTATTAAATACATAACCTTGTTAGAAATGGCAAATTGTTTAAAGCACATACATAAATAGAATATATAACAAAACAACATACTATAAAATATAATTAAAAAAATCTATAATAATAAAATTAATTTAAAACTATAATAAATAAGCTATCAAATGGACAAAAATAAGGGTTGTTGTAATTAGTGTAATTGTCTTGTATCTGACATGGCCCGGATGTAAGTACCAAAAAATATTGTAAGTCGTACAAACATTGCTTTCGTATTTCAATATTTTCGTTTTATAATGTTAATTTCGCAATAGATCGCTTCCTTGTATTTTAAATAAATCCATTAATTTATTTTCTTTTTTCAAGGCGTTTGTATTTTTTTTTCAAACTCATATAGCCGTTTTGATTCCTTAACCAAAAAAATTAACAAACTAGAAAACAGGATTTGTGCTTTTTTCAGAATTTAGTGTTAGCCCCGATGAAAAAAATATATATGTATATAAATATAGATAGTACAAAATAATTTAGTTTTAAGACATAAAACACACGCTTTTATTTTATGTAAAATGACGTCATCCGCATCCGCTGAAGAATTCCTCGTTTGCGATCCAGTATTAAACATCTACAGTAGAGTGCGCATACAACGTCACTATCGCTGAATAATACCACCAAGAAAAGAGGTGTCGTCAATCAAGCAACTCGAACAACAACAAAAAAAATTGGCTATCTAATGATTCATATGCCTTGATTGTAATGTTAATATAAGTAAAAATTTGTTTTATAATAGCTCCATGTTTTATCAGAAATCATTCATTTATATTTTTTCAAAGTATAAAATCAAAATTTTAAATGCATTTTTTAAAGTTGTTATGCGAAAATAGCAACAAAAAGATATAAATACTATTTTCAAACTATTTTTCATTTACTTTCTACGGAAATGGAGTACTTGAGTTACCAACATTGAAACAAATTCGTTAAAACTACAAAAAAATTAATATCTCAAAATCAAATGGAGATGCAGTTTTCAAACAAATTGCATTTAAAAATACTTTTTTCCCAATACGATGGTATAAAAATTGAAAATGTGCGATGATTAGAAGTTTTTAAAAAAATGCAGTAGCGTATTTAACAGTACATTGATATATCTGCTTTGTTTTACTTCTAGATTATACAACGTATAGTTATTTTTGGGAGACGACATTTTAATAGCTGGGAGAAAGAAATAGCAAAGAGGGGGCTAAAAGATTTAATTTGAATTTTTTCCGTTGCTACAGTAACGGAAGTACAATATAAATGAATATTGATGAATTATCACTTGTACTGTTAGAGGTTTTGGCGCCAAAGACATCGCCAAATTAGAAAAATATGAAATATCTCATGAACTATTGGACTTAAAAGAATTTGGCTAGTACCATTTGATTCCGCATACAAAAATACACTAAGATATGTTATCAGTTGAAAAATAATTATAAAATCAGATTTTTAAGGATTTTTTAAAATTTCGTTCTCTATTTTACCCCCCTTACGGGTGGAATTTTAGGGAATCCTTTCTTAGCGGCACTCTATGTCATAAGAAGTATTTTTACCCCAATTTTCAAAATTTTAGGTTCAGTAGTGTGGGTTGCGCGTTGATTAATACAAAATCCAGACTTTCTTTTATATATATAGATATGGTTTAAAAAAAGTACGTTATTTTCTGTGATCAAATTGAATGCAGATTTTAACATGGATATAAAAACAACTTTAAAATCTGCCGTCAATTGTATCAAATCTGATTCAATCAGTACGCAGGGTCCGAACTTAAACACCATGGAGAACGTTTATGGTATTATAGTGCGCAATATCTACTGAAAAAATTATCAAATCGTGGAGTGTAATTCTAAAGCAGAATTAAAATCTGGCATTTGGGAGGTATGACATGTTTTACCACTTCTCGAAAGCCAAAACCATGTAAACTCTATGCGACAATGTTGTAAATTAATAAATAAAAAAAAGCCCGATTGATATGTACTCTTTCTATAATTTAGAAAAATCTGTTCGTTTTCTCCCAATCATTTGTCTCCCAATGCATATTGAATAAAAATGCATCGTATTATATTGCATTTATAAAAATTGTTTTATATTGTTTTCTTTATGTTTATATCGACCATTTAGTTTAATAAAAAAGTTATACAGTTTATAAGTGAATTGACGTAATTACATTTTTTATGTAGACAAATACATGATCGTTCCTACTATTGTGCATCCAGGTGTACATTTGATAATCAAGTCAATGGCAGTTGAAAATGCTAAGCGCACTTCGTAATATTTTTGAAAAACTGTGAATTATTTTAAAGGAAATAATAAAAAAGTGTATCTTAAATCCAGGAAACTGTCGTAATTTTTATATGATTTTTTTACAAATATTATAATTATGTCTAAACCACATAATGGAGTAAATAAAATACAGATACTAATACTGTTAATAATAGTAATAATAATAATAATAACAATAATAATTAAAACATGAATACACTAAATGATTCTCAGTATTTATTACTAAAATAGGTGCTGAAAAACAATTAAAAGGTTTTAAACATTAAAACCAATATTCAGATGTTAAAATTTCCCGAGCGCTTTCGACGAAGCCCTGGACCAAAGCGATATAAGTAAGCGTCCTATCTTAAATGGGAGAACTCTTCGCAAGATTAAAAGCGAGGTCACATCAATCAAGGTCATGCGCCACGCAGCGGACGGAGTGTGAACTACAGGTAGAAACCTAAATGTTTTTTTACTGACACCACTAAAATTTTAAAGTTTTTTTCATCTTGATTAATAACTGAAATGCCTCTGATAAGGCGAAAAAAAACTATGTGGTGTCAAGTGCGCTTGGATGCCCCTCTCGCTTCGCCGTTATTTTGCAATAAATGTGGCAAACAAAATTAATTTCCGGGAGTGACTGAAGCCTTAGAAAACACGCGCATCACTAAAAGCCCGCGTATGTGAATTATCACTCCGTCCACAAGGTGGCGCAACTGTGTTAATTTACGCCTGATTCCAGCATTAAGTTTGTTCGCTTACTTATAACGCTTTGCCCTGGACATCATCAATGGGGTGCAAAATGAGAAGACCTGCAGAATGCATATCAGTTTAAATAACGCAAGGCGATTCCAAAACTGGAAAAAGAGGGGAGAGGGGTGGAGGAAGTCGGATGAGTCCATACAGCGACATTGACCATTCTAATCCAAATACTCCATTTCCTCCCCCCGCCTCCCCCTCTTTTTCCAGTTTTGGAATCGCCCTGCGTTATTTAATGCGTTCCGGTATAAATTCTGCAGGTCTTCTTCTCATTTTTTCACCCCATTGATGATGATCAGGGCTTGGTCGAATGCGCTCGGGAAATTTTAATATCTGAATATTGGTTTTAATGTTTAAAACCTTTTAATTATTTTTTAGCATCTATTTTAGTAATAAAAACTCAGAATCATTTAATTTATTCTTGTTTTAATTTAAAGTATTAAGGTGAATTTGTCATTCACATGCATATAGTTTTCTATATATTTAACAATAATAATATTACTAATTATAAATTACTTTTTTAATCCATTGTAAATTACTGAACAAAGATATAACTTGACATTACCATAGCTGCCAACTCTTCCGCTTTTTTGTACCACAAAAATTTAATAGAAATTTTTGCCCTACTTAAACAGTAAGTTACAGCGATTTTAACCCCTTAATTCTTGCTCCCATCTTATTAACGGGCAGTGTCTTTTACTCAATTTGTTTAATTCACACCAGTTTTATAAAATAGTGAAATTGACTATATGTTAGTATCGTTTTTCTTGTCATTAAATAAGGTGAATATTTCTTTTTCATAAAAGTGGTTCCAATAAACAATTTGAATTTTTCAACCGTAATTTAATTCGAGCGTTAAGGGGTTAAAAGGTAAAATTTACTATACAATTTTTCATGTACAAAAAATCGTAGGATAATCGCAGCTGTGTATTATAAATGCTATTCAGAAAATTTTCAGATTTCATTTTATTGTTAGTAGCAGTACACGTTAAAACGAACTTCAGAATATATTGTTCAAAGCGATATAAGTAAGCGTCCTATCTTAAATGGGAGAAGTAACCGCAAGATTAAAAGCGAGGTCACATCAATCAAGGTCATGCGCCACGTAGCGGATGGAGTGTGAACTACAGGTAGATACCTAACTGTTTTCTTACTCACACCACTAAAATTTTAAAGTTTTTTTCAGCTTGATTAATAACTGAAGTGCCTCTGATAAGGCGAAGGAAACTTCGTGGTGCCAAGTGCGTCTGAATGTCCCTCTCGCTACGCCATTATTTTGCAATAAATGTGGGAAACAAAATTCATTTCCATGAATGACTGAAGATTTAGCAAATACGCGCCACACTGAAAGCCCGCGTACGTGAATTATCACTCCGTCCACAAGGTGGCGCAACTGTGTTAATTTACGCCTGATTCCAGCATTAAGTTTGTTCGCTTACTTATAACGCTTTGATATTGTTCGTTATCTTTTTTGTCTACTGTTAATTAAGACCGTTTTCTTTGATGAGCATTTCGAGTATTTTGTTTGCTATTTTGCCTTAAAATAGATGTCGTTGGTTCCATGTCAAGCTATCCAATGTGAAAACAGTGGGCTACATTTTAAAATTCAGATTTCTTTATCGGCACCGCTTTTTTGAAATAGAAAAATCCGCCTTATTCAAACTTATTTAATGACACATTAATAAGGCGAAAACAAAGAGAATTTTACCCTTTCAGAAAAATGGTGCCAATCAAGAAATCGGAATTAAAAAAAAAGCCCATTGTTTTCATATTGGATAGTTTCAGATGGTACCGACTATATCTTGTCATACCATTAATTTAATATAAGAAAAACTTGATTAGTATCGGATTCATTTTGCTCGTTTCTGCAGCTTTGCTTCTTTTTGCTTATTGAAGAGAAAACAGAACAAAAGTTTACACGGATTAAATTTCATTTAGATGACTAAGTTTATTCAGATGAATAAAACGTTTTATTAGTGACAATGACCAACTTCATTCACTGCGAACTTTTACATTATCGTAGAAAACGTTCAGCCCACATTTAACCCCTTAACGCTCGAATTATATTACGGTTGAAAAATTCAAATTGTTTATTGGCACCACTTTTATGAAAAAGAAATATTCACCTTATTTTATGGCAGGAAAAACGACACTAAAATATAGCCAATTTCACTGTTTTATAAAACTGGTGGGAATCAAACAATTTGAGTAAAAGACACAGCCCGAGAATATCTCGGGAGCGAGAATTAAGGGGTTAATTGGCTTCTAATTTTTCAAAAATTGTAACAACTGTTGCAAAACTAGCGAGGTCGCTTTCTCATTTATTGCTGCTACCTATAATGATCATGGTAATAATATGTCATTGTTCATCTACTATTTTTTTTCAATCACATATTTCTCATACTTATAAATATTGCTTAATTTCATATTTACATAATTGAATATCGAAACAAAATTATAATATTGAATACAAGTGGTTTGAAAAATATAGCTAAATTTAGTGATTACGGATGACTTTAAACATTTTTTTTTTCAAGATTCATTTTTGTAAATCTAATCGACGATGATCTTTTGTGACATTTATACCACAATTAACAATTGATAAAAAGAAAAATAATACTATATCGACAATAACATATGAATGCCATAAGGTAATATATTTTGGCTCTAAACTGCACTCTGTCAACCGAACAAAGACAGAATGTTATTTTATGTTTCAGATAAAATTAATATTAGGTTAAATTGGTCAAAATATACTTTCCATACAAGTAATTTCGGGAAAAAATTGTATAGGAACATCATCAAGATCGGTTTGCCTAATGTGGGGTTAAAGGCTGAATGTGTACATTAACAAAAAAGATGAACAAACCGGTGTGAAAAACAATTAAAGGCAAATACTTCTTAATAAAAACCATAAAATTAAGAGATGAGCAAGGCATTTCGAAAAAACTTTAATTGCGTATCATAACGAAGAAAATGGTAACATGTATTCTTTACCTCTGACAAAGAAAGATGAAGTTCTTTCGAAAGACCCTGCACACCTCTTGATTGCATGGTGTTATTAAGAATTTTTTTTCTTTTAATTATGTAAATTAAATTTATATTTAGAAAATGGACGACTAAAATTGACAAATATTTCCATCTATTCTATCTGCCCCTTCACATCGACCGTATAATTATAGAATATTTTTTAATTACTCTAATGAATGTCATAAATTTGTTTCTGAGACAGAGAAAATCTACTGGGTGTTTCATAAAAGATGGGCAAAACTTTAAGAGGTGATAGTACACATCTAAACAAACAACTTTCATCAAAGAATGCATGGCCGGAAATAAAAAGCAAATGTGCTAGAGGGCACCAAAGGTGATGTTGTCATACGAAAGGATTATCAGCTTGATCTTCAGAAAATCCATATTCGTGCCAGAAATTAAAAATAGTATTTTTTATTTATTTAATGACAGAAATTTTGTGATTACACATAGTACAGATTCTTTTTTTTTAATTTTCCCGGTATGAATGTAAAATTTCGAGATAAAAATGGAGACCAAACTGGCAACACTGTTATACGAGGCAAAAACACAGAAAGAACCATTAAGTGCAAAAACAAGGTTGGAAAACCGCTCTACGAACAATCGTTGAGCCTCTGAGCCATTTTCTTTTGTAGTCGGAAATAAAACGCAAATGTTCTGTCGCATTTTGAAACTTGGTCGATGCAAACGTAAAAGCTCTATTCCTGTTGCAAGTTATCGGGAGAAGAACGACATTAATTGTATGCAAATGGGATATGGGGAAGAAGAAGAACGCGTATGAAAAATATCGCCTCGATTAATAAATAACAGCCGCTGATCCGACTGTGCAACCGTCAGTCGCGGTAGGAACTTGTAGTAGAAAGATGTTGCCCTTCACCAATAGGAAAAAGGCTGATTTGCATTTTATCTACAAAGGAAAATGGCTCAGAGGCTCAGCGATTGTACATAGAGCCGTTTCTCACCTTCTTTTTGCCACTTAATCGTTCTTTTTTGTGTTTTTCCCTTGTAAAACAGGGTTGCCAATTTGGTCTCAATTTTTATTTCGAAATTTCGAAATTCACACCAGAAAATTAAAAGAAAGAATCTGTACTCTATATAATCCCAAAATTTCTTTCATTAAATAAATAAAAAATACTATTTTTAATTTCTTGCACGAATTCCGATTTTCTGACTAAAATGGAGGTTTAACAACAACAACACCTTTGGTTGGTGCCCTTTAGCACATTTGCGTTTTATTTCCGACCATGTATTTTTTGATGAAAGTTGTTTGCTTGGATGAGTTCACTACAACTACTCATGGAAATAGCCTATAGAAGATTATGAATATTTCTCCATGCACTGCATATTGTCCCAGCGTCTTTTGTTGGTTGATTGAACAAAGGCAAGATTCAATCGGCATTCATTACATCACGGCATGGCAGTATCACCTGTTGAGTGATGTACGACCTTAAGTTAAGGTTTAACTAAATAAATAGTAAATTTGGGGAAATTCCGTGCATTAGTTCTTGACATATAGCTATTTAGGAAACCATGAAAAATGAAACATATCATCGCTACATATATGGCGATATAAACCAAAACATTATAAGCTTCTATTTATATCAAGCTGTAACAGAAAATGAAATTTAATGAAATTGAGTCAATTAGTTTTTAAGATACAGCAATTTACGAAATAATGAAAAATGCTGCATTTCAGTCTTTTATGTGATAATAATATTTTGAGTGATATATAACCAAACTTTTTCAGAATATCTTTAACCCCTTAATTCTCGCTCCCGTCATATTCACGGGTTAAGTATTTTACTCAAATTGTTTGATTCCCACCAGTTTTATAAAATAGTGAAATTGGCTATATTTTAGTATCGTTTTTCCTGTCATTAAATAAGGTGAATATTTCTTTTTCATAAAAGTGGTGCAAATAAGCAATTTGAGTTTTTCAACCGTAATTTAATTCGGGCGTTAAGGGGTTAAATCAAGTTGAAACAGAATATGAAGCTTTATGACGTTCGGAGCATTAGCTCTTGAAATATTGCTAATTTGGAAATGTTGAAAAATGCAAGTTAGAAACGCTACATGTTGGACGGTATAGACCTAAAGCTAATAAGCGCAAATTTATATTAAGGTCTAAATGAATCTGAACCTTTATGAAATTGTGTGCAGTAATTCGTGATTTAGAGGGTTCACATAATGTGTGTCACTACATACGGATATACAGACTAACAGACAAATTAAAATTACTATCAAAATTTTTATTTTTAATTAAAACTATTATAATTACTTTTAAAATGGCGACACTTTTAGGCACAAAATTTTGACATAAATGGATTTTTATCAGTTGTCTCAGTGAATATAATAGTCATAAAGAATTGCGAAAGTTTTCCTTCTAAATATTCATAATCTGTGAGACTAAAAAATAATAATTTTAATAAAGAAAAAAAATACATTACTTTTCTCTGAAGCACTAAGTGTTCCGCGAAGCAGAGTTTGAGAAACGTTTCCTTACTGCATTGAACAGCTGATTGGACCGCCCTGATGTTAAACCTTATTGAATTGCACCAGGTTGCACATATTTCAGGAGTCAAGACTAGTGTTGTCGGGTGTTCCGCGTAAATTGAAGCTCCAAGAGCTCTGTACATCACTATTTTAAAGTAATTTTTTCCGTCTTCTATAATGGCGATTAAAGATGGCCAAATAAACTTAAAGTAGCGGTGCCCAGAGCATTTGGAACTCGAATTTACGAGGACAGCTTGCAAAACTAGTCAAGACTATGACCCACTCCACTGATGAGGTTAGACACATCAGTTTTAGTTTTTAACAGATGCAATATACGCTTCTGTTCGACATGAATAGGAATTACAGCGAAAAAAATTGGTGCTAAATTCTTTGCGAAATTTTGATTACAAATACGTTTTCATTAAACTTTTCCGGTGTCAAATTATTCAAATTATTTTTTGCCTAATGTACAGAAAAGTGTATAAAGTTTAATTGCAATGGATGTATGTTACTTTTTTGGCACGTAGCCATTATATATTTTATTTAGTATTATAGTAATTGAATATTTAAAATTTCGTTGTGGGTTTCTACAGGTTAAGACTTTTATTTTACATTTTACCTTAAATTTTCAATGGCAGTGAGCATGCTAAACGCACTTCTTAATTTTTTTTATAATGTGAAAATGGATTTTTCTTATATCAGTGTAGTGCAAAAGAACAAAATTAAAGACGTTCTTATTAAATTATATTTTTTTGTTTCTAATTGAATATTTTAAATTCCTTTTAACGTTTCTACAGAATAAAACTTTTATTTAATATTTCACCTTAATTGGCAATCGGCATTGGAAATGTTAAACGCACTTTTTAATTTTTTTTAAAACTTTAAATAAGGTTTAAAGAAATATCAATAAAGTTTTTCTTAAATCCAGAAAACGTTCGGAATTATAATATGATTTTTTAAGAAAAATATAATTATGTCTGAACCACATAAACTTCTACTACTATTAACAATAATAATAAATAATAATAATAATAAAATTACTAATAACGAATTACTTTTTTAATCTATGGTAAATTACTTTAGCAAAAATATATGTTGACAGTGTGAATTTTTCAGTTTTTTTTTTGTTATTAGTACTCGCCAAAACTAACTTTACAATATATTTTTCGTAAACTTCTTTGTCTACTGTTAACCCCTTGAGGGGCACCGGTATAAACGTATACCGGTATATACGTATATACTTTCTCGTATTATATACCACCTACGATTAATAAAGTTTTACACCAGAAAAATTTTATTAAATTTTCCTTTTCTAACTTGGGTGGAAAAAAGCCGTATCATTGCTTTTACTTATTTTGAAATAGAATTTGTCAAAGATTCCGGTGGGAATTCAGCATTTCACAATCGTAATTGCTTGCCCCTCAAGGGGTTAATTAACCCTCCGTCTACCAGACGGGTCCAATGGGCCCGATGGGTACATTCGAAATATTTATTCTAACCAGAAATTTCTTTAAAATAAACTAAATGAGTAAACCAGACAATAATGAGTTAAGTAAATAAGTTCCATAGTTTTAAATAAGAATTCTGATGTGCAATATTTTTATAAAACTTGAGTAAAATTTTCGGTAGTTCTAGGGTCAAGACAGTTTTCCGAAGATTTTCTTTGATGAGGATTCTGAGTATCTTATTGACTTTTTTGTATTAATATACATATCTTATCGTACCATAAATATTAAATAATGAAAACTTGATTAATATCAGATTTATTTTGCTCGTTTCTGCAACTTTGCTTCTTTTTTGCTTATTAAAGAGAAAATCGGATAAAAATTTACTGGTAGTAAATTTCATTAAATGACGAATTATTTTCCGAAGAGTAAAATGTTTTATTGGCGACTATGTCCTACTTCATTCACTACGAACTTTTACTTTGTCGTAAAAAAGTGTAGACTACTTTTAAATGGCATCATATTTTTCGAAATTTATAACGATGGTGTCAACAACTTGCGATATCACTTTCGGTTTTATTGCTCATACATAAAACGCTCATATTAATTATACACATATTTCTCATACATCTTAATATTGCATCTAAATATTGCATTAAGTTCATTTTTACATAATTGAATAGTGAAAAAAATATATAATATAGAATAAAATTTGTTTGAAAAGTACAACTCAAATTAGCGAATGCAGAGGACTTTTAAAAACATTTTTAAATATGATTTTTGTAAATCTATTTCGACGATGACCATTTGAGGCAGTGCTAGCACAATTAATAATTGAGCAAAATGAAAAGAAAATGATAGATTATCATAAGGTAATATGATTATCATAAGGTAACGAAGTTTGGCATTAAACTGAACTCTGTCAACCGAAAAATGACGAATTTTCTTTTATGTTGTGCATAAAATTAATATTAAATTAAATTGATCAAAAGGTATTTTACACCACAGTATGCTCAGAATTGTATATTTATTTATTTATTTATTATATAAGTATTTTCGGAAATAAATTCCTTTCGCACAGAAACTTCAGCATCGTTTTGCTTTCTGTGGAATTCTAGACTGAATGTGTAAATTAAGAAAAGAAAGTTGGACAAACTAGTGTAAGACACAATTAAAGGCAAAAATTTCTTAATAGCAAATTAAGATATGTTCAAAGTCTTCGAAAATATTTCAGTCTTTCTTTGTCAGTCCTAACGAAAACAATGGCCTCACGTTCTCAGTACCCCTGATGAAGGAACGCGAAGCCTTCAACATGCCTTCCGGATCTCTTAATTTTATGTTGTTATCAAGAAGTTCTTAGCTTTTAATAGGATAAATTAAGTTCATTTTTTAGAAAATCGATAACTAAACCTAGAAAATATTGCCGTCTATGCCACATCGAACCTATGGTTACAGATTATTTTTCAATTATTCTAAGGAATGTCATAAATATGCTACTGACACGGTGACAATCTATATATTTTGTGTCTTATTATGATCATTATATTCTGGCGATACTTTAAAATAGCATAGAAAGATATATTGGTATAAAATTCATTTTTTAAATCATTTGTACACGTCAAATACATTTTGAAATGAGTTATATCCCAGTAGATATATATATATAAATAGTAAAAGTTGTTTAAAATAAAACGCTCTTTTATAATCATTCAATGGTAGTCTTGAAAATCCCGTCTAATTATTTACTGCAATTCATGTTTTTCCCAAAACTTTCCTTTATAATATATAAATTTGACAGTGGACACCGAATTCAATTAAAAAAAAACTCACAGCTTTTTTTTTTTTTTTTTTTAACACTTGGAAGGTAAAACAATCAAGTAAATCGATTGAAAAAAAAATATAATTTTTGCTCTGTTTATTTTATGAGATAAGACAACAGGAAAGAAAAAATGAATTGTTATTTAAACTATCTTTTTGCGATCTAAAAATCTCGAAATTATGTAGTTTTCTGAAGATAAAGAACGCTTTTCGAAATCGTGGTAACTCAAATGAGGTTACTATATATATTTCCGTTCGTCGTTAAAATATATTTTCCTAGATTTTTTTTTTAAATGACTTTTTTTTTTTTTTTTTTACAATATAGGTACTTTATTTTATCGCGTTCCGAGGTTCAATTTTGAAAAAAAAAATTATACTTATGTTAGATCGGGAGGAGACTGCCCGAACAATCGCCTCTTCGTATTGACAGGTCAATCCGTATATTAAAATGCAACTCGTCTGCCAAGTCACATCTTGATCGAAAACACCTGAAAACCTGATTTAAGAACTTGATTGGTGGGTTTACCATGTTTTCCCTTATGTTTTCTTGCTCCCAGTCGTCCATCATTTCTTACCTTTGGGTACAGAAAAACGCAGTGAAAATCTACTGATCAACCACTGTTTAGTTTTTAAATTGCTTTTATAATTCTTAATTGCAAATATTTCAGTTGGGCTAAAGTGAAGCTAAATATTCCAGCCCTTTTCCCTCTGTGTAGGGATAAATGAAACACCTACTCTGCTGTTCCCTCTGCGCAGGGATATTCTTGTTGATGTTCTTTTTTACCAGTTGAGCTTGTGGATCTCGACGATTGTGTATTGTGATCACTAAGCGGATATTTTATTTATGAATATGTGAATAATTCAATTAAATAGTGTGAAACAGGTATTTACAGCCTGCTGCTTCATTAAAAAAAACCTTTACGGTACATTGGTCGTCTGAAACCGGAGTAAATGCCGAACAAAATGCAAAGAATAATGCGTATGCAAAATTTGTTCGAAGGGTGAAAACGTAAACTTATTGAAACTGTGCCAAAATAGAATACTGCGAGACAAATAATGGATAAAAAAGTAGCAACCGATAAACGACTATTGAAATCGTCAATAGCGAAATTGAAAAATAAATTCCTTAAAACTGATCTGAATGTGTGTGAATTAGAGCAGCTTCAACTATTGAAAAAGGAAACACGAAAATTAGAGGAAGAGTTAAAGGCGTTTATTAAAATGATTTTTTCTGTATGTGAAGAAAAAGACATCAATTCATTTACAAATGAGAAGGACGAACAACAAGACATCATTGATGAATTGATAGTAAAAATCTAACATGCAATTACAGCTAGAAAAATAAATCTGGACAATCCAAAGAAGGAAGTTAATGAAATAAATTTACCAAAACTTTCTCTAAAATCATTTAGTGGTCATTTTCTTGAATGGTTAAATTTTAACCCCTTAACGCTCGAATTAAATTACGGTTGAAAAATTAAAATTGCTTATTGCAACCACTTTTATGAAAAAGAAATATTCAACTTATTTAATGACAGGAAAAACGATACTAAAATATAGCCAATTTCACTGCTTTATAAAACTGGTGGGAATCAAACAATTTGAGTAAAAGACACAGCCCGAGAATATGACGGGAGCGAGAATTATGGGGTTAAAGATTTATTTAATTTTAGCATACATAATAATGCAAATTTATCGCTAGCTCAGAAGCTGCAATATATTGAAATTATCTTGTCAAGGAAACGCCTTGAAAATAATAAAATCAATACTTATTGAAGACTCGAAGTATAGTGTCGCGTGGGACTTGCTATCCGAAAGATATTCTAACAAACGTGAATTAATACACAGCCATATTAGAAAATTATGAAATTTTTCATTCGTGCAAGGTGACGCACCAGCCGCAATAACCTATTTGGTGGATATGACAAATGAATGTGTCCGTTCATTCGAAATATTGGTTCAGAAGGTAAGTGGCTTTTCAGAAACTTTGTTGATTTATTTAATATTGCTAACAGTTAATCATACTATTAAATTATGGTGGGGACGTCAGATAAAAAATGACGAACTTCCAACATTAGCTCAATTGATAAGTTTTCTGATAGATTATGCTCGTTCATTACAATCTGCTAGAGGAAATATTAATTATAAGAAAAACAGTTATCTTAAAATAACTGCAATGACTGCCTCTGTTAATAAGATTGAGTGTAAATATTGCTCTTCAAATAGTCATAAAATATCTAAATGCAGTGAGTTTCTAAAGTTATCTGTTCGCGAAAGAGTTCAATTTGTAAAAAATAAAATCCCTGTTTTGCGTGTTTATCTCCAGATCATAAATTAATTAATTGTCAGTCAAAAAGTGTTTGTTCGAAATGTCATTTGAAGAGTCATAATAGCTTATTACATTATGAAAGAAGATAAATTATCCAGATGTAAAAAAACAAGTAACGCCTCAATCCTCGAATCAAAATAGTAAGACTTTTTGTAAATCATCTAGTAATGTAAACATGTCAATAAATTCTTGCCTTGGGGAAATATACTAAAAATCAACTGGCATACTTGCAACTGCGACGATTAATGTGAAAAATAATTATACATGCAATAAATTATTGCGTAGCATTATAGTGTTGGCAGTACCGATAATTTTATAAGTGAGCGTGCGATACAAATATTAGGAATAAAAAGAAATTCAGCTAATTTACAGATTAAATGTTTGAAAATGCGATACTCCGAATAGACTCGTGGAATTGTAAGTTCGGAATTTTCGCCACATTTTGATAAACAAAACACACGATTAGGTACTTTTTATATTTTAAAAAAGATGACGAGTAATCAACCAGTTGTATCATATGATATTAATTCATTCAGTCACTTAAAGAACATAACATTAGCTGGCCCTAAGTGGAATGAACCAGGGCCAATAGACTTATTCTTTGGCGTGTCTCTATTATTATCTATAATTAGATGAGAAAAAATATTTGGGAAACCAGGACTTCCTATTGCATTAATTTCGGATTACGGGTGATTAATTACGAGAAATAGTGATACATCTTCAGAAAATAAATCAAATATTATAGTTATTTTTGCAAATGTTGAAAGGGATTATGTGAAAAAGTTCTGGAGTTAGAAAATATCCTCTCGAATGAAATACAGTTGGTACTTTCAAGAAACCTTGAAAAATCGTCCTTAAATAGAGATCGTCCTTAACCCTAGAACTACCGGAAATTTTACTCAAGTTTTATAAAAACATTCTACACCAGAATTTTTACTTAAAACTATTTAATTTGTTTATTTAACTTATTATTGTCTGATTTATACATTTAGTTTGTTTTGAAGAAATTTCTGGTTTGAATAAATATTTTGAATGTACATGTCGGGTCCAATGGACCCGTCTGGTAGACGGAAGGTTAAACAGAATTTGTGGAAAAATAATATTTTAAAAGCATTTTCCTTCACACTTTACAGGCTTAGGACTGTCAATACATTTCTCACTATATTGATGTGTTTAGAAATGTTTTATATATTTATTTAAATTTAATTTATGTTTTCCTTTTTTTTTTCTTGATACGAATGTAATACTACATATATTTTTGCACAAATACAAATTGCATTAATTATATTCATACAAGAACAACATACAATGTTACTTACAGTACAATAAAAATATTTATAATACATTTAATTAAACATATTAAGTTTTAAAAAAATCAAAAATTGTAGATTTTTTCAATGGTGGTCTAATCTTTTAGTACTCCTGCTTCAAGCTTCTCAAGAAGGTTGAATTGTCATCTTCCATATTTGATGAAACAATGTACTGGCGAAGAATATCCAGGGCAGATTTCGCATCTGAGTAAAAAGGAGATAGTGTCTCGCTTTCTGTATCATCAGCTTCATCACCATCTTCTGTATCTGAAGTTGCATTTTCATTTGCGATGTCTTCATAAATTTGATCTAAATTTATGAAGTCGTATGTTAAAACGTATCCGTCAAAATCGATAAATTTTTTTAGGGGCGGAGGGAGAAAACTAATCATCACGTTCCAACAATTACACCCTTCTCTTTTATCTGTATTTATCTGGATTGCAATAAACCTTGTTTTTCTATCAGAGGAAGTTCCCTCGTTTAAAACGTTTAAAGGGATCGCGGAAAAACTACGTGAAAACCGTCGTTATAAGAAACAATTTCGTCTTTAAATACAGATTTTTTTACTTAAAGGAGCCGGGACCGCAAAATATCGTTCTTAAGTAGAGATCGAGGTTAAGTAGAGCGACGTTAAACAGAGAGACGACTGTATACACAAATGAAGAAAAATATTGTGAGGAAATTTTCGATACATCCTATTCACGAGATTCGAATGGAAGATATATTGTGCGTTTGCCATTTAAAAAGCAATGTAAAGAATTACGAGAGTTAAAATCACTAACATTGAAAATATTTCTAAACTTAGAAAAAAGATTTAATAGAGAACCCAATTTGTATGAAAGTTATTGTATATTTATGAATGAATATCTTGATATGGGCATATGGAAAAAATACCGAAGGGCTAAATTCAAAAACCCGTTAATGAAGTTTATTATCTTCCACATCATCCAGTCATCAGGGAATCTAGTACAACAACCCGTCTTAGAGTTGTATTTCATGAGAGATCAAAAACTACAAATAATGATTCTCTTAATGAAAATTTAATTGTAGGGCCTAGGGTTCAACAAGAGTTATTTTTTAATTTTTTTTAGATTCCACACACATGCTATAGCTATTAACGCTGATATTGTTAAAATGTTTCGTCAAATTAAGATATTTCCTGAAGATCAAGATTTTCAACGAATTCTCTGGAAAGATAAATTTTCCGATGATATTAGTGAATATCGTCTCACTACAGTTACATATGGATTAGCATCTAGCACATATTTAGCTGATAAAGTTCTACAAAAAATAGCGTTGGTTAAAAAAATTTAATTTTCCATTAGCGTCAGACATTGTATTACGTGATTACTAGGTCGATGACTTACTTACAGGTGCATCATCTCCGAAGAAGCTATTAAATTAATATCCGTGTTACAAGAATTAATGAAAAGAGGCGAATTTGAATTACGCAAGTGGGCATCAAATGACATTAGTGTACTAAAAACATTCCCGAAAATTTAATTCAGACTAAATCCGATTTATCAATTGAAAACGATAATTCAATAAAAGTGCTAATATTAAAATGGGACTCAAATCGCGATGTCTTCAAAATTAGTGTAACCATAGAACCAACATTAAAAGAAGTTATAAATAGATCTATATTGTCGGATATAATCAAAACGCTTGATCCACATGGTTGGATGTCTCCCTTTATAATTTCTGCAAAAATTCTACTTCAGGAACTATGGAGTCTTCATCTGGCATAGGACGAACCTGTTCCACTACTCATAAAAAATAGGTGGATAAAAATTCGGGAAGAACTTGCATGCTTAACATCTATTACTGTACATTTGTTAGCAAGCGTTCCCTCAGCTAAAAAATGTGAAATTCATTCATTTAGTGACGCTTCCTTAATGGAATATGGTGCAGTTGTTTATTTAAGATCCCTATCAAATGATTCGACTGTGTCAGTTAGAATATTAACTGCAAAAACAAGAGTTTCACTATTAAAAACAATATCTTTGCCTACCGTAATTTCGCGCGTATCCGCCGCACCTCAGATAACTCGATTTCGTACCAGAATTAATTTTAAATAAAAGGTGACTTGCTTCTGCTTAGCACTTATTTGACTTATTTTTTTCAATACAATTTCTGGTATGAAAAAGACTTAACTAAGCTACGGCGGATACGCGCGAAATTACGGTAAATTAGAACTGAGTGCTGCGCCGCTGTCAGCCCGCTTGGTATAAACTGTTCTAGATTTATTGTGTTTGGACATATCTCAAATTAACTCTTGGACATATTCAACAATAATTCTCTCTTGTCTATCAACAGAGTCAAGAAGATGGCAAACTTATGTTGCAAATCGTGTCGACAACAACTTGTTCCGTCAGAGTGCCTGGCATCATGTAAAAGGAAAAGATAATACAGCAGATAGTGCAACAAGAGGTCTATCATCCTCAGAATTATCATTGCATGACCTGTGGTGGAATGGTCCGAGTTGGCTTAGTGATCCATCTTTCATCTCTCCAGAAGGGAATCCGTAATTAGGTAGTGTTTTGTGTGACGAAGCCTTAATAGAGCAAAGAAAAAAATATTTTTATGCTACAGCTCAGTTAAGTAAGTAAATGCCTATTCTCTCACATATATTGTCATTTACTAAGCTAAAACATGTAATTGCTTGGTGTTTGTGATTTCTTATGAATTCTCGTTTACCTGTTTCAAAAAGAAACTTCAGTTTTCTTACAAACACAGAAATTCAGAGTGCCTTAAAAGTGTTAATCAAAAAGTGCAAGTGTTATCATTTCCTGACAGACATTAAAGGTATGACTTCTGTTAAGTGTTTACCTCGCAATAGCAAATTGATCAATTTTTCTCCAATCCTTGATGGATAAGGAATACTCAGAGTGGGAATACGTCTTTCGTCATCAAATCTCACACAAGATCAAATACATTCAATATTGTTACCAAAAAATCATCCAGTGACTGTGTTGATTATCAGATATTTTCACTTATCTCACTTTCATGCTGCCCCTCAGCAATTATTGTGTATTATCAGGCAGAGATATCAGATTTTAAGTGGAAGAAGTGTTATAAGAAAGTTTGTAAAAAAATGTGTAATTTGTGCTCGTGCTTCCGTCCTTTCCTCGTTACAGGAACTGACTATGCAGTACCTATATTGTGTAAATTTAGAAAAAAAAGGTAGAGGTACAAAATCTTTTAAGCTTTATATTTCATTGTTTATATGTTTTTCTACTCATGCAATTCATATTGACTTAGTGACTGATTTATCTATTCAGGTCTTTTTAGCTTGTCTCAAGCGATTTATATGCAGAAGAGGCAAACCAAAAAAAAATTGTAAGTGATTGTGCCAAAAAAATTTCGGTGCGAGCAAGGAGTTGAAAGAATTGTATAAATTTGCAATTTCTTCTCAGCATAATGAAGAAGTGGCAAAGTAGTTAAGTTCAGAAGAAATAAATTGGCATTTCAATCCCCCCCCCCTCATCCCCCACTTGGAGGCTGGTGTTAAATGGATGAATTTTCATTTCAGTTCAAGGCAATTCAGTTTTAACATTTATAGAACTTTCAAATCTTTTAGCTCAAATCGAAGCCTGTTTAAATTCTAGACCCCATTGTTCTGTAAGTTCCGATCCTAATGATTTACAGGCCTTAACCCAGGGTCATTTTTTAATTGGTTCTCCTCTTACCTCAGTACCAGAAGTTGATATTTGAGAGATACCTTCATCAAGATTGACCAGGTGCAACTAGTGCAGAAAATGCTCCAACACTTTTGGAAAAAATGGAGCAATGAATACCTTTCGACCATATAACACAGAGTAAAATGGCTTAAAGAATAGCCTAACATTAAGATAGGTGATTTAGTTATAATAAAAAATGAAGATCTTTCCCCTTTACAATAGAAATTAGCTAGAGTGATTAAAACACATCCTGGACCTCATAAAAAGGTTCGTGTAGTTACCCTGAAAACTGAAAATAGTGAATTGAAAAGGCCAAATACTAAGTTATGTAAATTAGCATTAAAATAAGTTTTTAAAACCCTTTCGGCCTTCAAGGCCGGAAGAAAGTTTAGCTTTTAAACTGCTTCTATAATTATTAATTGCATATATTTCAGTTGTGCTAAAGTAAAGCTGAATATCCCAGCCCTTTTCCCTCCGCGTAAGGATAAATGAAACAATTACTCTGTTTTTTCCTCTGCGCAGGGATTTTATTGCTTATTTTGTTTTTTTACCAGTTAGGCTTGTGGATCTCGACGATCGTGTATTGTGATCCCTAAGCGGAAATTTTATTTGCGAAATTGTAAATGATTCAATTAAATAGTGTGAAAAAAGTAGTATTTACAGTCTGCTGCTTCATTAAAAAAACCTTTACGGAACAACCACTAAAATCAGGCTTGCAGGTGTTTTCCACAAAGACATGAATTGCGGACCAGTTGCATCTTAATATGCTAATCAAGTTCTGCCAAATTCTGAAATTTCAGCCGTCAATTCGATGAGATTATGGTCTCTGGTGCCTCACGGTCTATATGCAAATCTATTATAATTTAATATTTTCCAGTTTTAAACCAGTAGGTTGTGGGCATGAAAAAAATTTCTTCTCCATAAATCAAATCAATTTAATGATTTAAATAGCATAAGAAACTAAAAGAAATTGGCATGTGCATAAATCGTCTGTTCTACAGTTTTTCTCTACATTCTTTAAAATAAGTAACCAAAATATCTTCTTGACGAATATAAATTATGTTTATTCTAGAAAATAAGACAGTTCCTTAATTTCTACTTAAATAGTTTTAAAAATCACGCTCACAAAATCACATCTATTAATTGTGTACAAGAATAAGAATATTTCCCCATGCACAGTATACAAGCGTACTGTATTAATTGATCAAATTAAAAATTCAATCGGCATGTTAATACGTCACGGTATAGCAGCGCCATCTATTGAGTGATATAGACCCGAAACTTTTCAGCGCCTAATTAGTTCAAGGTCAAACATATTAAATAGGAAATTTGGTGAAATTCAGTGCATCAGTTCTTGAGATATAACTATTTGTGAAAATCCTGAAAAGTGCGGTATTTCAATTATAGCTCATGGGCGATTTATACCAAAGGCTAATCAGAACCAATTTTTGCTAAGTTCTAAATGACTCTGAAGTTTTATTAAATTCCGTACAGTAATTCGTGTATTACGCGCCCACACTCCTTGTTTCACTTACAGACGAACAGACAGACAGAAAAATAAAATTATTATTAAAATTATTATTATTTTTTTAAATGGCGACGCTTTTTTGACGCAATTTACGCAATGACGTATCGGTTGTCCCGGTGTATCTAACAGCCTTGAAAGAATTGTGGTAGTTTTCCTTCTACAGTTTCCTAAACCGTGAACAAAATAATAATTTTAATAAAGAAAAACTCCTTATTTTTTCGAGAAGCATTTGAGACTGTTTCGAAAAGCACTAACTAAGAAAGTGCAAGGAGTGTTACCTACCGATTTCGACAAGAGTGGTATCGTTGGAAAGATCTTGTCGTGGTCTAGTAAAAAATTCAATGCAATTTTATTAATTTGCCGTAATTTTAAATAAAAATTCTACAGTTGCGCATGCGCATTATATAAGTAGAAGTCTGCCTCTGGAGTGACGCGCTGCACATGAGCAAAGATTCTCGCTCAGTTGAAATATCATATCACAGGTAGAAGTTGTTTTAAGTTCGCCTGCTATTCGATCTTACTGTAAACAAGCTTTTCTTTCTTTCACAAAGTTAATATTTGACTCTTTGAGCATTATTAACTATTCAAAAATTTATTGTGTCGATATTAAGAGCTAGATAACACTCATTTCTGGGGTGTCACATTGTATGGTCATATTACACGCTGAAGATAAACATAGTGATTTGAAACTAAAACTTATGGCTGGTGAATTGCCAATAGTTACACAGGAAAATTGGGAAACTAGCATGTTAAGTTGTAGTTTCTTCTTTTAAAAAAATAAGGTAACATAAATATTAAAACGCTAAACTATTTTTGTAAGATTAAAACTCAAATTCGAGGCAATTGCGTATGCGTCAACTGTGTTTCGAACCTCTTCAATTTAGAAGAAAGAAAAACATATTCTTGATAGCGTAGTCGATTAAGGCAGCAGTTTCAGGCTCTGAATTTTTGCAGAGGACGCAGGTTCGAATCCAAGCCTGGCAAAATGTGTACTTATTTTTGTCGATAATTCATTTCAATAATGACATATTTTATTAGGAAGAGAAATTATAGGATTTTTATTTTATTATTTGAATGCTTTATAATTAAATAAAATTTAATTCTCAATGATATTTTGAAAAAAAAAATAATGATTTTATATCTAAAATATTTTGCATGTAATTATCAATTAAATAAACTGAACTGATCTACAATTTTCTTTATATTTTCTGACCATTATCAAGAATATATATGGGTGTGTGTCAGAAAGAAAAGTTTGTCATTCATATGCGTAAAAAAAAAAAAAAAAAAAAAAAAAAAAAAAAAAAAAAAACGGAAAGAAATAAAAATATTCGTATAAGAGCTATAACAGAAATTACCTTGATATTCAGGTTTAATATTTAAAAAGTGCAAAATAAAATTCAAGTAAATATATATATATATATATATATATATATTATAAATCGTTAGCTGCATCAAGTTTCAGATTTAGGTTTTTAGAGAATGAGACAGATAAAAATAAAATTCATGGCAAATTTTAATGGCCGTGTAGTTTTAACAAATAAATAAATAAATGAAAATAAATATTAAGAGAAAAAAAGAGGCCGTAGTAAGTAAAAATAAATTCTCTACCCGGTATTTTAAGGTAAATTTCTGATAAGAAGCAAGCATAATTGGTTTTAAATTATAAACTTAAAATTCTTTCACTTCACTGAATAGGTTAGACTGACAGCACCAGCTATCGCCTTAAAGAAATAGGAGTCACTTATCAATATAGAAATTCATCACGTAATTCGTCATTCAATAATTAATTTAAAAGCAACTAATTCAAAATTCAATATTTTTTCTAATGAAACTTTCAAGTTATTTACCGTCAAATCTTGACGGGCACAATCTAGTTATAATAAATAAACAAATTGCGCGACATAAACTGTCAGATATCTCGAAAACGGCTGATTCGTGACGGGTAATTCATTTAAGTATTTTACTTCCCACGTCGAGATCTATCCAACGATACCACTCACATGAAAACCGGCGCGAAATATTTCTTGCACCCCCCTAGTAAGTATTCCGCGAACTGCAGTTTGAAAAAACGATTCATTATAACACTTGGCAGCAGTGTTGACAGTGGGCTCCATTTTTTAAATCCAGACTTCTTGATCGGTGCCACTTTTCAAATGATAAAATTCGCCTTACATAATGACATATTAATTAACGCGAAAACAAGTTGAATTTTACCCATTCAAAAATTGAATCAAGATATCTGAATTTTAAAAATATGTAGCCTACAGGCAACACTGCTGGTCAGTGGATAGAGCAGCCCTGGCATTAAAACTTACCGAAACATTTTACATTGGGCATACTTAGAGACACAATGGCGAAAGATGTATCACTTCTAATTTGTAACAGTAGCAAGTTATGCTTCTGTTTGACATGAATAGCAGATGATATCTGGAAGGACAAAAAACGTTGTTAAAATTTCATAATAAATAATTTTTCTGTAAAACGTTACTGGTGTTACAGTTATTCAAATTTGTTTTTACTCAAAAGTGTATAAAGTTTAATTTCAATTATTGTCTGTTACATTTTATGTACGTAGTTGATCTATGTTCAGACAGTGGTCAAGTAACTATTATTTGCGTACATCATATCCGGAGTAACCGAATAATTCCCTGAGTAAATTCCTCATAATTTGGAGCTTAACATGAGAAAAAAAAACTTTATCTGTATATACAGGACTCACGAACTGACATTTTTAAAAGTGAGTCAAATTCGTGATCAAAACCACATAAAACGTATAATTCCATCGAAAACTGAAAGTCGAAAATTTTCACGAGTTCAATACTTGCTTCTTCGTATAAAACAAAGTAAAAATACTAATAGAAATGATTCGTGTGCCGTTCTCAATATTCTAAAATCCCTTATACATATCAATGTAGTTTATTAATTTCAATTTACGAAATTGTTTAAAATTTATTAAATGATTTAAACAAAGTCTGACATGATTTGAAAAATTAGGGAAAAAATTGTGGAAGAAGGTATTGTCATTAATTATAAATATTACTGAATATCCAACGGTCAGAGACTTCGACGTTCAACCAATCTCGTACAAAGAGTTTGAAATGCTGAAGTGCTCCATCCCATGTCCACATAAAGTTTACACGTTCAGCCGCTACTAACTGGGTAAAGAGCCATTCTTTAACCCGGGAGAACTCGCTAGTGAGAATTTCTCTCACGGTGCCAATTGCTTTTCTTTTACTTTACATTCGCTTAATATCAACTTTTTTTGCTTGGGTTGGTACTTTTGTTCACAAAAGATGTAAAATAATTGAAGTAACATTTTAAAATTTCAATTAAAATGAAAAAGGGTTTAAATAACAGTCTTAAAAATGTACGACGGTGAGAGAAAATCTCATGCAGCGAGTTCACCCGGGTTAACACTTTGAGGGGCAATTGCGTGTGTGTAAATTTCAAGCAATTGTGTTTGTGTAATTCTGAATTCTCACCGGAAATTTAGAAAAATTTTATATCAATATAAGGAAAATCAATTTTACGACCCCTTTTTTTTTCCACCAAAGTTAGAAAAGTAAAATTTCATAAAATGTTTCTGGTGCAAATCTTCATTATTCGTAGGTTGGATAAAATAGTATATCCCACCGTCCCTCAAAGGGTTGACACTTTGAGGGGAAGTAAATGCGTCACTGTAATATCGAATTCACACAGGAATCTTTAAAAAAATTTATTGCCAAATAAGGAAAGGCAATTTTACGGCTTTTTTCAACCAAAGTTAGAAAAGAAAAAATTAATAAAATTTTTCTGGTTCAAATCCTCATTAATGGGTAGATGGGATATTATATATACCACCGCTCCTCAAGGGGTTTAAGCTCTCAGGAGTCCCCATTTTGCGTATGTGGCACTGCAAGCGAGTCAATAACAAATCAGTACTCGCGCATGCGCTTCTCTAAAACTGTTTCAATTACCCTTTATGTGTGACCTTGAATGAACACTCTGCAGTGCTCACAGTTGATACTATTAAAACTTTTAACTTGGACATTCTTTTATCGACAACCTGTATTTTAAAATATACAATTTTGTTTGTAATACCAACGTTATTTTTATCACCAGCTGTCGCGGAACTCAGGATGTACTATAACTACAAAATTAAAATGTATTTTCTACTTTAAATTATCTTATTAGTCTCAAAAGTGAATCTAATTACTCATATTATCGAAATTGGAGAAATTTAAAATGACTGAAATAACGTCCCAAATGGGAGACTACAGTATAACAAAATCATTTTTTAAGAATATTATTATTATAGTCATATTATATTTACACTAACAAAAAAATTGTACAAAAATGCTCAAGATATGTACTTTAACAAAAAATAATTTCGTTAACCCCTTGAGGCACGGCACCTAAGTTTAATCAATATTCCTATCAGAAACTTTTAATTAATTTTTACTTTTGTAACTTTGGTGGAAGAAAGTTGAAAAATTGCTTTTCCTTAATTTTGAAACGATTTTTTAAAAATATTCCGGTGGAAATTCAACATTACAGAAACACAGTTACTTGCCCCTGAAAGGGTTACAACCGAAGGTGCACTTTTTGAATTATAACAAAATTAATGAGAACAACTTGTTAGAATTATCCTGTCTTTTCCTGTTTGAATTTGTACAATTACGCTCCTATTATTGTTACTGCATAACAAGTACAATAAGTGGGTTGTAAGTAAATGCATAACAGTCAGTAAATAGTTTGATATGACGTTCGCTTAGCCCGTTGGATACATATTTGTTTCAGGGCAGCCACTGGCGCTTTCTTATTTAAATTCCATCTCGCACGAGTTTCTCAAAAGAAAAATCTCTCATATACTCTTTCACAACATGTTGAAGAGAAATATACTACAAAAAACTCTATACCATACTTGCCAACATTCAACTAAACTTCCGTAAAATGTGAGTTACGTTGACCTAGGTTATACGCGTTACTAACTGGAAAATCTATTTGATATGAAATCATATATTTAAAATCATGTTTCCCTATGAAATCTATTTCAATTAATTTCTTTAGTACATTTCTGGCTCGAAACATGTTTAACCTGGGTTAATTTAACTCACATTTTACGGAAGTTTAGGGGAATGTTGGCAAGTATGCTATACTACAACGCTTAAAGTTGATACTATTAAAATTTATAACTTGGACATTCTTTTATATACAACCTGTATTTTTAAATATACAATTTAGTTTGTAATACCCACGTTATTTTTATCACCAACTGTCACAGAACACAGCTATCAAATTAAAATGCATTTTCCAGATGTAAATTATCTTACTAATGTCAAAAGTGAATCTAATTACTCACATTATCAAAATTGAAGAAATTTAAAATGACAGAAATAACGTCTCAAAAGTGAGATTACAGTGTAGCATTGTCAAAAACCATCCTTAACATAAATTGTTAACTTTTATTGTGAATCCTGACGTCATTTTCAAGTATTTAAGAAGCTAAAATAAAATGAATTTATTAAATATAAAAAACATCAAATAAAGCCATAATTATCAAGAATTTTATATTAACTATTGTAATTACCAAATCTAAAAGCTGTTGATTGGTGAGATTGGTGTTTCAAAGTATTACAGTTAAATATTGCATGACACTCACAGTTTATTTAAAACGATACTTTAATGATACTAGGGGATCGTATCCGGGCTTCCCGGGTTAAAGAATATAGGTGAAAACATTTTTTTAAATTGAAAACTAATAATTTTTTTATATGCAATAAAATTTTTAGATTGGCCACTTACATTAAAAATGCATTTTTGATATAGAAAATACGAATTATACAATCAAATAAATTTTTGAAATTTATCAAAAGCAATATTTTCTTATTTGCCAACTTCTAAGAGTTATTTGCCAAGATTTTGCTACTTAAGGCATTCTTCTATATTCTGACAATTTCAGAGCTTATACATGTTTGGGAAATTTGTGTTTATTTATAGTATTTTATGTATTTAATCATAGGGAAGTTTTTTTAATGGATATTAGCCGTAAGAAAATGATTAACTCTTTATTTTGTTTTAAGGGCAAACGGATTAATCTTTTGTAATCGAGCTTCGCGCCATATAGATAAATTAAAAAATATTTCATGCTTTAAAATAGTTTTTAAAACCATAGACAATCAGTAAACTGAGATGAACTTCCATTTGAAAAAAAAAAATCCTATTTGGTGATTTAAAAATTTAAATTGTACGATTACAAATATGTTAGATTTGTGTTTTTTCAATATTATTCTTGTATTTGTTCATAAAAGAAGTACTTGTCTTTCACAAATATGTTAGATTGGTTATGCAGACTTATTAGTTATAACTTTAATTTCATTATGCAAAAATAGTCGGAAGCAAATGCTGAAAAATGTTTGTTGCTTTATGTGCAAAATGTTTATTATTATTATGTATTGAAACCGGCACGTGGTAAGATAAACTTTTAAAAAATCATGCTTAAGAATTATTTTAGAAAATATAATACATCAGTCAATGAATACAATTTTTAATCAAATTACATTTGAAAATAAATTTTTTTCCCTATGCGACGAAAATTGAAAATGTACGATGGTCAGAAGATTAAAAAATTGCAGTAGCGAAAATTTCAAGACCGAAATTTGATCGTGAAGTGCTGCCATTCGCAAAATGATGTCAGCGTTATGCACAGATACGTTTGTTCTTTATAATATAGATATTTAATCAGAAAAATATAATAAAGATCAGTTATTAGGATGTAGTTATCAATTGAGGCTCTTATGCTTAGATTTCCCGAATGAAAACAGCAATTTTCACCTTCTCAGATTTTGCATACGCACTTCTCATATCCATATTCATCATTTTTTTAAAAATTGTTTTTGTTTGATCATTTAAAAATCATTTTAACTCAAAACTTGAAGTCACGATTGTCAGCAACATCTTTTATCTGAACAGACAGACGCACTCTTTATTTGAGTTTCTAATCTCAATATTCCGGAGAGTACAAATTTCCGTAATTTATGTTTTTTAGACGCATTTGTGTTAAAATGTTTAGTTTTATCTAAGAAATGATCGTTTAAAAAAAAAAAAAATATATGACTTCATTTTCACATAAATAAGCATTTCGCCTGGTGTCTGAAACTTTGTATCAGTACGCATGCAGAAGGAAAAACAATCTAGAAAATTTATGAGGAAAAATGCGTGTTTGCAAAAGCAGTACGTCATTTTCCGTTATTATGTCCCTAATATAACATTCTGCTCCTAATGGAATTTTTCGCCACTAAACCCTATACAATAATTTTTATCAACAATTTTCAATTTTTATCAGAAAATAGCATGAATAAAGTTAAAATAACTCATTATTTCTCTCTTGTCTGCAATAATGAAAGCTATCTAATATTCATCATTTTGAAGTAATATCAAAAAAGGCTTTTAAAATTTAAATATAAAAGTGGGGATATTTTAAAAAAAGACAGATAGTGCGATCACATCTACAAAGGAAGAGCTTTCAGTTTAGAAAAAATATTAGTAAAATTGGTTTAGCAGAAAGATCAGGACAAATGACTAAAAAACACACTTGTGTTTTAAATGTATAGTTTACATAAAATTAGGAAAAATTAAATTATGCAAATTTTGTTATTTTGATAAAATTATAGTAGAATGTCCTAAAGAATATCATTAAAATTTTATTATTAGATATTTAGATTATATATTTTAGATTATATATTTTAGAGAGTTTTCGACAAAAACGTCAGGAACACAATATTATTTAAAACCACGAATTATTCGTTAGCTTGTCTAACTCGGTGAAGCAAATCCATCCAGGCGAGAATCATCAATTTCTGTAATATAAATCGCTATTATTTGCATGTCACCCCTCTTTTATATATACACTCTAAATTTTTGTAAAACGTTGCGTTTTATCAGTGTGTGATTTCGATTACATTATTTTTAAAAGTGAAGCATTTTGACCTGTGAAGAATTTCAAAGCAGCTGGGCTGTGAAAATGACGCACTTCTACAAAGCATAATTCAGGTTTAAGAATTAAAATACACGCTTTTTTATAAAATGACGTCATTTGCGTCCGCTAAAGCAATTCACTTTTACAATCCACTCTTAAACTTCGTCTATAGAAAAGTGTGCATATGACGTCATTATCACGGAATAACAGACAATATTCTTGACGTAGCCCATATTTTAATTTCAACTTTTTTTTCAGGTTTTATGAGAAAATGGCAACAAAAAGATACAATATCTCCTATTTTCGACTATTTTCCGTTTACTTTCGATGACTTTCAATAGGAGTGAGGTACTTTTGTTGCCAGGATAAGAAAAATGGTATTATAAACTACAAATAAATTAATATCTCAAAAATAAATTTAGATACAGCTTTCAAACAAATTGCATTTAAAAGAGCATTTTTTTCCTTGTACGACGGTGTAAAAATTTAAAATGTGCGATGTATAAAAAATTAAAAATTTGCAGTAGAGAAAATTGCAAAACCAAAATTTTATTTCAAATTTCAAAGTGTTGCCATTCGCAAAATGACGTATGCGTTACGCACAGATATGTTTGTCCTTTATAATATAGATACATTATCAAAATTCACTACTTTTCAAACGATTTAATCCTCTCACTGCGTTTGTGTATTTAAGAATTTTTATTCTTTTTTCACCAGTTTTTCAAAACAAAAATTTTTGTCTAATTTAATCGGGAAAATGCTCCGATTAAATACGGCGAAATTTACAATAAAAAAATAACTGATGAGAATCAGTGGCGTAGCCAAGGGGGGGGGCATCTAGGGGGTCCGGACACCCCCGAAATTAGAACTGGTTTACTGAAACATGGATACAACAGTAAAAACTGCACAAAGGATCACAAAGGACGTCACAGGGGATCTATAAAAATTTATGCTTTAGGGAGAAAAAACGCATTTCGGAGTACCCCCATTTTCATAAACACGCCCCCTTGCCCCTCTTCACTCAAAGAGATAACATAAACATGCTTTTTTCATTAGTAATCTTCTTATCACAACCATATAATAAATCGATGCAAATTACATTGATATTCCTAACATTTTTGTGACTTCCGCCATTACCGATATTATTTTCACATACCTCCAGCAGACCCGCCACGTACCCCCAGGGGTACGCTACCCCAGGTTGGAAACCGCTGCTATAACACCACCTCTGAAGAGCATAAATCTATTACAGGAAAATCTGTGAAGATGACCTACCTCAAAGGAAAACAATTCAAGGTTCGACGAAAACAACACTATGTATTTGTGCTTGCAACGTTTGAAACCTTTCTGAAATGAAACTTGTTCCGATCGTGAATCCTTCTTGGCAGGTTTTCTGAAAACACGGAATCATCTCACAAACAAAAACATTTTAATGTCCGGAGACGGAAGGTTAACTATGCAAGTATACCTGCTATTCCGTTTACACAAATTTACTGTAACTAGATTAAATGTAAAACTTCTTTATCTTGGATTTCGATGGGGTTCTGTTGTCGACACTTATGGGAAAGAACGAGTTTATACGAACGCAATAATGGTACATTGGCTGAGTTTCGTGACCCTTAACTTTGTTCACTTTATAACGGACAATATTAACAATTACTTTAAATCTGCTGCCTGCAATTAATAAAAGTAACTTTATTTTTGGACTGGCTATTTGTTACCACTTTCAAAATGCACTGGCGAGAAAAATTAAAGGAACAACCAAAAACAGGTTCTGTATGTTAATTCTATTAAGGGAACTTCCAGAAAGGTAACTCAATGTTAACGTTATCACGTATTCCAATGGGATTAACATTCGCTACAGAAAAATATGCCAACTTTTCAGCCTCAGCCCGTTCTTTCGGTTCACGTGTGAAAAAGAGCGCACGTGGATAATTTGTCTAATTTTAAGGATTGTACGTGTAATTAGGTAAAACTTTCCCTTCTAGTAGGTGGAATGTGTCGTCCAGAAGACATTTGACCGATTTTGAGGAATTGAGTGCGATAAGGAGAATGAAAACTTAGGGGTCTGTAAAGACTTAAAAATAGCCAAAAGCGTCATGTCAAGAATCTGGAAACGGTTTAAAGACACTGGTATAATGTGCACAGACAACCACGTCAAGGTAGAAAACACGCCACAATAGGTTCTCAGGACTGTAATTTGCCAACGATTGCTAAACGAAATAGGCAACTGACGTCAGTTCCAATTGCAGGGAGTTTGCTGCAGCACCAAGACCTCGATTATCCTGGTTTACTGTGAGTGACAGTCTGCATGCAAGGAAACACTTGATTTTTGTTACACTAACTACGGTAGCGAAATGCACCCGGTTAAAATCTTGCAGAGATCATCATCATTGGAGTACCATGGACTGGAGCCGAGTTCTTTTTACTGATGAATGCCGATTTTGTTGAGAGAGTTACTACAGACGAGTTACCATATGGAAGGAGAAAATCACACGCAATAAGGCTGCAAACATCCGTGAAAGGCATCGATACCAAGGTCGTGGAATCATGGTATAGACGGACATAATTTTGAATGGCCGCAGTGACTGACACCCTTTTACCAGTGCAACTGTCAATGCTGAAATATACAGAGATGAGGTTCTTGATCCTCATGTCAAGCTGTTTAAGGGTGCAAACGGAAGATTCGGTATTTTATGCTTATTAATGGCTAGAAGGGCGCGACCCCCTTCCACGGAATTCCTAAGTGTCCCTTCCAGAGCTGCATAAATCTGACACGAAAAAAAAGTGTCTGGATTCAATATTACCTTTGAACCCAATTACTATTTGCGAAAGCTCGGTTTAACATTGCTTCAAGAACTTTCATAATGGTAATAAGAGTCTATGTATGGAATAGGTCTTGGGTGACATTTTGTCTTTAATAATGAGAAATCGAAAAAGTAAATTGAAGCTAATCAACATACCAAAGTCCGAAGCTTACTGCTGAACTTGGAGAATGTTCTAAAACTGTTTCGAACCATCTAAAATAAATTAGCATGGAAGTACAAAAACAGAAACCACCATGAACCATTTTTTACACATTCTAATATTTCCAAAAAAGTTCTAATCCATCACAAATAATCTTATTACAAAAATATAACTTCCTTAAAGACGACCATATATCGGACGCAACTATTATATCGAATATGGTACCAAAAGTGGCGAGGCATGAAACCCAAATGAATTAAGGCTGAATAAGACATTTGTAACAAAACTGCTTTTTCCAGCATGAACTATATTTGATGTGTGTGCTTCTTACATTACTAGTTTCTGCAGCTGAAAATGCAAGATCTTTTTCTTAAAGTTAAAATCTTACCACATAGCATTTTTAGTTTGCAGAAAATTTGCAACAGACTTGCTTTGAAAACCTGTAAAGTTGTAGTAAGCTCAGCATGAAGAGGCTGAAAGTTCATAACAAGACTGCAGCAAGATAACCCAAAAGACGAAGTCACCACACTTTGAACTAGCAGCTAACTTGTCGTGCAAGTTAAATTCATGCTGTATCAAATTTATTGCAAATTAACGGCAAGCAAGTAATCAAAAATAACGCAAACTTACTACAATGAAGTAATCTTTCCATGTTACACTATAAGTTTCACCCCTTCGAAGGGGTCCATAGACCTGATCAGGTCTATTGATGCGAAAGCGCCGTCAAAAGACGCTTGCATCGGTTTTATCACCATAAACAAGTTTAGGCAATATTGGTACTTTTCATTTTAAGCATTTTTTAGTATTTAATAAGTAGAAAAGCGTTTAGAAAAAGCGATGCCTACCAAATAAAATGTCTGCAATTTCTGGGTATGTACTGATTGTCTGTTTCCTCAACAGAGGGATTTTTTGCTTTCGTCACTTTCGTGAATTAAAGACAGTCTTGCCATCACTTTCACAACAAACTACTCATGCAAGTGGATGATGTTATATAGCTTGCTGGAGATTTGCTGCGAATTTCTCAATTCAAATTTGTCACGGAAAGATAATATCAGAAAAATCAAATTTGCAGCTATTGTTCATGCTATCTGGGTTATCTCAAAAACTCCCATGAGGAGCGGGGCGGATCGTATGAACGGCTCATGCGAATGCGATTGACATTTATGTCAAATCATTATCCAATATCTATTACAGCACAAGTTCTTAATTCAATGGCAAGAAATTAAACATGGAAATTGCTGTTTTAATCTTAACCACTTGATCTTAACTTTATTGTAGGCAAATGTTATGTAATATGAAACTTGATTTAACTCATTCACTGCCAAAACTATAAAGTAAGATTTTTGAAATTTTTTGTTGAAAGTCGTTTGCCACCATAAATTCAGAAAGGCAAATTTCGCTTTACTAATACATCGAAATTTCTTCCAATAAACGAGGCAATTTTTTTAATTCTAAAATAGTGGTGACAAAGTAATTAATAAATTAAAGCCACGAGCATACTCGTGGATGACAGCGAATGGGTTAATTAAATTTAACTCTTCAGTATGCGCTCAGCTTTTTATATCATAGTGATTCTTTTTCACTGGTAAATATTAATGTAACTTCAATGTATTATTAGTTCCAATTACAGAGATTGGCCTTATATTTTTTATCCATGCTTCTTTTTTTTTTAAGAAATTAAATAAGGATATACCTAAATTCTTAAAGTTACTCAAAATACTTCTTAGCCCAGGCAATAAGGAATTTTACCTAGCAAAATTAATGGTAGTTCAGGAAATCGGCTTACTTTATATTTTTGGGGTCGCTGAATCCGAATTTGTAACTTCCCACCAAAATTTCCCCCAGCAATCCCCTAAATTTTGGTAAAAAGCCCCAAAAAAAGATTTTTATTAAAAAATAAATTTTTTTATTGTTTTAGGGGAAAAGTATCTAGAAATTCAGAAAGTAGGCAAAATTTGCAACAAATTAGATATATGACATTCTGACTTAGGATGAAGGGGAAGGTGGGGGGATCTGCCTCGGAACATGCGCGTGGTGCTGCGTGGACTAAGTTGCGCAACTCCACTTAACCACTCACACGTTTACATTCGTCCTCCCATCTCCCCTCCGAACTTTCCTTATAAGGTTTACTTTAAGCTTTTTGGGTCGCTGAATCCGAATTTTTAACTTACCCCCAAAATTCCCCCCCCAAACCCCCCAAAATAGTTGTTATTAACTTAAATTTCTTATTGATTTAGGGGAAAAGCATTACAAAATTCAGAAACTACACGAAATTTGCAACAATTAGGATATATGACATTATGACGTAGGATAAACGGGGAGAGAGGGGGCTCCCTCGGAACATTCCCCGAGCGCTTTTCTCAAAAACCAAATTTTTTCAAAAAATCAATTTTTGGGGGGATTGCCGGGTGAAATTTCGGTGGGAAGTTACAAATTCGGATTCAGCGACCCAAAAAACATAAAGTGAGCCGAAATCCAGAACTAGTATTAATTTTGCCAGGTAAAATCCCCTATTGCCTGGATTTCATAACTTAGTGCACGTAGCGCCGCAGTACATGTTCAGAGGCAGCACTCCCCCTCCCCGTTCATCCTACGTCATAATGTCATATACCTTATTTGTTGCAAATATTGTCTAGTTTCTGAATTTCGGAATGCTTTTCCCTAAAACAATAAGAAATTTAAGTTAAAAACAACTATTTAGGGGGTTTCGCGGGGGGGGGGGGATTTAAAAATTCGGATTCAGCGACCCAAAAAAGTTAAAGTAAACCTTATAGAGAAAGTTCGGAGGGGAGATAGGAGGGCGAATGTAAACGCGTGAGTGGTTAAGTGGAATTGCGCAAATTAGTTCACGCAGCACCGCGCGCATGTTCCGAGGCAGATTCCCCTTTCCCCTTCATCCTAAGTCATAATGTCATATATCTAATTTGTTGCAAATTTTTTCTACTTTCTGAATTTCAAGATACTTTTCCCCTAAAACATTATATTTTTAATAAAAACCTTTTTTTTTGGGGGGGGGGGGCTTTTTACCAAAATTTGGGGCGGTTGCGGGGGAAATTTTGGTGGAAAGTTACAAATTCGGATTCAGCGACCCAAAAAACATATAGTAAGCCTTTTTCCTGAACTATCATCAATTTTGCTAGGTAGAGCCCCTATACGGTCTCTATTGCCTGGACTATTCTATTATACATACACAGTCAAGACAAGATTCCAAGGGACTGGTAAAAAGCTCCATTTTAGACAGGCTTCCATGTAAAGAAGTGTAATTCATTATGCTTCTAAGATACACTACCTCAATAAGATTTATTGTTCGTTTCGCAGGGATTCTGAAACTCTTCCGTTTGAGACAGGATTCCGTTATAGAGAGATTCCGCTTTCACAGGTTTCACTATGTTTCACTAAAGAACGATGAAAATTCCCCTTTCAGACAGGTTGTCAGCAAATTTAATTGTATCACAATTCATATTAATACCATGCAACGCTTCCGTTAAAGACAAGATTCTGTTATAGACAATTACTATTTTGACAAGTTTTATTCTATTCATATGACATAAATAAGTATATTTATATAAATACACAAAACTTGTAAATATGGAACCTGCCTATAACGGAATTCTGTCTTAAACAGAAATGTTCCAAAGTGCTACGGAAAAGAATACTATACAAATACATCTGATAAAACGAAAACCTGTGTAAAACGGAAATTTTCACCAATATTTACTGTTTCATCTTGACAGGCTTTACAATATATATAACCTGAAGGAAAAATTGTGGACCACCCCCTTCCCCCGAAACGAAATCCTGCCTACGCCACTGGTGGGAATAATCAAGGAGAGTTAATTAGATGGAAAAATGCATCACCGTGGAAATCTCGTGTTCCGCAACGAGAAGGTTAACAACTTCTAATTCAGATCATTTACATTTTTTCAAATTAAGGCAAATTACTTAGACTCCACTCGAGATTTTTATTTCAAATAACAAAGGGAAATAGAATACAATATCTCCAGTTAATCTGAAATGTTTTTTTAATTATGTACATTCGAAATTGGAGTAATTTCAAATACAGTATAACCTCGAAAATCCGGCATCGTCGGTATAAAAACTAAGCCGGATTTTTGAAAATTCCGGATATCTGGAGGAATATCAAACGTATTTCCGATATTCTTAATGGGGCTTTTATTCACAACGCAATTCACAACCAAGTGGTATTTATGTGAGAATAAAAGTAGAAAAATAAATATTAAAAATAACCGTATTTTCATTGATATTTTCTATGTCAGAAAAAAATTCCAATAAACAGTGAAATCATTTCTTTTCGTGTAATTTCCAAAACATCGATGTCAATTTCATTTGCTTCAATTTTTTTGGTCGTTTTTTGCAAATGTTTCTTGGAATTCATACATGTGAAGAATATAGTCTTGTTGCTCTAAAGAAGATATTAATTTTACAATGAAATTTATGAATTTTTCCAGTAACATCTTTTCTTCTGCCGGCTCCTTGTCTTCTTCCCTCTGAGCTGTTACCAACATTATCAGCAGTTCTGTTTAGCACAGCGTCAGAGACCTCGCTGTTCGCTAATCCATCGCTTTTGATCTCAAAGTCATTAATTCATAAATAATAATTTCTATTTTGCTTACTACCGTATGTTGGAAGCATAAAAGAAAGTGGGGAGATGACTTTGATGCCGAATGTTTTAAAGTTTCCGGATATCCAAATGCCGGATTATTAAAGTCACAGTGCAACTCAAATAAAATCTCATAATCCATCTCATTCCAGCACATTATTGTGAAAAAACATCCTGTAGATTTAGTTAAAATAAATTATTACTTTATATGAAATGTGGCATCTGTTTGTAATTTTCAACACCTTAAAATCAATGGAATTTATTCAAGATAATACTCACTTATCAAATAAAGCCATAATTATTAAGAATTTTATATTAACCATTATAATTACTAAAACTAAAAACAATTTGAAAAGGGGTGTTTGAGATTAGAGTTTCAAAGACATGCAGTGAAATATCACTTTACTCTAATACAGGGTTCGTACGGGTCCTTGAATTTCCAGATTAAAACATTCTTCGGTACCACTATTTTCTTATGGAAAATCTCTCCTTGAATAAGGCGAAATTTCGTCCGTTTAAATTAGATTTATTTTTCCACAAAAATACTGATATTCGGCCTTGAAAATAACGGTACTTGTACGAACCATGTAACAGTTAATTTAAAATGTTGCTTTAATGACATACATCATCAAAAGTTACATTTTTTCAAAGGATTTAGCGGCTTAAACATAAAACCATTCACATTTTGCAAAATTAACTAACGTTGCTAACAAACCCCCCACCCCTACCTCCTCGAGATTTTTTATTTCAAAGTAACAAAGGGAAACATCTCCAGTTAATCTGAAATTTTACTTTATGGATGGATACTCTGATATTTTGCAGCTTTTCAAATGATTTAACAACTTTGAACTAAAGATCATTTAATCTTTAAACAGGTAAATTTTGCCTTAAAATAAAATATATATTATTTAATAACTTTATACGAAATGATACAAAGGAATATGAGCCAGAAAAGTCGCATAAAATTCAGACTGTAGAATACAAATTTTACAACGAATTGAACGAAATGATAGCTCAGGCAAAACTTTAATTAAATTTATTCGTATTTTTCTTTACGGAGAGTCATTTATTGTAATCTACAGTTGAAGTAACCATAAATTTAAATTCATATCCCCATGAGAACTGAAACGAAATTTCACTTTTAAAGTTAAATTGAAATTTCTAAAGTAAATATAACTTTTACATCAGTTGCGTTAAAGTTGCATCAGTTTGATTATTATCAGTTACATTTTAGTTAGATTAAACATAGCATCGGTTTGAATTACATAAGCTTGCGATGGTTATGCTTCTTACTTTTGATAAATGATTTTTATGTATTTTTAGCACTGAATCCAAACATGACATTTTATTTTATCCATCATGTCAGGATTTTTCGAAAATGGTAAATTTGAAATGTAATAAATAAAAATATGATACTAAAAAATAAAGGAGATGGTTGCGTTTCATAACTTTTGATAATTTATTTATATATATATTTTTTAGTGTTAGATTTGGAAATAAACTTCTTTTTGAACGATTTTTCCCAAATCGTAAATTTCAAAGTTAAAAACTAAAAATAAATAAATAAATAAATAAAAATAGAAGAATCTGATGCCATAAAATAGATGTAAAACATATTTTATTGAATTTAATTTTATTTAATGCAAAAATTTATTGAAATTTTTGCCTTATACTAAGGATTCTTAAAGCTAAACAGTTCAGGACAGTGTTGCCAATGGGCAACTTTTTTTTAATTCCGATTTCTTAATTGGCACCACTTTTTTGAAATGGTAAAATTCGCCTTATTGGATGAGTTAATAATTAAGGCAAAAAAGGAGAGATATTTGCAGTTTCTTAAAAGTGGGACCAATCAAGATAGCTGAATTTTAAAAATGTAGCCCACTGGCAACACTGGTTCAATGATTCAATGCAGTGTTGCCAGTGGGCTACTTCTTTTTAATTTAGATTTTAGACATTCTAGAAATGGTAAAATTCGCCTGATTTAGTGACGTATCAATTAACCCCTTAACGCTCGAATTAAAATACGGTTGAAAAGTTCAAATTGTTTATTGGCACCACTTTTATGAAAAAGAAATATTCACCTTATTTAAGGGCAGGAAAAACGACACTAAAATATAGCCAATTTCACTATTTTATAAAACTGGTGGGGATCAAACAATTTGAGTAAAGGACACAGCCCGAGAGTATGACGGGAGCGAGAATTAAGGGGTTAAGACGAAAACAAGGGAGATTTTACCATTTCAAAAAAGTGGTGCCGATCAAGAGATCTGAATTTTTAAAAATTATCCCACTGACAACACTGATTCGGTGAGGAAGGTAGGAGAAGACGAATCTTAACAATCCAGCATTAAGTTTCGTGTTTAACCCATGTCGGTGGCTCACGGAAAATATTTCATCTTGCGCTGCGTTTGTAGCCTTGCCAACCTGTAAGAGTGAAAAGTTCCAGGCTGTGAATCGTTCCACGTGGTTTAGTCGGTAGAAAGTCAGTGCGCTATACTGATGGCCCGGGTTCGAGTCCCGGCGTAGAACCTTTTTCATTAGGTTGGCATTTGCGCCTTTTAACCCTTTATCTACTGAAGGTACTTATAAGTACCATTAAAATAACTTGTACAAAATTCTTTTAAAACATCGATTAGTTGTAATACAGTTTAGAATGAGTTATAGATACATTACTTTATCTTTTTCCAAAAGCATTATCGGTTACACAAAACAAAAATATTTTTAAAAGTATGATTTCTTTTGCCTTTACATCTTTTCAGCTTTCTTGGAGTTGGCGAAGTGGGAGGGGATTTTTCAATTCGTAAATATTTGTATATCTCTATTGTAAGAACGTTATATTTGTACATTTCCTAATTCTACAAAATACTCAGAAAAATATTTAAAATAATAGATTGTAGTGGGGTTATAAATAGTGGACAAAATTCCTATAACTTGAAATTTTATTAATTCTTTTAAATCCTTCAATCCTTCTAAAATCCTTCTAAAATTTATTAAATGATTATGTAAATCTTCTAATGTAGTTTAAACAATCCACGAAAAATGCTTTAGAACATAAAATTTTCATGAATTCATAATTCAGTACATAAAGGGTTAAATAAAATGATTTGAAATTTAATTTTTCATTTGACTATTACATACTTTATGATAATGCTATTTTAAATCGATTTTAAAATACATTTTTTGTTCAACTTTATTTAGTCAAGTGTAGCATAGAAGTTACAGAAAATAAACATAAAATAATTCAGTAGATTTAAATATATACATGTATATATTATAATATATTAAGTAATAGTTATAAAACATTTCCGAACAACACGCAATGAATATACACAGTTCTGAAAATCAAGTCTAAAAATCATAATTCACAGTCATTAACGAGTTTCTAAACAAATTTTACTTAACAATAATGTTTTATAAACTGGTAGTTCGATAAATTTTTCATTCTGAGTAGTTATTTAAATAACACAAGCAACAGCTGTAAACATTTTCTAATTTATTATTTGAAGAAATAAAGTAACATTAGTTCAAATGTTATGTTTCTTTAGGATAATGATATTCGGAAATCGATTTTGCCTTATTTCTTTTCACATTTCATATATACTAAACTCGTAATATGAAAACCCATTTAAAGTTTTAAAACATGTTACAATCCTTTTTTAATGCTTACTATATAAGTTTCCATTATGCAATTCTCTTTCAAATGCAGTAATCAATAACAGCTGTACCATGTTTTCAGATATGCGTTTACATATATATAAAATGCTCGATGTTAATCATTCATTATGAATCCAACATTTCTTGTTAAGCTATGTAAAAAAATCCTACTGCAAATTTGTATACGAAGTTTTAAAATCATTTAATTTAAATTTTAAATTTAAACGAAGAAAGTTTACTAAAAAAAATATTAAATTTTGATGATATTAATCTTTTTCTTCAATCTAGGGATGTGAATACAGAAAGTGGGCATAACACTTTTCCTATATATGTGACACTGGCGACCATAAAGTTCAATCAGGACTGAAATTCGAGATGTGGTCATTTAACCCCTTAACGGTCGCATTAAATTATGGTTTAAAAATTCAAATTGCTTACTGGCACCAGTTTTTTGTTAAAGACATATTCAGGTTATTTAGGGACAGGTAAAATGACACCATAATAAAGCTAATTATACTATTTTATAAGACTGGTGGGAATCAAATAAAAAATGAATAAAAGGCACAGCCCGTGAATATCACGGGAGCGAGAATTAAGGGGTCCCTCCAGCCGCGGGAAACGCTTTTTTTGCGTTCCAGTGGGCTACTTCTTTAATTTTAAGATAGCTTGATTCCCATCACTTTTTTAAAAGCGTATAATTCTAGTTATTCTCACATTATTTAATCTGTAATTAAATCAATTGACAATTTCTACTTAAAAAAAGTGGTGACAATCAAGCAATCTTAATTAAAAAAAAAGTAAACTACTGAAAAAGTCGCCTGCGGCTGATTGGTTACAATAATGCTCTAGAACGGGGTGAAGAACTTACGATTGGAAATTTTATTTTGAAAATTGTAACTTTGGCAACAGGGAACAGGCACTAGACGATGCTGTTGAGAGTATAACTAGTTGCAATGCAACTCATATCCCTCTACATAAATAATTCTGTAACATACGGCAGTGGAGCCATAGAAAAATTGTTTAGCCATACTACAATAGATGTACTGTAATAAAATTAATAAAGGATTAAAAAAAAAAATGTGCCTTTATCTCGAGAGACAGAAGACGAAGAGAAGTTTAAAAGATATGAGGAATTGATAGAATATAAGTTTAAAACTAAGCATAATTGAATGAATAATGACTAAAAAGTTTTAAAATAAGTAAGGTTAAGAGAAAATTAAAGGTTTACACTGTTGCAAACTTTTGAAAAGCACGACCTAGCCGGACAAAGCAAAAATGCTAGATGTTAAGTAAAACTGCCTGTTTCATTAAAAAAACGTCAATTTTAATTGCCATGCATTTATATATAAAAGAATACATTTAAGTCATGGATGCTTTACAGAAGTAAATAAGTAAAAAATAATAATAATAAAAGTTTTATATTTTAAGGAAAAATAAACAACAAGAAAGTATTATCCGAAGAGCGTGGCTACTCATCCAATACAGTAGTGTAATGAGGTCTTCTTTTTTTTTTTTTTTTTTTTTTTTTTTTTTTTTTTTTTTTTTAGTTGGGCTGAAAACATCATAATCTGGGAGTTCATAGAATATTGCGTTAGGTATTTTACATATTTGATTGTGGAATGTTTTTGAGAGACATTGTATAAGGTTAGCAAGTGATTGGGTTTTTTGGTCTCTTCTAATAGTTGTATTACAAAGACATTTAGAGCATTTGCGTATAGCTCTTAAATATGAGATTATGACTGTATGTTGACTATATGTTTATTTATGCTGGATTTACAAATGAAGCCCTAGACCAGGCAGTAATAAGTTACCATAGAAAGGAAACATGCATTATAGACAATCATTTTGCTACGAATAGAGATCGTAGGACCACCAAGATCAGGAAAAAAGAATTTAGAAACCTCAGCGACTTTCACAGGGATGGTAAGGATATTTTCACCAAAAGTGAGGCGCTTGTCAATGATAACCCCAGATACTTAGCATCATCAGAACAGACGATAGTTACATTATAAATTGTGAGTCTATTGAAATAGGAAAAATATCGAGAGGAGTAAACAGCAGCAGTTTTGCTTTCATTTAATTTGATGCGCTATAAATAGCACCATTCAATGAACAATTAAAGGTGATGTTGAAGATTTTTGTAAAGAAATTATGGATGACGTGGAATGGCGTAAACACTAGTGTCGTCCACATAAAGGGCGTTAAAAGTGAGTGGAATGCGAGGAATATCATTAAAATAAAGATTAAAAGAGGTAGGGCCCAAAACTGAATCCTAATTATAGTGTCTAGAAGTGTATAGTGTGGAAAACAACAGGCGAAACCGTATCCAAAAAATTACATTTTCACCAGTGGGCGCTATGATAGAGTTTATTCTAACAATTAATAGAAATCCTGAGTGTTTTAAGAACTTACTTTTGAAAGATAAATTTTGCGAAAAATAAAATTAAAAAGATCTATGTTGTAATACTCAATACATTATTTTAAATTCATTACATTCATTCCGGGATATATTTAAATTCATATCGCACCACATATTTCTAGACACTGTAACTGGTGCTTAGTGTTTACACTTTCAAGCTCTAAATTCAATGGAATCGCCGTCTAAGCAAACGTAGTCCTTTGCATACGTTCTATAGTAATATAAAGGTCTCCGCGATTTCCACACTATGTATTTCTAGGCACTGTACCCTGATCAATACCAAATAAAATACAGGGTTATCAATTTAAAAGAGTGCCTGTTGGTTTTTCTTATTACCCTTAAATCTGACGGATGTGACAACTATTATAACACTGAAGTATAATTGTTTGAACTTTGTTTAACCCCTTGAAGGGCGCCGGTATATTATATACACCACTTAATTTTAATTCCCAAATGCCACATTTGGACCAGAATTTTAATACTATATTTTGATTTATATTGTTTATTCAAAGAAACGCTTTTACTTATTTTCACATAAATTTGTTCATTTAACCCGGTGTCAATCAATTATTTCAACATTTTAGTAACAGAAGTTCTTTGCCCCTGACAGGGTTAAATGTGGGAGATATTTTCCAACGCTGTTGAACTGCTACAACTTTATTAGTGAGGTAAAACAGAAATGGAGACGCATAATGTTACTTAATCGTGTGATAATTTTATTTTTGAAAAACACAATTTAATTCATAATTTTTACATTATTATTCCGTACAGCAAATGTTGAAAATATTCGCCAACTGTTTGAATGCAAAGATGAACACGTCGAATCAAGATTTTTGACATACTTCGAAACATTCTTGGTATTATTGACGAGATTGCTTCATATAATGATTTCTTTTAATTCATCGATGTTTGCAGGAATTCTCTGGAAAACCATACCTTTGAGATAACCCCTACAAAAAAATCTAACGGGGTAAGACTGGTGACATTGGTGGCCAGAGGTCAATTGAAATTAAACAGTCATCAAAGAATTCCTGAAGCACTTCTGTTGTTAGGTTTGATGTGTGTGAAGGGGCTCCGTCAAAAATAAAGTAAATAAAATCATTGAAGGAAACAGACGATTTACTCAAATCATTTGCACAGAATCGGATTAAAAATTACTAGTCATGTTCACGTGAATTTATGTTTAAAGAAGTAAGAAAAATCATGCGTTAAGCATAGATTATGGAAAAATTTCCAACACTTTTTGAATGCTTTAACAAAACTTCGATATTTAGGGAAATAAGGTATATAAGAAAACTAAGTAAACATTTTAGAAAATACATAAAACATTTGAAAAACGGATTTCAGCAGTTACCGTCCATAGCTAAATATGTATTCCAATTCTTTTGAACAGACCTATATTTGATCTGTAGGTTGATATATATTCTATATAATGTGGAAATTTTGTTTAGCAATAAAACGCATAACAGGTTAAAACTTCTCTTTCAGCAATTTATACTAATAGATGGAAACATACTTGTATACTTTTGTACAGCCCTGTAGTTAACCTAGTACCTTTATTACACGCCACTATTTAGCTAAAGTTTAATTCAAAGTAAAACACTCTTAAAACTACTAAAATCACGTTTCCAGAAATTATCGTTTAAAAATGGCCATGTACCTAATTCTTTGCGTGACCCTGTATATCGTTTTACCTATGTTCTACAAACATTTCTTAGTAAACTAAATGCAGTTCAGCGTAAAAATGCATAACTCATTTAAAAACCATCTTTAAGCAATTTGAAATCATACCCAGTAACCATTACGAATTCCTTTGTACAGCCCTGTATAGGAATTATAGAATTTATATACACCATATAGTATGCACAAATATACTGAATCATAAAAGCGGATATCATAATTAAAAATGCATTTCCAGCCGTCATCGCTAATGTCGAGTAGTTCGGATACAATATAGTATCTGAAATCTTTTGTGTGTCCTTGTAAATATTATGCACTTTGTATTATACATGAAATAAGTAATAGTAAACCTCAGCGACATATATCAATTTCATTATATATGAAATATTTTAACATAATTAAAATACGCCGCAAACAATTCCCTCCTACCCTATATCGTTATCTAATGGAATTCTTTTGCGTTTTCCTGTAAATGAATAATAAGTATTCTTTGCACCGTATATACTACAGAAGGCTTATTTTAGTGTACTTAATCAATGCATACCAATTTTTGTATGTTTGAAAGCATGTAACATCATTAAAAAGCATTTTAAAAGATTTTTTTCCCATAGGCCGTAATGTAACGGAAAAATTTTGGCTGTCCCTGTAAATGAACTAAACATGCTAGAAACTTCATTTGAAATAGGGAACGTGCTATGGTAGAGGTCACTAACATCCAAAAATTTCTGAACGATCCGAGTATATTTACGGGAGTTAGAGCGCGGACAGATGGACAGAGGTCCAGACAAACCGAAGTCATAAACACTTTTCAACTTTGTTGGAAAGTGTTAAAAACAATTTTTCGCATTTAGAAAGTAAAAAAAAAGCTACACGCACATTAAATATAACATATTAAATAAGTAATGAAGATTAAAATCTTGCTACATATATTAAATATGTGGATAATACAAAAAACAAATGTGTATTCTTTTAAATTGATCACCCTGTAGAGTGTAATTTAGACAATGTATTTTTTATGCGGACAGAAAATGATCTATCACCAAAGTATGGGTATGTGAGATGTAGTATATGTCCGGACGTGAAATTGAGCCGAATTAATTTGTATATATGAAGCCAGACTTCCGTCCTTGGCGGTGTCTGAATTATGACAGCGGTGGGATTTTTTGCATTGAAGTTTTCACTGAGAATTTCAGCAACGCGCAGAAGTTGATGTTATGTAGAATGACGGGCTTGAAAGGACAGTTGTTCTGATAAGAGAAAGTTGCATTCCTTTAAAGTGACCGGGTAAGCAAAATTCAACAAAAAAAATCGATTTTTTCTTTTTAATATCATTAAATAGTTTAAATTTTTATCTTTTCAACGATGTATTACACATGTTTATATTTATATATGTAAAAGTGCTGGATTTTTTCATTTTTTCTATGATCACTTCACAGCAGTGGACTACTTTTTTTAAAATTCAGATTTCTTGATTGGCACCAGTTTTCTGAAGTGGTAAAATTCCCATTGTTTTCACCTTAATTAATATTTTATTAAATAAGGCGAATTTTACTATTTCAAAAAAGTGGTGCCAATCAAGAAATCAGAATTTAGAAAAAGTAGTCCACTGGCAACACTGCTTCACGGCTTTAACTGGCTTTTCTCCAAAACTTCGATTTTTCAGGTTTGTGTTCCTTTTTTTCAATATCTATTAAATTTAAGAACTCAGATTTTTCTAAATACTTATATTATGTTATATTACATACTTTAACACAGGGATTTAATGATTTGTTGATAATTAATTATTTTAGGCAGCGAAATCTTACCAAAAATGCTAATTTAAAAATGACTTTCAATAAATATTTAATAATTAATTTTCGGTTTCTCTTAGAAAGAAATGGTTTGTTAAAATACGTAAAGCGTGTTATTCAAACTACTGTAAAAAAATCTAGACGTCTATCTTTCACCATTTCTGAGAGAAAGTTACATAAAGTTAGTGTATTTTAACACGGCCGAGATAGAGCTTACCCAGTCCCCTTAAGAAATCATTGAAATTGGATATTTGGATTTAATGACGCGTTTAACAATTTTAGATAGAGAGGGGAGAAGACTGGTTCGCGAAAGTTATGTTACATCCAGGTTTAGGAATAAGAGATATAATAGATTTTTTTTCAGGTTATAGGAGGATAACAGAATTTAAGAATAGAAATTTTAAGTCTATTAATGTACAGATAATACAGTTTAGAGGAAGTTGTTTAACCCTTTGAAGGGTGGTAATCAAGCGGCGTATGACCACCTAATTTCAATTCCAAAACTGACAATCCGCACCAAGAATGTTAAAAAAATTTTTGCTTTTACAATGAAAGTGTGGATAAGCAGATTTTTATTTTCTGAGAAATTCGTTCGTAAAATCTAGTGTCAGTCGATTACATATTTCAACATTTTATGCTATTCATCATTTTTCTGCCCCTCAAAGGGATAAGAGCACAATTAAAGATATTGTCATACTAGCAGATTTCAGATTTTTAAATTTTTAAATAATATTATAAATTACAATTCGTTGAATTTCTGGTAGGGGCTCAGGGGGCATTGAGAAGAAGTTATGAACACAATCTTCGGCATTATTAAAATAGGTTTGACTAGCGAGGAAGGGTTTAAGAAAAAACTGATTTTCTTAAAAGTTAGCAAAGCATTCAGCTTTATCCTGTAGTCTCTAATATTATTATGAATAAGTGGAGGGATAGGTGTGTAGTTATTATTTAATTTCTTTTTCATACTCGAAAGAAAGTTATCCTCGCTATATAGATTTTCAATTCAGTTGGACCATTGTTTTTGTTTATTTTTTGAATAAAATTCTTTATTTATTGTTAAGTCTATTGATAGCTGTTTTGAGGGTGGAGTCACTATAAATGTAACTTAATGAAACAATGGAACAATGTCGATGGTATTCTGGATTACCTAGTTGTGGAGCAACTTAACGTTCAATGTAAAGATGGTTCGACTAGGTGAGGCATAGGGAGCTGTGAGAGAAAACTTTCAAGTGTGGTTAACCCACATAAAAAAGAAAAAATATTAATTTAATGACTAAGGTAGGAAAGAGAGCAAAATAAATACTTAAAACTTTAACAAAACGAAACTTATTTTGTCTTTGTAGTTATTTTACTTTATTTATTAAATAAAATTTCTGGTTTGAAACAGATCTATTTTGGTAGCGGTTTATAGGCTGAAATTTACAGTAATCTAGGTTTACAACATCGCTTTAAATATAATTTTCGATGAGAATAAAAAGTGAGAATTAACCCAGGTTTATAAGTCTCTATATTTAAATTAAAGATACTTGACTGTATCTTTAATATTCATGTGTAAAATGTTTATGTATATTATTATGTAAAATGAGAATATTATGTAAAATGAGAACAAAATAATATTCTAGATATTATGCAGAATATTTTACGTTATTTTTTTCGAGCATTTACTGGCACAAAACTAAACAAAATTTTAAACTTGAATGAATCGCATTACAAATGAATGTCACAGAATACTTATTTGATTGACAGAAAATTGTGAAACTCAATTAAATGAAACTAAAGTAACTACCTCTTGTGAACTCGTGACAAAACTACTTTGTGTGTTCCACAAAAACTTATTTTAAAGTATGTTCTGAATACTACTTAATTATTCTACGAACACGAATACTATTTAATTATTCCACGAACGCACTTCATTTTGTATACAGTTCTCCGTATAGGAATGTTATATTTTTCTATGTCAATATATTTGGAAGAGTCTATCGTTATTACTAAACGTGGTATGTTAGTTATAGATTTTCAACCAGTATGTTTTTGAGGTAAAATATTGAATTTCACTACACATAACATTTCAATACTTAACATTAACCCCTTGGGGACGAGCGACACGTATACGTACCGCAGGAAGCGCTCAGATTCCTTGTTTTTCCTCACCAGTAAAATTTTACTGTAAAATTTGCCTTATTTAATCAGCGCATTTTCTCGATTCAAGACGACTAAAATTTCTGTTTTTAAAAAACGGTGACAGAAGATTAAAAATTTCGTAAAAGGCTCTCGTCCCGAAGGGGTTAAAGAATGTAAGACACCGAGGTATGTAAATTTTTAAGCCCTTCGAGACGAGCATCTTTTACTGAATTTTTTTATCTTTTGTCACCGGTTTTTCAAAACAGAAATTTTTGCCGAATTGAATTGGAAAAATGCTCGTATTAAATATGGCAAAATTTACAATAAAAATTTACAGTTGAGAATAATCACGGATCCTGAGCACCTTACGCGGCACGTATACCGGTCGCACGTCCCAAAGGGGTTAAGCAGATATGTTAATTTAGGATATTAGCGCTTTTTTGATGTAAAATGTGTGGAAAGATGGGTGTTTTTGAGATAAGGTTAGTTGGGGTAACTGGACCCACGAGGTAACTGGACCATATGCTATTTTATAAAAAACTGTTGGTGTTTTTTTAAGTTTTAGCTTTTGTGAACAATGTCCCTTAATCTCTACTTCCTAAAACGATGTGTATCAATTCAATCATAACTCTCACTTTGCTGTGATAGGTTGTCAAAAATTTACGTTTCTTTTTTTAAAAACAGCATCAATACGGTTGAACTTCCTCGGCTTTTTATTAAAATAATGTAAGTACTATTATTAAACAATCTTTTTTTTTAAAGATTAGACATATAACTACATTAATATTATTAGGTATCTATACATATTTACTTCATGATTCAAATGTATGCCCGGTGTCCCAGTTACCCCATAAGTTTTTCAAGAATGGGGTATCTGGGACATGTATCCGGGGTAGGTCCAGTTACCCCAATAATTATAAATAATTTTTTTGTGTTTCTCTTACTACGGGGAGTAAATTTCTCCATTGTTTTTTGCTCACAATAAAGAAAATGATAGAATACCTTATTAAAATTATGTAATGAAATTTTAAAAAAAAGCATATTGAGTGGTTTCAAACCAAATTTCTTGACCCCTTGAGAGGCGGTGATGCCGTTATAGCATCATTTAATTTTAATTTCTAATTGCCACATTGGCACCTAAATTTTATAGTGAATATTTCACTTTTATTAAGTTCGTGAAAATGTACTACTACTTGTTTTCAGATAGATTCTCTTGAAAATATTGGTGTCAGTAAATTATTTCAACATTTTACGAATGCAAGTACCTTGCCCCTGAAAGTGAGATAGCCAGACCTTGAAATTGTACTATAACCAGAGGTCGCATTCTATAAAAAACTTTTACCGCTCCTGTCACTATTTTAAAAATAATATCTTCATCGGACCTTTCTTTAAGGGTTCTGGTAGGAACAATAAAATTTTCTCGATATAATGCGACTTCTGGAATAAGATAAAGTACATACGTAGCCGTTTATTCATAGATTTACCTTGCTATCTTTCCCTTAAAATACCCATGTGACTTTCATACTTATTACCTATACTAAAGTACATAAGTACTTACTTAAGTTTTATATTTTTCGTATAAATAAATCTAATATTTTCACTTTTAGTGCTTTTTTTAGACACATTGACAGTACAGGTTTCCCTTACAACGGTGTCTATTGACATATAATTTACATGATCTGCCTGGTTTAAATTTTTTTAAGTTGTTTACACTTTTTCAAACAGGACCCTATATCCGACATGAAAAAATATAAACGCGTGTAGAACATAAACCCCCCTGGTCCAGTTACCCCATTTTTGGGTGCAACTGTGCCCATGAGGAAAGAAAGATGAAATATGCATATTTTTATATATTAAAATGTAATTTTGAGCATTTCTGTCTGATAGAGGGAACCTAACTGAACACATTTACAGAAGTTCAGACTTTAATTCAAATGAACATTAGCTTTTTGAAGCTGAATTGTCAGAAGCTCCAGAGTCACATTGTAAAATCATGGCCCAGTCACACTAACTAACCTTATATGATTGAATACACATTAGTAAAAAAAGCCGAAATATATTCCTACACTAGGAAGTAAAAATTAAGTAGAGTGTTTTTTATCGTTAATCAATAAAAATTTCATAAACAATTTGCTTTTGAAGAATAGTTTTAATTTAAACATTGCTTCAAATGATAATCTTCATCATAATAAAAACGATTTATAAAGTTCACGTTTATTGGATTTCCATAAGCCTGACATCATTATTTTCTGATTGGTAAATTAATGTTTAATATTTAAATCGCAGTGTTCGTAATCGCTTAGTTTAATTGCCGACTTTGTAAAACATTTATGGGGTTAAAAATAAAATTAAACCAAATTAACCATTAACTGTAGAAGTACTCAGCTCAGGCACAGGAATCTCTTAAACGAATTTATTCGGCTGGCACCACTTTTTTAAGAAATATTTTTAGTTATATTTTAACAACAGTTGCAGGATGACAACATTTTTGACAAAGTTTACTAAATAATGTACTTTAACCCCTTGAGGGGCGGTGATGCCGTCACGGCATCACATAATTTTAATCCCTAATTGCCACATTTGCACCAGATTTTGTGAATGAAAACTTCACTTTTATTAAATAAGCGAAAATATACCTTTACTTCTTTACAAATAAATTTTCTTGTAAATACTGGTGTTAATCAATTATTTCAATAGTTTACTAATACAATTATACTTTGCCCCTGAAAGAGTTAACCCCTTAAGGGCAAGTAATTGTGTTTCTGCAATGTCAAATTCACACCGGAATCTGCAAAGAGATTTATTGCAAAATAAGGGAAAGCAATTTTACGACTTTTCCCACCAAAGTTTGAAAAGTAGAATTTAATAAAATTTCTCCGATGCAAATCTTCATTAACCCCTTGGGGACGAGCGACCGGTATTCGTGCCGTGTAAGTTGCTCAGAATCGGGAATTATTCTTACCAGTAAATTTTTATTTTAAATTTTGCCTTATTTAATCCGAGCACTTTCCCGATTCAACTAAGCAAAAATTTCTGTTTTAAAAAACCGGTGATTAAAGATTAAAAATTCTGTAAAAGACGCTCGTCCCCAAGGGTAATCGTAGGTGGGATAAAATATATCCCACCTCCCCCCAAGGGATTAAAAATACAGTGTTGCGAATAAATATAAAAATAGAATCACATGGTTGCCAGATTGGCCTCCATTTTTATTCATAAATTTTGCATTACTACAAGAATTTAAGATTTGTATTTTAAGCTTTACGCAACTCGAGAGTTTTAATAATTACATAAATAAAAAATTCTTCTTCCAAAATTTCCGTTGAAAAATAGAAATTTTGAAATAAAAAGGGGGGAGGGGTGGGAACTGGCTGCCCTGTAGTATAATGTATATAAAGATTTGACGGCTATTTGCCAACACTCGACAACAAAGGGTTAAGCTTTTGATTACATGGCAGAGTGAGTGACTGTTTTTATATTTAATGATACCACAAGATATAAAACATTTGTTGTAGATACCGCTTGAAAATATCCTGTTATAGGTGTATGCAGAGATTGTTTTATAAAATTGTACGAACAGAATAAAAAAATAGTTTATGGGACCTAAGTTTTACTTTTCTCGTGTAAGGGAATTATGTGTTTTCCTTTTTTTTCTCGTCTTTACGATATTTGAAGATTTAAAAGCTTAAAATATATATCATACATTCAAATATAACAAAAACAGTTTTGAAATGAACCAATATTATTGATTTTCAAATCCAAAATTATTAGCAAACGAACAAAACAATTTTATGTTTAATCTGTCAACTTGCTCTGAAAGATATTGAAATCTATCAAGTTTTAGTAAATAATTTAGCCTTGGCGTGCACTGAATATAAATAAATTTAAATTCAAACTTTTATAAATCTAACAATGTCCAGGCTATCACGATATTTGAATACGATATTCAGAAATTAAAAATAAAAGTACAGGTAAAAAAAGAGAGAACAAACAGAAAAGCAAAATCCAATAGCAATTATAAAAATACTATTCCGTGCAAGAAAAGAGTAACATATATTGTCGCGATATGTTTATAAAAACGAAATCTGAGACAGTAAAAAAAGACAAATGCTTCCGAATCTAGAAAAATGTAATATACACCTGAACGAAAATATACAATAACCTCTTAGAAGTAACCCAGTATTAAATAAAAAAAAGAAAAGCGCCCATATAAACTAATGGCATTACGCTCACAGGCTATTCACACTTATTATATGTTATACTCTGATATCAAAGAATAATGCCCCTGAAAAAAAATCGACAAAAAAAAAAAAAAAAAAAAAGTTTAGCTAAATTAAAACGGGAGGTTAGCTACCCCATTTCCCATTTATACTTAACACTAGAACGCCCAGAACGAGTCGATTCAAGTCCGACCACATGATTAAATGTCCTTTGGAGCCAGAAATTTTTTCATAAAATAAGTTAAATTTCAGCGACGGAGAATTACGTTAAATAAATCTTTTAAATAATTTTAAATAAAATTCTGGGGTGAAATATTTTTATGAAACGTGAGTAAAATTTCCGGTTGTTCTAGTGTTAATTCCCATTTATACTTAACCCCAGGGCTCGCAGCGTTCCTAAAATTTTCGTACTTTGCTACCACTAAATTAAAACGATAATCTTTAGTTGTATAATTCTATTATATTTGTCAAAAGAATATACCACGAAGAATTCTTAATTAAAATACTGGTAGCAAAGTGCGAAAATTTTAGGAACGGTGCGAGCAATGTTAACTCCTTAATTCTCGCTCCCGTCATATTCACGGGCTGTGTCTTTTTTTAGATTTATTCATATTTGTTTGATTCCCACCAGTATTATAAAATAGTGTAATTAGCTTTATTATGGTATCATCTTACCTGCCACTAAATAAGGTGAATATTTCTTTTTCAGAAAAGTGGTGCCAAAAAGAAATTTGAATTCCTTAACCGTAATTTAATGCAACCGTTAAGGGGTAAAACAATGAACCTACAAATCTAATCAGGGAAGAGCAATATCAGAATAAACTTGTACGCTAGATCTGAAGCAAATCGGATAATACTGCACGAAAATCCCATTTACCTAAATTAAGGGAGGATTTGCCCTCCGTTCTCTTCCTTCATACTTTACCATTGAATCCCCCCAAACTAATAAGAAAGCGCCCTATAAGAATGAGCCTAGAAAAAAAAATGAAGCAAATCGACTATTTCTATCAAGAGTTATCACGTTACGTGCATACATACACATGTGCGTACATACAAAACTTGCGGGCACAATAGTTCTCAGGCTTTGATACCCTGCAACCTAAAAATCATTCGCTATCGTTAGAAACCTCAGAAATCAAATCGCCTTATGTAATCGCGTTTGGTGGAAATCCAACCGTGTTATAACTGGTGAGTACATTTTGATTGTACAACCATGGAACTATTAGTTAAGGGGAACTGACATATCCTTAAAATAGCGGCGCTTCAACTGTAACCGCTTTCGCAGGGTTTGATTAACCCTTTCAGGGGCAGGGTACTTGTATTCGTAAAATTTTGAAATAATTGCCTGACACCAGTATTTACAAGAAAATTTATTCATAATAGAAAATTTATTCGGGTGCCAAACTTCCACAAGTAAATTTAAAGCGACATTTCCTCTTTATTTAAACGTTTTATTAATGTAAAGTTAACGCCATAAATTATGACAAAAACAGCTATTCATTTTTATTGGTAGAAGTTTACTTCGGCGGTAGTCAAGCCCTGCTTTTCCGCCATGTTGTGACAACCTAGACAATCTCCTGTGTGTGTCAGTGTAAAATGTAAAAGATTATAATATTTGGGCTGACTGCCACCAGCAGAAACAAAGGGAAAATTTTACCACATTTGTGAAAGAAATATTGCATGAAAAAGGCGCTCAAATAAGATGAAATTTTCTCTTCACATTTACTGGTCGATGTTTGCCTTGGCGGTAATCAGAAACTGTTGATCCGATTTAAAAAAAAAAAACAGCCATAATGTTGTGATAACCTCCTTAGTTACTTCACTCGCAAATGGTAGACAATACATTATATGTCTCCTCCGCTTTATTCAAAACTTCATTGTACAAACTGGCATTTTTACTGTTTTTCTTGTTAGAGAACGGATAAAGTTTTTCGAAATATAAATTATAGGACCCAAAGACCGTATAAGAATTTCAATTTCGTAACTTAAAAGAAAAAAATAGCTATATTGACGTAAATTGAGGTTGCGTAATGTTTTACCATCAATTTAAAATATAGTTTTTATTCTTGTTTAATCGCTGAAAAATATTACAAAATTTGAAATTTAACAAAGCGTTTTGAAATGGATGCGATTTAAATATTAAATAGCTATTTTCTAGTAAAAAATAGTGGTGTTGAACTCGTTGGAAAATTAAAGGGAGGAGTTAGTTTTAAAATAATGAAAAGCATCACTTGAAACAATTTTAAATTGGAGCAATGCTTTATAAACAAGCTATTTATTAATTCCCTATTGGTGTATTATAAAAAAGGACACTTTCTATGTTTTTCATAATTTTCGTGTGGAAACGTATATGTTTTTTCTACCGTAATGAACATTCAATTATGATGTATTGTTCAATTACACGAAATAATAATTATATTAATAATAATAAATTTACTATTTGCAAATTACTTTTTAAATACACGGTAAATTAGCAAAGATATATCTTGACAGTATAAACCCTCTTTAGAAAATTTCCAGTTTTTATTTTGATATTATTATTAAAACATGTCATAACGAGCTTTTGGATATATATTTCGTTATCTTTTTTGTATACGCCTTCGGAAATTTTAAATATGCAAATTAAGTGGTACCCAATCGGGGACCTTGGCACTAAATGTCAAAAAATGATAAAGTACCCAATCGGGGACTTTGGAACTAAAACATTAAAATTTAAATGCAGATTTAGATTTTAATGCAGAAATATTGTTAAAAAATAACATTACACTACTCAAATATGGAATATTATACTTATTTACATATGAAAAATATAATTCAAATTTATTCAGTATGAAATTCATAAAAAACAATTTCGATTTTGGAGACACAAGAACAAATTGCACTATGTGGATCTGACACGAGATTAAACCTTACAACCCAGATAGCGACACTTAATGTGGTTTTTATTATTTGTGTGCTCATGAAAATGTCCAACTTTATTAAACCTAATGCCATTCGCATGAATGGGAATTATCTTTTGACATATCTGATGGCTTTCACCCGTACATTCTCGGCGGCAGTTGCCAGCTCGAATTAAACTCTCCGCTATTGGCAATTTAAAATCAAGAAAAGGCAAGATATCTTTTGAGGGATACGTATATATATATATATATATATATATTTGCAATTCATGGTGTATAAAATACAGGAATTGCAGGTTGCGATATCCAAAAAATGGGCAAATATTCTTATCGACCACTTCTTTGCCCTCGCTGAAATTCTATAGAAAGAAATTAGCCGATCCATCAAATTATCTCCCCTCATACATTTATTATAGGTCTTAACTATAGATGTTTGTTGAAAACCTATCTTGTATTTATCTTCTTTTGAACACCGTTTACAAGGTGATTCTGGGTTTCCAAATGCACTGGATAAAAGCACTACAGATGTTTTATCTTTCCATTTGACCAAACAACTTCTATTATCTCTCCTTCTTTTGGAAGCTGATGTCCCTCTTGTCATTTCTTTATTTTTGGGTAAAGTATCAGATACTCGTTCTGTTCTGTTGGCCATAATTGTGCCTGTCAAAAAAATTATTTCTATCTATCAGATAGTCCAGTATTTTCAGGCCAGTAATGTACCTGTCAGTAAATAGCAGGATTGGATTGGATACACTGGGGACTATATCAAACAAATGCTTTAAAAGCGTAAAAAAAACAACGTTAAAAGCACCAAAAATTTAAATATTAAGCATACCGGTTTCGGTAGCACATAGCGTACCTTCCTCAGTGCTGAGTAGCGTACTTCCTCAGTGAGCACTGAGGAAGGTACGCTATATGCTACCGAAACCGGTATGCTTAATATTTAAAATTTTGGTGCTTTTTAAGTTGCTATTTTTACGCTTTTATTATATTTCTTCAAGCTCCTACTTGATAAACGGAACCCTCTACGGAACCTCCTAAACTATAAAAATCTCTATCAGTTTCCGGAACAGTATTCTGTCCTATGTATATAAGAATGTCTAACACAAGTCCATATTGTGCAGCAAGCAGAAAATTTTTAAACTAAACAGGATTCGGTTTCGAGGGAACATATTGTCTTGCTAGGGATCTTCCACTAAACGGAATCATCTGTTCATCAATGGACAAACTTTTGGTTCGAGGTAAATGTAGACAGCGCTTTCTAAAAGTATGTATCAATGGCCTTACTAAAAAAAAATAATTGTCCTTTTTCTGTTCCTCCGTTTGAATTGACTTATCAATGAAATTCAATGTGTTCCTAAGCTCAAAAAATCTATTTTTTTTTTTCATATGTTGTATTATCACGACACTTAGACCAATACAATCTTATTTGTGGAATGTGCATTAGAAAGTTCCAAAATTCCTCGGGAAAGTATTCAGAAAAACATTCCATTGGTAAATGAGGCTGTCCATTATAAGAATCATCATCAGGTGTTTCTGGTAGGTCTTCCAATTTCAAGTTAGAAAACATACACAAAAAATAAAAAATAAAAATAAAAAAGAACATTTTAATTTACTAAGAAATAATATTGCATATAAATGTAAGGATATGGAATTGAATAATTAATAAAATGGAAAAGAATGAATTATAAATAATAAATTTAAATGTTTTATCTTTTTATTATCCATTTTCTCTATTTTACAATGTATGTATTGCACTACAAGATAAAACTTATTTTAATATTTTACACTGCATATGCAGTTTGTAAGCATTTATAAATATTGTAACATTTTTACGCAACTGTTGTATCCCTATTTGTTAAAAGTACATAGTTAAAAAAGAATTCCTAAAGGACTTACTCCATATTTTTCCACTCAGATCGTTTTCGCTTCCGTCCTTTTGATGTGGAGATTATTCGATTGATCATAACTTTCTGTCAATTCCTCATTTGGATCACATAATGTTTTTCGTCATCAAATTCTGGATCGTCAAGATACGAAAGATCTCCATTACTTTCGGCAAGAAAAGCTTCAATTTCTTCTTGAGTCAAGTAGCGCATTGGCAAGAAAATTTTAAGGGGTTTAATGGTGGTTTGAATTCCAAGGTCCCCGAATGGGTACTTCATTTTCGAAGTTCAAATTTTCAGACATAATATATAACGTTATTTTAAAATTGACATGCATCGTATAAAATGATTATCCTTAACCCTTTGAGCTCTGCCGGGTGAATTTTCACCCGCATAAAATCAAAATCTTTTAATTTCCGTCAAAAACTCTCCATTTTAAAAGCAAAAACTGGGTTTTGTAGATTTTACTTGTCTTCTTAAAATCTAGATGGCAGCACTATTCTCTGCAAATATCTAGTAGGTTTTTAATGCGACCTTAAAAACACTCCAATTTTGAAGGTTTAGAAATTTTGTATTTTTCAAGCATTATAAAGAAATATTTTTCAAAGGAGATAACATTTTTTTTCTCTTGGACACATCAAACATTTAATAATAATTACATGCAAATCACTAAACTGAAAATTTAAATAATTACAGGGGATAGAAATAAGTAATGGTAGAATTTTCTACCAGCAGAGCTCTAAGGACTACAAAAATGTGCTTTGTCACTAGATGGCAGCACTAAAATTACATACCAGACAGCGTTTCAGAACCAAAATTTAGATGCTTATAATTTAATTCCAAGGATTTTAAATTTATGTTTAATTCAGCAGATTGACGAGTTTATTATGTTTTAAATATTTCTAAACAAAAATTAAATATTTTTAACATCTGTTTCATCTATAAATTTGATTAGTTTATATTTTTATACTATGATTTATAAAATTTTAAATTTTGAATTTTCTCATTTAATAAATTTTTAAAATATTTTAATAGTCTTAGAATTTGTTTAAACAATGTAACTGCTTAAAATATGTTAAAATTTCAGCAGTTATAGTAATTTTAGGATAACTTTGCGGTGTCATTTCTTGTATTAGCGTATTGAAATGAATGCTCTAGAGCTCTGATGGTGGAAAAACTTCCCACGTCCCCCAGTCTAAAGGGGGTATTTTAAAATTTTTTTAATCACATGGTTCAATTTCAGACAGGCCCCTAATCACATTTTAAGTGTTTTTCTAGCATATTTTTAAAATTTTAATAACCCGGAGCTCAAAGGGTTAAACCAAAAAATGAAAGAATGAATTAAAACATTTTTTTATTATTATTATTTGAGCTAAAGAAGAAAAAAATCTCATCTGTAGTAGGTCAAGACGAACTTTCCCGCTTTTCTGCCATTTTGAATGTGTTTTTATCTTTTCAATCACAGTATGGTACTGCAATCTATCGAGAATTCTACAAAATAAACTTTTCCTAAATGGAGTCTTTGGTTTTTAAAACAGATAAATGCTATTTATTATTTATTTTTATTTTTTTAAGTCCCCGTTTGGGGCCCCAGGGAACGAAGATGTTAATCTATTTTTGAGTGACTTCTATTTTTTTCGAAATTTTTACCGACGATCGCAATAACTTGCTCTATCACTTTGACTTTTATTGCCCATACGCAACTTCTGCATAGTGCATAATTTCATATTTTACATCGTTGAATATTGGAAAACAAATTGTAATATCGAATACAATTTATTTGACTGCTATAGTTCAATTTAGCAAATATGTATGACTTTTAAAAATATTTTTGTAAGTATGATTTTTCAAAATCTATAACGACAATTACCATTCGTGGCAATGTTACCGCAACTGACAATTGATATAACTGTTGAATATAACTGTCACATAAAAAGTTTGACATTTTCCTATAAAAATTTCACAAACTGTGAAATTAGACTGCAGGAAAAAACGTAATCCTTTTAATAAAGAAAAGACTCCTTATTTTTCTGCGAAGCACTTGGAATTGTTCCGAGAAGCACTAAGTGTGGTGCATAGTTTGAGAAACACTTCATTACAGCATTGTAAATTCTGGCATCAGTCATTCATTTCATCATTCTACAAAATAGAATTACTCGGTTAACCCTTTCCGGCACAGACAAATTTTGTTGTAAAATGATGAAATCACCGACTGCCCCCGGAATTTACTTAAGACTTTTTTTAGAAATTAAAACTTGTTACTTTATACTTTCGTTGTTAATGCAAAATTTTATTAAAATATTCTTGGTGCCGTTTCTAAGATTGGAATTAAGGAGCTTTTTTTACAGATTTTTAATCTCTTTTCACCGGTTTTTAATAACAGAAATTTTGGCCTAATTGAATCAAGAAAATGCCCCGATTAAATAGGTCAAAATTTACAAAAAAAATAACTGGTGGGAATAATCAAGGATTCGGAACACCTTATGCGTCACGTATACCTGTCGTTCGTCCCAAAGAGGTTAAAGTTTGCATATTTCCCATAGGATTGCATCCAGTCCCTTTAGTTCCCATATAGCTGCAACAGAACATAGCATTGATCGAAAAACTTTAAGAAGGCGTGTAGACAAATTTTACCAGGATGAATACAGCGAGATGAAGTTAAACTATGTGACAACTTGTCTTGCCAGGTCGAGTGTTATAAAAAGTAGGACGAGGATACAAAAAAAAAAGCGGAATAGTGTATTCTAATTCCGGACATATTGATACATGAAACCCTATGAAAACGGAACCTGTCTCTGACGAAATACTGTCTTAAATGTTAAATTTTCCATGCTGTACGATTATACCTGTCCAGACAAAATCTTGTTTAAAACGGAATTTTTCTACTGTGACTTGAGATTTCGCCTAATCAGGTTTTTTTAAGCATCGTACATTAAAAAATATTTTTTTTTATAATAATTAAAGCATGAAGCATAAAGTTATTTTCTATTTTATTGCTCTTAACAAATATTTCAATATAAAACAAAGTGTGTCAAGCCTTCCATGTAGTGGGTCAATCCTCCCATAAGTGGGGAGCCTTGACCCATTATTTTCTCATGTTTAAAATCAATCATTTTCCCAGTTTCTTATGTATTACACTTATATAGCAATTTTCTTTTTATAATTGATTGTATAACGAATGAAATGATGTATAAAATTTCATTGTAGGTTCAATATTTAAAAAATAAAAATCATTTTTAATAAGTGGGTCAACCCTCCCTTCTCTCCTCTGTATATATATATATATATATATATATATATATATATATATATATATATATATATATATATATATATATGAATATATATATGAACCTTACAAAGATTTGATTAAATCAGTAAAAAATTTACAGGATGATTTTATCATCACGTATGTGGATAAAGCTAACACCAACTATGTTATAATATGTAAAAAATTATACGGAGATATTCTAAGGGAAACCTACAATAATGAGGGAAATTATCAACTACTAAAAACTACTAAACAAGTTATTGTAAACAGAGTGAAGGCGTTTTATAAAAAAAATAAAATCAAAGCAAAATAGTGTGGAATTTCCTTATCTTGTAATGATTCCAAAATTCCATAAAAACCCAATTACTTTTAGAACCGTAACTTGTGGGTTTGGTTCGTAACTGGAATGTGTAAATAAAAAATTGTGGAATATATTACAAAAGCTTTTCGATCAGGTTATAAATGAATATTCTTCGATAGTAATAAAAAATAGCTATGAACTTATAAAAAGTTTAAAAAAGCTGAAAAACATTACAGGATTGTATACATATGATTTCGAGGATTTGTATAACAGCATAAATTTAGATGATTTGAAGTACAGAGTTATGGATTTTTTCAAGAAATCTAAAGAGAAGGATATCAGTATTGAAATATTCACCGATTTATTTCAATTTGTTGTTTAAGAAAATTATCTGTTTGAAGGGAAACAAATATATAAACAAGTGAGAGGTATTCCGATGGGGGGCAGTTGTAGCTCCATCCTTGCAGATATTTATCTGTTTACATATGAAGCCGGTTTATTGTTGGAAAAAGACTTAAAGATATACAGATATTAGATGATGTTTTGGTGGTTGAGCTGAATAACAATAAAGAAATTTATCAATTTAAATGTTATCCAGAGACTTTAAATTTAAAGAGTGCTCCGGATAACCAAGGCAATGTCAACTACTTGGATGTTAAGTTGGAGATTATAAACGGAATTTTAGTATATAGTATTTATGATAAAATAAATTATTTTGATTTTGATACAATACAAATATTAAACTTTAATAAAAACGTGCATGTTTCAATTTTTAGAAATATATATTTAAATGGTTTAAATCGTATTGCAAATTTGTGTTCAAATGTTGATAAATTGGTTGGTGAAATTTTTAACCTTTACATAAACGCCAGTAAACAAAATTACCCAATACATTTTCTGAATGATTTAACTCTCAATTTTATCTAGAAAAAAAGCTATCGAAATACATTGGAATTGTTCGATGATGGTGATTTATCCATACGTGATTCCTATCGAAAATAGCTTAGCGGTGAGGATATTCACGGATTTCATTTGACGGCTTTTGGGTTAGTTTGTGGTTTTCATTTTTTCAATTTTTCAATTTCTATTTGTTTGGTCTTGGCAATTGAGGGGGAATGTTGTGCACGTAAAACATGTTTAACACCGCAGAGCAAGTCATAAGCCTTGGCCACTTGTCTTCATATTTAGTTTTTTCTTAGTTAGTCTTGGTTTTGTTAATTATTGTTTTAGTTGCAGTTTGTTAGATGTTTATTTCGTGTACTATATTATATGAATTTGGATTTTTCAATATATATATATGGTGTTAGATGCTTTACTCTTAGTATATTATCTTTGTGATTATTTTTCTAGAGAAACTTTTAGTTACTGAAAAAGAAAATTCTTCCGATAGAGATTGATTATGCTGTCTGGAATTTATCTAAAAATACACAAACTAAATTTTCAATGTTTCGTATTCTACTTTCATTAATACTTATAATTCATTTTGTTTAACCTTTATGTCCTAAATTATGAATTAATAGAAATGTCTTTCGTCACAATAATAGCCCTGAGTTCTGACCACATGTGAGGCATTTTGTGCATTAATTGATAAAATCTTTAAAATATTCCGTGGATTAAAATTAATAAACAAGATAGGTTAATATACATATTTTATTTATTTAGAATTTATTTAAAAATGCATAAACTAATTTTTAAATCTTTCGTATTATATTTTCCGTAATCCTTATAATTCGCTTTGTTTAACCTTTAACAGCTTAATTCTCGCTCCCGTCATATTCTCGGGCTGTGTCTTTTACTCAAATTGTTTGATTCCCACCAGTTTAATAAAATAGTGAAATTGGCTATATTTTAGTGTCGTTTTTCCTGCCTTAAATAAGGTGAATATTTCTTTTTCATAAAGGTAGTGCCAATAAACAATTTGAGTTTTTCAACCGTAATTTAATTCCAGCGTTAAGGGGTTAAGTCTTAAATTATCAGTTGATGACACTAACTTTTCCGACAACTCTTTCCCTGACTTTTGAAAAAAAAAAAGGTAGTCTTTTTTACGATCGTATAATAAATTTTAACATGATTTCATTTTAATTAAAATTAATAACGTACATATGTATGTACAAGGAACTCGCAGAATATTTAGATCGGTACACAAACCCTTTCTATCAACAACTTTTAGTGTTTTTACATTTCTCTAAATACAAGAACAACATATTGCATTCAATAAAAAGTTTGAGTTACGTTTTTCGATGGATTTATATGTTTTAGTAGAAGGTTTTAACCCCTTAAGGAGCAAGCAAAAATGCCTCTAAATATTGAATTCTCACCGGAATAATAGAAAAATTTTATTTTTAAATAAGGAAAAGCAATTTTTTTAAGGTTTTCCTCCAAAATTAAAAATATAAAATTAAATTACAATTTTCTGGTGAGAATCTTGTTTAAATTAGGTGGGATATATTTTATCCCACTGCCCCTCAAGGGGTTAAGCAAGATTTACCTGGTGTTAGAAAATGTCTGCCTGTGAGTCCTGTATATGTATATACATATCGTAGCTGCCCACTCTTCCGCTTTTTTGTACCACAAAAATTTAATAGAAATTTTTGTACTATTTAATCGAGAGTTACGGCGATTTAAAAATGTAAAATTTACTATAATTTTTTTGTGGTACAAAAAAGCGTAAGATTTTAGCAGCTATGATATATATATATATATAGATCCTAGATAAATAGAGGATTTCTTTTTCATGTTACGAATTCAAACTCTGGCGAATTCTTTTCGAAGGAGTATTCGGTTGTTTCGCAGATGAGATACTCAAATATTAGGCACTTGACCACTGTCTGAATATATAATAGCTACCTGATTAAAATGTGACATATAATTATCGCAATTAAACTTTATACACTTTCTGTGTATCAAGTGAAACATAATAAGAATAATGTTGCCACCGGAAAAGTTTTACAGTGAATTGTTTAAAATATTTTTTTCCATAAATTCCTATATTCCTACCCGTTTTCTGTCTTATTCACGTCAAGCAGACGCATAACTTGCTTCTGTTTCAAATTAGATTTTTCTCATCAGTGACTCTTTAACCTTTTCCGGCACAGTGTTACCGGGTCGGGATACCTATCCAATCTTGGTGGCCAACTAAGCCACGCCCCTTACCACTAACGTTTTAAAGAAATAACCGACTTCCTGAATCTCAGAGATTCGATGATTAGATAATGCAATAATTACTATAAAATTTTAGTGGTGTCCAGCGTGCCAAAGTTGTCCAACCCTGCTTTAAACTGTAAAACTAAAAAATAATAATTTTAATAAAGAAGAAAATCTCCGTACTTACCCGCGAAGCACTTAAGACAGTTTCCAGAAGTACTAAGTTTTCCGTGAACCGCAGTTGAAAAACCCTTAATTACATTGGGCAACGGAAAGACAGCCCTGATGTTAAAACTTATTCAAATACATCGGATTGGACATACGTAAAGAGCCACTAACGACAGATAATTTATTACTTCTAATTTGTAACAGAAGGCAACATGCGCTGCTGTTTGACATGAATATGAAATGTCAAAATGATGGAAGATGAACAAAGTTGGGAGAACATTTTGTAATAAATAATTTTTCTATAAAACTTTTCAGTTGATAAGGTTATTCTAATTAATTTTTACCTGATCAGCAGAAAGTGTGTAAGGTTTAATTCAATTTTTGTGATATAAACTGTAAGAAATTAGTTGTGTCCAGAGCATTTTGAGCCCCAATTTACGCGGGACGCCTGTCAACAATAGTATTGAGTGCGAGTCATCTCTCGAGTGCAAACGGTGAACCCCTTAGGGGCGGTGGGATATATTATATTCCTAACGTTAATGCAGATTCGCACCAAAAACTTTTAATTAAATTCTATTTTTTAAACTTTGGCAGAAAAAAAGTAAAAAAAAAAATTATAAATAAATGCTTGTCCTCTTTTTGAAGTAATTCTTTTTTTAAATTCCGGTGTGAATTCAACATTTCACAAACACAATTGCTTGGCATATCAAAGGGTTGAAGATCACTAATGAGAAAACATTTATCACTTCTAATTTTTAAAAGAAGCAAGTTCTGCGTATGTTTTACTTGAATACAAACTATATACAAGTCTTAGTTTGTAGGGGTGGAACAATGGAACAATAGAGCTGGTGTATGGATTCCCTAGTAGCGTGGCAACTTTACATCCAGGCTAAGAGTAGATTGTTTTACAATGCAATGGGAGCCTTAGAAAAAAGAGCGTTTAAACGCGGCTAGTAGCCACGAGAAAATAGTGAGTAAACTAAAAAGATAGACAATTTTTAATAGAAAAAATTGTTAGTATAACTAGTAGAAAAAAAAAAAGTTCCATATGATCCAAAAATGTCCAGGACAGGCGAAAAAGCTACCAAAGGAAGCCCCGTAAAAAAAAGACTCAATTCAGAGACCATACATTAGTTTAACACAATTATAACAAAGTAAGATACAAAAGTTTATAAAAAATGAAGTATTTACATATTTACAGAAAAAAGAGATTAAAGTTTATAAGAAAATGCACAAAAGATAGGAAAAAACAATAATAAAAAACAACATTGAGGAGAATTCAGACTAACAGGACTGAAAAAAGCACAAAATGTATAGGGGAACAAGGGGGGAAAAGGACGGCGCCCGCCCAGTCTGGTAACTCGATGAGAAAAGGTTATATAAGGAGACTTAGATAGTGTAATTAAAGAACAAAAAGGTAAGACTTATAAAGAATTAGAAAAACATAAGAAAAGCAGCTTAAAAAGTTTTTTTTTTTTTTTTTAACACACAAAAAACAGAAAGACAGGGAAAAAAGGAAATAGTTTAGCAGGGAATGAAGTTATTCTTCATTTAGGTTGAGCAGGTTAGCAAGTTTATCGAATTCATTGATGATCACCATTACTTTTTGCATAGGGTTATCAATTTTTTTGGTTTGAGTTGAAATGTTTTTGATGCAGCTTAAAAGTTTTTTGTAAAAATTCATAATAAATAATTTTAAAATAAACATTTTCCAGTGTGAATATTATGTTTATTAGTTTTAAATACTTAATCTACAGAAAATGTATAAAATTTAACTACCTTAATTGCATGTTTCTTTATAGGCACGTAGCTATTACATATTCCGACAATGGCCAAGTGCCCTATATTTGAGTATCTCATCTCCGGAGTAACCGAATACTCCCTCGAATTGAATTCGTCAGGATTTGGAGGTTAAAATGAAAAAAAATATTGATCTATATATACAGGACTCACACCCCAGATTTTCTAAAAACAGTCAAATCGTGTTCAGGGCCTTCTAAAACGTATAAACCCGTCGAAAACAGAAATTTATTCGCGAAACACAGTACTTATTGTATCTAAAAGAAAGTAAAAATATTAAAGATACTTAATGTTAATTATTAGTGTACCGTTAAAAATGTCTACAAACCTCGTAACTGAAGCAGCTTAATAATTTTAATTGACGAAATCATTCTAAAGTTTATTAAGTGATCCCCAAAAATCTATCATGATTTCATAATTCAGAGAAATTATTATAGGAGAAGGTATTGTCGTTAAATCATAATTTATAATTTTTTGCAAGAAGGGCTGACAAATTGAATTATAAGGATTACTGAAAGTAAAATTAAAAAATTAAAATGAAAGATTAAAAAGTTAGTTTATGTATTTTTAAATGAAATCCACACAGAGTAATTAAGTATTTAATAATACCAAAAAATATTATTATTGGTTGGTTGTGTTTATGACGGCCAATTATCAACACGAGGGATATAGGCCCTAAGGGGGGGAGTGCCTTCGTGGGGGTCTTTCTAAGAGAACCTAACCCGTATTAACGCTTGGAAATCCAAGGTTCAAAGAAAACCACGAAAACTCCGAACGATTAGGCCGACAGGCGCGATTGGGTTCGAACCCATCACTTCCCGTCTACCAGCTTCGAGAGCAGAACCTCTCGGCCACTGGTGGGGCTAAAATTATTATTGGACTTATATCTTTGTCATATATTCCTATATTTTATTACTAAAAACAATTGAAGGTTTCTTTTAAGGTTAATAAAGCGTTTAAAAGAAATATGAGCGAGAAAAAATTGCATATGGTATAAAATCCAGCTACATATTTCTCTGTGTTTACTTAATATTTTGTTCCGGTATTCTTAAAATAGTTTTATTTATTTTTGTCCAATAAAATATTACAATTAGAAGTTATAATGTTTCTCAAATTTTAAATTTTAAGTATTCCGATTCTTTTAATAAACAAACTGATAATTCTGCAGTTAATCTCAACTTGCGTATAGGAAATGTAAGATCATTTTAAAGGTGGGTTGTTAAGGGTTACTGGAATACAGCGGTCTAATGAATTTGAAAGATTGTTATATGTGCTTTTAAGTAGTATTTCATTTTGCGTAACAAATCCTCATGCACATTATTAGATATATATATATGTGTGTGTATATCATTGCGTACATTTTTGTATTTATCTTGCAATCTACCCTCTTACTAGCATCATTCGTAGGTACGCTGAATTAAATTGGTGGAGATAGTTCTCCGTAAATCTGGTTGACACCGTTATTTTTGCTATGACATGTTATTTTAATTGTTTTGACACGTTATTTTAATTAGCTAAATGTGGTTGTATAGCACTGTGTGGCCGAGATAAGAAAAACCGTGAGTAGATTTCCTGCTTTCGAAGATTCCAAAACTTGCAGGAAGGGAACTTCATCCATAAGAGATCAAGGACAGAGGAAATCGGTTCTTATCGGAATTATATGTGGAATGGAAGAAAAGAAAATGTCGGACTTCCCTAAATTAAAATCGATTGACCAGTTACCGTGGCAACAGGAACGAGCCGAGACCGGTTCTAGAGTCTTTCTTATCCGAGCCAGACAGATAATCTATATATAGTGCAGAAGCAGATGGATTCGGTGGGATTTGAACATATGTCGATAACTTATTAATTAAAAGACTTCATGTACAATTTACGCCACGTGTTAACTTCAAGCGGAATTTCATTCTAGCTGTTTTCATAGAGTCATCGGCGGTAGGTTTTTGCCAATTTGGTACGATGTTGAGCACGCTACTTCAAACAAAGAGACATCTAAATGTATGCTATTTACAGTTTAATATCCTTCAAAGAGAATTTGTTGGGATTTTGTAGAATTAATGATGGCATAGCTGTCAACTTTCACGCTTTTTTGCTACCACTAAAATTTAATAGAGATTTTCTACTTGTTTAATCATGAGTTTTCGGCGATTTCGTAAGACAATATTTTCTATAAAATTTTAGTAGTAAGAAGAAAGCGTAATACTTGGCAGCTATGTGATGGGGATATTTAAGGCCTAATATGAAAGTTAAATTTAACTTTTTTTGCATGTCTGTGTAATGTTTTATATTAAAATTTCTTACAGTTATTATTTATTTATTTCTTGTTTCCGAAGCAGGTGAAACAAGGTAGGATTTGTCCCTATTCTTCCTAAAAATAATGATTTACACCAATTCACCTCCAATAATTTACTCCAATGCTCCTCGAATCATTTACGCCTATAATACTCCAGTCATTTATTTCTTACGATTATGCAACTTAAAAAAGACACCTGAAAAGAGAATTAATTAAAGTGCTTTTTTATTATAATGTAATGGAATTTTTTTATGCGTCCCTCGAAACGAGTTATGAATACAACTTTTTCTATACCTCATTAGCATGTTAAGTATGTAGATAGCATGTTGTAGTTTCCCTTAGTGATGCATGCCAATCTTATCATGTTTCAAATAATGTAACATTAATAAAACTAGGGGATCGTACCCGGGTCACAGAATATAGTGGAAAACCAATTTTTTTAATTGAAAAGTAATATTTTTTTTTTGTTACATGCAATATATTTTTTAGATTGCTCACTAAAAATAAAAAAGCATTTTTCATATGAAAAATATGAATTATACAATCAAATAAACTTTTGAAATTTATCAAAAGCGATTTTTTTGTATTAGCCGCATGCTAAGAGTTATTGGCCTAAGATTGTGCTGCTTACGGCATCCTTTTATTTTCTGATAAGTTCAGAGCTTTAAGCACGTAGTTCAGTTACATGTCTCTTAAATTTGTGTTTTATTTATATTATCTATTTAATCACAGAGGAGATTTTATTTTTGTTTACGGAATATTAGCTGTAAGAAAATGATGAACTCTTTACGTTGTTTTAGGGGCATACGAATTAATCTTTCTTAATCAAGCTCTACGCGATGGAGATAAATTTAAAAATTAACATCTCATACCCGCAATCACCCTTTTTAAAAAATTGGTAATTTAATTTGGTAATTTTAAATTCATTTTAACTCTAAACGTGAAGTCAGGATTGCCTGCAAAAGCTTTGCATGTAATCAGTCGCACTTTTAATTCGAGATTCTAATCTCAATACCGAAGAGTAAAAATTGCCGTTTTTTTTTTTTTTCTTTTGACGCATTTGTATTAAAATGTTTAGTTTTATCTAAGAAAATATTCGTTTTCTTTTAAATATGACGTCATTTTCACTTACTTAAGCATTTCACCTGTGTCTGAAACTTAATACACATACAGAAGGGAAAAAAATATGGAAACTTTACAAGGAAAATGCGTATTTTTAAAAGAAGTACGTAATTTTCGGTTCAAAATATTATGTTCCTAATGGGATTTTGCGCCATTAAACCCAATAAAACAATTTTTATGAACAATTTTGAATTTTTATCAGATAATCACATGAAAACCTCATTGTTTCTCTCTTCTCTGCAATAATGAAAGCTATCTTATTACCTGCAATAATGAAAGCTATCTCAATTTTAAAATTAAAATATAATAATGGGATATTTAAAAAGCAGCTAGTGCGGGCATATCTACAAATGTACAGCTTTCATGTAAAAAAATTATTAGTAAATTTGGTTCACAAGAAAGCCCAGGACAGACGACTAAAGAACATTCTTGTGTTTTAAATATATAGATTATATAAAATTATGAAAAAACAAATTAAGCAAATTATGTTATTTTGATAAAATTACAGTAACATGTCTTAAAGAATAGCAATAAAATTTTATTAGTAGAGAGAATTTTGGACAAAAACTTGAAAAAACTGATATTATTTTAAACCTCGAATTATTGCCAAGATCTTCTTTGATTGCTTGTCTAACTCAGCGAAGCGAATTCATCCAAGAGAGAATCTTCAAGTTTTTTAATATAAATCACTTTTTCTCGGACAAAGAGCATGCATACTGTGTGTTAATCCTCTTCCATAAAGTCACTCTAAATGTTTGTAAAACATTGCGTGTTATCAGTTTTTGATTTCGGTTATGTTATTTTCAAAGATAAAGCATTTTCACCTGTAAAGAATTTCAAAGCAGCTGGGGTGAAAAGGACGCACTTCTGCAAAACACATTTCAGTTTTAAGAATTAAAATACACGCTTTTTCTAAAATGACGCCAATTTCATCCGTTAAAGTATCTCACTTTTACGAACCCGTCATAAACAACATCTGTAGAAAGGTATGCAAATGACATCATTATCGCCGAATAATACACAAACCCAGCAAAAAGCAGTGATGTCATTTAAGAAACTCGGCAAAACAATCTCGGGTAGCTAATGATTTATTCTTCATTTTTTTTTTATAATAGCTCCATGTTTTATCAGAAGTCATTCATTTATATTTTTTTCTAAATTCGGAAATATAATTACACACGGATTAATAAAATTGCATTTTTTCAGATTTTGATACGATTTAGGTAAATGCGGAGAGAATATGTCACACAAATATTCTGTAAAATACATTCTTATAAAGAAAAAGTGTTGTATCGTTTGTAAAGTTAAATTGCAAAAAACTAAAAATCATTTAATTGGTAAATAAAAAAGAAATAAAGCCAAAACTCACCGGGTTGTATAACAGACGATATTCGTGGCGTAGCAGGTGTTTTAATTAATTTTTTTTTTCAGTTTTTATGAGAAAATAGCAACAAAAAGATACAGCATTCTACTATTTTCCTTTCTTTTCCTTTTCTTTCAATAGAAATGGAGTACGTCACTTGCCACGATTACAAAAAAGTAATAAAAACTCCAAAAAATAATATCTTAAAATTAAATTGAGATACAGCTTTCAAACAAATTGCATTTAAAAGAGTATTTTTTTCCTTAACCCCTTGAGGGGCAAGCAAAAATGTCTCTAAATATTGAATTCTCACCGGAATAATCGGAAAATTTTATTTTTAAATAATGAAAAGCAATTTTTCAACAATTTTCCTCCAAAGTTAAAGATATAAAATTTAGTTAAAATTTTCTGGTGAAGTTCTTGTTTAAATTAGGTGGGATATATTTTATCCCACCGCCCCTCAAGGGGTTATACGACGGTGTAAAAATTTTAAATGTGCGATGGTTAGAAGTTTAAAAATTTGCAGTACAGAAAATTACAAAACCAAAATTTTATTTCAAATTTCAAAGTATTGCCATCCGCAAAATGACCTATGCGTTACGCACAGATATGTTTTTCCTTTATAATATAGATACACCAACCTTAAACACTTTTTCCTTATCGAACATAATATAGCTTAATTCAAATATTAAATGCAAGTAAAAATGTCTTAATTTACGTAAACTATTACACTGTTACTAAACACGCTTACCGGTATTACTAAAACACAAATACAAAGAACATCATGCTGTGCATTGTGTTTGTGTTTTTGTATTTTCTGATAATGACTCAATGAATGGGTTCAAACATGTCAATTTTAATATTTTTAATGTTTTTATAGACATCGACGTCTTTAAGAAAGTAATTGTGTTTCACTATACAGTTTGAAGATTATTTGGAATATATGTATTATGGTATAGCGATAGCGTAATTTTTTTGAGTGTATATAAAAATGAACTATAAATAAATAAAACTGCATGGCAGCCCGAGTGAATTTATAAAGTTCGAGCGTTGAAAGGCGGCAAAACTGTTAAACAGGTTGATAGATAAATTGAATTCATAAACAGTTTCCATCGAAATAAAAAAAATATTTTAGTGTTAACAGTTTAATTTGCATAGCTGCCAACCTTTCACTAATCTTCCGTAATACCTGGATTAATTTGACTCAGGTTAACCGCTTTCGAACCAGAAAATTTATTTCTCGAATCTTTATTTATTTAATTACAGGTTTCTGCGTGGAATGTATTTAATTTCATTTCTTCAAAAAATTTCTGGTTCGAAACGTATTAAACCAGGGTCAAATAAACGCAGCTATTACGGAAGATTAGTTAGAGGTTGGCACCTATGGATTTGCATTTTCATTCAGAAATTTGGCATTCACACAGGAAATACAAAGAATTTTCACTTTATTTAATCAAGAAATGTGGGTTAAAAGATAAATCAAAATTTTATATACAGATATCTGGTTATGAATAATGAATTTCTGAATAAAAAAAAGAAGTAAATCTGTCTACCCTTTTCTATTTCTCTATATGTGATATAATTTAAAGTGTATGTGCCGCCTACACTTACTGCGGATCAAGTACAAAATTAATTAGAATAATTTATCACCGGAAAAGTTTTATAGTAAAAGTGTTTATTATAAATTTTTGCAGTAGGAACACAGTTAACGAATTTATCTTCCCTCTTTAATGTCAAACAGATGCATAACTTGCTTCTGTTTCAAGTTAGAAGTGATAATAAATGCTTTCGCATCAGTGTATCTGTATGTATGTGCATATATTTCAATAAACTTTTCATCAAGGCTGTCTAATCCGCAGCACAATGCCATAATGAAGTGATTCTCTAAATGTGTTTATTCACTTAATGTTTCTCGAAACAATACAAAGCAAACAAGCCGCACTCTGAATACAATGCCTACTGGCTGACATCAAAACGGCGGCTGTAGTAGGAGGATTGTTATCAGCGTTTGTACTGTTCCTTGAATTTTAATACCGTTATATTCTGAAAGTTATTTTTAAAGATTTTTTTCAGCTTATTTTTAAAAAGTAAGTATAGGCAAAGACATATTTAACCCCTTGAAGGGCGGAGTTACTTTTTTAAACCACTTAATTTTAATTCCTAAATGCCACATTGGCACCAGAATTTTGGAATGAAAAATTTCCTTTTATCGAGTACGCTAAGAAAAGCCTTTACTTATTTTCAAATAACTTTGTTTTTAAATTCACGTGTCATTCAATGATTTCAGTATTTTACGCTTAGAAGAACTTTGCCTCTGAGAGCGTTAAGAAAATACTGATGTACAATTCTAGCGGAAATACAATAGCTGCAGAAAAAATCAGTTTACGACAGCCGCCATTTTTGTGTCAAAGCGTTCGCCTAAATTAACCCTTTATAAGGCAGTGGGAAGTATACAACTCACTTAATTTTAAATACACAATACCACAATGGCACCAGAAATGTTAAAGAAAATTTTGCGTTTGTAGGCGACATCTACACTTTAAATTATATCACATATAAAAAAGTAGACAAGGGTAGCCAGATTTACTTCCTTTTTTATTCAGAAGTTCATGATTCATAACCAGATATCTGAATGTAAAATTTTGATTTATTTTTTAACCCACATTTCTTGATTAAATAAAGTGAAAATTCTTTGTATTTCCACTGTGAATGAGAAATTTCCTAATGAAAATGCAAGTCTAACTGGTAACTCTAAAATAAACGCAGATATAAGCCATATGAAGAGGGAAATTTGATTCTCCATAAACCTGTAATTATGGACTCTGAATGGATTAAGAAATTGGATCGCATTTAAAAATTAATATTTTATTAAAAAAGTCTTACTTCTATGTACGCGAAGAGAAAGCTTATACTTATTTTGAAACAAATAATTTCGTAAAACCTGATGTCATTCAGTCATTTCAAAATTTTAGCAACTGAGGAATTTGCCCTAGAAAGGCTTAATTCACGCGCTTGTCAATTGGCAAAGAAAAAAAAAGTAAAATGGGTGAAAATGATGCGTTGTAACATTAAAATAAACGTACAGATGGCTTATCAATTTTAATACGTAATATGGCTTCATATTAATATTTAGTACAAGCGGGCTCTGCCCCCACCAATCTACGCTCGCCAACCCCCGTTCAGACACCGCAGAATCTAAAAACACACTAATCTCATGGGTTTTAAAAATATTAGAGAAGATTGAATTATGCTGAAAAAAGCTGTGCAGATCTCCCTGTAAACGGGTTTCCATTCAATTCCCTTTGATTGCAAAATTTTAAGGGCGAATCAGTTGCTGTTAAGACATCCAATGGTTGTTTTCGTTTTTGATTAAAGAGGATCAGTTAAACATTTGAAAAGAAGCTAAAATAAAATAAATTAAGTATAAGAGTCTTTGTCTCCCGGTATTTTAAAACAATCTCTATAACAATAGCCTAAGTCATGTGACTATCATCAACAGTTCCAGGAGAACCACTTTGCTTTTTATACTCTAGGTGACATTTTGGTACTTTAATGTTAGCCAGGAACAGGTGATAAGTCGTCAAATATTATTCTATCGCCATCATTTCATCTATATTATAATAGTTCAAGTCGTCAACTGCCATAAACAAATACGGTCTGATCCCTTCGCCGTTCATATGAAAGTTTGGCAAAGATACGTCCCATATTGGCGTGATTTTTTAACGACGCCAATTTGGGGAACGCATAAACAGCAACATCCGGCTTACCATATCAAGCAAAATAACGATACTTTGGCGCCAGTTATGTGCCCGCACCGTATATGACATTGGCGTCAGAAAAAAATCGCGCCAATATGGGACCGTAAGTTTTCCATTTTGATTAAAAAATCAAAAAAAAATTTCGAATAAAACTACATAAAAGTTGCCATAGTCGCATAGAATTCTAGGTACTGTTACGCTAGCAGGATGCAAATCTCGCCAATAGCTTTTTTTTCAATTCGCCAGTTAGCATTTTGTTTTCGAGTAGTAATATTTGGCCAGATACGTACCGCAGGTTTGGCGTGATTTTTATTTTTTTACGGAAATTTGGCGAAAACCTCGTTTTCAAATACAAGTTACATATGCATTTTTGGTATTTCTCCAAATCGACCAAAAATCTATCGCCAAACTATAAGATTAAATGCCAATAATGGTTGATCGTAAATGTCACATTCACTTGACTTTAAGCAAGTTACACGTGTTTACGTCATCAAGTGATTTTAATTTCGACGTTTTATTCGTATATTTATTAATGTTATACTAATTTATTTGTTCTTTCGTTATTTAAAATAAAAAGTATGTCAATTTGTATAATTTGGCGAGTGTTTTGGCAATTTATATAATTTGGCGAAATTGGTCGACGGAATATCTAAGTAGTATTTCTTAATTATTTTCTATTATTTTATAAAGGAAATATAACAAAAAATAATTAATAATCATAGAATAAAATAATTTATATAATTTGTAAAAAAAATAAAAGTAAATAAACACTTATTATCAAATAAACAACAATAGCCGGGTTACCATGTCAACCTTTTCTGAAATTAAAATATATATATATATATGTTTGATTAAAATTTGAGTTGCCATCATTAGAAAAATGTATATGCAATTAGAAAAAAATTAATATTTCGAAAACTAATTCGAATTTAAAACTTCTAATAACAGTTTTGAAATCTGCGAATCAATATTGATTTTTGGTGTTAATTTCATCGCAAAGTGTTCCATATTTTAGGAGAACTCGCCGTGAAATATAATCAGTTGTTTAATCAGTCGATTCATACTTCCGTCATACTTCCGTTTCATAAATTCGTTTCATTAGGATTTTATATATATAGGGTAGATATACAAGAAATTCTTTACATATCCATGTGCATTTTCATTATCGTTTCGTGATCAGAAATTATATTTTCTACTTGCCAAGTGCCGTTAGTCTGGGCAAATAATGATAATTACATAAAAACATAGGCGACAAAAGCTTTTTTTCATAGTTGGAAGAGATACATTTATCGAATAATTTTTGTGGCGCAGTGCATCATTTTGATTATGTATAATTTCAATTTCAACTGATTCGGATCAGTATAGCATACCCCATTGTCCAGGCAATAGAGACCATATAGGGACTCTACCTAGCAAAATTCATGGTAGTTCTGGAAATTGGCTTGCTTTATGTTTTTTGGGTCGCTGAATGCGAATTTGTAACTCCCCACCAAAATTTTCCCCAGCAACCCCCCCCCCCCCCCAAATTTCGGTAAAATGCCGCCCAAAATAGGTTTTTATGGAAAAAAAATCAATTTTTTTATTGTTTTAGGGAAAAAATATCTAGAAATTCAGAAAGTAAACAAAATTTGCAACAAATAACATATATGACATTATGACGTAGGATGAATGGGGAGGGGGGATCTACATCGGAACATGCGCCGCGGTGCTGTGTGGACAAGTTGCTTAACCACTTATTTCACTTAACCACTCACATCGTTTACATTCGCCCTCCCGTCTCCCCTCCGAAATTTCCCTATAAAGTTTACTTTAAGTTTTTTGGGTTTCTGAATTCCAATTTTTAACTTCCCCCCAAAATTCTCCCTCCCCGCAATCCTAGGATGAACAGGGAGAATGGGGGCTGCCTCGGAACGATCTCCGCGCGGTGTTCTCAAAAACCAAATTTTTTCAAAAAATCTATTTTTTGGCAGGTTGCCGGGTGAAATTTTTGTGGGAAGTAACACATTCGGATTCAGCAACCCAAAAAACATAAAGTGAGTCGAAATCCAGAACTAGTATTAATTTTGCCAGGTAAAATCCCCTATTGCCTGGACTTGCATAACTCAGTGCACGTAGGAATGTTCCGAAGCAGAATTAATCACTAATAAAAAAATTGCAATAGAAAATCGTTTTACCCTCTACCTATCTTTTATCACCGGTGTTTTAAAACAGAAATGTTTGCCTCATTGAATCGGGAAAATCCGCGGATTAAATAAGGCAAAATTGACAATAAAAACTTACTGGTGAGAATAATCACTGATTCTGAGCACATTACGCGGCACGAATACCAGTCGCTCGTTCCCAAGGGGTTAAGAAGATTGCAATAGAAAAGGGTTTCCCCTTTTTATCAATAAATTAATTTTTGATATTCAACATAGACAGTTAACTAAAGTGGCTCTACGAATAATCGAAAATTTTACAGTTTCAATTATGTACCTCTGTTATTTGAAAGAATTAGTCACGTATTAAAGAAATATAATATCAACGTATTCGCAAAACCATCTGGCAAAGTAAAAGATCATGCACACCGAAAAATAGACCCAATATCTAACGACGAAACTTCAGGCATATATATGATACCTTTTACAAACAAAGCAAATCAGAAAGAACTCAAGTACATAGGCATGACTACTACGAAATTTAAAAAGCACACATAAAGTACAATACGTCCTTTACAGCTGTATCAAGGTTAAACCAAAAACAAGACATTGACGTAGATTTCAGTAAAGCAACAATCATAGTCCGCAATTCATTAGTAATCAAGGTGAAGATGACGTTCAATCTGTGGGTGTATTTGTGTCTTAAAAGTACCATTCATGCCCAATTTCAAGTTTCTGGACTTAACAATTCCATAGAAATCGTAGTTTAGAAAGATTTTAAAAAGCTTTTTGCATATTTAACACTTTCAAATTTCGATTTTTTTTTAAACTAACATATGCATATATTTACCTCTCGTAGTTTAAGCTACATTTTATAATATCAGCTAAGTGAATAAATTCAAAAACATTACTTACAATTCCATAGCAATCGTAATTTAGAAAGTTTTTAGAAAATTTTGCACTCGTTTCACCCTTTTAAATTTCGATTTTTTTTAAACTGTCAGTAGCGAGCTTTGTATCCTAACAGTAATCGAAATGCCAAATTTCAAGTTCCTAGTCCCTTCAGTATCACAAAAATCGTAAATATTTAGAATGTTTTTCCTCTGTCCATTTTAAATTTCATTTTTTAAATTTATCTGTGGGTGTATTTGTGTCTTAAAAGTACCATTCATGCCCAATTTCAAATTTCTGGACTTAACAATTCCATAGAAATCGTAGTTTAGAAAGATTTTAAAAAGCTTTTTGCATATTTAACACTTTCAAATTTCGATTTTTTTTTAAACTAACATATGCATATATTTACCTCTCAAAAGTAATAGGCATGTCAAATTTCAAGCTGCTATCCCTATGAATTCCATAAAAATTGCAACTTGGAACATTTTTATAACGTTTACCGCTCATTTCTAGTACATTTCATATTGTTTTAAAAACCATTCTTAGCGAACATTTGCATCTTAAAAGTAATCGCCCCGATAAATTTCAAATTTCTAGTCTAAGCAGTATCACAAAAATCGCATATTTCGAATCCCCCCCCCCCACACACACACACTCATGTAAATTTCGAATTTAAAAAAAAAAAACGTTCTGTGCGTGCATTTACGTCTTAAAAGGAGCTTTCATATGAAATTTCCAGTTTTTGTCCTCAATAATTCCACAGAAATCGGAATTTAGAACGCTTTTCGGGCATTTTTCCCTTTTTTGTATCTTCTATCAAAACAACGTCGAGGTTCCTTTCGCAAGTCATGCCAATACGATAAACAACCATCTGGACCATCCAGATTCCACTTTTTTTCATCGCTAAATATGACTGACTGCCATTTCTCTCCATATGACATATGCTTTCGAGCCCACATAAGTCTTTGTAACTTATGATGTGGTTTCAGAGCTGGTTTCTTCTGCATTTTGCTATAAACGATTGTTCCTTTTTCCAAAATTCGTCTACGAATCGTATCCTTTGATACAGAGAGTCCCGATGAGCTTTGAACTCCACGTACGCTCATTTGTTGAGTACTCGCTAGTCTTTGTATCAGGCGATCCTCTCGTACATTTGTCACACGTGGCCTCCCAGACCGACATTTTGCTTTATATTCGGAACCACTCGATAAAACTCGATAAATAGATTTTTTTGACCTATTAATTATAGCAGAAATTTCAGAAACGCTCTTCCCTTCACCTTTCAACTGCCAAATCCTTGAAACCTCATTCGCTTGAATTTCTTTAGCCCTCGGCATGTCGACTATGAAGCGCAATCGTTTGCAGAACTTAAGTACTCCAAATTTGTGACATCATCGATTCTAAATTTGCATATGCCAGCGAATATTCAAAGAAATTTAGAATAGTGTCTAAACTTTTGCGACAAGCACATTTGAATTTTTATGAAAAAAATTAGTATTATAGCAAATAAAACGACTGTCTTTTGTACATAGCATTTTAAATCAGTTTTTGAATATGTTTACAGGTTTTTGTAATTCTGACGCCATAATTCTACATTTTAAAGCTGAATGACGTCATTGTCTAAACTTTTGCGTCATAGTGTATATATATATATATATATATTTAAAAGTAATAAAATGGAAGCAAGATGTTTGTCAAGAACGCTTTCACAGGTTTAATATTACATGGCGAATGTCTTCGTGTGACTTATTTAGTCTCATAATTCATATAACTGTGACTTTAAACGCCTCAATGCAACAACTACCGTAAACTCTTTGAAAATGAAACCTCTGTGGAATGCGGTCTTTAAAGAAAAAAAAATTATATTTTCAAGAGAAATATGAACAATTATACCTGCTAAGATGGAAACCTGTTTAAAGCGGAATATATTTCGTTCTTTTCGGTTCGGGTTTGAAAGTTTTAATGAATCAATATTTTACAAAGCTGATTACGTAGTTCAGAATTACGTATTTAACGATTACACACTTAAAATTTTCAAAATCTGACTATTACAGATTTATTAAAATTCTCGTGGTAAATTTTCTTTTTAAGGGGGGGGAGGGGGGGGGGGGGCAAAATCCATGTTTGAAACGGGTGCAAAAAAAGGCTAGTTTTGGCCCTGAAACACGTAATTTACTACTACCAATATATAGAAGTTGACATACAAGATTAAATCAGTGGGACACATTTGAATAATCGGGGCAGAACTACGTTTTTCACGGTTTTTAAGAAAATTGAAAAAAATGTCCTATTTTTGAAATGGCGTACAGCGTGTGACTAATATTGGGTGTATGAAAAATTTCTAAATATGAAAGCTGTAGAGCATATTATCCTCTTTAATACTGTAATTGACAAATAATATGCTACTGCAACGAATCTTGAGATATTTAGAGAAAATAAAAAAAAAGCCCCAAAATTTTGTTTGTTTTGGCCACAAAATATTTAGCCTCAAGAAATTTTGTTAGAAAACTTGGTATTTTCATGTTGGCATCATTATAAACAATTCAGAAAAAAAAATCTTCTACCCGACCTTTTGCAAGGTAACCCCCTTTTTTTGGTACATTTCCCCTGGACTATAACTGAAATTCATGCTTATTTTTAAACTTTCAGTTACAATAAATTAGTTTAGCGTGAGCACCGATTTTGATTATGAAAATATCACTGTTCTTTCACGTTTGAGGGAAAACACAAACAAGTGAATTAATTAAAAATATATATAATTTTTGTTCTGTTTATCTTTTGAAATAGGGCAAAAGGAAAGAGAAAATTAAACATTATTTAAACTACCTTTTTAGAATTTCTTAAAATTCCGAAAATGTATCGATTTCTGATGTTTCCAAAGATAAAGGACTGCCATTCGAAATCGTGGTAACTCAGAAGAGGTTATTTTATATATTTTCGCTCGTGTTTAAAATATATTTCTCTAGATTAAGAAACATTTGACTTATTTTTTTACAGTATAGATACTTTATCATCTTTCGCAATCGTTATTCGTTCCACAAAGCAAATTATTTTTAGATTGATAATTTATTTTCTTTTTATAGGTTAATTCCATAAGGTTTTGTAGTGTAAGTCACATTGCTGATGACTGTTTTGCTTGTTGGGCACCGTTATTTTTTAAAAGCTTACTTCGCCTTATTCAATTAATGAGATATCTACGATAAAATAAGTCACATTTTTCCGTTCTAAAATACTGGAAGCCAAAAATCTTAGCATGTGACACACGCTACAAGTGCTGATGGAAATAGCCTATAGCCTTTCTTCTTTTTGATTGTTGGAAGACATGGAATTGAAAGTTTAAAATCTGAAAAAATCTATATTTAGTCTATTATAATTTTATTATTTCCAGTTATAAACTAGTATGTTGTGGCCGTCACGAAACTTTCTTCTATGTCACGGATAATATACTGTGGACCGCCGAATGCCACAAAATTTTAAAGGATATAGTCCACTTCTTCTATCAGATAAATTTGATGATTAAAAAAGGCAATTATTACTATAAAATGTTAGTGGTATTCGGCGTGCTACAGTTTGCCAAGCCTGTTCTATAGAAATCAAATCAATTAAATGATTTAAAAAGCACATTAAAAGGTGAAAGAAATTGCATTTTTCATAAATCATCTGTTCTACACTTTCTCTATACGTAATTTAAAATAAAAAACTAAGATATCTTTTAGGCAACTTAAAATTAATTTTATTATTGATAAATAGTCTGCTCCACAGTTTCTCCTTTAAAAAATCATATTCGCAAAACTGCATTTATTGACTGTATACAAGATTAGGAATATTTCTCAATGCACAGTGTACCAGCGTCCTTTGTTGGTTGGTTGAATAAAGTCAAATTCATTCGGCATTCATTACATCACGGAATATCAGCGCCACCTGTTGAGTGATATACACCGAAACCTTATTAGCATGCGCTTAAGTCATGGTTTAACATAATAAACAGTAGGTTTGATGAAATTCCATGCATTAGATTTTGACATATAGCTATTTACGAAATCATGAAAAATAAAGAATATCAGCAAAATCTTTTGAGTGATATATAATCAAACTTTTTCAGAATCTCTTTAAGTTAAGTTAAAACGAAATATGATGTATTATGAAATTCGGTGAAGTAGTTCTTTACATATTGCTATTTTGAAAACCATGAAAAACGCAGCTTAGATGCGCCTCATGTTGGGACGTATACACCTGAAACTAATAAGCACCAGTTTATATTAAGGTCTAAATGAGTTTCAAGTTTTATTAAATTCTGACAGCAGACGGACAGACAAAATAAAATTGCTATCAAAATTTTTATTATTAATTAAAATTAAAATAAAGTAATTATTATTACTTTTAAAATGGCGACCCTTTTTTGACATAAAATGTTGATATAAATAGTTTTTTATCAATTATCCCAGTAAATATAATAGCCATATAAGAATTGTGATAGTTTTCCTCCTAAAGTTTCTTAAATTGTGAAATTTAATAATAAACTTAAATAATAATTTTAATACGAAAAAAACTCATTACTTTTCCGCAAAGCATTTGAGACTGTCTCGAGAAGTACTAAGTGTTCCGCTAAGTGGAGTTTGATAAACGCTTCATTACAGCATTGAGCAGCGGATTAGGCAGCCCTGATGTTAAACCTTATTGAATTACCCTAGATTGCACTTACTTCGAGAGTCAAGATTGCTGTAGTCAGGTGTCTCGCGTAAATTGGGGCTGCAAGTCCTCTGGTCATCAGTATATTAAAGTATTTTTCTTCGTCTTATATAATAGAAAAATATCTGCCGTTAAACATGACAAAATAAACTGGAACAAATTCGTGGTGTCCAGAGCTTTGGAACCCCGATTTAATTGGGACACCGGGTAAAACAAGTCAAGATCCACTGACGAGGCAAGATGTATCTTTTCTAATTTGCAACAGAAGGAATATATGCTTCTGTTTGACAAGAATAGAAACTATAAATAGAACAAGTTGGAAATTGCTTGTCGAACGTGGCAAATGAGGTGCGTTCGTACTATAACTAGTTTTATAATTATTTTTGCACCCCCATATTGTACTGAATGTATATTTTTTGTACTTCATAAGTGCATCATAAAAATGCTCTTGCAGTAATTTTTTCCCATTCCCCGTAATGTAACGGAAAAATTTTGACTGTCCCTGTAATTAAACTATACATCCGATTTTCATAAAATTTGAAATGGCTCGGCAAATTTTGTAACAATTATATATTTAAAATTTCAGACCATTCGAAAGTTTGTAACATCATTAAAATGCACTTGCAATAATTTTTTCCCATTGGCCGTAATGTAAAGAAAAACTTTTGACAGTCCCTGTAATTAAACTATACATCCGATTTTCATAAAATTTGAAATGTAATTTTGCAACAGTCATATATTTAAAATTCCAGACCATTCGGTTGGGTAGTTTTTGCTCTGTTATATGCGGACTGACAGACGGACTGAACGACGACTATAAGTGCACGTATTTATATAACTACGAATGCACCTGAAAAATTATATTAGGGAAAGTTTAATAATTAATATTTTTCCGATAAACTTTTCCAGTGATAAGTTATTCTAATTACATTTTACCTGATCAGCAGAAATTGTGAAATAAAGTTTATTTGCAATAATTGTATGTTACCTTTTTGGCATGTAGCTATTATACATACATTTAGTATTATAATTGAATATTTAAAACTCAATTCGCATATTAAAATGCATAGAAATTATCAAAATGTCTCAAATAGCAAATGTATCAAAATTATAAAATTATCTGGTGTGCAAAGTCATGGTGGAAGATACCTGCAAATCCGATTTTAGGGGTTGACTGGTAGGTTTACCATTGTGTTTTTCTGCTCCCAGTTCCCGATGTTTTTCTACTTTTTGGTGCATGAAAACAATATGATAAATACTACCGATCAACCACTATAATCTGATCTGCTGGTGGTTTTCACCAAGATATGATTTGGGAGACAAGTTGCATTTTAATATGTTTATCGAGTTCTGCTAATCTTGTAATTTCAGTCGTGAACTCGATGAGGTTATGATCTTTGCAACCGTTTCTCAGTCTATATGTAAGGCTATTATAATCTAATATTTTCCAATTCTTAACTAGTATGCTGCAGCCATCACAAAACTTTTCTTTACATAAATCAAATCAATTAAAGGATTTAAATGGCACAAGAAATCGCAAGAAAGTGCAATGTTCATAAGTTGTCTGTTCTACTGTTTCTGTCTACATCGTTTAAAAAAAAAAAATCTAAAATATCTTCTAGGCGACTCAAAATTATCTTTATTCTTGAAAAAAAGTCAGCTCCACAGTTTTAAAAATCACGTTCACTAAATTGCATCTATTGATTGCAAACAAGATTCGTAATGTTTCCCCATGCAAGCGTACCATATTGATTGATAAAAGTCAAAATTTGATCGGCATCTTTTATGCTAAGGCGTAGCACCTTTTTAGTGATATACACCCAAACCAGTGGCGTAGCGTTAAGAGGGCGCTTAATCATTTTACTACCAGTATTATTGTATGCTAAATTTTGCTTTGTTTAACCGTATAACGTTCAATGTTTAAATTAAAGCAAATTTTCTATATAATAGTACAAGTAGTAAAATGATCGAGCCCCTCCCCTAACGCTAGGCTATTGACCCAAACCTTATCAGCGTCCAATTAAGTCAAGGTCTAACGTATTACATAGTAAATTTGGTGAAATTCCGTGCATTAGTTGTTCAGATCTATTTAGAAAATCCTGAAAAATGCATCATTTCAGTGTTGCATTGTGCGATTTATACCAAAACACCTAATCAAAGCAAATTTATGTTTAGGTCTATATGAGTCTAAAGTTTTATTGAATTCCGTGTAGTAGTTCGTGAATTAGAGCTCCCACACTATTTTTGTCACATACAGACGAAGAGGCAAACAAAGAAAATAAAATTACTATTAAAATTATTATTAATAATTAAAATTATTTTTATTATTTTTACTTTTAAAATGGCGACGCTTTTTTGACACATATTACATAATGAGGTTTATTATCAGCTGTGTCAGTTAATATAATAGCCGTGTAAGAATTGTGATACTTTTACTTCTAAAGTTTCTTGAACTGTGAAACTAAAAATTAATAACTTTAATAAAAAAAAGACTCCTTACTTTTCCGCGAGGCACTTAAGATTATTTCATGAAGCGCTAAGTTTTCCGCTAACCGCAGTTTGTAAAACCCTTTATTACAACACTGGGCAGCGGATGGGGCAGCCCTGATGTAAAAACTTATTCAAATGCATCTGATTGGACATGCTTAACAACTTGAAGGGCACCGGTATGTTATATATACTACTTAATTTTAATTCCCAAACTCCACATTGGCACCAGCATTAAAAACTAAGTTTTGATTTGTACTATATACTCGAAGAAAGGCTTTTAGTTACCTTCATATAAATTTTATTGTAAATTCTGGTGTCAATCAATCATTTTACCCTTTTTACCTCAAGGGATTAAAGAGCCACTGACGACAGAAAATTTATTACTTATACTAATTTGCAACAGAACCAAGATGCGCATCTGTTTGACATGAATCCAGTTAAGATGAAAGCAGACAAAATACCTTAAGAAAATTTTATAATAAATAATTTTTCTATATAACGTTTCCGGGTTAATGTTATTATAATTGTTTTTTACCCGATCAGCATAAAGTGTATAAAGTTTAATTGCAATTTTTATCTGTTACATTTTATGCACGTAGCTATTATATATTCAAACACTGGCGAAGTGCCCAATAAGTAATCACCTCATCTCCTGTGTAACCGAATATTACCCCGAATAGACTTCGTCGGAATTTGGAGATTAACATGAAAAAACAATCTATATACAGGGTATTTCATAAAAAATAGACAAAACCTTTAGAGGTGATAGTACACCTCAAAACAAACAATTTTCATGAAAAAATGTATGATCTTAATTAAAACGCAAAGGTGCTAGAGGGAGCGAAAGGAGCCATTCAGTATCGCCAGCGTACTAATTTTTTTAAATTCACATTTTTTGATTGACACCACGTTTTTTAAATGTTAAAATTCCCCTTGATTTAGTCTTAATTAATATGCCATTAAATAAAGCGAATTTTACAATTTCAAAAAAGTGGTTCTAATCAAGAAATCTCAATATAAAAATAGTTGTTCACTGGCAACATTCGATATCTTGCTATGCGAGGCAAAAACAAGCAAAGAACGAATAAGTGACAAAAGCAAGGTGGGAAACCCCTCTCCGTACAATAGTTGAGTCTCTGAGCCATTTTCTTTTGCAGTTCCGTAGATTAAATGAACATCAGCTCTTTCCCTATTAGTGAAGAGCAACATCTTCCGTTACGTTCCTACTGCAATTGACAGTTGCACACTGGGATCAGCAGATTTTATGTATTAATCAAGGCGAAAATTTCATGCGCGTTCTTCTTCTTCCCCATATCGCATTTGCATGCTATTAGGATCATTCTTCTCCCGATAACTCCCAACAGGAATGGAGCTTTAACGTTTGCATGGACCAAATCAGTGTTGCGAGCGATCTACTTTTTTTAAATTCAATTTTTTTTTTATTGCCACCAATTTTTTAAAAATTGATAGTCTGCCTTGTTTGCACCTTATTTAATCTGTCATTAAATAAGGCGAATTTCGCTATTTCAAAAAAAAAATGATGGCAATCAATAAATCTGAATTTTAAAAAAGTATCCCACTGGCAACACTGGACCACATTTCTCAATTCGCCAGCAACTTTTTTTTTTTTTTTCCGACCATGCATTCTGTGATAAAAGTTGTTTGTTTGGATGTGTTCTATCACCTCTTAAAGTTTTGACCATCTTTTATGAAACACCCTATACACAGGACTTATCTATAAATGTTTTCTGAAAACAGTCAAATCGTGTTCAGAGCCTTCTGAAACATATAAGTCCGTCGAAAACCGAAAGTCGAAATTTTTATCGAATCTAATACTTGTATGTAAAAGAAAGTTAAAACACCAAAGATACTTAATATAAATTATTCGTTTTAAAATGTCTACAAACCTCTTAACTGGTGTAGCTTATTAATTTTAATCGACGAAATCATTGAAAAATTTATTAAATCATCCCAAACTATCTAACATGCATTCAAAATTCAGGGAAAGTATTGTGGGAGAAGATATTGTCATAATTTATAATTTATTGCAAGAAGGGTGAAAAAGTGGATTATAAGGACTACTGAAAATAATATTAAAATGTTGATACGAAAGATTGAAAAATTAATTTGTGTATTTTTAAAGAAAATCCACACAGCGTAATTTAGTGATTAATAATATCAAAAATATATATTATTCATAGCATCTTTGTCATATATTCCTATATATTATTACTGAAAACAGTTGAAGATTTCTTTTAAGGTTAATAAAGCTTTTAAAACAAATATATGTGAACAAAAAAAAAATTGCATACGATATAGAATCCAAGCACATAATTATCTGTGTTTACATTATATTTTGTTCTTGTATTCTTACAAACGTTTTAACTTTTTTCTGTCCAGTGAAATATTAGGATTAGAAGTTATAATGTTAATAAAATTTAAAATTTTAAGTGTTCAGATTCTTCTAATAAAGAAACTGATAATTCTGCAGTTAATCTTAACTCTTGTATTGGAAATGTAAGATCATTTTAAAGGTACGGTCTTAACCCCTTGCCTGTGAATTTATTTGAGAAAAATGTGCCAAAAATGGAAGAAAAAAAATGTCACGCCGCATATTTGCCGAAAAATTTGCATGAAACAAGATGTTGGAAATAAGAAAAACAAATGGAAAAACTCTTCGAATTCAGCCGTACGCAAAAACTTCGTAGAATGCGAAGTGCCTGACTAAATGAGGGGAAATAACTGCAATGTGTGGGTGCAAAGGATTTTTCTCTTGCCCGAGCTCAGGTCGGACATTCCGAAATTGGTTCATTTGCGTTGCCCGAACTGAATTCAGACGTCAAAGGCAAGGGGTTAAGCGTTATTGGAATGAAGTGGCCTGATGATTTTAAAAGACTGTTATATGTGCTTTTAAGTTTTTCGTTACATATCCTCACGCACTTTATTATATATATCATTACGTGCATTTTTGTATTTATCTGGTAAAATGCTTTCTTAGTGTCATAATTCGTATATACGCTGTCTTAAATTGGTCTGTTCCATTATCAGTAACCTTTGCCCTGTTAAATTATTTTCTTTACAAAATCCCTTTTTTTTAAGGGAAACTTAGCTGTTCTTTTTTTCAAGCATGATTGAGCCATTTCTTTTGTGAAGAAATGCGCTCTCCAAACAGTTATAGGAATAAACAACACAGAAATCATGAATTTTCAATTAATAATCACGAAATATTTGGATATCATGTTATGTAATAATGACAGAGTACGTTCTAGGCAACATAAGTTTGTGAACTGAATGTATTTTTAATGTGTAGATTCAAAGCCCACACATTATCTATATATTAATTGCACTGTATAGTTGTAATTTTGTATGCAGTGTTGTTTTTATTTTATCTGATGCTGTGTGTAGTCAACCTCCCAATCAGCATAAGCAACTTTTATCACCACTGAAAACGATACGTTGACAGGAAAAGCACAGTGGTCAGTACTTGCAATTTATGGAAGCTCTCCCAGATATTTATGACGTAGGTCCAAAAATAATATAGAGGTTAAAAGTTCACGAATCATCAGAACGTTCTCTGCCTCACCGCACCAAGAGGACAGCGTTGATTTGCATATACAAATTTTGGGAAGAGCAACAAGATACTATACCCAATTACCATCAATCTGTATGTATCTTATATAGAAGACATTTTGACCACTCATAGATGGCATCCATCTTGTTGAATGAGGAATTTGCACAACGACGCACACACACGCGTATCAGGCATGTTTTTTGTATATATACTGTTATTCATTATTCTGCTCGGAACCTTAAATAGGAAGAGACTATACTACATATAGACCAAATGTACAAGAGTGGTTGGACAGGTAAAATGCTTAGCCTAAAATTAAAAAATATATATATTGCGGCTAACATAATGTGCAGTCGTGAAGGCATCCTTCAGTTCCGTAGTGCCTAAAATATATAATTAAATCACTCGGTAGCTTAGACCAACGATATTATTTATTATGCAAACTCTACAATGTAGACTTTAAAAATATATGGTTAACTAGCTCGTTGTAGTGGAAGTCGTCTCAACGAATTCATGCGAGCCTGCTTTTTGAAGGCAAATACTATTATATATCAATGTATTTCTATTACTGCTTTATTATTTAAGCTTTATTATTCAGGGGGATATTTCAACTGGTAGGAGAAAAATATTTTATTTTCTTATTCATTAACGTTTTATAAGAGAAATAAAATAATTTGTAGACAGATGAAAGAAATAAATCAGTTTTATACATTGTTTTTTACCATAATGGTAACTACTAGAGAATCTTACAATAATAACCTAACTAATGATTGTGGATTTGGAAATGTAAGAACATTATCAACTATTTTAAAACTAAACAATAAAAATATTGATATGGTGATGGCTATTTAAATAGCAATCTGTCCTTTTACTTTTTGTTTATGTAAGTGTAAATAGTTTCTTTTTCTGTAAATAAATATCCATGTAATTTTAATTATTGTGTTATATATTTTTTTTCTTTTGGGCTTACTTGTACGACTTTAAGTACCAGTATGGAATATAAATCAATTCTCTCAAATGGACCATAGGTAGTGTTTCTAGATTGGGGACTTTTTTGTGCCCAGATTGTTGATTGTCACCGCTTTTTTAAAATAGAAATATTCGGCTTATTTAAAAATAGATTAAAAATTCTGAAAAATAAGGCAAATTATACCATTTAAAAAAGTGTTGACAGAAAAATAATCTGAATTTAAAAAGTCCCCAATCTGGCAACTCTGGCCATAGGTTACCACGAATTAACTCGCAATGCATGTAAATGTTTTTATGTTAATTAAACAATTTTAATATTTAATGAGCATTAGATTTGAGACACTAAATATTTCCTAACCTATCCTAAAAATCCTCATAAAGCTATGTGATCATCTTATTTTCTATTTTATTAATAATTGATATGATCTATACTCCCAGAATAATTATTTACGATACGGTGTAGTGGAGACTGAAGGAAAAAATCGTAATATAAGATTAAAATTTAAGTTATGCGAAAATTTCTACAGCAAATTCTTTCAATTATTCCCAGACTGCAGAAAATCTCTTATTTCATCCCAATGCATCAACCATTCGTCAACCGTTAACCCTCACTAACCGTTAACCGTTAACTGCACGATTTTTTTTTAACCATTTGGAAAAATGGTTATTGTTCTCGTCAGGACGGGAAATGAAAAGCATATCTGAATGTTTTCATTGGTTTAATCCGCAATTTATTCGTTTTCTGATTGGTCTATACAGTAATCTGTGTTTCCCTTTAATTTCAACAACGATGGATACTTTCTGTTGCTACTATGACAAAAAAAAATAAAAACTACAAAAAAAAATTAATAACTAAGAAACAAATTGAGATACAGCTTTCAAACAAATTGCATTTAAAAGTACATTTTTTTTTTCTATCCGACAATGTAAAAAGTAATATTTTCGGATGTTTAGAAGTTTAAGAATGAAATTTCATTAAAAATGGGTCGTCAGATTTCTTGGAAATCTGACGATGGAAAAGCCTTTTCCCGAACAGCCAATGAAATGCTTGGATATTTACGTAAGTTTCAGGTGGATAATACTTAAGTTTCATGAAATCTGACGGGTCGCAGGCGATATTTTTGGCTTGCAATTTTTACTTGTCATAACACTATTAATGTTTAATTCATGGTGTACGTAATGTATGATCAACTCCGTGCGATTTTTTATGTCTTAAATTTTAGTCTTCAAAAACATCGTTTTCCAAATGGTCGTTGTAATTTGATAAATTGCTTTTTTTTTCGATTTTTTTTATCAAATCTATATATCGGTCTAATAATAGGAAAAATAATAACAAAAATTTTAATTTCAAAATTTCAGCTACAATTTGATGCTTTATGGTGTCTGGCATACGTACACATATATAGTTTTAAAATATTGTGCTGCTATATATACAGTCCTCAGCAAAAGTTTAGACACTGGTGATTTTTAACCTTTAAATAAAAAAATACGAACACTTGGGTTATACAAATGACTATGATTATTTTTAAATATATTTTAAACGTTTTAGGACAGAAATAATGGTTTTAATGTAGGATATTATTTAATTTAACTGAAAAAAGTGAAATTTGCATATTGCGAAAGTTTAGACACTTTTGTGATTTTTTTTGGCAATTGTTCACAGAAAAACACATATTTCAAACTTATGACGTCACATGCATGAAGTATTTAAGTGCACATCGCGATACCATCGTTAGTGAAGATGCCGCGAGCAAGAAATTTTCAGCCAGATGAAGTAATTGAAGCATGGAAGCTGAAATCGAAAGGGAAGACTGTTGCAGAAATTTCAGCTACTTTGAATCGGCCAAATAAGTCTGTCAAAGAAGTACTGTCTAAGGGTGACACTTTCAAAGTCAAACAGAGATCTGGAAGGACTCGTGTGGCCAGAAAACGAGATTATAGAAGGATCCATAAACTGGCATCTAGACAAATGATGACTGCTAATCGCATTAAAAGAGAGTCAGAGCTTTCTGTGTCAACGGATAATTTCGTAGATGCATTAAACAAAGATGTACATTAGTTTACATGAAAATGATAAAACAACCAGCGTTGAAATCTCAGAACAAATTGACCCCTTTCCTGTCGCAGAGTAATTCTTTTTATAAACTGATGAAATAATGGACTGATACCAGAATTTATAAACGAAGTTATTAGAAAATATGAAATTGCTTATTTTCACGTATATTATAAAAGGAAAATTTTTATTAAAAATTCTTGTTACTTTTGGAATTAAAATTAGGTGTCCTTTGCCCTCAAAAGTGTTGATGATTTGGGCCTCACTTTGTTTTAATCCTCAAGTATGTCTGGAGTTTCTCAATGGTTGCCAAGCTACGTAAGACTACATACATACATTGGAAAACAATTTACAGCCATTTGGTGAACTTTTACCTCTTCCAAATTATCTATTTGAGCAAGATAATGGGTCTATTCAAGTTGCATACCAATCAGAAAGTTGGTTTAACTCTCAAAATATTACTATTTTCGACTGGCCCGCGTGTAGCCCTGATCTGAACCCAATCAAAAACTTTTGTGGCATCATATCTCATACGTTTTATGCAATTTTTTAACAATACTCCTCTGTAAATGAACTTCGATCAGATGTTGAACGTGTTTGGCGCGAAATAGACCCCCAAGTGATGCAGGATTTAGTTTCTTCGATGGAAAGTCACATTTTTGCATTAATAAAAGACAACAGGTGCAGTTCGATTTTAATTTATGGATATTTTTCTGTTAACAGACAGATTGTCTATACTTTTGCAACAGTGTTAAATTTGTTGTTTTTCTCATTATATATTATGTAAAGTGTATAAATTAAAATTTATTGTTTAATGTATGAAAGATAAGTCCTCAGTAATATATGACAGTTGAATTACAACAATTCGTTACATACTTCTCAGCACAGAAGCATAATCGATCATTGTCTAAACTTTTGCTGAGCACTGTATATATATATATATATATATATATATATATATATATATATATTGCAACTAAATGAGCTTAAATTAACTAGAAAATCTGCAGATCAGGAGCCTCAATGTCAGCTGTGCAACTCATTGTTTTTAGCACACTTTGAGTAATATTAATCTTTCTACAAAAACGAAATTTAAAGTTTATAAATTACATAAACATTTATAAAAGGAAAAAATATTTGGAAGGTTTCAGACATTAGAAGGTTTAAATTAAACACGTTGTTATGTAATGATATTCTGAAATTCTCATGAGTAATATAATTTCATGAGAAATAATAAAGTAGATTTCTTCAGAGGTGGGGGGGTCTCCGCCCCCCCCCCCTAAAACCCGCGGAGTGTAACTTAATTTACATTTGTAATTTTCAATTGATTGTGTTAATGTCATTTATTAATTTCTACCAATAGACGGAATCGTACATGAAATCTTTTCTACAGCCCTGTATAGTACGTGAAAATTTTTACGCACCACATATTACAGTTAAATTTAATGTAGACAGAAATCCCTCCTAAAACAGCTGATATCACATTTCCGTGAATTACTATGCATAGTGTGCATCATGTATCCAGTTTTTGCAGACCCCTGTATATGATTCTATTTAAATTCTGCAAACATCTGTTAGTATACTAAATGTAGCTGAGCTTGAAAATGCATAACTCAAATTAAAAAAGACCCACTGAAGCAATTTGCGCTACTTTTCATAAATACTTACGAATTCATTTGTGTAGCCCTGTATATGGTCTATATAATTTTTAGACACCACATAGTAAGGAAAAATTTTGTTAAGGTTAAAGTGCATACCATGATTGAAAACGCTCTTCAGCAATCATCCCTAATAGACCAGAGCTCTATCCGAAATCTTTCATGTGACCCTATACATTAACGATAAATGCGATACAAATCATATTCTTGCTTTTTGTACTACAACCACAGTAATGTATTTTAATTTCATAACGTTTAAATTAGTGCAACACAGTAACAAACTGATGACTGGCAATTTTTTATTAAATCTGGGTTTAAAAATAGTAAAAGCTCCTCCCTCTTCTGAAAGTCTTTCGAAAATTGGTTTCTGATATGTGTTTTTCATGTTTATAAAGCAGTAAATATCTTTCAATGTACGGATGTAATATATAATGTCTTACAATCTATAAAAAATATGAACAACACGATATAAATGCCTTTTCTGTAAGGTAAAAGTCACTCCCTTAGCCAATCATGTATTCTGAATGAAAACGAGAATTCTCGTTTCCCATCGCTAATGTGTTAAAATAAGCTATGAAGAGTTTTTTCCCGTATACCATATTTTAATCGACCACTTTTGTGTGACCCTGAAAAAATATATGTTTTGCACCGCATATACTGCAAAAATGATTCAAAAACACGCATAAATTTTACTATTTTGTAATTGAGTAACATTATTAAAAAACGCCACAAAACCATTTTCTTGAAAGATTGTAATATTATGAATACTTTTGAGTTCCCTGTACGCATGCTGTAAGTGCTACACATAATATATTTTATAATAACCAGGTTCTAGTGCACCTTAATAATCTATATAAATTTCATTACATTTAAAATTTTGTAACATTATTAAAATATACCGCAGATGATTTCTCCCAAAGACTATAACGTAATGGAATAGTTTTGAGAGCCCCTGTAATTGAGCTATGAATGCTACACACTTCATTTTCAATACCGAACATACTTTGGCAAACCTCAAAAACGTATATCAAATACATGTAATCCCGACTATATTTAAGCGTGTTAGAGCACGTAGAGACACATGGCAGGCCACAGATAGACAATCTGAAGTCATAAACACTTTTCATCCATGTTGGAAAGTGTTAAAAAGGATTTACATGCCTTTAACTGTACTTTTCTTTCACTCATAGCATCGTAAAACATTAGTTTAAACAACCTGATTCATGTGATAGAAATAACATACTAAAAGCCCCCAAAATAAGCATATCTGGAGATCTATAAATCTACTGGAAAATCATTCATTATCGTGCTCACTGTTAATTGCATAAATAGCATCGATTTGGCGCTAAAAAATATTTTTTGTGATAACCCTCTAATAGCACCTACATTCAAATTAACATATTTTACTAATTTCATTCATATTTGAAGCAATGATAGGCGACGAATAACAGTCACTAGGCAACGGAAAAAAGGAAAAGGAAAAAGTCCTTCCGGCCAGTGCCGGGAGGAAGAGGTAGCTTTCATATTCCTTATTTTTAAAAAGCCAACTTATATTATTCAAACACACGAAGCTCAATTTAGTGGAAACCGAATATAGGAGATTCAATATTAATTTTTATCAATACTAAATCATTATGAATGGGAATTTCGCGAAATTAGTCAGCTTTATTCAAGCTGCTTTTATTTAAAGTAACTTATATTTGGCTGCCAAATTCGGCGATTTCTTAAAGTGCCTGACATTTTAAGACAACATGGCGGATGAGGCTAACCAGTGAACTTGGTCGAGACCTTAGTAATTGCTGTGCCCATGCTCACTCACATCGGAATCGGTTGATATATACCAGTGCTGTCGCGGGCAAAAAATCAGATTTTTCAAAATGTCACCCACATTAGAAATTGAAACTGCTATATCTGAGCTATTTTTAAAGATAAAGGCAAACAAAAAATGCTCCTGAATCCTTATATCAAGGTCAAATACTTAAGAAAGAAACCTTTTTCAATTTCTAATTTTTTTGCACCTCACTTTAAATATATATATTTTTTTAATTTGATGGCCGCCATTTTGAAACAAGATGGCTGATGAGGCTGGCCAGCGAACTTGGTCGAGATATTGCTGTATACTCTCCACATGCCTTCTTACATCGAAATAGGCAAATACGTGTGTTATCGCGTGACAAATACAAGATCGTTTCAAAGTGTTAGCCATGCTAGAAATTCAAAGTACTATACTTCAACCATTTTTTAAGATATAAACAAAAGAACAAATTTTCAGAAACAAAAACTGCTCCAAAATCTTTGTATCAAGACCAAACACATAAAAAAAAATCTTTTTCATTTTCCAATTTTTTAATACCTTAAATTAATTTTTTTTAATGGAAACTCTTTTGAAACAAGATGGCGAATGAAGCTGGCCAACGAACTCGGTCGAGACATTGGTATGTACTATGTAGAGAGACAGACCAAGTTACAGCCAAATCGGTTCATAAATACGTCTGTTATCGCGTGACAAAAATCAGGTCGTTTTAAAATGTCAGCCACAATAGAAATTCAAAATGCTATAACTCAGCCTTTTTTTAGGTATAGACGAAACAAAACCTGTTCCGAAATCTTTGTATTAAGGTAAAACACATACGAAAAAAATCTGTTTCATTTTCTAATATTTTGGTATCTCATTTTAAATTTTAAATTTTTGTAATTTTTTTAAATGGCAGCCATTTTGAAACTAGATGGCGGATGAAACTGGCCAACGAACTCGGTCGAGATATTTGTATGTACTATGTACACGCCAAGATACATCCAAATCGGTTCATAAATACGCCTGTTTTCACGTGACAAAAATCACGACGTTTCAAAATGTCAGCCACGCTAGAAATTCAAAATGCTATAACTCAGCCATTTTTTAAGATATAGACGAAACAAAAACTGCTTTTTATCAAGGTCAAACACATAAGAAAAATATATTTTTTCAATTTTTAGTTTTTTGGTACCACATTTCAAATTAAATTTTTTCTTAAAACTTTAAATGACCGCCATTTTTAAACAAGATGGCGGATGAAGCTGGCCAACGAACTTGGTCGAGACATTGGTACGTATTATGTCTAAACGAAGTTACATCCAAATCGGTTCATAAATACGCCTTTCATCGCGTGACAAAATTCAGGACGTTTCAAAATGTCAGCCATGCTAGAAATTCAAAATGCTATAACTCAGCCATTTTTTAAGATATAGACGAAACACAAAAACTACTTCGGAGTCTTTGTATAAAGGTCAAATACATAAGAAAAAAATATTTTTCCATTTTCAATAGTTTGATACCACATTTCAAATTTTAATTTTTTTAAAAACTTTTAAATGGCCGCCATTTTGAAACAAAATGGCGGATGAAGCTGGCCAACGAATTCGGTCGAGACATTGGTATGTACTATGTACACACCGAATTACATCGAAATCGGTTCATAATTATGAGAGTTACAGTGTGACATAGGTCAGATATATATATATATATATATATATATATATATATATATATATATATATATATATATATATATATATATAACCATTAATTAAACATAACCTACCACCATCAAATATTATGAATTAAAGCTGTAAGTATAAAAAAAAATTAATTATATATATATATATATATATATATATATATATCAATTTTTAACGGAGGGTGGTTTCGGGGTCTGGGGGTCATGATCGATGAAAATATACCAAAATTTTTTGAAATCGCTTTCCTCCGAACGGCTGCAATAGGTAGCTTTTTGTAATGAAACCTACCTAAAAATAAGGAAACATGTATCATGAAAAAAATAAGAAAATTAATTTAAAAAATGCTTTATATTATTGGAATACAAATGTATAAAGTTCCACAAAGAATTATACATATAAATTAACACTAGAACCGCGGATCGGGTCAATTTGACCCAAATCGATATTTAATTTCTCGTCGCGCGAAAAATTTTAATTCAAAAAACAATTCCTTTACCGACTTTTCATATTTTAAGGTAAACAACAACTTAACGAATTTAAAAACGTATAGCATAAATAAATTTCCTGTTATAAATCGTTATACCTAGAACCGCGAAGCTGGTCAATTTGACCCGTAGTATGTTTTACGCATAAAAGACGAAAAAGAGATATATTTTCCCGGAAGTAACGAGAAAGTGCACCTTCCTCACCCCAAATTCCTCTAATGGACAGACCTGGGAGGGAAAACAGTGAAGGTTTTCAGCCAAGGTCATATATGCTAAGAGTGAAGAGAGGTCGAATGCAGAAGAAAATTAGAAGAGATATTTAGGAGAATTCTTGAAGTTGCTTTTTTTAGGTATTTATTTAAAGTATAAATAAGATGTCACGACAACGTAATCTTGCCGTTACAGAAGCTTTAGTATATTTGCAACAGTTATCTGAAAATGATTCAGAAAGTGATATTAATGATGACTGTCTTTCAATTTTGAGTAGCAAGGATGAATATCTGCCCCCAAATGAAGGAAACTCCAATTTTGATGAAGAAAATGAAAGTGATGACGACTTTACCAGTGCCCTAAAAATCGCTGGACAATTTCCATCGTAATGATGATGATAATTTATCAGTGTTAAACGAAATTGCATGGTATTTATCAGATAAAAAAGAAGAATTTAGATTTCGAACAAAAGGCACTTACACTCAGAGAAATTTGAAAAAGAAATCAGCTGTAACGTGCGAATCAAAACTTGGAAATGAAGAAGTTGGTAAAGATGGAACAGTTTGTTACATTGTAGAAATAGGTTCTAGCAATAAAGGAAGGAAGGCAGAGCATAATGTTTTAAAGGAAGTTGGGGGCCCAACACCACATGCTAAACGCAATATTATGGATAACAGTCCGGCAAGTGCCTGGAGACTTCTCATAGACGAATGGATATTGAAGCATATGAATAAATGTACCGAAGACGAAGCTCATCGACAGCTTCATGAACATTAATGGGTTATTACTTTGTATGAAATTGATGCATTTATATCAATTTTATATTCACCGGGAATATATTGCGAAAAAAGACTTTAACTGGATAGCCTGTGGTCAGTGAACTGGGGACCGCCATTTTCCCGAAATACAATGCCAAGAGACAAATTTCGTGAAATAATGAGATTCTTGCGCTTCGATATAAAATCAACCAGATCATCTCGTCTAGAGACAGACAAATTTGCCCTCATTTGTGATAATCGTTTCATTGAAAATTGCAAGACTAACTATACTCCAGGGTCTAACATAAGCGTAGATGAGCAGTTATTTCCTACAAAATCTAGGTGTAGGTTTACTCAATATATGCCTAACAAACCAGATAAATTCGGTATAAAGTTCTGGTTGGCTGCAGATGTTGATTCAAAATATCTGATTAATGGATTCCCGTACCTTGGAAAATATAACCAATGTCCATATAACGTTTCTCTTTCTGAATATGCAGTAATGCGACTAATAAGTCCATATGAGAACAAAGGTAGGAATGTTACTACAGACAAATTTTGTACAACGTTGAAGCTGGCAGAGGCATTGAAATCTAAAAATACCAGCCTTGTAGGAACTGTAAAAAGATCAAGAAGAGAAATACCAGTCTCTGAAAAAATGTCAAAATCAGAATTGCATGCGACAACTGCATTAGCTCATAAATATATCAGTTTAACTGTTTACCAGGGAAAAAGAAATAAAAATGTGTTGTTGCTCAGCAGTCTACACCCAACTGTTGAAATTTTAGATAACTCTAAAAAATTACCTAATACAGTTCCTTATTACAACGCAACCAAAATCGGTGTGGATGTGATTGACCAGATGACAAGAAAGTAAACTGTCAAGTCAGCATCACGTAGGTGGCCAGAGCACGTATTCTATAATATTTTGGATCGTACTGCTATCAATGCATGAATTTTATACAAAGCCGTAACTGGAAAAGCTATTAGTAGACGGCAATTTATACAAGATTTAGTTGAAGAATTGCGAGAAAAGTTTGTTCTCTCCCGTCGAAAAAGGGTGTCATTTGACTGCGAAACAACTTTTTTTTTGTTCTATTTTTGATTAAATTTATGAAGTCTAAGTTTATTTTTGGTTAAAATATATGTGATTATATTTAAGAAAATGCGAATTTGACTATCATTTTCTAAAATGTTAGGTCTCCTGCATTATATCTGAAATATTATATAAATTATGATAAATATTGACTATTATACGAAAATATAATGTTTTAGTTAATTCAATTAAAACATTTGGGCATATTTATTGCCGAAACGTCAGTGAAGGCTTACTGTGGAGACCCGAAATGTTTTTGGTTTCCGTTTGTTTGTTTGTCTGTCTGTCTGGCTGGCTGTTCCGCGATAACTGCCGTAAAAACCATCCGATTAGCTTGAAATTAAGGAGGCATGTTGGTGAGGTACCCGGAATTAGCTGTATAGTTTTTTGTTATATTTGGTTCATTCGTTCGGAAATTATAGAATATTTTATTTTGCACAATAATGCTTTTCTATGGCAATTCAGACGATTCTTCCATTTTTATTTGATGGAAGGAAATGGCTCATATGATTGAAGAATTTAAACGATAAATTATAGATGATGAAATTTCCTAATTATAATCATACATTATTCACATTAGTTTGAAATTTTCTCTATGCATTTGTCAGAGTTTTAAAATTCGGTGTATAACTTAATGGAGTGATTTTATATATGCGTTCCAATAATATAAAATATTTTTATAAATTTACTTCTTTTAAATGTACACATTTCATTGTTTTAATTTTCTTTTAACTGTTCCCTAACAACGAAACTACACCAAAAAATATCGTAAATGTGAAAGTATGAATAATTGTTTGAAGTCAAATGAACGTCAAAAAGGGATGAATTAATGCCCATCTGTCTTTACAAAAATATAGATTTTTCTTACCCCAGAAATAAAAGCAAAATATGTTCTATTTATTTTATTCAAATATATTTCTTATAAATTAAAAAGTTCATTATTTTCATAAGGAATAAATTGAAATTTTTCTATAAAATTTAACATTTTTTTTTTTTTTTTACCGTTGGCAAGAAAATCAGATCCCGAAATAATAATTTACCCTAAACAGTTAATTTTCATTTGAAAGATTTTCATATACAAGAGGAAAATGGAATAAACAATAGACATGAATATACGTCTTCATATTGGAAATAAAACAAAAATACGAAAAGAAGGTGAATTTGACCTCATATATCAAAAACAAAACGAATATGCTTTGAGGTTGAAATAAAAGTTCCTTGTGTTATGATATTAATTCTTAATATTAAAAAAAAATGTTACCAATATCTCACGGTTTATCGTCTACACACGGCTAACAGAAATGTTTAATTTTTAATCGAAAATTTCAATAAGAAAAAAACTTTTGAAAAGCAAATAGATAGTAAATGTCAAAATGATGCACCGAAAAGTTATTTCTGCCGAAATTGACGTCATTGTATCGGGAAATAACTATTTTCATTCTTAAAAGTCAAACATTAACTAGATTGCCTGAAAAACTATTTTTTGACGAGTGTTACTTCCTAATGCAGCCTCATTTCTTAAAATATGAATGAAAATTATTTTATTTTTTAAAGGAAATTACTTTTCCGTTCATAAAACCTAAACTTTTACTATAATTACGTCAATGTAAATTATCGTCTGTTCACCGGTATTAAAAAATAAGGCTCGGAAGTGTAAAAATCAATCTAAGATTTACGATAACCACCAGCACAATGAATAAAATGTTACATATGTAAATTTAATGAGACCACGGGAAGATCAGGGTGGGGGGGGGGGGCTCCGCCCCCCTGAAGAAATCTACTTTATTCTAAAAGAAAAAATACCAGAAAGAGCAGCTCATAAAAATTTCAGAATATCCTTACATAACGTTTTTAAAATAACGATTCTAATGTCTGAAAACTTCGCATTTTTTACTCTTATAAATAATTACATAATTTGAAAACTTTAAATTGCGGTTTGCAGGGAGTTGAATATTACGCAAAAGTGTGTTTAAAAATAATGACTTACAAAGCTGACGTTGAGGCTCCTGATCTGCAGATTTACTAGTGGGGGAGAGGGGGGCACATGTGAACAGTACATATTTCCCTTCAGTTAATTTGAAACAAAAAAATTAAAAAAATTACCAATTGATGGTAGTACTCGTACCATCTTTTGGCTGAATTTTCAGAACAATAGGCAATTTTGATTTCTGGTAGTTGTAATTTGTTTGTTTTAGAAGGTGTGAAGTAAAAAAGTCTTCTAAGTTATTTAAGTAAAAATTCATTCAAGACATTTTTTAAAGAAGAATATCAGCATTGCATTCTATAGTGGCATTAATTAGGTAAGCCTACAAACATTTTGTTTCCGTATTTCAATTAAAAATATCTTTTTTTTATAAGTTAGGATGAAGTTGGTAGATGGGGTAGATGTGAACAGTTCACAAGTGTATTTTTTAAGTCTGTGAATGTATTTTTTTTTTTTTTTTAGTTTAAAATTTAATTACCCTTGTCAAACATTGAGCTATATAGTTAATGTTTTTAGGATTGCTTCACAGCTTTAATTTACTGGAAGTTAGATAACATTTAAAAGTGATTCAAATGGAGTAGGGATATTAGTGTACATTTTTACGAATAATTTCTTGTATCTATGTTGAAACATTTATTGATTTATTCACACAACTAGAAAGAGGGCATCTAATTATTTTTTACCACACTTTTTATTCACAAAAATTACTTTTTGTCTTATTTATGCATGTGTTCATATGTGCCCCAGCTATGTTCACAACTACCCCTCCACCTGGGCACATGTGAACAAATTTAGACAATTTTTAGAATGATGGTATAAGTTAGAAATTGTTGAGAAATGCATCCAAAAGTTTCACCAAAAGAACAAACAAATTCTAAATATTCATCTAAATCAATTTTTGGTTCAATAGCTCATAACAATTTTCAGAAATAGTCAAAAATGTAAAAATTGTTCACATGTGCCCCCCTCTCCCCTATATATTTTAATATCTAGGGTCAGATTGACCCGCTCCGCGGTTCTAGGTATACCGAAAGTCCCGCGGTTCTAGTGTTAAAATATCTGATATAATGTATTCACAAAAATTCAAAATAATGGGAATGACTTTAATCCTTTATTTGGAAATTTTAGTATCCATAATTTAACATTTAAATCCATTAATCAAACGTGCCATTTTCTTTCAACAAATGGAAATTTGAAAATCGTCTGACTTGCCGTACAAAAGCATTATGAAGCAAAATAAAATCTTCTATATTTTTCGAACGAATGAACCAAATTTAACTATACAGCTACGTCCGGGTATCTCACGAATATGCCCACTCAATTGCAAGCTAACTTTTTGCGACAGTTACTGCGGAACAGACTGACTAACAGACAGACTAACAGAAAAACAGAAACTAAAACATTTCTTGTCTCCACAGTAAGCCTTCACTGACGTTTCGGCAATTATTTTTATCTGCTTAACACTCCGAAACTATTATTATATTAATATTTTTAAGTACTCAGTAAAAATAATGAAAGTAAATCTTACTTTAATAGCTGGATTGGAATTTCTTTTTGTTTCCGAAGAACAAATTCTAATATTTGTATAATGCAGCCGTCTGACACGGACAAAATAAATGTTATTACATGCTTTGGATTGTTCTTGATCAGTTACAGTGATCATATTAACCAAATTCATGGCACATAATGAAAATTATAAGGTTTTAGGTACGTGCCAGATATGACACGTCGTGCAGTGAAGGGTTAAGGCGATATACGCACGTTTAGATATTAAAGAACATATGTTTTACAATTTTTTTTTACTTATGACTGGTTTCTTATAAAGTTTCCTGTGACTGTAACAGTTTTCAAATCATCTAATATGTTTAAGCAATTTAAAGGTCGGTGTAGTACACTGTCTTTCTTAAGGGGTCTCAAGACTCCTAAAATTGAAAAAAAAAAAGACCATTTTCAACATTTAAGGGGGTAGGATACCTTTGAATACGTCGAAAAAGGAAAAAATACCACTATGTTCCAAGCTTCAAAACTTGTGTAATAAGTCAAAAATAAAAATCAAACTTCATTTAAATGTGAAGCTCATATTTATATTTAAATTTAAAAATACATAGATACCTGTAAATTCATAAACATAAATAAATATTGAAATGATAAGTTTAAAAATATATGATAATAAGAGAAGAAAATCTTGCGCGCATGATAAAATCTGAAAATATGCATATAAAGAGGAAATTTTGGTGAACATAAATACATAATACTGTTACCTTTATACTAAAACCAGAATATTTGTAAAAAATATTGACTAAATTAAAAAAATTAAAAAAAATGAGAAATTTTCACTTTTTAAAAAATATTTTCAAAGTAAAAAACAAAAAATAATAAAATAAAATCTTACCTTTTTCTGGTTTTATGTTTTAGATAATACAGTAATGAATATGTGGTAAAAAGTTTTTTTGATTGCAATGCATAGTTTTTTAGTAACACTGCGCGCAGTATCAAAATTCATCGTTTTGAGTAAACGATATGCAAAGTTTAATTATCCTATGTAGTCTTAATACGTAGTCTTAATAAAACTGCCATAATTAGTAAACTAGTGGGAATTTTTTAATGCGGTTTTTTGCATATTGTTCAGAAATGATTACGGAATCAAAATGTGATTAAAAATTTTTCGAAAATTTTGCAGATTCAAAGGTATCCTACCCCCTTAATATCTTAAAATGTATGGGATTTAAAAAGACAGTTTTTATTGGGATAAAAGATATAAGTTCTTTCATTTCATGTATTTAAAAAATTGCAATATGCAGAATTAACATTTATAGAGAGCTCCAAACTCTCAGACATTTGCCGAGCAGAAAATTGGTCTAACAGCTTACAAACAGGATTACAAAATAAATTTTTCAACTAGAAATAATTTTTTTGTGCCTAATTATACTTCAGACTCTATAATTATTACCTTTAAACTAAATAAATTTGTTTTTAAACGGGGATGAGAGCGCTCCGACCGAAATGACTGCTTGCTACCACTAAATTTTAATGGTAGTTCTCGTTGTATTTATGACAGGCAGGAATGCGCATTTTTCGCTAGTTAAAAGTGACTTAACGTATTTTTAATCCATCTGCCAATACCTCGTCCCGAGCTATGATAAAAAATCGTCTGTATGCACACATTGCCGGTTTTCCAGCTCTTTTACTCAGTCACTTCGCATTCTACGAAGTCTTCGCGTACGGCTGAATGCGGGAAGTTTTTCTTCTGTTAGTGATTATTTCCGGCATTTTTCTTTATGCATGTTTTTCGGCAAATATGTGGTGTGACGTAACGGTTTAACTAAATGTATATTTTGTGTGATTATGATATAAGAGGCGGCTCTGTTTTTTTCTTTTAAAAATATTATGTTAGTTTAAGCCGTTTAAATAACATGTTGTTTGTATTAGAGAGTACATCTATCTTAGTTGCATTGTTTTTAAATATTTAATATCTTAAGTTTTTTGACTTCGAAGTAATGATGCCTGCTTTTGTGATTTTAAATAAAACTATAAAAAGTTCGTGTCTTCAATATATAATCAGCTGGTAATGACTGTCTACACTGCGTTTACTCTGTGCTCTGCCCTGAATTTAAGTTGTTTAACCCTCTGTCTACCAGAAGGGTCCAATGGACCCGACATGTATATTCAAAATATCTATTCAAACCAGAAATTTCTTCAAAACAAACTAAATGTATAAATCAGACAATAATAAGTTAAATAAGCAAATTAAATAGTTTTAAGTAAAAATTCTGGTGTAGAATGTTTTTATAAAACTTGAGTAAAATTTCCGGTAGTTCTAGGGTTAAGCTCGACGAATTCTCAATATAATGGCAGAATTTCTCAGATTTAATAAAGCAATGAATACTATTAAAATTTAGTAGTGAGAATCAACAAGTTGGGTCGGAACACTCTCATCCCTGTTAAAGCATTTTTACTTTTTTAATACTAAGTTGTATTTATCTAATATAAACTTTTGAAAATTTCAACATTATAATCACCTAAATAAATTTTCTTTGAATAATTAAAATGCAAATTTGGGTTCAGCTTATACAGACTAACATGAAACATGAGTTTTGAAAATTTCATGAAAAAATATTCAGAAGTTTTTGAGATATTCTGCGAGTTATACACAAAAACGTCATTTGGAGAAAACTGACTTTCGGAAACTCCACTTTAGCTATTGGGCGAGTACAATCCTAAAAGACATAACTTCTGTTCTAATGGGAATTTCAAGGAAACAATCATATCACAATGTTCAGAAAGATAGAAGTTTAATATTTAAAAAAATAATAATAAAACTTTCGAAAAATTTCAGCTTTGAGAGCTAAGAGTCCTGAGACCCCGTAAGTGCGTTCAGTGTATGATCACACTTTACAATAACGCATTCGTTCAAAAACAAGCCAATGCGATATATATGAAATACTCGTGGTAATTTTCATTTGGATGGTGACATTTTTGGTGACTTTGCTGATTTTCGGAGGTCGAATTGGCAGTATCTTTTCTTCTACATCAGCTGTCTTTGAACTAGAAGTGAATCCTGTTTATGATTTATTACAGAATCAATTTCACAGGGAATTTAATACGTTAAAAAATATAATTCAGTTAGCAACATCTTCTTTATTTTACCACCAGACTCTAATGAATAAAGCATATATAGCCACCAAAATAAACTTGATTTTCCAGATGATATCTAAATTTATTTTACTAATCTCAAAAATTAATCTTAATTACTCACATTATCAAAATTGAAGTAATTAAAAATAATTCAAAAGACGTCTCAAAATAAAAATTTCAGTGTAACATTGGGAAAAACCTTACTTCAGCTATTGTTAATTTAAACTATTACCTTATATTATGAAATCTGGCATGAGTTTTAAATATAAAACACCTTAAAATCAAATGGATTTATTCAAGATAATACAAACTTATCAAATAAAACCATAATTATGTGGAATTTTATATTAACCACTATAATTACCAAAATTAAAAGCAATTTGAAAAGTATCTCTTGAGATTAGTGTTTCAAAGAAATGCAGTGAAATATCGCTACACACTAACAGTTAATTTAAGATGTTGCTTTAAGGATATACATTATCAAAATTTACAGCTTTTCAAAAGATTTAACAATTTACACCTAAGATCATTTACATTTTGCTAAATTAAGTCAATTTCCTAAGAACCTCCACTCGAGATTGTTATTTCAAATTAACAAAGGAAACAGCCTCACTTAATCTGAAATTTTACTTTAATGATGTAAATTTTGATATTTTACAGTTTTTCAAATGATTTAAAAACCTGAATTAAAAATCATTTTCTCATTATGACGTTACGCTTTCCCTTAAAATAAAACTTTTTAACTAATAACTTTATACCAAATGATACAAAGAAATATGAGCCATAAAATCCATATAAAATTCAGATGGTAGAATACAAGTTTTACTACTAGTTGAACAAAATGCCACCACAAACAGAACGGATATTAACACGTTCACGCCGGCGCGGTGGGTCATACTCGACTGTCTCAAAGTTGTTACGTCTCCGGCTTTTTGCACACCACTGTTATTTTACAGAAAATGCTGTTCTTTTAAATCGCCCAATTGTTCTAATTAAATAAAACAACATTTTTTGTATTAAAATACTGGTATCCAAAAAGCCGGAGACTTGGCAGCTCTGAGACTGTCGAGTGTGAACCACCGCGCCGGTGTGAACGTGTTAAAATTATTCGTAAGCTACATTACAAAGGTGTTTATGTTTCTTTATTTACTGTAATTCAAAGTTTAAATAACCATAGATTTAAATTCATATCCTCTGAGAAATGAAACGAAATTTAGCTTATAAAGATGAAATGAAATTCGAAAAATAAGTATAACTCTATATCAGTTGTATTGAAGTTATATCAATTTGATTGTTTTTAGTTACATTTTATGTATATTATAAATCTTATCGCTTTGGTTTTGTATTAAGCCAGATAAATCGATCTCATCGAATAATTTATAACTATCAACGTACTGACATTAAGAATTAATATTATAAAAATGAAAAACAATTTGAAAAGACTCTCGTGATGGGTAAAATAACAAAATAGGTTATCCCTGTATATCAAATCCATAATTCAATGATATAAGATTTCAAAATTGCAGTTTTTCTAAACGTTTCATGATTTATTTTACTTAAAATTTTACTTTTACATTAAACACTTAGGAATCGCTTATTATTTACAAACACTAGCAAAAAAGTATCTATTTTATAATGCAGAAATAAAGTAATTATATGATTTCTAAATAAAATATTCAATTAGATGTATGTTTGAAGAGAAAAGAAGGTGTTTCAGAACAAATCGCGTTTGCCGAAGAGCCATCATGCCGGAATTATGTAACTTAATGTTTGTTTTACACCATAAAAAATAATACGAATAAGATATTTATTTTTTAAATTTTTGCTGCTTTACAAATGTTTGCAAATAATATATATACATAGCTGTCTACTTGTACGGATTTTTCATACCACTAAAATTTAATAGAAAATTTTAACTAACAGAATCACCTAAATTCAAGCAAATTTAACGTTTAAATAAGTCAAAAAGTTCTGTAAAATTTTAGTGGTAAGAAAAATCCGCACAAGTTGGCACCTATGTATATACATAAAATGTTGACTATCAATTTATCATCATATATCAAAAGTCCTTTCGGCCAGTGCCGGGAGGAAGAGGTAACTTTCAAATTTCTTGGTTTTAAATTTTGTAAGTTTCATTCGAAGCTAATTTTACTCAAACTTTAAGAAGCTAAAATGCGACGAACTCGATAAGAGAATATTCGTCAATACTGAATTTGAATGAGAATTGCGCCAAATTAATAAGCTACTAGACGCCCTTGGCAACGAGTTTGATCTTCCTTGAAATTTATGTTTGGGAAAACATGCTAAGCATTTTATCATGTTACTTTTATTTATAATTTAATTTAATTGTACCCCCTTAAGTATGATTAATATAATCCCTTAAGCTAATATTATTTTTTGTTCCTTTAAAACATCTCAATTTGTTGATTTTCTGTAAGCAAGTAAACCCTATTGGATTACAATGGAAGTCTATGGAAATTTGGCGAATTATTAGAAATATCGCTAAGTTGGCGTCACTTTTGCCGACTCATTTTGATAGCCAAACTTGACGATATATCGCCAAGTTAGCGAAACATTTGGTGACAGAACAGAGTCCCCCCAAGGGTAACCCCCCCCCCCTTATAGGTATGGTTATGCATTAAATGCTGTTCAATAACCATTGACCGCCATTTTCAAACAAGATGGCGAATGAAGCCAAAATGTCAGCCACCGTAGATATTCAAACTTCTATATCTCAGCCAATTTTTAAGATAAAGATAAAACAAAATATGCTACGGAATCCTTGTAATAAAGTCAAACTCTTAAGAAAATAATATTTTTTAGTTTTTAATTTATCTGCACAGCTTTTTAAATTTTTAAAAGACCGCCATTTTGGGACAAGATGGCGGATGAAGCTGGCCAAAGAACTTGGTCGAGACATTGGTATGTACTATGCATACAATTAATTCAATCCAAATCGGTTCATAAATACGAGAGTTATCGGATGACAAACATAATAAACATATATACCAGGTGTCCCAAAAATGACTCATGGATTTTAAAATTCAATAACTTACAAACGATGACAGATATTTAAAAAATTCTCATAGGAGGGTTATGTATGATGTCAGGAGTTTTTTTACTGTGATTCTTGATTTTAGTTCGAATTTCAAACAATAGATGGCGGTGTGATAAATAGGTGCTAATTCCAGTCCCGATTTTTGGTACTTCGGGATCCATTCAAAACATTTTAATCTTCTTTTTTCGCATGGGAGAAAAGAGAGGATTTAGCGCTAGCGACATCTATTGCTGCTATTTGTAACTAAAACTGGGAATCGCAGCATGAAAACTACTGACATTTTATATAACCCTCCGGCAAAAAAAAAAAAATAATATCTGTCCCCGTTTGCAAGTTATTGAATTTTAAAATCCATCAGACATTTTTGGAAATCAGGTATATATATACAATAAACTCTCTATAAGGCGGACTCTTTGTAAGAGGAAAATCTGTCTAACTCGGAAAGATTTTCAAGTCCCTGCGAATCCATAGGCATAGAGTTAAATTTGTCTAAGGCGGAATATTGATTACTACCGAAAATTGTTTCGGTCCAGATCGATTCCGCCTTAGACAAAGTTTACTGTATTTCACATTTGAACGGAGAGTGGTTTTGGGATGTGGGTGTCATGATCGATGAAAATATACCAAAATTTTCCGGAAGTGCTTTCGACCGACGGCTGCTTTTTATTTTTTGTAATGAAAGCTACCTAAAATGCTTTATGCATCAAAAACGGTAATTTAACTCTAGAATGTCCGGAAAATTTACCCAACCTTAATAAAAACATTTTAACAGCATTTTATTTAAAACTATTTCACTTATTTATTTGACTGAGTTTTCTCGAGTTACAATTTCACTCATTTTACGAAAACAATTCTAGTTCGAATCGACATTTTTTTATTTGATCGGTGTCAAACTGGAACTAGCTGAACGTTCTAATTTTAATTAAACATAGACCGTACAAACCGGACTGAAAATCGTATTTTCAAAGATTTCATATAGAAATGCCAGTAAAATTTTTCTGCTTTTAAATCTTCAGCCCGGCAATATCACAGGCGCGAGAAATAGACAAAGACACCTCAGCGCATGGATGGGAACGAGAATTAAGAGGTTAATAATATTAAAAGTAACTTTCAAAATCACAAAAGGTAAAGTTCACTGAAATTTAACGAATACGTCATTTACTGAAATTAAGTTATACAGTTACTTTTAAAACTATTCCTACAGAATTTTTAAGACGTTTGGAGAAGGTAGTATAACACTTAAAACACAGTCTTAAACAGCCATAAATTCTTTCTACTATTAATTTATTTATCATAAATTAGTTATTCGGAAAAGTAGTCTCTATTTTAAATTATCTCTTTCTATGATAATATCCTAGAAACAAACAAATGCCTCTGTTGTGTAGGCTAGTTCCCTGGGTTTTTGTAGTATAAGTCACATAGCTGATTATTACAAAGTTTGTTGGTCAGAGTTATTTTCGAAAGGTTTGCTTGGCTTCATTCAATTAATGAGATATCCCATAAAAGAAGTCGAATTTTTCCATTCTAAAATACTGGTAGCCAAAAATCGTAGCATGTGACTTACACTACAAGTACTCATGGAAATAACCTGTAGAAAAAAAATACAAATGTAGTTAAATGATTTCTGAATTTGTCTTCTGTAATATACAAGGTGTGTACAAAACTTTGAATTTTTTTAGAAATATGTCACCATTATTTGAGATTTAAATAAATCCCTATGTAATACTTAGATAGTCGAATTCGTAATCAATCGCAGAATTTTTAGTATTTTCTTTAGCATAACACTATATTTACCTAGAGCTGTCAAAAGACACCTTTCAAATTTTAAGTTACAATTACTCTCTAAGTGTAATCATTTCTCCACAATTAATTTTTTGACTTTTCGTACAATAGTTTAAACAACTTTTCATTCAGCGATATAATTTTCCTCCAGCCCATTCTGGATTTCAAAATGTACATATGGTATATCTATTTCTACCGTAAGGTGCCTTTTGACACCTTAAGGATTTCGCAACAATGTCTAATTTTTAACCATTTTACATATAAATATCAACACAAACGGATGGGAAAATAATATTAGATAGATATTAATCAAATCAAGTATAGCATAAAACTATTAATAAAAAATGGATCATTGCGTTGTGAATTTGGAATAGATATAAATAATTAGAATTGAATTGTTAATCTATCACTTAATATTAAATGAGATTACACATTAATAATAATATATATATATATAGATATATATATTTAACTCAATTATTTATTATGGCACTATGAATCAAAGAAATAAATAAATAAATTGTAAATAAATAAGGCATATGCATATGATAAACTTAAAAATGAATAAAACACATGATCATGAACAATTTTAAAGAGAATAATATTTCTTGATTCATTTAATTATTATTAATCATAATCAAAGATGCATGGCATGTATTGAGCATGGAAAGTGAAATTTAATTTTGGATGAAATAGCCTGTCCATTGAGGACTTCTATAACTACAAATGGTGTTTGATGTGCTGTATTATTGAATCGCATTTTTTGAAGATCAGATTACATCTCATGGTGATATTTGATCATATCGCTGCTAGAAAACTTTCTAGGTTGCAGCTAGCGAGCACGATTGACTTTTCAACATATTTCACTCACTTAATCACTATGTGATTTTAATCACTCTCACCAAAACAAATATATTGACTGTACCATGGCACTTTTTCTCGATAATTTAACATTGCGGAACACAACATGTTGAAAATATCAAATTTTCTTTCGGTGAAACACCCTGCAGAATTTTGCGATGAGCCACACAGAAAAAAGGGTTGAAGAACACATCTTGGACACAGATGCAGTGCTCATGATTGATTTGGACACTAGTTCTGCACTTAATTTATCATGTGTATTTTTATTATGGATGTCAGCCTCAACAGTTGGCTGATTAAATTAAAACTTCAGAGAAAATCCATAAAACTAATTGTAAAGTTTCATATTAAAAACTGACTTTTCTTTGCAGCATGACTTCTTCCATGTGACTCGTGAATCAGCGGAAAACTGAACTCCCGCGTTCTCTGGTTGCTAAACCAGAGCGATGAAAAAGATAACCGTTCTTCATTTGCATTCGCTGGCTCCATGGTGCAGCGGAAGGAAGGGAAATACATTTGCAGCCTTGACTCAGGTAGATTAGAGAGCTCCACTGCAAAGAACGAGAGAGGAGCCGCGGAGGACTATGCTCGCCGGTTTTTTAATGCTGTATGGTGCTGTTACAGGGTTCGTACGGATACCGTTATTTTCAAGGCCCAATATCAGAATTTTTTTTATAGAAAAATAAATCTACTTTAAATGGACGAAATTTCGCCTTATTTCAGGAGAGATTTTCCATAAGAAAATACTGGTACCGAAGAATTTCTTAGTCATGAAATTCGAGCACCCGTACGAACCCTGTGTTATTGTGGTTCACTGGCTTGCAGAGGTGTAGAATATCATTCCTAAATTTATGTAGAGGAACTTTTCTCTACAAGCACCATTTTACAACATCATATAGATTAAAATCAGATTAGAAAACTCCGATTTGAGTTGTTACAAAAATATAACAGTTGCTGCTAAAATTTAACGTTTGCTTGTTTTTGTACAAGGTTCCATTTTAATGTAGATCATTTCAAAGACCAGTTCTAAAATAATTAACTAACGTACTTTGTTCTCCAATTATGGTAGTGATTTCAATTACCATGAATTTTGTTTATAATCGGAAACATTTTGAAAAACACCTTGTTGAAATTAGAATTGCAGGTATATTAGTAGTAAAACTGGATGTATTGCTAGTAATTATTGATATTTTTTTATACTTTATTTGTGAAAAAACTTAAACAATCTAATCTTTTTTATTTATTCTAAGGATGTTCCGAATTTCAAAAAGAAGGAGTTATTACAAAAAATAACTAACATAAGTGAAGATAGCTCTGAAATTTATAAAAGCTTACAATCAGAAATTTGAGATGAGTTGAAAGATTATTTAGAAAGTGATAACGAATTCAATAGCGATTATGAAAATTACTCGTCAAGCACTAATGAAGTGGAAGATAATTTGAATGCAAGTAGAGGACAAAAATAATGGGATTTATGCATGGATTCTGAAGATGATAGTGAAAAAAGAAATGAATGGCAAAATATAGAATTTGCTATTGATGGAAAAAGATCGAAACTAGTTTCTCTTCTGCCAGACCACTTTTTCATACCATTTTGAAAGATTATTTGGTCCAAAGGGACGCGCCAAACGAAAAAATTATTATGGGCAAATCAAGCACAGCATTTTATCTACTATTTGACAATAATATTATGGAATACAGTATAAAGTGTACGAACATGGAAGCACGAAGTGTTCTAGGAAAAGAATAGAGTTTCCCTCGAGATAAATGGAGGCATTTCTATGTATTATTTTTGTATGTGGTGCATATGAACAAAAAACGTTAATTCATGAAATAAAAAATAGGATACGTGATTTTTTTTTCGAATGTCATGTGCCGAAATTTGTTCCTGGAAATGCTACGATTTTTACGTTTTGAAAACAAAAAAGAGGGGAACCAAAATTTAGGAACGGATATATTTGCTTTGGTCTCAAGAGTTTGAAACACTTTCATTGAAAACATTCAAAACTGTTATAAGTAACTAGCAAATATCACAGTGGATGACAGCTTTTTACAACGAAATCTAGATACAGGTTCACACAATACTTTCTGAATAAGCCAAATAAATTTGCCATTATGTTTTGATTGGCATATGATGTGTAAAGCAAATGTGTTTTGAACGAGTTTCCTTACTTATAGTGAAAGATAAAATGAGACAGACATCAATTTAATTTTTTTGAGTCCGTCCTTTTGAAGCTGGTTGACCATTTACTAGCAGCGGCAGAACTGTTACCTCCTATAATGTTGTACACAGGTTTACCCCTGGCAACAAATCTTTTGCAAAAAAATATTTTTAGTTGGAACTATCGGTGAAAGTAAGCGAGAACTGCCAAAATCTGCAAAAATACAAAAGGATAAAATAGAATGCTTTACAACGGAGTTTTATGTATCGAATGACTGTATGTACGTAGAAATGACAGATAAAAGTATTTCACGTAAAGATTTTTCATTCCAGTTAGTAGAAGAACTTGCATCGGTATATAAAAAAAAAAGTATAGAACGTTCATCAGTCACAAGTAAAATCACATCCTTTCAGGTAGACAAAATTGCCGAATAAAGTATTACTCAGATTATAGAGCAACGGCAATCTGCTTGCAATGTGAAAAGCACACATGTGGCAAGTGCTTAGTAGAGCAACTACTGATTTGTAAAAACTATGACATATAATAAGGAAAGAATTTTATTACAATGTTGTTTTTATGATTACTGTTTTTGGCCGGTCGCAGACGATTAGCCGAAAACCAAATAGCCGACAAGACATTTAGCAGACAGCACTTAGACGACAGGACGTTTAGCCGACAAGTACATTTAGTCGACACGTATATTTAGCAGACAGGACATGTAGCCGACAAGTACATTTATCCGACAGGACAAATAGCCGAAACGTACGTATAGCATACAGGACAATTAGCCGAAAAGGACATTTAGCAGACAGACAATTGGACGACAGGCAATTGGCCGAACGTGACAATTAGCCGACAGGACATTTAGCAGACAGGACAATTAGCCGAAAAGGACATTTAGCAGACAGACAATTGGACGACAGGCAATTGGCCGACAGGCAATTGGCCGAACGTGACAATTAGCCGACAGGACATTTAGCAGACAGGACAAATAGCCGACAGGACAATAAGCCGACAAGACAATTAGCCGACAAGACAATTAGCCGACAGGACATTTAGCCGACAAGACATTTAGCCGACAAGACAATTAGCCGACAAGACAATTAGCCGACAGGACGATTGGCCGAAAGGAGATTTAGCCGACAGGACGATTAGCCGACAAGAAAAATTAGACGACAGGATATTTAGTTGAGAGGACGATTAGCCTAGTTAGGTTATGGTTAGGATACTTTTAGGTTACGGATAGATTATAATTAGTTTACGGTTACGTTAAACTTAGGTTACAGTTACGTTACGGTTGGGTTACAGTTAGATTACGGTTACGTCACAGTTATGTTAATTTTAGGTAACAATTAGGTTACGATTAAGTTACAGATAGGTTAAGGTTATGTTACGGATAGGTTACAGTTAGATTACGGTTAAGTTACGGATAGGTTACAGTTAGATTACGGTTAAGTTACGGAGAGGTTACAGTTAGATTACGTTTCTGCTACGATTAGGTTACAGTTACGTTACAGTTTGGTTACAAATAGGATTACGGATATGTAACAGTTAGATTACGGTTAGGTTCCGGATAGGTTATAGTAGGTTACGGATAGATTACAATTAGGTTACGGTTAGGTTACCGCCAGGCTACAGTTAGGTTACAGTTAGGTTATAGTTACATCACAGTTAGGATACGGTTAGGTTATAATTAGGTTACGGTTAGCGTACCGTCATGTTACGTTTATTTTACAGATAGATTAGTTAGGTTGCAGTTATTTTACAGTTAGGTTATGGTTAGGTTATAAGTAGGTTACGGTTACAGTTAGATTACGGTTAAGTTACGGATAGATTACAGTTAGATTACGTTTCTGCTGCGATTGGGTTACGGATAGGATACAGTTACGTTACAGTTTGGTTACAAATAGGATTACGGATAGGTTACAGTTAGATTACGGTTAGGTTCCGGATAGGTTACAGTAGGTTACGGATAGAATACAATTAGATCACGGTTAGGTTACCGCCGGGCTACAGTTAGGTTACGGTTAGGTAACATTCAGGTTACAGTTAGGTTATAGTTACATCACAGTTAGGATACGGTTAGTTAATAATTAGGTTACGGTTAGCGTACCGTCATGTTACGTTTATTTTACAGATAGATTACTGTTAGGTTACAGTTATGTTACAGTTAGGTTATGGTTAGGTTATAAGTAGGTTACGGTTACGTTACGGTTAGGTTACAATTAGGTTATGGTTAGGTTACGTTATGTTCCATTTCCGTTACAGATAGGTTACGGTTAGATTATGGATAAGTTACAGTTAGGTTACGGGGGATCTATGTCATTTAGCCGAAAACCAAATAGTCGACAAGACATTTAGCAGACACCAATTAGCCGACAGGGTGTTTAGCCGACAAGTACATTTAGCCGAAACGTACATTTACCCGACAGGACATTTAGCCGACAGGACATTTAGCCGACAAGACATTTAGCCGACAGAACAATTAGCCGACATGATATTTAGCCGACAGGACATTTAGTCGACATGACAATTAGCCGACAAGTCAAATAGCCGACAGGACAATTAACCGACAGTTCAAATAGTCGACAAGTAAAATAACCGACTGGACATTTAGCCGACAGGTCAAATAGTCGACCTGACAATTAGCAGGCGGGTCAAATAGCCGACAGGACAACTAGCAGACATGACAATTAGCCGACAGGACAACTAGCAGACAGGTCAAATAGCCGACATGATATTTATCAGAAACATACATTTTGCCGAAAGAATTTAGAAGACACATTGATATGGGTCGGTGATATACCAACAATGTCAACCTCAATAACTCGTCACCATCATAATTCAACTTTTTAGCTCAGAGGCTATCAAAGTCAGAGAGCTGATGTGCCCGCCGTTCTGTATGTAGGTAAGTATGTACGTACGTATTCACGTAACGAGGTAACTCTTGATAGAAACATCCGATTTGCTTCAATTTTTTTTTCTACGTTCATTCTTGAAAAGTGCTTCCCTGATTAGTTTTGGGGTTTCACTGGTTAAAGATAAAGGGGGAAAAGGGGGCTAGTCCCTCCCCTTAATTTAGATAAATGGGTTTTTCATGCAGAATTATTCGATTTGCTCTAAATCTGATATACCGGTTTATTATGTTAAGGAGCTTCCCTGATTAGATTTGGAAGTTCATTAGTTAAGTATGAAGGGAAAGAGGGCTTCCCCCCCCCCCTTAATTTAGATACATGTTTTTTTCATTCAAAATTATTTGATTTGCTCCAAATTCGGTATATGGGTTTATTATATTTAGGAGCTTCCCTGATTAGATTTGTAGGTTCATTAGTTAAGAATAAAGGGGGGATAGGGGAGCTACACCCCCCCCCTTAATTTAGATAAATGGGTTTTTCATGCAGACTTATTCGATTTGCTCCAAATTTGCTATACCGGTTTATCATGTTAAGGAGCTGCCTTGATTAGATTTGGAGGTTCATTAGTTAAGAATAAAGGGGGGAAAGGGGGTACCCCCTATTAATTTAGATAAATGGGTTTTTCATGCAGAATTATTCGATTTGCTCCAAATTTGATATACCGGTTTACTATGTTAAGGAGCTGCCTTGATTAGATTTGGAGGTTCATTAGTTAAGAATAAAGGGGGATAGGGGAGCTAGTCCCCCCACCCCTTAATTTAGATAAATGGGTTTTTCATGCAGAATTATTCAATTTGCTCCAAATTTGGTATACCGGTTTACTATGTTAAGGAGCTGCCTTGACTAGATTTGGAGGTTCATTAGTTAAGGATAAAGAGGGATAGGGGAGCTAGCCCCCCACCCCCTTAATTCAGATAAATTGGTTTTTGATGCAGAGTTATGCGATTTGTTCCAAATTTGCTATATCAGTTTATCATGTTAAGGAGCTGCATTGATTAGATTTGGTGGTTCATTAGTTAAGAATAAAGGGGGGGAAAGAGGGCTAATCCCCCCTTAATTTAGATAAATGGGTTTTTCATGCAGAATTATTCGATTTGCTCCAAATTTGGTATACCGGTTTAATATGTTAAGGAGCTGCCTTGGTTAGATTTGGAGGCTTATTGGTTATGCATGAAGGGGGGGGCGGAGGTTAGTCTGCCCCATTAATTTAGATAAATGGGTTTTTCATGCAGAATTATTCGATTTGCTTCAAATTTGATATACCGGCTTATTCGGGTCTATGTCATTTAGCAGACAACCAAATAGCCGACAAGACATTTAGCAGACAGCAATTAGCCGACAGGACGTTTAGCCGACAAGTACATTTAGCTGACACGTACATTAGTACCAGTAGTACCAGTTGACAAGACAATTAGCCGACAGCGACAGTTAGCCGGCAGAGACAATTAGCCGACAGGACATTTCACCGACAGTACGTTTAGCCGATAGGACATTTAGCCGACACTTAGGTTAAGTTAGGTCACAGATTACCTTTAGGTAACAATTAGGTTACTTTTAGGTTACAATTACGTTACAATTAAGTTATGGTTATGTTACGGTTACAGTTACGTTATAGTTAGGTTAGGGTAGGTTATAATTAGGTTACTATTACGGTTAGGCTATAATTAGTTATAACAAACAATTTTTTTAAAAAAGTAAAATTTTCTACAATAAATATTGTTTGAAATGGGGTTTTTTGACGGATAACTCCGAAAAATATTATTTTTTAAATATAAGAATTTAAAAGAGGGGATGCATGAATTAAGAGTGTATTCAGATGGCGAAAGAGTGGACCCACAGGGGGCACTTTTCAAACTTTTTTCGGACCAGTTATGTGATATATCACCGGAAAGATTACTTTTTCATGTTATAATTATTTCTTCTCCCATCCCCTCAATTTAGCTCCCCAGGGGGCACTTTTCGAACTTTTTGAAATCGTAGCGTTTTCATCATTTTAGATTAGATTTTTTTACGGAGCCCTCCTATAAATATTATTTATAATATATAAAATTCCAAAGAGTGGGGGGTTATTGCAGAGGGGCGTGAGAGTTGGTGCACCGGTGGCGCTTTTCCAACTTTTGCAGACACCCCTCATGTGATATATCATTGAAAAACACTATAGCCACTATTTCATATTATACACCTCCCATGTTCCACACCCCCACACACACACTGCTTTGCCACCCCAAGGGGGAGGGATTTTTGAAATTTTTTGAAATCGTAGCGTTTTCATCATTTTAGATCGGAATTTTTTTACGTAACCCTCTGATAGATAATGTTTATAATATATAAAAAATTCAAAGAAAGGGAGGGTCTATTCTGAGGGGCGCGACTCCCTGGAAGGGCGCTTTTCTAAATTTTGCCGACACCCCACATGTGATATATCAATGTGATAAAGCACTGTGGTCACTTTTTCATATTATACACTTCCCATGTCCTTTAACCATCCATAAACTTTATTGATAATAAATATTAAGAAGTTCTTAAAAAAAAACGCTCAACTTTCCAAAACTTTCTAAAATATTCATGGAGACATTTTTAGGCATAAAAACATCAAAATAAAATCCTTTATATCTAACTTCCTTTTATCAGTAATTTATTTATTTTGTTATTTATTTTTGACTAGATAATCGTAAATTTAAGAGCTGTTTATTTTTATTCCACCCTAACATTATTTATTCCAGACAGTGTTGCGCCAACATATGCGTATTTGGCGGAAGCATGATGCAACAGTTGAAAGGAGAAATCAATCATCATGTTTGGTCATTTCTTTATTCATTTCATTTTCTTCGGTTACTAACGAAAAAGAGCTATTATTTGATACCAATTTAGACGTGCTAATAAGTCTATTTTATACAAATAAAGCATATTATGGCATTAAACTGGATTATTCCTAATTTTCTCTTATTGATCAAGTTGAATTTAGACACTTTACTCCGTGAAGGATTGGATTTCTGTAGCTCCGGGGTGGGGGTGGGGGTGGAATTTGCACTTTTTGACCATTGAAAACACAAAATCTCAAATCATCCATGAGGACATTTATTCTCTGGGGAGAATGTCTCCCCCGGGTCACTGCATGAATTTAACACTGTTAATGATTTTTAAAAAAATTAGGACTCTTTCTCTTTCTGATTTAATTAAGAAATTTAAACATTTAAACACGGAATGTAAAAAATTATTTTGGAGAAACTATTATTTGTATAATGAATGCCATTGCTGGATCATATACACCTACGTTTACAAATGAACTGAAAATTTAATAGAATAATATTAAACTAGAGAACAGGAAAACTGCTTTTTGAGAATTTAGTGTCGCCCCCGGCATTTCCATTACTTCATTTTCTTCTGATGGACTGATGGCTTCTATTATTATGAAACAGCCATTATAAATGAAGTGTTAGGTGACGATGAAAGAGCAGCCGTAAAAAGTTTGAGCTCTGATTTTCTGTCGGAATGGGGGAAAAAATGGCTATATATATATATATATATATTTTTTTTTTGAGGACTGCTTTTTCATCTTCCCCTAACACCTCGTTTATAATGGCTGTTTCATAATAATAGAAGCCACCAATCCATCAGAAGAAAATAACTCGGTTAAGCGGGACTCTACTACAGTACAAAACATATTTCAATTTTAAGACTTAAAGCACGCGTTTTATTTTATGTAAAATGACGTCATTCGCATTCGCTTAAGAATTCCACATTTACGATCTACTCTTAAACATCTACAGTAAAGCATGCATAGCACATCACTATCGCGAAATAATGCACAAATGCAAAAAAATATTCCGTCATTCAAGAAAAAAAAAACGGCGATCTAATGATTCATAGATACTTACAATTAAATATAGTATATAATAGCTCCATTGTTTTAACAAAAATCATTCGTTTATATATTTTTTTTTTCAAAATAGCACGTATTTTAACTACATTTTCTTTCGGTTGTTACTAAAAAATGGCAACAAAAATATATAATTGCTATTTTAAAACTATTCTTCCTTTACTTTCTACAGAAATCGAGTTCTTCCGTTTCCAATATTAAGCAAATGGTGAATTAAAAACTCCAAAAAAATAATATTTCAAAAATAAATGGAGATACAGTTTTCAAACAAAACGTATTTAAAAGAACTTTTTTTCTCCAATACGACGGTATAAAAATTTAAAATGTACGATGCTTAGAAGTTTAAAAAATTGCTAAACAGTATTTAATCGTAATGCTTTCTTTTACGGCTAGCCTCTGTAAGGTAACGTTATTTTTTGGACACAAAATAAGCTGGGAGAAAGAAATAGCATACCGTACCATAGGCTAATAACATTTTGTTTTAAACGTGATATATAATTTTAATTGTTTCACCAATTTTCAAGTTTATTGAGAACTTTTTACGTTTCATCCTTATTCCTCTATTTGTATTAACTTAATTTTTCAATAACGGTTTCTTTATAATCAATAATACTCTAAAGTTAAAAAATATATGTTGAGAAAATTAAAAATATTTTTTTTCAAATAATTCTAATTTAATTTGATATTCAAAATTTAGGAAAAGCATTTATCGAATTAGATATATATGGTAAGCATATAGAATTTTTCTTTAAATTTGAAGCTAGGTTCTCCTTTATATTAATAAAATTGGTTCTTATTTAATATTATTTTTTTCATTCTTGTTAATAAAGTTTGCATTTTTAGTCGTAGAATGTATCCAGCCTCAGCTAGGGATCTAACGAATTTCGTAAAGTATTAAGCAGAATATTGTAGATATTTAGAGGAATAAAATCAGGGTAATACATTTTTAGGTAGATTTCGTAATAAGAAATACTACATATTACATTTTACCAACATTTTTGCAGATCTACGCCGATCATGAAACCATAGAACACCAAACCACCCCCAGTTCAAAACTTTATCTAACTATCTATCCATATATATCACTTTTTTATGGACACGATAACTTCCATAACTCTGCACAAACCTCTTCCAAACTGATCAAGGCCATACCATACAATCAAGGGGCAGGAAATCTCGGTAAAGTTCGTTAATGGGCAAAATCGACCCAAGGGTATGGAAATAGGGAAGGATTTTGTGAAAACAGAAAAAAAACAATAACTTCTTAATTATAATGCATATCAAATCAGTTTAAAGTTATTATTACTTCTAGGAAAAGGTCCAAAAAATTATGCATAACAGATTTTTGATATCATTAAAAATGGTCTCAAGGGGCAATGAAAATAGAGTTTTAAGAAGAAAAAAATTCATAACTTCGTCAATTCACAAGATATAAAATCCACTTAAATTTATTATAAATCTTCTTAATCTGACCTACAACTTTTATATTGAGTCTTTGATAGTACCAACTCTTACAGAGAAAAGGGAGAGGCTTAAAAAGAAAAAAAAATCATAACTTCGTCAATTCACAAGATATCAAATCCGCTTAAATTTATTATAAATCTTCTTAATAGTATCTACAACTTTTATATTGGCAAGATTTTGATAAAACCAACTCTTACACAAAAAAAGGAGGTTCAAGAAAAAAATATCGTATTAAGGCTGTTCTCAAATCCATAGGGGCAACTTTATGACATAAGTTTTAATTCCCTTTTCTTCGGAAACGCATGAAATTGGAAGGTGTTGTTATAAGGAAACTATGTAATTGAAAGACATTTTCCGTTTTTTTTTTGTAAACACAATAGATGTTTCAGAAAATACTGTCACAGTTTGAACCAAATTTCCCAACAAAAGGAAAAAAAAAAAACACTGAACGAAGGGAGAAAAATCCCTTGTAGTAGGTCTGCCAATTTTATACAATTACGTTAAAAAATCTGTACGTCATTGTGTCAGAAAATATCAACCTTGTTGAGCAGTGTAGTTGAGAACACAGCCTTAACATGATTCTGATAAAACCAGTTTAGAAAAATAAAATTAAAAACTCGTCAAAAGCGACCAGAAAAAATTGTCAAACTGTGTTTATCTCTATTCTTGATTTAGCCTTTTTGGTGAAATTAGTACTTAACTTCGAAATCTACCTGTGCCTGCAGGCCGAGCCGGGAGTGATTTTTTTCTCTTTCTTTTCTTTCTTTTTTTTTAAAATGATTTTCTCAAATCCAAATTGGCTATTTTCTAACGCATTCATATAAAACCATTTTTATTTCTTACAAGCACAAAATGTACAGCTATTTTCATTCAGATACTAAACAATCAAATTTAATTTTTTAGTGTGAGACTATTTTAAGAATCCATAATCTGCTTATTTGTCATACATTTTTATAATGAGGCTTCTAAAACTTCGCTTATCGGTGAGAATTTTAACTATTTTTTTTTTCATTTTGCACAAGCCTTTCATTATTTGATAAATTTTATAGCACAAATAATGTTCCGATACAACAGTTTGTTGAATTTTCATAATTTTTTTTGAAAAATAAACGGATATTTGCAATTGGCATTAAAAAAAAATATTTTATGAACTGAGATAAGGATTACTACTGCAATTTGTTTATGTAGAAAAAGGTAAGTCATATAAACAATGGTTTTTTAACAAATAATAATCTCTTTGTGATGTTTCAACATATTATATTAAATGTATAAAACAGTTAGACATATGAATAACGAAATCTATATCGAATTAAAAAAAACAAACAAACTGTGCGGTATGAATTTTTTGCTTGCTTTTTTTTAGTTCCCTACGTTACAACCAAATTTTATACAATGCAATTTTATATCACACTAGCTGACCCACCCGGCGTTTGTCTGGTCCATCATAATAACCTTAAATAAAACTCAAGTTTGTATGATTTTATATCCTTTGAAAATCTTTTAAATGAACCTAGTTTCGGTTGTTCCATTGCATTCCACAGCGTCTCGTATGTTTCCAACAAACGTCTTTCCGAACGAACCTGTAATCTGGGTTCTCGCTACCTAACACAGCATGTGCCGGAAGTGCTCAGCACGTATCGTAGACAATTGGAAAAAAAGTCTAACAGTGAGCCAAACTTCGTAGTAATCAAGCCCATAGAACCGGAAAAACGAATGCATCATTAATGTTCGAAAATGTCGTTAACTGAAGTCTAAGATAAACTTTCATAATCACAGAAAGTAGTATTTTCACAGAAAGTAGCCGAATTGTAATCTAAGTTAAATAAACCAATTCCCGTTGAAATTGGGCCCTTATAACTCGAGGAAACAATTTATCCTTACGCGGTGGAAAGTTGCCTCCCTCCTCCTCTGTAAATTTCACGGTCTACTTTTAAAATTAACACGATATTATTTAATAAACGGATGAAATCCCTTTTCTAAAATTACCTTTAACCCTTTAGTGCGCAGGGACAAAGAACAGTTTTTTTATGCAAAGAACAGTTTTTTTTAAATTTAATAGATTTTTTTTATTCGTATATACCTAATTCACACCAGGAGATAAAAATAGCAATATTTGTTTTAATTAATAACAGACATTCCGTATTTAAAAAAAGCGAAATTAACCATTGAAACTTTCTTGTGTAAAGTCAGATTCTCTGGAGTACGTAATTTCTAGAACGCATTCTATCATGGGAATTAAAGGGTTAAAGGTTAATTTTTATAAAATAAATAATTATATAAAATAAGGTATTTGGAGACATAGGTATTAAAATGTTTACTGATTTGCAATATTTTAGCGTAAAACAGCCCCGCAACAGTAGTTATTATTTGTATTGCAGATGCGCAACAGAAGAAAAGAGTTCCGTATTATATGAAAAATGTATCTCTGATTTTTTTTTCATTATTTTTCCTGAGTAATAAACCTTTCAGAGAATCATATATAATTTTTTCGAAGCAAAATAAAAAATCGCGCATTTAAGGGTTAACGTAACGCGATTTTTATTTTTAATTTACGGATGTAGTGAGTAAACGTAAGCTGTTGCCGAAAAAGGAGATTAATATTCGAAAATGGTGGTAGCTTGGGTATAAAGAAGGACCGGGCCCAGGGGGCAGGATATTAACTGGAATGTAGTTGGGTAAAGGAAAAATTTTTAATGGTTTTAAAGTAGCTGTAGGACGCAAGAACTATGAAGTAGAAGATTGTAATAGAGTAAGATCGTTTTTAAAGAAGCTACAACAAAGGCCCCAAGAAGGAGATTAATATTCAAAATTGGTGGTAGCTGAAGTGAGAAATTTTTTTCTCGTTCATGGAGTTGCTAGAAGACTTAAGAAGTTGTTAGAAAAAAAAACTAATGAATAGGGTCATTTTTAAGAGAGCTACAATAAAGGGTCCAAAAGAGGCCAACTGATAGTTAAGAGCAGGGCCATAACATGAAAATATGTTAAAAGGTCTTAGATCTTCAATTATTCAAAATTAGCCATAGACTTATGAATTATTCCTTAGAATAATAATTTAAAGAAATGCGCCAAAAATTGGGTAAATGCTTAAATGATTGTCCTAGGGCCCAAATAAAATATGAGAGTGTTGGTCCTGGGAGAAGTGTCCAATACTCAGTTTTAAAATTATGCACTGAGAAGGTGAGAAAATTAGAGGGTGAAAAATGCATGGCGCACAAAAAATTCAAGGGACCTACAGGACCCTAGGGGGGAGAATGGAGCAAGGGTCTTAACTAGGGTGTAGAAATGGGAGAATAACTAAATGAAAAAAGGATACCAAAAATGAAGATCGGATTGAAACGAAGCAATTTATTAACAATTTAGGGCGCAAAAACTTTAAGGGGTGCAGTACCGGGTCCCAGGCTGCCAGGGTCTTAACTGGAATGTAGAAATGAGGGAATAACTAAATAGGGAATTGGCCCCAAGAACGAAGAAGATCGGATATAAAGGGAGTAAGTTATTAACAATTTAGAGCATAAAAACTTAGAGGCACAGGGGCCCCGACCTTAAAAAAAGAAAAATCTGATTGTCAGGTGCATCAGGACATGTCTTGGACTGTTCTCACCTAAATGTTCAGACTTCTACGTGCGGTAGATTTTGCTAGTCATCAAACGCAGACACACAGACACTCACACACTCACATACACACAGACAGAGCGAAACTTTCTTTTATTGGTATAAGTTTTATTCAATTTTCCCCACTAAAAACTGGGTTGTCGTTAAATCCGAACTCGCTGAAAACTTATGCTACAGTTAAATACAAACACACTCTTAGTAGCTGACGAGTTATTGAGGTTTTAATGCATATGTATAAAATATTAATGATGATTGAGTAAAAGCACTGATTTATGAAATGGATGAGCTATCGATATTATAGTGCCCCCATATCAGTAACAAATAAATATTACTTCTTTCAACAAAAACAAAGGTTTATAAGGCTGGCGAATCACTGATCTTTTAATATATAAATTAAATAAATTCGATGTGCAAAAAGACAAATTTCTGAGAATGTCGTTATCAAGATTGGATATATATAATTCATTAATGACATTCGACTTAATAAAATCACAGATGATTAAGGATGACGACTTTTCGAGGTTTTTTGGAAATCATACAGAATTTATATCAAACTGATTGAAGTATAAATTTAAAGAGATGGCGAAGTAACTCGGTTTTTCGTTTAGAGAGATCGTTTGGGTTAACTTGTTATTTTGATTTTATTGCGGATGTTAAGAAAATTAATTAGATTCTATTGCATAGAAGCACTGCTTTATGAGGATATAGAGTTATCAAGGTTTTAACCACAATGACCAATGTTAATTGTTTAAATAAAAACATACATTTATAAGCTTGAGGATTCATCAAGGTTTAACCGTATAACTTGTATTCGATATATAATAAAACAGATTAATGAATCTTCAAGTTATCCAGTTTTTAGAGCAAATGTATAAATAGTAATATTAACTAAATACACTTATTTATGAGGATGTCGAGTTATCGAGGCTTTAACATATAAGCGTGATAATAATAACATTTTATTAAACTAGCTGGCTTCCTTCTCTAGCGTACTCATAATTACATCGGGGCCTCTAATTTATGCTAACATGGAATAAAACGAATGTCGAATTCATATGAAAATTTTCGTTAGGTGCAGTACCGTAGCTAAGTTGTTTGCCGCCCGGGATTTCATCCGTTTATTAAATAATATTGCGATAATTTTAAAAGTAGTCCGTGAAATTTACAGAGAGGGGTGGGTGGGGGTGCAACCTTCCACCGCTTAGGGGTGTATTCTTTCTTCGGGTTCTAGGGGCCCGATTTCAACGGGAATAGGTTCATTTAAGTTAGATTATAATTCAGCTACTTTCTGTATTATGAAACTTTATCTTAGACTTCAGTTACCAACATTTTCGAACATTAATGATGCATTCATTTTTCGGGTTCTATGGGCTTGATTACAACGAAATTTGGCTCACTCGACTTGGTTTTCGATTATCTGCGGTACGTGCGGAGCACTTCCGGTACATACCGCTGTAGGTAGCGGAGACCCAGATCACAGGTTCGTTCGGAAAGAGGTATGTTGGGAACACACGAGAGGCTGTGGAAGGTAATGGGACTTCCGAAACTAGGTCCATTTAAAAGATTTTCAAAGGATATAAAATCATACAAACTTGAGTTTTATTGAAGGTTATTATGATTGGCCTGGACAACGCCGGGTGGGTCAGCTAGTGTGATATAAAATTACACTGTATAAAATTCGGTTGTAACCAGGGCTTAATTTGCTATGGAGCCCACCATAGCCCGGCTCCGGTACTTCTCTGTTTTTAGTAAATATTTAAATATTGTTCGGAATTCACCGGAGCTCATAAATACAGGCCTCCGGAGCCCAGTGCAATAGCGCTTCCGAAAAACCGAAGCTTAAATTACCTTTTCCTTTCTTTTCCATCTCCAAGCTTTTGCATTCTTTTTACCAAAACACTTATATGTGACCTAATGTGTCACACGCGTAGTGGATGGAGAACGTACTCAATTTTTATATCAGTTTTTAGGCTTAGACTGACTCGAGCTCAATCTGTATTACATTTAAAATTTTATTTATTCATGTATTGAAAAAAAATCTTCTTTTAAAATTACGTATTATATTCCACTTCAAATCATTTTAATGCTATTTTGATCAGAATGAAGGGGAAACAGAAATCGTGTTTTTCTATTTCAAATTTATATCGGCAACGTGTTGATACGCCGCCACTCAAGAGAGTGAACAATAAATTTGCTTTCAGTTCGATTTTCTTTTGTGACAGTAGGATAACTTTTTATTGGCTGTGTTTTCTTTTTTTATTTCGATATCTAACCTGAAAAGAATATTTTCTGTTTTATCCAACAAGCATCAGCTTGACGTTTTGTCTGTTCGAGGTTTTTTGTCTTCTATTGCGTACGAGTATAAGAATCACGTTAGTGATTTTTCTATTTATTTTGTATCATGAATGGTACCCGCGCTAAGGCTCTGTGCACCTATACGAAGTCACTTTCCTTTGTAAGTAGAATAATTACCATGTATTGTTATTCAGATAGAAAGCAATCGAGCAGTGTTTCCCCTTTTTCTATAAAAGCATAGATTTTTTCCGATAACGTTGTCAATTTTTTAATTTTATCTGATTTTCAGGGACTCACCGCAAAAGATTGTTATGCGGAAGGAAATGATTATAGCTTAAGATATGCACATTTACAGAAAATTGTAAAACATTGTTCCATTCTTCAGCATATAAACATTCATTTCTGTAAATTTCATATATTTTTTCTTAAAATTGCGTAGCTGCGAACTATCTCTTTTTTGTGTTAACACCATTTTCTAATCATAATCGTTACCCTATTTAATCGCAGAATTCTGCAATTAATTAACATAAAAAATAGGCACTGATTTTTACTATTCAGAAGAAGTGATAACTAAAAAGTAGAATAGTTGACAGCTAAGTATACGCTGATAGATATACTTAATTTTTTTATTTTGCTAAAGAAAAAAAATGTTTTAAATTTTGCAATTAATGTACGAAATATAAATATGCAGATTACAGGGGCAGGGGGGAGGGGGTGGAACGGTACAGTTGTTGTACCGGTAGCGCAGAATATTAGGGCTCCGGAACTTCTTTTGTTAGAATTTAAGCCCTGGGTGCAGTAATCTAATTGTAACATAGCCTTAATCTAACTCTACCAAAAACATTGCCTAACTGTACCCTAGCTGTAATATGTTACATAACCATAACCTAACGGTAACCTAACAGTAACATACCTTCAACCTAACTATAAACAAATTATCACCTAACCGTAACCCAACTGTAACATAATTGCAAGCTAACCTTAATCTAATTATAACATAACCGTAACCTAACCGTAACGTAGCTATAAACTATCGGTAACTTAACCGTAACTAATTTTAAGCTAAATGTAACGTGACTGTAACCTACCTGTAACCTATCCATAATCCAACCGTAAACTATCTGTAACGGAAATGGAACATAACCGTAACCTAACCGTAACCTATCTGTAACGGAAATGGAGCATAACCGTAAGCTAATTATAACCTAACCGTAACGTAACCGTAACCTACTTATAACCTAACCCTAACCTAACTGTAACATAACAGTAACCTAACCGTAATCTATCTGTAAAATAAACGTACCATGACGGTACGCTAACCGTAAACTAATTATAATCTAACCGTATCCTAACTGTGATGTAACTATAACCTAACTGTAACCTAACCGTAACCTAACTGTAGCCTGGCGGTAACCTAACCGTAACCTAATTGTAATCTATCCGTAACCTACTGTAACCTATCCGGAACTTAACCGTAATCTAACTGTAACCTATCCGTAATCCTATTTGTAACCAAACTGTAACGTAACTGTAACCTATCCGTAACCTAATCTTAGCAGAAACGTAATCTAACTGTAACCTACCCATAACCTAACCGTAATCTAACTGTAACCTATCCGTAATCTTAATTGTAACCAAACTGTAACGTAACTGTATCCTATCTGTAACCTAATCGTAGCATAAATGTATTTTAACTGTAACCTATCTTTAACCTAACTGTAACCTATCCGTAACTTAACCCTAATCTAACTGTAACCTATCCGTAACCTAACCTTAACCTATTTGTAACTTAAATGTAACCTAATTGTTACCTAAATTTAATCTCATTGTGACGTAACCGTAATCTAACTGTAACCTAACCGTAACCTAACTGTAGCCTGGCGGTAACCTAACCGTAACCTAATTGGAACCTATCCGTAACGTACTGTAACCTATACGTAACTTAACCGTAATCTAACTGTAACCTATCCGTAATCTTAATTGTAACCAAACTGTAACGTACCTGTATCCTATCTGTGACCTAATCGTAGCATAAACGTAATCTAACGTAACCCATCCGTAACCTAACTGTAACCTATCCGTAACTTAACCCTGATCTAACTGTAACCTATCCGTAACTAACCTTAACCTATTTGTAACTTAAATGTAACCTAATTGTTACCTAAATTTAATCTAACTGTGACGTAACCGTAATCTAACTGTAACCTAACCATAACCTAACTATAGCCTGGCGGTAACCTAACCGTAACCTAATTGGAACCTATCCGTAACGTACTGTAACCTATCCGTAACCTAACCGTAATCTAACTGTAACCTATCCGTAATCTTAATTGTAACCAAACTGTAACGTAATTGTATCCTATCCGTGACCTAATCGTAGCATAAACGTAATCTAACGTAACCCATCCGTAACCTAACTTTAACCTATCCGTAACTTAACCCTAATCTAACTGTAACCTATCCGTAACTTAACCCTAATCTAACTGTAACCTCTCCGTAACTAACCTTAACCTATTTTTAACTTAAATGTAACCTAATTGTTACCTAAATTTAATCTAACTGTGACGTAACCTTAATCTAACTGTAACCTAACCGTAACCTAACTGTAACCTAAGTTTAACGTAACCGTAAACTAATTATAACCTAACTGTATTCTAACTGTAACCTATCCGAAACCTAACAGTATCCAAACCAAAACCTAACTGGGCTAATCGTCCTGTCGGCTAATTGTCCTGTCGGCTAAATGTCTTGTCGGCTAATTGTCCTGTCGGCTAAATGTCCTATCGGCTAAATGTCTTGTCGGCTAATTGTCCTGTCGGCTAAATGTCTTGTCGGCTAATTGTCTTATCGGCTAATTGTCTTGTCGGCTAAATGTCCTGTCGGCTAATTGTCTTGTCGGCTAATTGTCTTATCGGCTAATTGTCTTGTCGGCTAAATGTCCTGTCGGCTAATTGTCTTGTCGGCTAATCATCCTGTCTGCTAAACGTCTTGTCGGCTAATTGTCCATGTCGACTAACTGTCCTATCGGCTAATTGTCTCTGTAGGCTATCTGTCTTGTCGGCTAACTGTCGCTGTCGGCTAATTGTCCTGTCGACTAAATGTACGTGTCGACTAAATGTACTTGTCGGCTAAACGTCCTGTCGTCTAATTGCTGTGGGCTAAATGTCTTGTCGGCTATTTGGTTGTCTGCTAAATGACATAGACCCGTTTTTGGCACAGATGTTATATACGCAACACATTGGCGCGATTTTTTTTTCTGACGGTATATTCACATATGCACCGGGGTACTTACCTGGTGCCAAAGTGTCGTTATTTTTCTTGATATGGTAACTTTGATATTGTTGATTATTCATTAATAAATTGTTTATTTATATTTATTTTCCTTTTTTAAATTATATAAATTGTTTTGTTCTATACTTATTAATTAAAATTTTCTATTTTATTGTTATTCTCTTTTTAAAAATATATATGTAACTGGTATTCGAAAATGAGGTTTTCGCTAAATTGGCGTCAGAAAAAATGGCAACAATGTGGTGCGTATATGACAACTGTGCCCTTTTTTTTTTTTTTTTTTTTTTTTTTTTTTTTTACAAAGATTGATTTTCTATACTTCAGACTGAAAGTTTGTTTAGTTAATAGTATTGCAATGTTTGATTATCTTTTTAATTAAAAAAATGAAAAGATAATATTTTTCAGTTGTTGTTCCTGTTTTAAGCAAAAGATATTTGATTACTGTTATGCATATTTATATTTTCCAGATTGATGAAATAAGCTAAAATTTACAACCTGATTAAATAAATTCTAATAGATACTGATCAATGTATCAGTAAATATATTCCTCAAATTATCTATATTTAACTGATAATTTGGAATCCCGACAGCTTTGCCAAATATTTTCATTCAAACGCAAAGGTGTCAAAATACACCTTTTGGTTGAAATAGGTATACACAAAACCGTGGTAGAATCAGATTAGTGTTTTAGCGTTAAAGAATCAGAAAAATTCTATTTTAAAACTTTAGTAAAACTGCGCGCATCCTAGTTATAAGTAACGTGATTGTAAGACAAGCTAACGCATATACATCTTGTGCTCCAAAATTACCGCCATATTGGAGAATTAGTCAGAGCCAGAGCTGAGGTTGACGTATTTGAAAGGGTCTATCGCTGTCCTCCATTGGCTAAGGCTAATCAGTTAGCTTGGTTTTTGGTCCCGGCCTAAAAATTGCAGGGTTTATTCAATCACTATTATAGGAATTCTAGTTATACCTGTGACTAAACTGATATCGTTAACGGACATGGCCTAAAAATTTTGATTTTGGACACTGGTTCTTTTTTTTTTTTTTTTTTTACCTATGAGCATACATCTAAAGAAGTGTTTCAAATATTTGCATAAAAGTAACGTTTCCTTTTCTTATCCATGCTATATGGGACATTAATAAATTCCTATCAACATTCCACATTCAAATTAATGATCGCTAATACCGCTTACAATTCGTAATTAGCATATAATTCCATAAAACTATTTTTCTCAGATGAGTCTGCTTTCAGCTCCATTCCTGAACCTATGATATAAATAGATATTTTTTTAGCCTTCGTTTCTCTATGTTCTGAAATACGAGGGATGTTTTTTTTTTTCAACCTCCGATGGGTTATAAAAAATGTCAACTTTACATAACACATTTTTTTTTTTTTTTTACGAGGGCTGTATTTTTTAAAACTCCGATGAACTATAAAAAACGACTTTACATAACATAACAATTTTATTACCAAATGTACAGCGAGATTCTTACTTATTTTTCTACATATTCGCTAAAACAATTGAGGTATTTGTTGCCGTGGTATGGGCAACTGAATATGGCCGCTACGAGCGATGTTCCCGCCAAATGTAACCCGTTTTCCGCCAGAAGATGGACGAAGTGCTGCTGAAATCCATCGCAGAATGAGCATTCATTGAACTTTCTGAAGAATTTCCAGAAATTTCAAAGGCTAGTTTGTACACAATCAGGATTCGTACGCATCAAGGGTTTCGTGGGATTTTAGGTGTTTTACTACCAAAAAATTCGTAAAGTACTGTTCACTATATCTGAAGATAGAATATTTTTTTCGTTAGCCCCTGGAGGGGCGGTGGGATAAAATATATCCCACGTAATTTAAACAAGATTCTCACCAGAAAGTTTTAACTAAATTTTTATATCTTTAACTTCGGAGGAAGGATGGTGAAAAATTACCTTTCCTTATTTAAAAATACATTTTTTGGATTATTCCGGTGAGAATTCAATATTTAGAGACATTTTTGCTTGCCCCTCAAAGGATTAACCCATAGCTGCCAACTCTTCCGCTTTTTCATACCACAATAACTTAATAGAAATTTTTGCCTTATTTAATCGGCAGATTACGGCGATTTAGAAAGGTAAAATTTACTATATAATTTTTGTGGTCTGAAAATGTGTAAGATGTTGGCAGCTCTGGATTAACCCCTTAATTCTCTCTCCCGTCAATATCACTGGCTGAGGTGTCGTTCGTTCTTTCTCGTGCCCGTCATATTTCCGGGCTGGTGATTTAATTTATGGAAAAACTTCTGAAACCAGAAAAATTTAACTGGCATTTTGGGGTGAAGTCTTTGTATATCTCTGTCTGGGTTAGGCTTTTTCGCTGACAGTGATGTTGGGTTTTGTATTGTGTGTTTCGAAATGTATAACATTGAAAAAACTTATTAATAATCAAAATTTAATGTGTATATGTTATTTCAAATATTATTTGTAAAAATGTATGTGGTGATGAGGATAAATGAAGATCTAAGATGTGAAAAATAAAGGTCTTATTCGCATTAATTTGTATGGTGTAAAACAAAAATTAACACACAGAATTCTCGCATGATGGATTTTCTACAAATGGGAATTTTTTCTATAGCATCTTTTTTTTCACCTTAAAAAAAACTAATTGCATATTTTATTTAGAAACCTTATAATTATTCAATTTCTGTAACAAAAGAAATAGGTACTCTTTTATGGTTTTTCCAAATATTAAGCGACCGTGAAGGGGTTAAATAGGGCAAATATTGCATTACAAAAATTCTGGTAACACGTGCTTGAAAGTCCTTGAATCGTACGAACCCTGATAATCGTACGACAAACATGACACCGGAAGTTGTGTGTGGAAAACGGATTACAATTGGTAAATCACATTTGGCGGAAGCATTGGTCGTAACAGGCATGTTTAAGTGTCCGTACCGCAGCTACAAATGCCTCAACAGTTTAATGTTTATGTAGAAAAATAATTAATATCCTGCTGCACTTTTGGTGATACGAGAGCTGTTTTTATTATAATCAAGCAGAGACTTTTCTTTTATATGGTATGAAAAATATATATGAATATTTAAATTTATTTTTAATTAGTTTAGAAGAAATTACAGCTTTTTTTTTAATTTTCTTTTATATTTAATATTCTCATATTTCAATATCAATTTTATTTCGACAAATGGCTTACAAAATGAAAACCACCATTTCTCGCTTATTATACTACGAATATTATGAGCTCGTTTATTTTAAGCACGCATAGTCATTTATTATCTGTAAACAAAAAACTTTTCCCTAATTTTTTATAAAAATATTACCGTTAATAAAAATTCCACACTTTATGGATACGACGCTTTTGATGAATGATTATCTAGCAAAGAGAAGACGAATAAATGAAAAATGCATTCCATAAAAGTAATTTTTCATCAGACCAATTTACCATAATTTTGTTTCAAGATACAAAGTTATATGAGAATATAAATCCAAAAGCATAAAGATGCATATGTATAAATAAAACACAAAAGTGTTTATCTTATAAAATAAAAATAATTGTATTTAATATTTTAGATATAATATATTCTAAACCTAAAACGGATCAAGTCGTTTTTGTGCAATCGAATTTGAGATAATTTTTTTTGTTCTATAGCAGTGGTTGCCAAACATTATTTTTTACGCGGCAACAATCAAATTATTTTTTGTCGCAATCAGCCTCATGTGTAAATGTTTTTTTCTTAATCTGCCCTAAGATTCAGGGAAAGTTACTAGCTACTGATTTATAAGGACAGCCCACTAGACAAAGTAAATTTTGAGATTTATCTTAAGTTCGTGGTGTCCTAAAGTTTAACATGAGTGCGTGGATATGACCTATTCTGTTATTTCTTTAAGTTATGCAAAATGGGAATGGTTTTACGGAAATCTAGTTGACTCAGTTATTTTTGTTATTACATGTTATTTTAATTAATTAACTATACTTGTATATTAGCTGTATTTTAGTACAGAAGTAGATTAATTCAGTGGATTTTGAACATTATCTAGTCCAAGAATTAATTTGTTCTCTCGTACAATTTGAGCCAAGTGTTAACGTCAAGTGGAGTTTCCGCGTAGCAAATTTTATAGAGCCACCGGATGTGGGTTTTAGTTAATTGGACACGGAGTTGAGGTTTCTACTTCAATGAAAGAGACATTGGAATCCACAGGATACTACGTATAGTTTAATGTTTTCTAAAGTTAATTTCTTTGACTACTGTCGAATGAACGGGGACGACATTTACAGCTATGAGATTTCCGCTTTTTTGCACACCAGTATTTTATTAGATAAAATGTTATTTTATTTAATCGGAACATTTTTGCGATTTAAGAGAACAACATTTTCTCTACGAAAATGTTGGTAGGAAAAAAAGTGAAAACCTCATCCCTGCTTTTAGATCCATAACAAGGAAAGTTAAATTTCTCGATATTCTGTACGTCTGAATAGCGTTTTATATTAAAATTGCATACACCTATTTTGTATTTATTCTTGTTTCCAAAGCAGGGAAAAAATGTGCAATAGTTTTTTTTTTTCCATATTCTTCCGAAAAATAAACTTTTACTCCAATGCTCCTCCAATCATTGACTTCAGTGCTTCCGAATCAGGAAAAAAATTTACACTAGTTTTTTTTTCCCCTATTCTTCCGAAAAATAAACATTTACTCCATTGCTCCTCCTATCATTTACTTCAGTTCTTCTCGAATCATTTACTCGAATGCTCTTCCAATCATTTACTCCTTACACTTATATACCTTAGATAAAACCACCATATAAGCAAATTAGGCAAAAGGTTTTTTATCATAGGCTATTTCCGTGAGTACTTGTAGTGTAAGTCACATGCTACGATTTTTGACCACAAGTATTTCAGAACGGAAAATTTTTACTTATTTTACGAGCGATATCTCCTTAATGAAACAAGGCTAAGCAAACTTTTCGAAAATAACGGTGGCCAACAAGCATAGCAGTTATCAGCATTGTGACTTACACTACAAAAACCCATGAACTAGCCCATAATGTAATGGACTTTTTAGTGCATCTCTTTAAAACGAGTTATAAATGCTACTTTTTCTATACTTCTTAGAAAGCATCAATTAGCGATGCATGCCAATCCTATCATGTTTCAAATACTGTAACTTTAATAAAATGCACCCACCGAAAACAATTTTTCATCACGGAATATAAGGTAGCGTAATTCTTTTGCGTGTCCCTATGCACGAACTAATAATATATAAAACAACATGGCAATCCGAGTCTATTTCGAGAGTTAGAGGATGGAAAGGCGGCAAGATAATACAGGTAGATAGAGAAATATAATTCATAAACACTTTTCAACTGTTTTGAAAGTGCTAAAAACAGCTGTACGTTATGAAAGGCCATTCTTTTAACACTTTACACTCAAGGGCTCCGCTGCGGAGACATAATCTTTCTTTGCAAAATTTGTTTTTGGCACCAGTAATAAAGGAAAATAAAATGTAGCTTATTGAATCAGAGCTTTTTTGAAATTGTGTACTTCAACGAAACTTCTTTTAAAAAAGTGCCGATCGAATAAAATTTTTTTAAGAGACGCCGAGCGCAATGTGTTAAAATATATAGACATATAAATATTAATGAAATTTATTGCAAAAAGACACAACCATTTGTACTTTTAAAAAATATATTGTTCACATCTTAAATGCATATTTGTTCCCCTTTGCACTTTTATTTAATCTTTTAAACATAAAATATTCCCCTTTTATCTTCTTTGTGTTTATCGTCAGTACGCTCTTTTGAGATTTACAGCATAATTTCTGATTTTCCGTGTGTTCGTCAAAAGGGGAATGCGCAGGAGAAATTCTTGAAATACTGCAGATTCCGTTTAGACTTATTACTATGTATGGATCAACGAAAATCTCACAGATTTAAAAACTAATTTCATTAAAACCTTTAAAATTGGAAGCCATTCAATGAATAAAATTTTGTGTATTCATCACATTTGCATGCAATAAAAGGACAAATTGTATTTTTCTTCATACACGCAATATAGCTGTAATACAGTTTATTTTTTTAATGTTTTTATTTAATTTTATTTTACATTCTTAACACTGTAAAATACATGAAATTTCGAGGATAGAATTTCGGGCTATTTGAAATTTGTAGTTACAATAAAATGATATTCTGTAACATTTTAAATGTCGCATTTCAAAGTATTTTCACTTATGCAATACTTAATAAAACAGACTCTGACACTATTTTTTATAGCGAATAATAATAATAATAATAAATTTTCTATTAATAAATAAATTGTATTTTTGTAAAAGCCTTTCAACGAATAAACTTTCGTGTATTCATCGTATTTGCCTCGAATAAAAGGAAAAATTACATGTTTCCTCATACACGCAATATTGCTGTAAAACAGTTTATTTTTTAAATATTTTTATTCAATTTTATTTTACGTTCTTAACATTGTAAAACACATGAAATTTCGGGGCTAGAAAAGTGTATTTGAAATTTGTAATTGTAAACGAATGATATCCTGTAACCTTTTAAATGTCGCATTTCAATGCATTTTCACTTATGCAATACTTAATAAAACAGACTCTGATACTATTTTTTACAACGAATAATAATAATAATAATAATAATAATAATTAAGTTGCTATTAAAAAATTACTTTTGAAATCCATGGTAAAATACTTTAGCAAAGACAGTATGCAATATTTTCAGAAAATTTCGAATTTTTATTTTGATATCATTATTATTACACGTCGAAACGAACTTCAAGAAATCTTATTTCGTTGTATTTTTTGTCTACTGTTAATTAACACCAATTTCTAAACATTTTCGTTGACGAGGTTCTTAGTATTGTGGTTACTTTTCCCCCTTAATAAACATATCTTGTCATACCATTTCACTTATATAAGGAAAATTTGGTTAATATCAAATTTATTTTCCTCGTTTCCGCCGTTTTGCTTCTTTTATGGTTTATTGAAATGGGATAAAAGTTTGCTGAAACTAAATTTCCTTTAGATGACTAATTTTCTTCAGGTGTTATTAGCGGTAATGTCCTATGTCATTCACCACGAACCCGTACTTCTTTGTTTAAAACGTATAGCCTGCTTTTGAACGGCTTCTGTTTATTTTTTTCGAAGTTTCGGCGGTGGCAACAACGTGCGCTATCACTTTCGCTTTTATTGCTCATACATAATTTTCTAAATATTGCATAATTTCAGTTTCTTACATCATGAACATTTAAAAAAATTGTAATATCGAATGCAATTCATTTGAAAACTATAGCTCAATTTAGTGAATACATAAGACTGTAAAAAACATTTTAGTGCGTTTTATTTAAATATATAACGAGAACTATCATTTATGGCAGTGTTATCACAATTGGCCATTGATAAAAAGACGAAAAATGGCAAAAAAGTATAAGATAAAACTACATATAATTAATATGAAATATAATATGAAATATAATATGAACTATAAACTACATAAAGTATAATATGAAATATAAAATTAATATGAAGGTAAGTTAAATTTGTTAAAAGACACGCTGCGCCACAATATTTTCGGAATTGTATATAAACATAGAAGTAATTGCTAAAAACTGTTTTTTTGAACAGACACATCATCATTAAGATCGGTTTGCCTATTCTGTAGTTCTTGAATAAACTTGTAAATTAAGTTTATTTTTGGAAAATCTACAATGTAGATACTTCACTTCATCATGTTTCCGAAATATTTTTCCTTGTAGAAAGAAAAAAACTTTTAGATTGAAAATGTCTTTTTTTGCAATGTAGATAATTTACTTTATCATGTTCCGAAATCTTTTTTCGTTTTACAAAGCAAATTATTTTTAGACAGGTATTTTTTTTTTTTTTTTTTTTTTTTTTTTTTTTACAGTGTAGGTACATACTCATTGCGTTGCGAGAATGCATGCTCATCATGTTCCAGATTCTTCTTTTTTTTTTTAGAAACCAAATTATTTTTAGATTAATAATTTCTTTTCATTTTGTAGCTTTTAAGGGGACAGTACACTTTTAAAATTTTCAAAAATCGATTATTTTTTTTTTACATCGTAAGAAAGCTTATTGTATCCTGAATAAGTTGATACCAATCATTTAACTATGTGATAATTATTTACTGAGATATTAGGGAAAATGTAGACATCACCCCTTCATTTCCCAATTAACAGCCCTGTGATAACTGCCATGGCGCTTGTTTACATTTTGTTTTCGCGCTTTCACATTATCGTAACTTTGGAAATATGCTAAAATGTGGCAATTGTTATTTGTTAAATGCCTTAAACAATAATAAGAAAGCTTTAAAATATTAACTTCAACTTCCATTTTCGCCAAATTTGTTTACTTTCATGGATTTTTACAGCTTTATTTGCTATTAAGTATTTAAATTTGAAAAAAAAAAAAAAAAAAAAAAAAAAAAAAACATTTTGTTTTTCCTAGAACAATATTTTCCTGATTTTGTAATAGTATTCTAATTCTTCGTACTTATTAGCTTTTTAATGAAAAAAACATGCAAAATGTGCTTCAGAACAGCATCGAAGAAGTAGTCTGTTTAATGGTAATCGCTATACAAATACGATGATGTAAATATATTCTAAGTTGAACTCACCTTGTTGAAAACTAAAAAGTAGACAATTTGATAGTGATCTTTGTTTCAATTGACAGTTTAAAATACGGATTTGTTGACATTAATATATTTTTTGAATAAACTATCCGGATTTTTGTGCATCAAAGTAAGCGAATCAGATATCGAAATACGAGAATCCCCATTAAATGACCTATATATTACATTAAATAATTTAGTTTTATAAAATGTTCACATTTAATTCGCTTTACAACCAGAGCTAAAAAAATTTTAAATTATATATTTAAAATTAATTTTTTTTTGCAATAGTAAATACTACATTTTTACAAACTACATACATTTAATTTTTAAGCATGTTCCTATATTCTGCAGCATTTTACAAATAATTTTATATTTGTCATTTTAAACTAGCATCTATTACTATTTTTAATACAGAATACGATATATAATCAGTATTTTTGTTTCCTTTATTATATATTTTATATTTAAAAAATACAATTTAATCTTTAAACGGCTTTTTCTCAAAATGGCATTTTTTACTCTTGCGCGCATAATATCTCCAAAATTATTTGAAGTAGAGCTTTAAGATTTTTTCCCTACATAAATATTCATATTATCATGAAAATGAACTAAAATTATAAAGCTAAGTTCAGTATAAAAAAATTTATGCGATTGAATGCATGTAAAAATTCATGGTTTTTCTAATTTTTCTAATTAAATGCTAATTACTCTTTATCTAATTAACTGATTACAAATATCCTAGTTCACATTATAGACCAGAATGTTATCTTTAATTTATTATAAAGTTTATGGAAATACAATGAATTTAGCGTGAGTTATCGTGCGCGCAGTGAAATGTTATCCCCTGTAAAAATTTTAAATAGCACTTTGAAATTGACCCCTTGAATTTTTAAAATTAAAATATATCCAAATAAAAACTTTTAAAACGTAGCTCAACATCACTTAAATATACTCTAAAAATTTTGGGCTTCTAGAGTGGTTATCTTTTTCATAAACAATTTCTAAACTCATGACAAATTTCGCATGTTTTATGACCATTAAAAGTGTACTGTCCCCTTAAGCTTTTTGAATGTTGGAAGATATGGAGTTGAAAGTTAAAATTCTGAAAATTTTCTATATTTGTATGTAAGGATATTTATTTTTACACACTTTTATTTAAGTCACCTGGTTTTTGTATATAAAGATGGAGTTTTTTAAACAAGTTTTAGCCCACAACCTCATAGGCTACAATTATAAACTAGTCGTTGGGGGCCACCATAATACTTACCCATCATGGATATAGAAAATATAAAATGTGAAAATAAAACATGTGATATTTGCCAAGCATTGTGCCATGTTACTTTTATTCATAATTTAATTTATTTGGACTCCTTTAAATATAATTAATATAACCTATTAAGCTAATATTACTTTTTGTTGCATTAACCCTTAAATGCATATGGTATCGTTTTTCATACAATAATTGTTCCCTATTTATTGGATTTTTTATTCACATATTCCGTATTTCCACCAGAAAAATAAAAAAGAAAATTTCACTCCGTTTAATAACAGCCATTTCGTTATTAAATAAACCGAAATTTACCATTTATATTTTCTGGTATGAATTCCGATTCTCTGAATTGTGAAATTTCGGGAACGCATTCTACCCTATGCATTTAAGGGTTAAAATATCTCAATTTGTTGATTTTCTGTAAGCAAGTAAACACTATTGGTTTACAATGGAAGTCTATGGGAATTTGGCGAAATATTAGAGATATCGCCAATTTGGTGATATACCGCCAAGTTGGCGACAAACTTGGCAGTATTTTGCGACAGAACAGGCCCCCTCTATTGTAAATCCTCTTATACGTATGGATATGCATTAACCCCTTAAGGGGCACCGGTATTTATTATATACCACCTACGATTAATGAAGTTTTACACCAGAAAAACTTTATTAAATTTTACTTTTCTAACTTTGGGGAACAAAGCCGTAAAATTGCTTTTACTTATTTTGAAATAGAATTTTTCAAAGATTCCGATGGGAATTCAGCATTTCGCAAACGTAGTTGTTTTCCCCTCAAGGGGTTAAATGCTTGACATTTACGATAAGCCATTATTGGCATTTAATCTTATAGTTTGGCGATACTTTTTTGGTCGGCGGGATAATCGAGTAATACCAAATTGTGTAAAATAAACATCCTTATAACTCGAAAAATTATAATCCTATTAACTAACAGTTTACTGCGTCGGATTAAGCGTTTCATTTCCAATTAAAATATATCTTTGAATTGAAATTTGAATGAAATACAGGGTCATGAAAAAACGAAGAGTGTGAAAAATAGAATTACAAATATCTCGGCAACTAATTATCCGATCGAGTTCATTCATGATGAAAAATTTTGGTTTTTTTATTGTCTTTTATATTCACTCCTTCAAATAAACAATTTCGAAAATTTTTGCATACCTTTTATCAGAAAGAATATTTTGAGAGTCCGAAAAAATGGGTCCGGAAAATCGAGGTTACTGATATTCAATAAGCTTCTTTCCATTATTACTCCCTAAGTACACACCGAATTTCAAGTCTCTATCTCAATTTGTTCGGGAGATAGAGCGTTTACAGGTACACATACACTCAAGACGTACGGCAATTTTTTTTTTTTTTTTTCTAAAAATATGTTTTCGGAATCTCCAGTGTCTGAAACGTGTAAATCCGTCAAAAAAATTTTTTTTTCAATTTTTAAAACGATTAATATAACAAGACTTACCCTATACTACGTATGATGGGTAAGTAAAATTACGTTAACAGGTGTGTTTTCGATGTCGATACAACATTTAAATACTTTTATAACATAATTATAAAGCAGGGGTGTCAAACCATTAGGAGTCATTTTGACCCCTGGCAAATTGATAATAGTCGATTCGTACGAGAATTTTTTTCGTAAGATATGTTAAATATTTGCAGTAGGAAATAGGCTAATTAAACAAGTTAAATACTTTTAAATAAAAATTCTGGTGTGAAATACTTTTTATAAAACTTGAGTAAAATTGTCGGCTGTTCTAGTGTTAATGTCTGTGAAACTGAAGTAATGAAACCTTTAAACGGCTAAAATGTAGTAAAATAATTATAAATAAAAAATGAAGTGCGTGATATTTAAAAATATATGTACTTTTAATCAATTAATATTCATTAATTTGCCATTAAACGCTAAAAAATGAATAGATTCTAAAAATACAGTTTAAATAATGTTTCATTTTTTTCCTTTCCTGTTGCCCAATCTTAAAAAAAGAAACGATCAAAAATTATAAATTTCTTAAAAATATATACTCGCTTGCACTTTCTTACAAAGCGTAAACAAATTCAATTTTTCATATTCATGTTCTGTGCCCGAGCCAAATTAGTGTATTGTAACGGAAATTTTTGAAAATGTCTGTTGCAGATAAAAAATAAGGCGTTATTTTTAAGTTGAACATTGTATACTTATAAAAGTGTGTTTAGAATAAATAATTTTATACTTTATATTATATTTCCTAATTCCAAACCAGTATGTTCTGGCGATAATAAAACTAATATAGAAATCTAATCAAATAGATTATTTAATAATACAAGAAATTACCTTGTTCGTAAATCGTCTGTTCTACAATTTCGCTCTACATCGTTTAAAATAAATACTTGAAACATCCTCTTAAAAGACTCAGAATTGTATTTATTCTTAAAAAATCGTCTGCCTAAAAGTTTCACCTTAAATCGTTTAAAAAAATCACGTTCGCAAAATTTCATCAAATGATTGCCTAATCTTTTCCCATGCACCGTATTCAAAAGTCCCAATCTGATTGATCAAAATCAAAATTAAATCAGCATCTATTTACGTCAAGCATTAAGAGAATATGGAGTTTGATAAAATTTTGTGTGTCGGTGTTCGTGATAAGCCAGCGTACAGCGTGATATCGTCACCTTTTGAGTGATTTACAGCCAAACCTTATAAGCAATTGCTTAAGTCTAACGTAATAGGACAGTTGATGAAATTCCACGCATTGGTTCTTGCTTTAAATCATGAAAAATGCAAAGTATAAGCTCCACCTATTCAGCAATATACGCCCAAAACTTTTCGGCTTCTGTATGCGTCAGGTTCTAACAGAATATGAAGTTTTATGAACTACTGATCATTAGTTTTTGAAGTATAGCTATTTTGAAAATTATGAAAAATGCTGCACATCAGCGCCATTTATAAGTAGATTTACCAGAAAACCTAATGATCAACAATTCATGTTAAGTTCTAAAGGAATCTGAAATTTTAGAAAATTCCGTGCAATAGTTCGTAAATTAGAGCACCTACAAATTTTTTGCCCTATACAGACGGACAGACAGACAAAATAAAATTGCTGTTTAAAACAATGATATGAATTGAAATTTCTATTTACATTTAAAAGGGCGTCGCTTATTTGACACGAATTACGCAATGAGGTTCATTTTCAGTGGTCTGAGTACGTAAGATTTGTGATATTTTCCTTCTAAAGTTTCAACTGTGAAACTAGTTTCTAAAAACATGATTTTTTTGTAATTTATAACAGAAGCAAGTTACGCTTCTGTTTGACATGATTTTAAAAATGTAGAAGCAGCCATTTCAAGTAGTTAGGGAATATTTTATATTTAATACTTATTTATAAAACTTTTCCGGTGGAAAGTTTATTCTATTTATTTCTGATCCGCAGAAGATGTATAAAGTTTAATTGCAACGGTTGTATGCTAGAATTTAGGCATGTAGCTAGTATATATACAGACCTAAGTACTTATAATCATAATATTAATTGAGTATCGCATCTGCGGAGTGATCGAATATTCCTCCAAATAGAATTCGGTAGAATTTGGAGCGTAAGATAAAAAAATATCTATGTATCTATCAATATATATATATATATATATATATATATATATATAGGATTCAAGGACATGTATTTTCTAAAAACAGTCAAATCGTGTTCAGAACCTTGTAAAACTTAAAAACTCGTCGAAAACCTAAAATCTAAGTTTCTGACGAATACAATACTTTCTTCTTGTATTGGGTCGTTCGGAAAGTCCATTCCGTTTGGGAAAATTAATTCGTACCGGTAAATTCTATCAGTTAATTACCAGATAATAATTTAGATATCTAATGTCTAATAATTTAGGGGTCGAATTTTCCGGTACGAATTGATTTTTCCAAACGGAAAGGACTTTGCGAACGGCACAATATATTCTCGTACAAGAAAGTGAACATACTTAAAATACTTAATATAAATGATTATGTATCGTTCAAAATATTCTACCCATTAAAATTCAATACCCGGTAGCGACAATGGAGACAGGACTTTGAAAAAAAAAAATTGCTTTTATAATGAAGTCAAAGAATAGTATTTACATATTTTTAAAGGTCCAGTTCATAAATTCTGGATTTACTCAACTATTTCCATTTTAACAACATAATTAGTTTGCCTCTAAAAGTATTATCCCTACACAGCGCATTGGTGCGTATATGAATCAATTAAATTTATCATTTAATAAACAAATCCAAATTCCCTAATAAGAGGATGGATAAAAAAATGATACAGGGGTAATAGAAAAATTTTTAATTGACAATATACAGAAAATAAAAAACGGAATTATGACGCATTTAAGCCGATCACTTTTCAAATAATCATCAAATCTATTGAGGAATTTATCTGAAAGCAGGACCAACTTGTTTAACCCAGTTTAATAGACACCACACCCAAAGCGATATAAGTAAGCGTCCTATCTTAAATGGGAGAGGTAACCGCAAGATTAAAGGCGAGGTCACATCAATCAAGGTCGCACGCCAAGTAGCGGCCGGGGTGAACTGCAGAAAGATGCCTAACTGTTTTCTTCTTTATGGATAATCTATTAATTGCACATCTATGAAATATCTGCGCAAGCGCAAACGTCGTGTTTTCATTTGATTGTAGCATTTACATTCTGACAGTAATAGAATATTCTATTAATTTTTATTCGTGTTTTTTGACTTATTTATTACAGTTAATTATTTAAATAAAAACAATTCTTTTTAGAACTATATTATTTGTTAAAATAGCAAAATGTTGGCCATCGAACAGCAGTAGTTTTCGAAATTGTAAGAAAATTCTTTTTCTTATAGAATTCATATCTGACCTTTTCTAAAGGGTAAAACAAGTTAGTTACGTATTTTAACTTTAATTTATTAAAAAAGATAAAATATTATTTAATATATATTATCAAATGTTGTTGATTTAAATACGCTCGATTTTAATTATTTTCTTTTAATGAAATGAAAAATGACGCATAAAAAATAGTAAGTCTAGTTAATTGTAAAGATTGAATTTTGTAGTTATTATTATTTTTTTTTTTTTTACTCAATTCTTGATGTACTAAAGTTATAAAAAATGATTTACACGGTTGCAACGGTACGACATTTATGAATGCTTAGAATATGTATAGAATTTAATTATAAATAAATTATTCAATTTTAAGTCTTTTGTTCACTTATCCAGCGCAAGCAATAAATTTCCAATATTCTCTTAATCGCATTGCAATCATCTTATTTAAGTAACAAATATTTCAATCATTATACTTAAAACTCATTTCATTTTATATTTCGAATCACTTTAATTTAAAATGCTTTTATTAAATGTTGTACTATTAAACGAACAAGTGTTGTTCATTTATTTGTTTAAATATTTTGCGAGTCTAGGCAATAACTTTAATAATTTCTCTAAAATCGCCAGATTAGATTTTTTTTTTTTTTTTTGAAACAGACAAAGCCATTTACAGAATCCCTGTTAAAAATTTAATTACAAATTTAATATTGTTACTTACTCAGAGAAGATGAATCTTTTTTGCCAGATTTATTGCAAAATATTTTTGCTACAGCTTGTTTTGATAAAAATATGTGTATTAATAAAAAGTCGCAATGTAATTTTAGTTTAAGGGCAAAAGGCAGTAATGCTTTCGTAGCCTTAGTGCTCTTCTCCCGAATTTAAAATGATGTTGCGACTATTTATTTTTAATGTACATAATTTTATCAAAACAAACTGTAATAAAATATTTTGCAATAAATCTGGTAAACAAGATTAATCTTCCATAAGTGAGTAAAGATTCAGAAAATATGCGCAAGAAACGCGCAGGTAGTAGATATTCTGGCATATATGACGTCATACAGAAAACCCACGTATTTGCATTATTCACCCCGTCCACCAGATGGCGCAGCTGTGTCAATATACTTCAGATTCCAGTATTGACATTGTATGCTTAATATATATGCAGTTTTGCATCTCACCCCTACCCATTGAGCCATTTCTCGGCAGATGTTTTCAACCCACTGCCTGAGGAGAACCTTGTTCTAGATGAGTGATCCGTCAATTTTGGGAAAATGAAATAGTAACTGAGTGGCGAATCTGTGCTGTATAGGGACGTTGGCCGCCGAATCCGGCTTGAACTTTTGCTGCAATTCTTGATATTGGCGTGTAGTATGGGGCCTGGCATTGACATGTAGCAGGGTGACAACATCACTCAACATGTCAGGACATATTCTTTGCCCATAAGAAACGAATCACAGCTTGCATCTCCAAGCGACACTACTTTTCTATACATACGTTTTGCCATTTTAATTTATCTGGCACGTGTGCTGACATACACTACATACCCGCACAATCGCTGTAAGATAACTAGACCATCTGTCTCCACAAAATATTCAATGGAACAATGGAACAGTAAAGCAGGTGTGTGGATTCCCTAGTTGCTTGGGAACTTTACATCCAGGCTAAGAATATATCGTGTTACAATGCAATGGGAGCCATAGAAAAAAGAGCGTTTAAACGCGGCTGGTAGCCACGAGAAAGGGAGAGTAAAAGCTAAGAAGATAGACAATTTTTAAAAGAAAAAAATGTTAGTATAACTAGTAGAAGAAAAAAAAAGTTCCATATGATCCACATAAATGTCCAGGACAGGCGAAAAAGCTACCAAAGGAAGCCCCATAATAAAAAGACTCAATTCAGAGACCATACATTTAATATAACTTGATAAGCAAAAAGTTTAACACAGTGAAGAAATGAAAATCAACAAAAATATATACATATTTATTTACAAGAGAGTTTAAATTATTGCAAGGAAAAAAGAATTAAAATGCAAGAAAAAGCTACAATGAGGAGAGTTCTAACTAAATAAACAGTTAAACCCAAAAGCCGAGGGGAGCAAACGACAGCAAGAGGACGGCGTCCGCCCAGTATAGTAATTTGGGATGAATAAAACAAAAAGAATGTAAAAATAAGAATAATATCATGAGAAGAGCATAGTGTACAAAAAAAAGAAGTTTTTTTTTTTTCAAAATATTCATTTGTTGACTATTAAATAAAGTGATGAATATCTTTTAAATTTTTCTGGTATTAGCCTAAATATGAGTTTAAAAGTACGTACTTCCCAAAAAAAATATTCGGTCAGTATAGGGTTAAGATAATGTAGTACATTTTAATCAAAAGTGTAAGAAATTTAAGGAACATTTTAAAAATGTACTTTATGTAATTATATAGGGGGAAACAAATGAAAAGTAGTAGGTTTGTATTTCAGATTCAACATAATCATACAGTTCATGCATGTCACTCATCACTTCTACTTAGAATTTTGCAAATGCTATGGAATTTTCGTGCATTGAAAGTAGAATGCATTTGACAATTTGTGAGAAATGGCGTTTAATTGGAAGAATGGAAAGAGGGACAGTAAACTTGTAAAACTGTCTACCTTGCATTCCGATCAGCGATATCCACACGTGTTAAAATTCTACATATCTCTAAAAAGTTATAAAAGGCAATAAAAAATGCCATGTACGACAACACTGCTACCTATTGCGCGATATGCACCGAAACTTTATGCTCACATATTTATGTCAAGCTCTAACAGAAAATAAAGTTTACTAAAATTCCGCTCTCTAGTTGTTGAGATTTAATGTTGAAATTTCGCGTATTAGTTTTCGCTTTATATCCATCACAGAAATAGTGAAAAACACAGCATAGCAGCGATACATCTTGAGATATATACACCCAAATTTTATCAGCATTTATTTAAGTCAATGTCTGACATAATAGGAAGTTTGATGAAATTACGTAAATAACTTCTTGAAGCTTAGCTATTTTGGTAAACATGATAAATGCAGCATATCAGCGCTACCTGTTGGGTCATATACACAAAACATTATCAGCACATATTTAGGTAAACTTCTAACATAATTTGAAGTTTCGTGAAATTCTGTACATTAGTTGTTGAGAATTGTGTATTTTGGTATTCGTGAAAAATGCAGAATAGCAGCGCTAATTCTTGGGATATATATACTAAAACCTAATCATAACCAATTTATGTTAAGGGAGGGGTGGACTGCTAGACACCACGAAAATTTTATAGTTATCATTGCCTTATCTAACCATCAACCCATCGGCTATTTCTTTAACCCTTTCCATCGCAGAGTAATTCTGTTTATAAACTGATGAAATAATTGACTGACACCAGAATTTATAAGCGAATTTATTAGATAATAAGAACTTGCTTATTTTCACGTACGTTATAAAAGAAAAAATTTAATTAAATATTCTTGGTGCCGCTTATCAGTTATGTAATTAAAGTTATGTGTCCTTTTTTAAGGACATCATTCTCGAAAGTGTAAAAAAGTTAGTGGGAACCGGCATACCCCCTGTTGGCCACCACCGTGTTAAGGTGTAAATGAATCTGAAGTTTTATTGAATTTAGTGCAGTACTTCGTGTGTTAGAGCGCCCGCATAATTTATGTCACATACAGACGGGTAGACAGACAAACAAAATAAAATTATTTTTAAAAATACTATTATTATTATTACTTTTAAAATATCAACGCTTTTTGACACAAATTACGCATTTGGTTTCTTTTTATTAGTTTCCTGAATGAATAAATGTTGTCATGTAAGAGTTGTGATATTTAACTTTTAAAGTTTCTTAAACTGTGATAAATTTCGGTCTACTGGAAAAAAATACTCTTAATAAAGAAAAAAATTCTTTTTCCTGCGAAGCGCTTCGGATTGTTCCAGAAGCACTAAGTGTGTGCAGTGTAACCACTTCATTACAGCTTTGAAAATCAGATTGGACAGCCGTGATATATACCCTATTGAAATACAGTGTGATGCTATAATCACTATGCATTTCAGTGACTTAGGGGAGCTAGGGGATGAATGGGACAAGGGATGGATGGGACATTCTCAATATTTCAGGCAATAAACATTTATTTTAAATTGCTTAATACCCAATATAAGGCACTACCACAGTGTGCTTCAGAACTAAAAGTAGGACCACATTGCTGTTTTCATTTTCCTTCAAAGTTGCATTTTAGGAAATCTCTGCTTAAAAGTAAGTTTTTTTTACATTTGAAGATGTGAAATTTCTTATACAATATAAAAAAATAAGCTATGTTGTAGTTATTTATTTTAAGGTTCAATATCGATAGTTAAAATTAATGAATAGTAATCATTGTGACAAAATAATTTTTGAGGCAAAATGGCTGAGAAGGGAATATATGCATCATGGGGATGAATGGGACATTTCAAATGGGGATGAATGGGACATTCTCATTCATCCCTAGAGATGCTGGAAATTTTATTTATTAACTAAATAGTATTATATAGGTTGATAAATTAATAATAAACGTTAATTCATAGTATTAAATAGTATTATATGAGTTGTTATCGTTTAAACTTTAAATTATTTATTATATTGTAATAATTATTAATGTATTATCAAAAAATTGGTACGAAAACTTAATCAAAATAGATAAAATTGTGAAAGATAGTATGTTTATTGATAAAATGGGGCAAATTCTATTGAATTTTGAAATGTTGCACAAATAAATCACCACCCCTAACATATTGGTTCGATAGGAAAGTCGTGTTGTGTTGGGAAAATCAATTCGTACCAGAAAATTCTATCATTTAATTATTAGACATTGGTTCCGATATCTAATGTCTAATAATTACCGAGCAGAATTTCCCGGTACGAATTGATTTTTCCAATACGACAAGACTTTCCGATTGACCCAATAATTTCCGTTCTGCATGTTTCTAAGATACATTTAATTAATATGAATTAATAAGTTATGATTGAAAATTATTAGCTATGCCATATTTAAAAGACATTCTGTACTTTCATTTCAAATCTAAAATGCCTCATAAGTGGGAAAAAAGAACAGATTGATAGCCGAAGTCTGCATTAAAAGTTAAAACTGCAATAAAAGAAGTTATTGGAAAAATATATATATATCTATTCGTGCTGTAAAATCATATATTACAAATATAATTATATATAATGTTATGATTATAAATTTTAATTTGGTAAAATATAATACAGGGAGGAATAATTTTCTGTCCCATCCATCCCTATAAGTGTCCCATTCATCCTTGCTGTGCAGATGATTGGGACAGAGAGGAACGTTTTTTTTTTCTTTTCATAATATTTTTCTGAATAAATCATAATACAAAATAAATATTGTTCATATATGTTGTCAAATATCTAATTTATGAAATGTGATATATAATATTGATAATAACTTAAATAAAAAATAAAGAAAAATATTTTTGTTAAAATGTCCCATTCATCCCCCATCTCCCCTACATACTGAATATTTTTTTCTAGCAGATAATACGACAGAATGCTAATTAACCCTTTAGCAGGCGGTGTCCACAAAAAAAGGACTCCAAATTTTAATTCCAAAACTACAAACTGCACCAAGAACATTAAATTAAAAATTTTCTTTTATAAATCACGGTAAAATAAGCAGGTTTTTATTTTCTAATAAATTCGTTTGAGAATTCTGGTGTCAGTTCTTCATTTCATCATTTTACAAACAGGCTTACTCCGCGCCGGAAAGAGTTAAAGAAGAACGAATCGCTGATGTTTATTAACCCCTTAATCGTCGCGCCCGAGACATTCACGGGCAAACCCATATGAACAAATTTCGTCGTGACCGTGACACTCACGGGCTGGACGTCAAATGTCTTTAGCTAATTTTTTCTGGTATCAACTTTGCATTTTTCTTTCATGAAAATATTTTTAAGCCTTATATACGTGATTATATTTTTATATTCTGTTCGCACCACTGTATTTTTAAAGTATAGTTTTTAGTAAATTTCTCTTGCACTTTTTCTCGGAAATAAGGTAATATTGTTCCTTAAACAAATAGTGATGCTCAGGAAGTAAATTATCTCATGTCAGTATTGCAGCATCGGTCCGTTAAGGAAGTCATAAAAGATTAAAAGATGGGAAACTCTGAAATGACAAGTTTGTTTTTAAGATCGTAATGGTTAATTTAAGGAATTGTACGAGTTGAAACACATGTTTTACTTGTTTCAAATCTGAATACATATGGGTTACCGTTTTATAAATTTCTATGTTGAGTAGCTCAAGTGAAGAAAAAGATTTTATTGTTGAGATATCTGGAAAGGAATCAGAAGATTACATTTTTTCAGATGTTTTTGACTCTGAAAAATCGGAAACTGAAGATGGTGATGATGACCCAATATTAAGCACACCTATACTTGCAATTCAAATCGAAGCCTAAGATTAACGTTTCGTTTGAAGCTATTTCGGGTATTCTGCAGTACTATGAACATTTTATAAAAGATGAATTGACGGATAATGTTCTAATCGAAATTGATCGCTATGATGAGAAATGGGGAAATGTTTTGGCGAGAGAGGCAGATTGGTATGGCAGCCTATTTCTTAAAATAAAATGTTGTTGTTTCTTGCTCTTACTACTGTCGAAAAAATTATTAAAAGTAAAAGTGAAAGAAAATATATTTTGGACTACACTTTATTCGTTAAAACCCAATTTATTAGCAATATTATGACGTACAATAGGTACAGCGAATTAAAAAAAAATTACATTTTTGGAATAATGAAGCTCAGGATCCTCAAAATCCACCTAATCCGAAACTGTACAAAACTTCGACTGTTTGTGCGCATCTGAATGATTTGTAAAGAACAATTATCAACATCAAGTCGTTTATGTGAACACCATTTTCTGGATGTTATGACCCGTACGGACAACCTTACACACAATGAAAAATTTGTTCTTCCCATGAGAATAAATATGGAAACAAAATTATAAAATAAACCAAATATGAATGCAAGGACTGTAATTTAGGAATATGAATGTCATGTTTCAAAGTTTTCCTTACATTGAAAATTTACTAAATTTTGAAAAATATATTGAATGCCAATTTTTAAATTAAATTTGAATGAAATTATCGTCTTCGTAGTAACATAAAAAATTATTTGATTTATATATGTCTTTACCTTTACTTAAAATGAAACCGCAGGTTGCAGCATTGCCTCGAGGCTTCTCTGCACGTCATGTGTGTGCAATACAATTAAATAAAAGATAAATAAAATTGTAAGTTTTAAAAATTTTATCCATCCTGAACTCTTTCAGGAACAAAGCACCTTCATTGCTTAAATGTCGAAATAAGAGATTGACATCAGAATTTATAAACAGATTTTTTTAGAAATAAAAAAGAGCCAAATTTCACAAATTTGCTAAAAAAACATTTTTGTATAAAATTTCTGGGATTATTGAACTTTTGAGTATTCAAATTAAGGGATTTCATATACTTAAAACCCCCCTTAAAAGGGTTAAATATTAAGAAAATACCCTGTTTTTTTCTTTACTAATGAACTCAGAATTTTATGAATAATAAAATCGGGCAATAAAAAAAATCGACGATTTTTGAAGGGGTTTTCCCAAAAGTACGCGACGATTAAGGGGTTAATAAAAAACCAAATTCTTTTTTTTTTTTTTTGTCTGCGAAGAGCTCGGATTGTTCCAGAAGTACTAAATGTGAAGCGGAGTTTGAGAATCACTTCATTACAGTTGTGAAAAGCAAATTGGGCAGCCGTGATATAAACCTTATTGAAGATTAATACAATAGTCACTATAAATTTGAGTGATATACTTAATGAATATTTTTTTCTTGCAGGTAATACGACAGAATGCTAATTAACCCTCCGTCTACCAGACGGGTCCATTGGACCCGACAGGTACATACAAAATATTCATTCAAACCAGAAATTTCTTTAAAATAAACTAAGTATATAAACCAGACAAAAATAAGGTAAATAAATAAGTTAAATAGTTTTAAATAAAAATTCTGGTGTAGAACGTTTTATTAAAACTTGAATAAAATTCCCGGTAGATCTAGGGTTAAAGAAGAACGAATCGCTGATGTTTCTTCTCGTATTCTTAGAATGATGAATGAACAGGTGCGGGCAGACTTCGCTCCTAGATTTAGGAATCCAGGCTGGCTATAAAGACTGGTATTCAATAAATTCCAGCGTACTGGTAGTGTTCTAAATTTAAAACGTTCGGGGATTCCAGGAATAACGTGCAGTATGCGATCACAAGTATCCCTTCTGCATCCATCAGGAGACTTAGTAGGGAGACAGGTATTCCTCAAACCACCGTGTTGAGAACCCTTCGTTATAAGTTGCAGAAACATGCAGGTTGTGCATAATCATGAAACTGTTGTGCCGCCAGTACCACTCGTGCAGTCAGAGAAGTTTTATGTCAAGAATAACAGAAGCTGTGATAAATGATACTAATTTCATGCAAAATGTCTTGTTCAGTGATAAAGCTAGATTTCACACGTGTGGGCTTGTGAAGAAACACAATTGTAGAATTTGGGAAGACTAACAACCAAATTTGAGGCAGGAGTGGCAACAAGACACAGCCAAAATGAATGTGTGGTTAAGGATAACGAGGTTAACGGTTTACATGTTCGCAGAACAATTCATTACTGAAAACAGATCCCTCCAAATGTTGGGAACAGTTTTTGCAGCACCAGTTGATATCTGGTGCGATTATGGATACTGTTATATTTGCAACAGGATGGGGCACTACACCATTTTGCCCTTATTGTTCGGGATTATCTGAATCAAGCTTTTCATGGCAGATGGATTGGTCATGCATTGCAAGGACAGTGTCGCCAGATTGGATAATTTTTTAATTCAGATTATTTGACTATCACCGCTTTTTTAAAATAGTATAGTTTGCCTTATTTTGCAGAATTTTTAATGTATTTTAAATTGACCGAATATTTCTATTTAAAAAAAGCGGTGACAATCAACAATCTGGGGATAAAAATGTCCCCAATCTGGCAACACTGTGCAAGGATGTGCCCGGCCCACCCGCCCCGCTTTCCTGACCGGACAGTTTTAGACATTTTTGCCTGGCGGATTGTCAAACCTAAGTTTTAACAGGAGAAGATCCGAAGCAGAGATTTCCACACGTGAGATTACACCATCTTTGCTTGAGAAAGTTCGCTTGAGTGACTACAGTGGAGAGCTCGGGGTTGTGTCGGGATATGCACGGTGGTCACATTAAAATTTTCTGAAACTTGTCCTATTATGACATGAGTTTCAGTACCATTGCATATTGTATAATAAGATATGTTTAATCAAAATGTGTATAGTGACTTTATCTTTCTTTTAAATCTTTGCACTCGAGAGGTGTCTCCCACTCACCACTAGTTTTGCAAACTGTCCTATGTAAACTGGAGCTCCAAATGCTCTGCACGCCAGTAATTTAAAGTAATTTTCTTCGCCTTACCTAATGGCGGAATTATTTGCGATTAAAGATGGCAAAATAAACTGCAAGAAATTATTGATGCCCTTTGCATTTAGTGTCCTTACGTGAGACACCTGTCAAAAATAGTGGTGAGTGAGAATCACCTCTGAAATGCAAAGTGTTAAAGATTAGTAATTAGAAAACGTTTATTATTTCTAATTTCTAACAGAAGCAATTTATGCGTCTGTTTGACATGAATAGAATTTTTTTACAACATTCAGTACGCAAAATTTGAGGAAAAAATCATCATAAATAATTTTATTATAAAACTTTACCGGTGTAAAAATTATTCTAATTCATTTTTAGTACTTCTTCCACAGAAAGTGTATAAAATGAAATTAAAATAATTGTATGTTACCTTTTAGGCACGTAGCTATTACATATTCCGACAATAGCCAAGCAAATAATAACTGAGTCTCATCTGCGAAATAACCGAATAGTCCTCCGAATTGAATTCGTCACAATTTGGAGCGTAAAATGAAAATAAAAGAAATCTTTCTCTCTATATATACAAGACATTTTCTAAAAACAGTTAAATCGTTTTTAGAACCATCTAAAACATATAAATCCGTCAAAAACTGAATATAGAAAATTTTATGAGTTTTTCATACTTTCTTCTTGTATGTAGAAGAAAGTAAAAATACTAAAGGTAGTTAATAGAAATAAATCATGTACCGTTCTAAATATTCTAGAAAAGACTTGTACATACCAATATAGTTTATTAATTTTAATAGACGAAATCATTTTAAAATTTCTTGAAAGATAGCAAAAGAAACCTCGACCATGGCTTCAAAATCCAGGTAAAAAATTTAATTTAGGACTTAAAGTTAAAACAAAATGGATTATATGGATTACTGAAAATAGAATACATAAGACTAAAAAGTTAGTTTATTTATTTTTAAAGAAAATCTGTATAATTAAAATCTGCATCTTAACCTATGTAGTTTATTAATTTTAATCGCCGAAATCATTTTAAAATTTCTTGAATGATCGCACAAAAAAGTGAACCATGTTTTCAAAACTCATGGAAAGTATCGTGGAAGAAGATATTGTCATTAATTCAGAATTTAGGACATAAAGGTTAAGCAAAATGAATTATAAGTATCAATTAATGTAGGATACTAAGGACTGCAATATTAGTTTGTGTATATGCTGAAAAAAATCATAAAATTTATATATATGATATTAAAAACGTTTATATAATTACTTCCAGATCTTCTGGAGATTAATATGGTCTTTTCTACATAAAATTAACTTTTTAAGCATATCTGAATCTAAAAACAATGAGAGCTTATATTTATAAATATATGTGTATATATATATATATATACTACACGGACTAGCATTTATGATAAGAGAAAGGATTACAACTTTGAAACTATTAAGATATTAAATTTTAATTCCAATGTACATATTTCCATTTTCAGAAATATCATTATCAATAGTTTAATAAGGATAGTAAAGTTAAATTCTAATCATAATAGTATAATAAAGGACATTATAAATCTCTATCAAGATGCAATGGATCAGAATTTTCCTATAGGTTTGTTAAATAGTTTGGTAAACAATTTCGTCAAGGATAAAGATTACTGCGACGCTTTACTTTTGGCGATTAAAAACATCGCCAAATAATCGTAGGCTTTATAAGGAGCTCTGTCTGGATGCGTCGTTCTTTTTGAATTGGGTTGCTGCTTTGGATGGACAGTTTTAAAGTGTTCTTTTCGAATTCGGTTACTGCTTTGGATGGCCAGTTTTAAAGTTTTCTTTGGCCAGTATGGTCTTGACAGATATGGGGGAAGTTTCATGAGTAATTGCCGGTAAAACCCAGCATGCAAGTCTTTAGCCTTGCGGTCTGTCTCCATTGGTTGTTTTCTTTTCGTTCATGATTTAGTTAGTAAGTTTTTTCCATGGTTATTTTGTTAATTTTCTCTGTAGTTCAGTAGTTTTGGGTTTGGATGTGTAGTGTGTGGTTTTTGGTATTATATATATATAGATATATATATACACACGCGCACACACACACATATATATATATATATATATATATATATATATATATATACATACATATATATATATATATATATATATATATATATATATATATATATATATATATATATATATATATATATATATATATATATATTTCATCAATAATTAAAAATGCAAGAACATCATAACTCTGGAAAGAAGGTGTATATCAGCAATAATTAACTATAAAAATCCCAAAAACTCGAAATAACAGATTTAAAAAAAAAAAAAAAACTATTGTCATTTCAGAAACAAAATTCAAAATGCTAAATAAACCAAATTTAAACAACAACAAAAAAGTAATGTAAACAAAGCATAATTAAATTACAAAACAAAACAAAAATTGTTTAATAAAATGTCCTTTAGAAAATTACTTTAAAATTACAATTTAAATATAAACAAATAAAATGAACTTAACATGTATGAATGCAGACCAACGTGCACCCTCCCAAACCTACAAGAAAAATACGAAAACATGAAACAGATGTACCTGTACAATGTCCTTCACCTGTCAATAATAGCAAACTCTTAATTTTTCCTCCGAGTCCATTATCAAAAACCATTAACTCAGAATCCGCATACCTCCATCGATTCAAATAATCCATGTCAACTCGTTCTTTATACAAGACTTTAGAATTCACACTTCATATGGAATGTTCTTGAAGGATGCTACCATTTGTTGTTCATCCCGCCAATCCCCAATGTTGCCACTCAATTTTTAAAACAATATTTAAATATTATTTCAAAAGTTTTAAAGGATAATTGTTATTTTAAAAAAGACGCTGTTCTGGCGCCAGTTATGCGACAATTTTTCATTAATTATATATTTTATATATATACATATACATATATATATATTGAATTCCAGAGCAATACTTGATATAAAAAATACAAAGGAAAAGCTTGTACGACATTATTATTAATTTTTTAATTAAGATCATTGTAACACAAAGTTTAAAAATTTATAACCCCCTGAAGCGGTGTGGGATATTACAAATCCCATGAGATATACATAGGTTGATAAGATATTATAGTGAGAATTTATATATCCCACTTAAATTTAATGCCCAAATGCCACAATGGCACCAGAGTTTTAGAATAAAATTTTCTCTTTTACAATGTGCGAGTCAAAAGCATTTACATATTTTCAAAATTATGTTCATAAATTCTGGTGTCACACATTCATTTCAACAATTTAGTAACAGAAGAACCTTTTCCCTGCGAGGATTAACAAGATGCTACACAGTGATGGTTATAAAAATACTATTGCATTTTTCTTTTGATAAATAGATCCGACTTCGAGTATTTCAATTTATTTGTATCAGCATGCCTGTGTTATGTTACCCAAAAGTCTGTTATTAAAGTAAATAATTTTTCTTTAAATTTTCTGGTACGTATTCTTAATTATGAGTATATAAAATGTACTTCAAGCAGAATTGTTGCAGTTTAGGATTTAGATAATATGATACCTTTTATATACTAGGAGAACAACTATAAAATGGTACTTTATATTAATTATATCATTTGAAGTTCAATGAAGCATAGTAGTCTAATAGTTAATGCTCAAAATTATCAGATAGTACAAAGACATTTGTCTCATCTACACAAAAATATACAAATTCGATTTTATTTTTGCGTGAGGAAAATACAGGAATTCCCTGACTTAGCTAGCACGCGACATACGTAAATTCGCACTTACGTAATGAATTTCAAAAATTATATTTGTGAACATGCTAGCGCGTTTGATACGCAGTTGTATAATTTCATATTTATTTTATAAATAAAATATATAAATATAAACCAAAACCGTAATATAGTTTATATATTAGATAGAGTTATATTTTTATTCGTATATACAATCAAATCTATAGCAAAACAATTTATTCTTTATTATTAGTTATTCATAGTATACTCATCTAAATTCTAATTCATAATAAATGCTTTACAAATGTGCATTACAAGAATTATTTTATTTTGTGAGTGCTATTCGTTTGTCGCTGTCAGAAATTCATGGAAAATAGGTTAAATTTGTTCTCTTTAATTATTTCTTATATATATATATATATATATATATAGTCGTTTGATGTAAATTCAAAACTGTTATAAATAAATTCATCAATGTTAGATTTATAAATCCCGTATTCCACAAGATATTTGAAAAGTTTTTTTTAAGGTTTGTTTTTAAATTTCATCATACTTTTATAGTTTATATACGAGTAAATACTGTCGCACGATGCTTTATTTATAAAATAATAGAGGGTTAATAATATATGTGTGTATATATACTTATATGTATAATAAATATTGAAGTTTCTTACAAAATGTTACATAAGGAACTTAAAATTCGATTTACGTAAAGTTCAAGTTATGTAAAACTTTACTGAACGCATTACTTACGTAATTCGGGGGATGCCTGTAAAGGGCTTTTGCCGGTTTGTGAGAAATGGCTTATAATTGGAAAAATGGAAAGAGTAAAATTAAGCTTGTAAAGCTTTCTTCTCAATCAGGGGTATTCTCACTTATAATTGTGTATGCTGGGACACTCAATGCACATTGATTAAATTATAAAAATTATTAACCTTCTCGGACCTGATTTTATTTTCCAATTTTTGGAAAAAAATTACTTTTACGCTAACAAATTAAAAGTAGCTATCGAAATCACAGAAGTTACAGTTTACTGAAATTTAACGAATATGTTCTTTACAGAAACCTAACGAATGTAGTTATGTTGCGTGTTTTTCATATAAAAATAGTCTAAAGAAGAATTTTTAAGACGTTTGGAAAATGTCGTATTACAACCAGATTAAAGAAACATAAAAAAATTAGTAGTATTTTTTATCTTTTATCACAAATTACTAATTCGGAAATGGAGTCCCTTATTTGAATTTAAAGAGTTAAACATATGTTTGAATTAAAAGAAACGCCAACGGTTTACTAATAATTAATAAAACTTTTATTAATAATAATATTATTAAATGCTGAAACATAAGTAAAGTCATAATAGTAAATGTATCGACATATGTGCTATTAGGTGCTCGAATGAACAAAAATATTTTTTTCTTTCAAATATTGCAATTCGAAAAAGGAGCCTCAAATAGGCTCGGGTGACGAAAGGGTTAATTAAGAAAAAATATTTGTTTCCAGCATAAGGAGAAAATTAAGAAATTGGAAATTTATTAGGCATATATGCCATGAGTTCGTATAGTAAAGAGCATTATGATTCTGGTCTCTTGTAGTGCAATTTAAAATTAAATTACTATTGATTAACTAAATTGCTTAAATTAAACTTAAATGCATTGTGTGATTTCGTGATACAGGAGTCTTATAAATCACACAGGGATCATAGGTGGCCCGCAAAATAATTCGGCCGCACATAAAAATTCGGCCGCAGTTTATAACCTACCCTGTGAAATATCTCCAATTTCTAAAATAATAAAATGATAAATTAGATGCAAAGCATAAAATGAGGAAATCAAAATTTAGTACAAAACAAAAAGTTTATTTACATATATTAACACATTATAAAATTTTCGAAAGTTAAAAAAAAATGAAAATCCTAAAAACACCAGGCTGAATGAATTTCTTAAGAGATTTACAATTCAAATTAAGAAGAATTATATTTTGATACATTATTCTTGAATAAATGATTATAAGGAATGTGCTATTTCCACTCCCTTATTAAGTTGCGTTAATTGTAATCTTATAAATATTTAATGGAATTGTTAAAAATGCTTTTTATACCTTGTTGACATGTGAGTTTTGGGTCCTTTCATTGACATCTGCTGGTCTGTCCATACGGCATATCCCTCCATCAAGAAGCGTGTTTTTAACCTTCCTACCCTGTTGAAATTTTACTCAACTTTAATAAAAAAATTTCACACCAGAATTTTCTTTAAAAACTATTTAATCTTTTTATTTATATTGATTTTCGGTGTCTTTTATTTATCTTACTTTACGAATAAATTTCTTGTCCGAATCGAATGAAATTAATTATAGAAATGGGTCGATTAGACCCAGCCAGGGTAGGAGGGTTAAATAGGCATTTGTCCATGATTTTTAAATCAGTTCAACTGTGATAAGCCAATTATCATGGCACAAAACTCAAGGAGTTAAAACTGTTTAGTTTTCGGAAGTTTCCTTTAGAGTTCAACGATAGCATCATTAAAAAGGTGCGTCATTAAAAAGATGATATTCTCTGTAGAACGTCTTCTTCACTGATCTGAGAGAGAGAGGAGGAAAAAAATCTTTTTTCCTAGAAGACAGAGTGAATGTACTTTGTATCATTTAACCAATAAAAATACCTTTTTTTCTATTGGATGTGTGATCAGCATGTGAGTGTGTGTGTCCACCCACATGATTATAGTGCATGTATAATTTCCACAAAATTTGCATGCCAGCTCCTCCCCCGTGATCTGTGATCTGTGTCACTTTCTCTCGAATATTTATTGCTTCCTCTTGTCATCCCCTTATAGGTTTTTAATATTTGAGTCCTTTTTAGGTGACCGAGGTATTTTTAAAGTCACTATATAGTTCAAATTATTTTAGAGTCTAATTATTTCTGATTAAGTTGCGGGTATGTAATCAGAATGTGTCATGGTTATGGGATGATTTGAAATAATTTTAAGATTTTAAATTTCGATTTTCTCAACAAGTTACAGAGTAGAATAAAAATAACCACCACCGTATTTCACATTTCAACAGTTTCAATAAATCTGTAATTTTAAAAAGAAACGATAATACAGGGTTCGCAGGCTATTAAGCCACATCCAATTTTGTAGGGACTCTACCACGAGTATTATTATAAAGATAATTTTCTTCACGATTCATTAGCTATAAGATAGTTTTATGCGATTACTGGTGGTAGAGTCCATGCAAAATGGGGCGTGGCTTAATAGCATGCGAACCCTGTAATAGCTCTTCAACACCCTCGAGGGCAGTTAGACAGAAAATTTATCCAAAAAAATACTTGCGGGCCCATTTCCCTAGTAGCATGAAAGTAACGAGCGCAGTGACTACGTAATAACCAACTTTTGAAGAAAGATTTTTACAATTGTTTTCCTGAAACAAAACTGAGATTGTTTAGATAGTTTGAAAGTATTTGTAGTTTAAGAACGTTTCTACTCATTTCCTAATTTTAAATTTCGATTTTCTAGAACCTGTTCTGAGAGAGCAGTTACGTGTTTAAAGTAGCTACCATATGAAATTTCAAGTCCCTTAACCTCGCGATTCCAAAATAAACAGAATTTTAGAGCGTTTTTGCTCTTGCAGTCGTTTAAGAGCAGTGGTACCAAGATTTAAAAAAAAAAAGTAAGTCTATTTTAAAGCAGAGGCTATCGTCATTATCTTACAGAAATATGTTTTTTAAATTGTTTTGGTAGTTATTGAGATATAGTGATCAGAGTTGAATTCAAACACTTTTGTACGAGATGGATTTCTCCCTCTAGAGGGTGGGTGGGCGGGAGACTGTGGAGTTCTGAGTAAGTAGATTACACTTCTAGACAATTAATAAGCATATAATTCAAAATTTCCCTATCGATTTTGTTGGTCGCGGGAAGATCTTTCCTATTCAGGGCTAGTCTCTAAATTCAACACTTACTTTATTATAGACTATTTTCTGTTCATTTCCTTTTAAATTTCGAATTTTTTAGGAACTGTTCTTAAGGAGTAATCACGTCTTAAAAGTAATCTAGTATCGAATTTGAAATTTCTATGAAATCAATAGAATCTTAATTTTAGAAATTGTTTTCCAGTTCTAATCTCTTAGTGGTAATAGTACCGATATGAAATATAGACTATGTTTAACCCCTTGGGGACGAGCGACACGTATACGTGCCGCATGAATTGATCAGAATCCTTGTTTTTCCTCACCAGTAAAATTTTACTGTAAAATTGGCCTTATGTAATCAGCACATTTTCTCGATTCATGAAGACGCAAATTTCTGTTTTTGAAAAGTGGTGACAAAAGATTAATATTTCGTAAAAGGCTCCCGTCTCGAAGAGGTTAACACGACGAGTGCCACCACTCAGATTTGCCAGTTTGGCCTCCATTTTTATCCATGAATTTAGTCTTCATACTAGAAATAAAGAATAGTATTTTACGCTTTATTTAATAAAAAACATTTAGCGATAAAATAGAGTAAAATATCTTCTTTCGATATTTCCGGTATCAATTTAAAATTTCTGATCACTTTCGCTACCTATCCCGTGCCAGCGCGTGGTGAGAAGAGAGCGGTGCATCGAAAACGAAGTAGCCAATTTTTAAACAGAGATCGCATTACTAATTAAAATAAGATGAGTAAATCTATTAAAACTTTACTTTCATAAGAAGAAAATGCAACATTACTTAAAGCATTATTACATACTTTATAATAATGATATTTTAAATCAATTTTACAATAATATTAATGACAATCAGTATTAGGTCTCATACATTATAAGCTTTTATGAAAAGAAATATAAAATAATTCAGTAAATTAAAATGCATATAAAGTCGAATAATGGCTATGAAACAATTTTTAACAAAACGTAATGACATAGAAAACATTTCTGAACTTCAATAAATATCATAACTTACGAGCAATAAACAGATTTAAAACAAATTTTATTTAATAATAATGTTTTATAAACTTGCAGCTCGATAAAATGTTCATTATCAATAATTATTTAAATAAAACAAGCAACAGCTGTAAACATTTCATAATTTGTTATTTGAAGAAAATAAAGTAACGTTATTTCGAATGTTATTATGTTTCTATACGATATTGATACTCTAAATCGATTTTATAATAATTCTATTTAGGTTTCAGACACTGAATACGCAAACCCATTTAGAATTATTAAACATTTTGCAGTCCTTTTTTAAAGCTTAATATAAACGCCTACCATTACATAATTCGATTTCAACCACAATAATCAATAACAGCTGTTCCATGTTTTCAGAAATATATTTGCATGCATATAACATCCACGATATTAATCATTCATTATGAAATCAACATTTGTGGTAAAATTTGTGGTAAATTTGTGTAAAAAAATCCTAGTGCATAGTTACGTACGAAGTTGTAAAATCTTTTTATTTAAATTTTTAATTTAAACAACGAAAGACTAATGTGAAACTTATATTAAATTTCGATAACATAAATATTTTTTGTTATATATAGATCTGTGAATACACAAAGTGGGCATAAAAACATTAACCATATATATTCCCTTAGCGACTATACCGTTCAAGAAAAAAAGGTGAGATTTGCGATTTGTTTTATTTAAGGTATGCTATCGAGAATGAAGTGAAGAAAAGTAACTGAGTATACACAATTGAGTTTATACTCTTATTTCTAAAATTATACTTTATTTCTAAAATTTTGTATCTACAAATACTGAACAAATTTTGTAGAACACCCGTGTTTGGCATCCCATCACTCCATTTAAAAGGCTTTTTTTTCTTTTAAAAATATACTGCATTGATTACAAACAGAAAATGTTATTTTTTTCACATATGTTTTTTTAAATATACTTCATAAGTTATAATCTGTAAATTATACTTTTTTCACATCATTATCTTTTAAAAATATGCTGCGTATATTTATAAACTGTAAATGTTGATTTTTTCCCACATAATTAAAAAAAATATATACTGCATATATTATAATCTGTAAATGTTATTTTTCCACAAATCATTTTTCTTTATAAAATATCCTGCGTACAGTAGATATTCGTAAATGTTTCTTTTTTCGCATCATTATCTTTTTAAAATGTATTGCGTAAATTGTAATCTGTAAATATATTTTTTCACTCATTTTCTTTTAAAAATATACTGCATAAATTAAAATCTGAAAATTTAACTTTTTCATATCATTATTTTAAAAAATATGTTGCATAGTTTATAAATCTGTAAAAGTTAGTTATTCACATAATTTTTCTTTAAAAATTACTGCATCGATTATAATCGGTAATTCTATCTTTACAGGGTTTATTCCCTGCTCAATACATCTGCACTAAGGAATAACACAAATTTCCTCTTAGGATGAAATTGATTCTTTGCTCCTAAAAAAGGAAATGATTCTACACCTTACGGTGCCTTGTCTAATGATGCTTAATAGAATTTCACTAATTGAATATTTATCTAGTAAACTAAGATATGGAAAGTAATATATTGCACTGTTATATTCTATTGTCTATATGTCTATTTTGAGACACAGTTCGTTTTCAAATTTAGCTATAAATTAATATGAAGGTCTTAGATGACAATATATTGAATTTTAGATAGACCACACTGTAAAAAATGGGCTCTTAAAATCGAGTAAAAAGTGCTCAATTTTAAATACGTCACATACTTAACACAAGAACGATTATAGCGGTCATTTTGACGACTACCAAATAAAATATTTTGACTGGAACAAGATTTTTTTTTTTAATAAAGTAAATATGTATCTTGTGACATGAGTTAAATAAATAAAATCAATAATTTTATATAAAAAGTCTGGTATAAAATATTTTTGTAACACTTGAGTAAATTTCGCGGTCGTTCTAGTGTTACAGTCCTCAGCAAAAGATTAGACACTGGAGATTTTTAACCTTTAAATAAAAAATACGAACACTTGAGTTATACAAATGACTGTACTTATTTTTAAATATATTTTAAACATTTTAGGACAGAAATAACGGTTTTAATGTAGGATATTATTTAATTTGACTAAAAAAAAGTGAAATTTGCATATTGCAAAAGTTTAGACATTTTTGAGATTTTTTGGCAGTTGTTCACGGAAAAACGCATATTTCAAACTTATGACGTCACATGCATGAAGTATTTAAGTGCACCTCGCGATAGCATCGGTTAGTGAAGATGCCGCGAGCAAGAAATTTTCAGTCAGATGAAGTAATTAAAGCATGGAAGCTGAAATCGAAAGGGAAGACTGTTGCAGAAATTTCAGCTACTTTGAATGGGCCAAAGAATTCTGTCTATTAAGTACTGCCTAAGGGTGACTCTTTGAAAGCAAAACATACATCTGGAAGGACTCGTGTGGTCAGAAAACGAGATTATAGAAGGATCCATAAACTGGCATCTAGACAAATGATGACTGCTAATCGCATTAAAAAAGAGTCAGAGCTTTCTGTGTCAACGGATAATTGTATATGCATTAAAGAAAGATGTACATTAGTTTACATGAAAATGATAAAACAACCAGCCTTGAATTCTCACAACAAATTGACCCCTTTCCTGCCGCGGAGTAATTCTTTTTATAAACTGATGAAATAATGGTCTGATACTAGAATTTATAAACAAACTTATTAGAAAATACGAAATTGCTTATTTTCACGTATATTATAAAAGGAAAAATTTAATTAAATATTCTTGTCACTTTTGGAATTAAAATTAGTTGTCCTTTGCCCTAGAAAGGATTGATGATTTGGGCCTCACATTGTTTTAATTCTCAAGAATCTCTGGAGTTTCTCAATGGTCGCCAAGCTGCGTAAGACTACACACATACATTGGAAAACAATTTACAGCCATTTGGTGAACTTTTACCTCTTCCAAAGTATGTATTTGAGCAAGATAATGCGTTTATTTATGTTGCATACAAATCAAAAAATTGGTTTAACTCTCAAAATATTACTATTTTCGACTGGCTCGCGTGTAGCCCTGATATGAACCTCATTCGAAAACTTTTGTGGCATCATATCTCACACGGTTTATGCAATTTTTTAACAATACTCCTCTGTAAATGAACTTCGATGAGATGTTGAACGTGATTGGTACGAAATTGACCCCCAAGTGATGCAGGATTTAGTTTCTTCGATGGAAAGTCACATTTTTGCATTAATAGCAGACAATGTAGGTGCAGTTCGATTTTAATTTATGGATATTTTTCTGTTAACAGACAGATTGTCTATACTTTTGAAACATTCTTAAATTTGTTTGTTTTTTTGTCATTATGTATTATGTAAAGTGTATAAATTAAAATTGATTGTTTGTGTATGAAATATAAGTCCCCAGTAATATATGACAGTTCAATTACAACAATTCGTTACATACTTCTCAGCACAGAAGCATAATCGATTATTGGCTAAACTTTTGCTGAGCACTGTAAAATAGCTCCGGGTACATTTACTCAAAAATAAGAAACACATGCACTCATTTTTGATTCTGCGGATGTGTTCAAATGCGTACTAATATGTAATATATTCAAATATGTTCAAATAATAAAATAAAATATATATAAAGTTGAGTAATGTATGAAAAATTCTGTACAACACGTAATGACATAGAAAACATTTCTCAACAGCTCTGAATATCATAACTCACAAGTATTAATGAGTTTTAAAACAAATTTTAGTTAATAATAATGTTTTATAAACAAGCAGCTCGATAAAATGTTTATTTTCAGTAGTTATTTAAATAAAACAAGCAACAGCTGTAAGCATTTTATAATTTATTATTTGAAGAAAAGAAAGGAACATTATTTCAAATGTTATTATGTTTCTGTACGATAATGATATTGTAAATCAATTTTATAATACTTTTATTCAAATTTCAATCGCTAAATTCGAAAATCCATTTAAAATTATTAAACATATTGCAGTCATTTTTTTAAAGCTTAATATAGTATATGCTCCTCAATACGTAATTCACTTTCAAACGTAATAATCAATAACATATGTTCCATGTTTTCACAAATGTATTTGCAGGCACATAAAATGCACGATATTAATAATTCATCATGAATTCAACATTTATGCTTAAACTATGTAAAAAAAAAAAAAAAAAAAAAAAAAAAAAATCGTAGTGCATATTTGTGTATGGACTTTTAAAATATTTTTATTTAATTAAAAAATTTAAACAATGAAAGATTAATGGATGACCATTTATTAAGTTTCGATAATATTAACGCATTGCCGACGGGCAATTTTTATTAAATCTGAATTTTAAAACAGTAGAAGCTCCTCCCTGTTCTGAAAGTATTTTGTAAATTAATGTTCTAGATATGTTTCCCAAGTTTATGCATCGATAAATATCTTTTAATGGGCGAATTCGATATAAAATGTCTCACTATTAAAAAAAATATGGAGAACAATTTATAAATGCATTTTGTTTAACCCCTTAACGCTCGAATTAAATTACGGTTGAAAAATTCGAATTGCTTTTTGGCACCACTTTTCTGAAAAAGAAATATGCACCTTATTTAATGACCGGAAAAAAAAACTTTTGTATCTTACTTGTTATAATTGTGTTAAACTAATGTATGGTCTCTGAATTGAGTCTTTTTTTACGGGGCTTCCTTTGGTAGCTTTTTCGCCTGTCCTGGACATTTTTGGATCGTATGGAACTTTTTTTTTTCCTACTAGTTATACTAACAATTTTTTTCTTTTAAAAATTGTCTATCTTTTTAGTTTACTCTCTATTTCTTCGTGGCTACTAGCCGCGTTAAAACGCTCTTTTTTCTAAGGCTCCCATTGCATTGCAAAACGAACTATTCTTAGCCTGGATGTAAAGTTGCCACGCAACTAGGAAATCCATACACCAGCTCTATTGTTCCATTGTTCCTATACTAAAATATAGCCAATTTCTCTATTTTATAAAACTGGTGGGAATCAAACAATTTGAGTAAAAGACACAGCCCGAGAATATGACGGGAGTGAGAATTAAGGGGTTAAGGTAGAAATCATGCTGTTAGTCAATGATGTTTTTTGACTGAAAACGAGAATCTTCGCTTCCCCTTGTGGTGTGTTAATCATTTTTTTTAAATCTAATACTGCAGTACACAAAGTGGGCTTAAAAACACTGACGATATATATGCCTTTAGAGACTATGCCGTTTAACCCATTCAGGGGCGCCGTTTGCAGTCTGCAAGCGGTTAATTTTTATGCCTTGGCCTATGCAAATGGCACCAGTCAATTTTTCGTAAAATTTCGATTTCATAATATACGTGTGGAAAAAAAAAAGCTGTTGATTATTTTCAAGTAAATTTGTTTGTTAATTGCGGTGCGAATTAATTATTTGAACATTTTTTGATCAGTCAAACCCCTGAAAGGGTTAATACTACAGTGTGGTTCACTGCCAAATCGACAAACTTGCAAGAGTTTAAGGGGGCACAGAGACGACTTTGAATCACATAGAAATGCAGGGTCGGAAATGTAATACTAACGAGATAGAGGGGTTGTTACTGGTTGAATCATAGTGATCGAAAATTGACATTTAAAGACCATAAGTTTAGAAAAAGTTATGACTTACCTATAACATAGCTGCCAACTTGTACGGATTATTCTTACCACTAAAATTTAATAGAAATTTTTAACTTATTTAAACGTTAAAATTGCTTGAATTTCGGTGATTCAATTACCTAAAATTTTCTATTAAATTGTAGTGGTATGAAAATTCCGTACAAGTTGGCAGCTATGCTATAATGCAGTTGCCCAAAGTTTCGTAACGGGGTTATCACATTGAATCTCCTATGTTTTAAAATACGTCGTGCATCCGTCGGACGTTCGCGGTGGCAACGAAGATAAGACATTTCAAAACGCCCCTACTACCTCTGATAAGTTGAAGGATAAACGAAGATGCATGAATGAAAATCCTTCGGTTAACTGCGGGGAACATCATCATCAGGAAAATCATGACTTATTTTAAGCTTATGGTCTTAACTCCTTAAAGATCGGTGGGATAAAATATATCCCACCTAATTTAAACAAGATTCTCACCAGAAAATTTTAACTAAATTTTATATTTTTAACTTTGGGGGAAATCGTTGGGGGAAATTGCTTTTCCTTATTTAAAAATAAAACTTTTCGATTATTCCGGTGAGAATTCAATATTTAGAGACATTTTTGCTTGCCCCTCTAGAGGTTAAAATGACATTTTGCTATCACGATGATTCAGCCCCTAACAACCCTCAATCTCCTTAGTATTGCATTTTCGACCCTGCATTGCTGCGTGATTCCGAGTCGTCTCTGTGCCCCTTACACCCACTGTAAGTTTGAAGGTCTGGTAGTGGTCCCCTGTATAATACCCTGTAGAAGGACTGTAAGGGGTCATTTTGATCCCTACCAAATGATTATATTTCGATTCGAACCACAAATTTCTTTCTAAAATAAGTTTTAATAAAAAGAAGAAAGAAAGAAAAAAGTCAAATAAATAACTTGAACAGTTTAAAAAAAAAATTCTGCCGGACATTCTAGTGTTAAGCATAAATGATGAAATTGGAGATTCGGGTAATTTAAGGTAACCTATCGAGAATGAGGTAAAGAAAAACAATTGAGTATAAACATTTACATTTATACTATTATTTCTAAAATTATCCGCTATTTCTAAAATATTGTACTGAAACACTCGTGTTTGCATTGCATCACTATAGTAAAACCTCATATACTACTCCACAAAGCATAGAATTTCATTCACAAATTTCTGTAAATGCTATTTTTTATATCACTTTCTTTTAACCCTTTGGTGACGAGCGACCGGTATTCGTGCCGCGTAAGATGCTCAGAATCGGGGGTTATTCTCAAAAGTAAATTTTTACTGTAAATTTTGCCTTATTTAATGGAAGCATTTTCTCGACTCAATTAGGCAAAATTTTCTGTTTTGAAAAGCCGGTGATTAAAGATTAAAAATTCTGCCAAAGACGCCTGTCCACAAGGTGTTAAAAATACACTGCATGGATGATCATCTGTAAATGCTATTTTCCACATAATTTTTATTTTAACCCGTTAAATGGCGATGGTTCATTTTTGGACCACTTAATTTTAATTCCTAAATGCCACATTGACACCAGAATAGTGGAATAGAAAAAATCTTTTTATTAAATACATGAACAATTTTTTCCTTGCAGTAATTTAAACTCTCTTGTAAATATGTATATATTTTAGTTTATTTTCATTTCTTCACTGTGTTAAACTTTTGCTTATCAAGTTATATTAAATGTATGGTCTCTGAATTGAGTGTTTTTTTATGGGGCTTCCTTTGGTAGCTTTTTCGCCTGTCCTGAACATTTATGTGGATCATATGGAACATTTTTTTTTCTATTAGTTATACTAACAATTTTTTCTTTTAAAAATTGTCTATCTTCTTAGCTTTTACTCTCTCTTTCTCGTGGCTACTAGCCGCGTTTAAACGCTCTTTTTTCTATGGCTCCCATTGCATTGTAACACGATATATTCTTAGCCTGGATGTGAAGTTGCCAAGCAACTAGGGAATCCACACACCAGCTTTATTATTTCATTGTTCCATTGAACTTTAATGAACATTAATACGTCATAATCTTGAACAAAGATCTATCGTCTTCACTTTTGTTGTACAATCGTGGAAAAAAAATGATAAACACCCCTTACTAACTCTGCAACAAATTATCGTAGAAGAAAGTTACTGATACCATACAATTGGTAATAAAGTCTACTTTTAAATGATGTATATAAAATTTGCTTGGGGAGCCATCTACATATTAAAACGAAGCATAACTTTATTTTTTTTCAATAGCAGCACACACTTCTAACAGTATAAATGACCTCTACACCCTTCAATTAACCCCAAAACAAATTTTTATGCAATTGGTTCGATATGTTTCTAATAAATTAATTTTTTAAAACGAGCGTATTTTAAGTGCTGTATCCAAATTGAAGTTCGGTACTCGATTGTTGACCGAGAGAACCTCCTTCTTCATCAAGGTATCCTAAGCGCCACTCATTGAAGACGGCTAGATTACAGGATAGAATAAGAAATTTCAAAATATCTAGTTACTTCAATCATAGATGGCCCCTTAAAATTTTTAAGCATAATTTGATTACTACTTGAAAGAAAAATTTGAAATTTTGGATTTCCATAAGGCAGAACTTAATAAATATAAATCCATTAAAAAAATTGTAGGTTGCAATTCATATTTTTTTCGAATATTAATTTCATAATTCATAATTCATATCATAAAATTATAAACATTGCAAATTCAACGCATTTATGTTTGGGTATTTTAGTATTATTGCTACAGAAAAAATTACCACATTAGAAGTATAATTTCAGGAGATATTAATAAAAATATGAAAATGTAATTTACCATTAGAAGCACTAAATTTTAAATGTTTATAATTGAAAAGCTTATCATTCAAATGACTTGAAATTTGGTGTGTAGGCATAATTTGAACCAAAGATTTGAAATATCTTGCTAAAATTGTGTATTACCATCGAAAAAAATTAAGTTTGGGCTCGTTTTAATATGTAGATGACCCCCTAAGCAAATTTTATATACATAATTTAAAAGTGGACTTTATTTCCAATCGTTCGGTACCAGTAACTTTCTTCTACGATAATTTTTTGAGGAGTTAGTACGGGGTGTTTACCTTTTTTTTTTCCACGACTGTACATTTAAGTAACCTCAATATCGTTTTATATTTTTATATTTTTATTGTTACGATGAAAGCAACATCAATTGTTTTGTAAATTTATGATTTACTGATGTATGTACGTCAGAATATGTGCCATTTTCTGCTTGATATTTTGGGTGCGTTCCGAGGTCCGACATCGGTGAATGTTGCGGGGATTTTACCCCCCGAGCGTTACATCCTATGCCATTCTTTGGTTGGTGCTCCGGTCGGGTGATCAAGTACGTGAACAAAAGCTTTTGCGTATTTAGAAATAGATTTGTTTGTAAATTCTAGTGTCATTCACTTATTTTAGCATTTTGTGTATAGAAGTACCTTGCCCCTGAAAGAGATAAAGCTATACTACATAGATTTATAATCTGTAAACGTTATTTTGTCATATAAATATCTTATAAAAATGAACTGCATAGGTTTATAATTTGTAAATGTTGTCACAGCGGTAAATGCATAGCTCCCAAATCTTACGCTTTTTTTTTGTACCACAATATTTCATAGAAATATGCGCCTTATTTGATCGACAGATTACGACGATTAAAAAAAAGGTAACATTTACAAATTAATTTTTGGGATATAAAAGAGAGTAGGAGTTGGCAGCTATAGGTAAACGTATTTTTTTTTTACACATAATTTTTCTTTTAAAAATACTTGGGAATTGTACCCGTGCTTCCCAGGTTACAGAATATAGGTGAAAACCATTTTTTTTAATTAAAAAGTAATATTTCTTTTACATTATATTTTTTATATTGCCCACTAAAAATAAAAAAGCATTTTTTAATGAAAAATATGACATCAAATAAATTTTTGAAATTTATCAAAAGCGATTCTTTCGTATTAGCCGCATGCTAAGAGTTATTAGCCCAAGATTTTGCTGCTTACGGCATCCTTTTATTTTCTGATAATTTCAGAGGTTTAACCCTTAAATTTGCGATTTTTATTTTGTTTCGAAAAAAAATATATGATTCTCTTAAAGCTTTATTACTCAGTAAAAATAATGAAAAAAAATCAGAGATACATTTTTCATATAATACGTCAATCTTTTCTTCTGTTGCACATCTGCAATACAAGTAAAAACTACTGTCGTGTGACTGTTTTACGCTACAATATTGCAAATTAGTAAATATTTTAATAAGTATATCTCCACATACCTCATTTTATATAATTATTTGTTTTATAAAACTTAACCTTTAACGCTTTAATTCCCATGATAGAATATGTTCTAAAAATTACGTTGTTCAGAGAATCTGACTTTACACCAGAAAGTTTCATTGCTTGATTTCGCTTTATTTAAATACGATATGTGTGTTATTACTTAAACCAAATATTGCTCTGGTGTGAATTAGGTATTTACGAATAAAAAAAAATCTATGCATATATGCAAAGCAGCGCACTAAATGGTTAAGCGCATAGTTCAATTACATGTCTGTTAGATTTGTGTTTTATATTATTTTATGTATTTAATCATAGAGAAGTTTTATTTTTGTTTACGAAATATTAGTCGTAATAAAATGATGAACTCTTTATGTTGTTTTAAGGGAAAACGGATTAATCTTTCTTAATCGAGATCCACGCGACAGAGGTAAATTTTAAAATTAACCTCTCATACACACAATCGCCCTTTTTAAAAAAAAAAATGGCATTCCATATTGTTCATTTTAAAATCATTTTAACTCAAACGTGAAGTCACGATTGTCAGCAAAACCTTTGCATGTGAACGAACAGTCGCACTCTTAACTCGAGATTCTAATCTCAGTACCGGAGAGTAAAGATTTCCGTAATTTATGTTTTTTGGATGAGGTTGCGTTAAAAAGTTTAGTTTTATCTAAGAAAATCATAGTTTTCTTTTAAATATGACGCCATTTTTACTTACTTTAGCATTTCACCTAGTGTCTGAAATTTAGTACACATACAGAAGGAAAACAACGTGGAAACTTTATAAGGAAAATGCGTATTTTCAAAAGCAGTACGTAATTTTCCGTTCAAAATATTATGTCCCTAATGGGATTTTGCGCCGTTAAACCCTATAAAACAATTTTTATCATATTATCACATGAAAAATGATAAATAAAACTCATTATTTCCCTCTTCTCTGCAACAATGAAAGCTATCTCATTACCATCGTTTTGAAAAAGTTTCATAGTATACTTTTAAAATTAAAAGATAATAATGATATATTTAAAAAAGCAGCTAGTGCGGGCACATCGACAAATGAAAAGATTTCAGTTAAAAAATGTATTAGTAAATTTGGTTCAGCAGAAAGCTCAGGACAGATGACTAAAAAATATTCTTGTGTTTTAAAAGATTATATAAATTAGGAAAAATTAAATTAAGCAAATTATGTTCTTTTGATAAAATTACCGTAACATGTCTTAAAGAATAACAATAAAATTTTATTAGTAGAGAGAATTTTGGACAAAAACTTGGGGAATCCGCTATTATTTTAAACCTCGAATTATTGCGAAGATCGTCTTTGATTGCTTGTCTAACTTAGCGAAGCGTATTCACCAAGAGAGAATCATCAAGTTCTGTAATATAAATTATTTAAGCATAAAACAATTCGGACAAAGAGCATGCACACTATATGTTACTGCTCATCCATAAAGTCACTCTAAATGTTTGTAAAACATTGCGTATTATCAGTGTGTAATTTCGATTACATTACTTTCAAAGATAAAGCATTTTTACCTGTGAAGAATCTCAATGCAGCTGGGGTGAAAATTACGCACTTCTACAAAACATATTTCAGTTTTATGAATTAAAATACACGCATTTTTTCATAAAATGACGTCACTTGCATCCGCTAAAGCATCCCAATTTTACGATCCCGTCTTAAACAACATCTATATAACGGTATGCAAATGGCATCATTATCGCGGAATAATACACAAACTCAACAGAAAGCAATGACGTCATTTAAGAAGCTCGGTAAAACAATCTTGGGTATCTAATGATTTATATGATTTCCTTTTTTGTTAATAATAGCTCCATGTTTTATCAGAAGTCATTCATTTATATTTTTTCAAAATTCAGAAAATGTGATTACACACGGATTAATAAAATTGCATTCTTTCAGATTTTTTATACGAATTAAGTCAATGCGGAGAAAATAAGTCACACAGATATTCTTTAAAATATATTTTTGTAAAGAGAAAGTGTTGTATCGTTTGTAAAGTTAAATTGCAATAAACTAAAAATCATTTAATTTAATTGATAAATAAAAATGAAATAAAGCCAAAACTCACCGAATTTTATAACAGACGATATTCGTGACATATTTTTTTTTCAGTTTTTATGAGAAAATGGCAACAGAAAGATACAGCAATCTACTTTTTTCCATTCTTTTCCTTGACTTTCAATAGAAATGGAGTACGTCACTTGCCACGATTACAAAAAAAGTAATAAAAACTCCAAAAAATAATATCTTAAAATTATATTGGGATACAGCTTTCAAACAAATTGCATTTAAAACAGTATTTTTTTTCATTATATGATGGTGTAAAAATTTAAAATACAGTGTCTCACATAAGTGATGGGACACTTGTGCTTTACAAAAGGCAACTAACCAAATAAATTAAAAAAACATGTACACATATTTTTTGTGGGTGTGTTTCATACTTAAATTTAGTAAAGATTATTACATAACATACATTTTGTCAAAATATTAAAATATTAATTTAATAAAAATACAAATGTTTAGAACGGAGCAAAAAATAGCTCACATAAGTGATGGGACACCATTATATATGCAACAAAAATCGTCTGAAATAAGCAATAAAAATATTTTTTGGGTGTTTTATTTTTACTTAAAAGCAATTGGCAATAATTTATAAAATCGTCTGCAGTATTTCTCTCCAGTTTGTTTTGGAATTTTTGTGTTTTTTAGCTCTGTGTAGCCATGAATGCTAAACGAAAAGAAACTTCGCCTGAAATTCGAAAATTATTTATTAATTTGCATATTGAACGTGGAAAATCTATTAGAAAAACTGCTGAAACAGTTAACTTGAGTCTTTCAACAGTTTTCAATATCATTAAACGATATAAAAAGAATCATATGATTCAGGATAAAAGAAGACCTGGCCGACCATCAAAGCTATCCAATGGAATAAAGCGAATTATCGCTCGAAATATTAAAAAAAGTCCAAGAAATAGTGCTCCAAAAGTTGCTGCTGATTTACAAGCATTATATGGAATAATTGTTAATCCTGAGACTATTAGAAGGGTAATTCGATCTGCTGGATATCACGGTAGAGTAGCCTTCTTCGTAAGTGAAAATAATAGAAAACTCAGACTAGCTTTCGCAAAATCCAACATAAATAAGAATTCTGATTACTGGAATAAAGTTATATTTGCTGATGAGAGTAAATTTAATATATTTGGTTCTGACGGTAGAATCTTGGTGTGGAGAAAACCCAGGGAAGAATTTCGCAAACAGAACTTGGTACCAACAGTAAAACGTGGTGGAGGAGGAGTTATGGTATGGGGGTGTGTGTCGTCCGCTGAAGTTGGTAATCTTGTTTTTATTGACAGTATAAGGGATCAGTACAAGTATATTGATATTTTAAAGCAAAATTTGAAATCTTCAGCACGAAAATTGAACCTTCATAACGATTTTAAATTCTACCAGGACAATGACCCCAAGCACACTGCTCTGAACGTTAGACTCTGACTGCTATATAACTGTCCTGAAATAATAAAAATACCACCACAATCTCCAGACTTAAATCCCATAGAGAATATTTGGCAAGAATTGGAATCAAGAATTCGCAAACACACCATTTCTTCAAAACAACAACTAAAATCGGTGCTTCAAGAAGAATGGGGTAAAATCACTCCAGAAATCACAAAAAAATTAGTTGAATCCATCCCAAAAAGATTAAATCATGTTTTAAAAGTAAAAGGAAATCCAACAAAATATTAAAACCTTTTAAAAAGTAAAATTTTTGGATAAATATTTGATGGAAAAGTAAGTGTCCCATCACTTATGTGAGCCATTTTTTGCTCCGTTCTGAACAATTGTATTTTTACTAAATTAATATTTTAATATTTTGACAAAATGTATGTTATGTAATAATTGTTACTAACTTTAAATATGAAACACACCCAAAAAATTTTTGCACATGTTTGTTTATTTATTTTATTGCAGTTTCTTTTTATAAAGCACAAGTGTCCCATCACTTTTGTGAGACACTGTATGTGATGTTTAGAAGTTTAAAAATTTGAGTAGAGAAAATTGCAAAACCAAAATTTTATTTCAAATTTCAAAGTATTGCCATTCGCGAAATGACGTATGCGTTACGCACAGGTATGTTTGCCCTTTATAATATATAGGGTGTCCCAGGATACAAGGTAAAAAAAAAATTTTTGCAAAATCAAATACGCATACCCTCTATTTTTTTTTTCTATTTCACCTGAGAAACATAAATAAAAAATATTATTGCAATCAGATAACGGTGCCGACTTTCGGCCAAACTTCAACATGAAATCTTGTATGGGGAATACTATGGAAAGATTGTAAAATGTATGTTTCTTTGGTTAATAAAACATTATTTTATTCAAAGAAGATATTTATTAACATATTATAGTAAATGAAACATTACTGAACTTATTTTCATTTGCATGTTTTCTTTTTACACTCGGGATAGACCTTCGTGTGTTCTTGTACGCAACATAACGAAAATTGTTTCTGTTCCTCCGTCACCGTTATTAAATCATGAAAGTCCTGCATCAATTTTACCACTCTTTCAGCTGTATTGTTTATTGCTCGGAGCATTGAGATCGTCTTTTTCGCGTCAGGAAACGAAGCATTGTTCTCCCATAAAGAGGGACTCTTCAAAATTATCATAAATTTTGAGTCTAGAAAACAATGAATGGCTTTTGAAAAATATGAGATCATCGATGCTTTTTTCTGTTAAAAAAAAGAACAGGTAACAATCGCGTGATATAAATGAATAACTAAATAAACAATTACAAAATCAATATATGAAACCCGCCATACATTGAACCTCTTTCTTCCTTCGATGGAATGTATGTTTTTTCACGGGTCGAGAAAATTTCTCTATGTAAATTTGTCATCAATTTTAAATTTGTTTCTTTGTCATCATCATCATCATCATCAAAAAGTGCTAATACTGCTGTTTCATCAGTCAAATACCATAAATGCTGGAGAAATTCTTCATTCACATTTTCGTAGATTTTCAAAGTTTTCAAAAAGCACAAATCGTTTTAGGGTTCTTTAACTGCCAAAATGTATTGAAGCCATGTTTAACATAGATTTTCACGATAAAGAAGCGAACGTTTAACAGTGATTTCTTATCCTTGGCGTTTCATTTCAGATGAGAACTAAATAATGAGAGTTTTAGGGAGTAAACCGCTCGGACCATGCAACCAGCTTGATACATAACACGCAGAGGTCTGATTTAATTTTTTTCTGCATCTCCACCTAAAAATATGACAGAAATTTTGATCAACTCTTGATAGTCCTCTGTGATGTGATCATAACATTTTAAAGTTCAGAGCGGTAAAATTCAAGCAAATTGCTATGTTCAGATACGGATTAGAACAATTCCACTGTTTCTCCATAGCACTGTAGTTTAGTTGGATAGATGTTCTTCCAATTCCTTTTGTGCTTTTTAAAGAGTGTAATATCGGGACTTGTCACTTGTTTAATGTTCATTTCGAATACAGCCTTTAATACCAGATCGTATACATGATGGCAGCAAGCAAAGAAAAGATCTAAAATAGTTACAAATTCTTGTTGTCGCCGCTTGAATGCGTCTTGTAATTTCTTTGCATTTTTTGTAAGTCTCTACAAACTTGATGCATATTAACAAGCTTCCTCACACAATTTGGCAACGATTTCTTAGGCATGTGTGCCTTTTCCCAAATAATAATACTTTCACGAATAGCGATATTTACATTTTAATTAACAGTTAAATTCTCTTCTCGAATATTGTAAAACAAAACTGCGAGAACTTGTCCATTAGACAGAAGTTTTGAACCCGTTAATTGATGTTTAATTTTCCCTATTAAAAATATCACTTTTTGAGAACTACACGATTCCACTGCCATGTTCTGCTCACTGATTAAAAACTATCCGGACATTTACTAACAAAAGACTAACTTGGAATTATACGCACATTGACACATAGATGTGCGCTGTCCTGATTAAACTGTTACTGACATGTTTCACAGGTTTTGCACTGATTCTTCACGGGTTGTGCATTGTCACAAGCATTCCAAAACCTTTCTTTTTTTGTTTTGTTTCATCTTTTTCATTTGCAACTGCTGGGTGCTCCGCTACAGACACGTGACAGGGTGACATGTGTCAGCGTTCGCTCGCTAAGTGCACAAGTACTGACTGAGACATTTAGATACAAGTCGGCACGGGTTAACGTGGTGCAAATTACATGAAAATTTATTTACAATTGTTTTGACATAAAAATAAAAAAATGAGAGAGTATGCGAAAAAATAAAACGACTTTCATTTTTTTGGGACACCCTATTAATATAGATATTTCATTGATTGTAATTTTTAAATGTTATTTTTTCACTTATAATTTTTCTTTTAAAACTATACTGCATAGATTATAATCTGCAAAAGTTATATTTTTACAGCTCATTTTTTCTTTTAAAAATATACTGCATAGATCAGGGACGGCGAACCTATGGCACGCGTGCCATAGGTGGCACGCGGGAGATTATTTTCGGCACGGCATAGATTCATGATCAAAATTAAAATATTGAAGGGCTCGCGTGAAAAACAAGGTAATTAACAAAGTAAAATTTTTGATGCATTCAATTTTCAAGCTTTGTAATTCAAGCTTTTCCATTATGATTTGCTTCCTGCTAAACGATTTTTTAAGACTGAACTTGTGTTAACTTATGTGCAATATTTTTTTGAAATATAGATTTCATTTTATTGGACTTATGTGCAAATAGTTTCCATTTTGTAAATTCAGATATAAAAATAATTAAGTAAATATAACGTATATTAAGTAAAATCTCTGTACTTTTAAAAGGTTGTCACGATTCAGTTAAAAATTTTACAAAAAAAATCAATCAGAAATAATTAAAAAAATGCCCGTTATCATGCTTTACATAACAGCCTTTCATATAGTGAAAATACACGAATTGCACTATTTTGAATTTAAACTTGTTGAGTTTTTCTAAGTTATGTTGGTTGTCGCTGTCTTCTAGATTGAATAAACTAAAATGCAACTTTATAAATCTCAATATTGACTCAAAAAATTTTGGGATTAAGAGAAAATCAGGAAATTATAGGAAAATAACGATCATAAGCAAAAAGCCGATGGTGATGAAATTATGATAAGTTGTAATTTCGAATTCATTTCCATACAAGAACTTTCTAAAGAAGTCATTTTGATAATTTTGTTTCTGATAGTTATTTCTTTTATCGGAAAAGAAAAGTATGAAAAACTCAAGTAGAAAGTTATTGTCAGGTGGCTACAATTTAGATAGCATTCTCTTAAAGAAAAAATGAGATACGAAACTGATCTGAATTATTTGGCATCCGACAACACAAGAGAAATAGGGATTATTTTTTTAATATTTAATTAGTTTAAAAATGTTACCCATATATTTTAAAACCTAAAATCAGTATTTTAATTAGTTTTTTCACTTTAATTCACTACATTTGTTGGCACGCCTTGATCATGTAATATATTTTTAGGGAAAAATTGGCACGCGGATGTGAAAAGGTTCGCCGACCCTGGCATAGATTATAATCCGTAAAAGTTGTTTTTTCAGACTTCATTTTTTTTTATGATATACTACATAGATTATAATCTTTAAATGTTACTTTATTCACATCATTATCTTTTTAAAACATACTGCATGGATTATAATCGGTAAATTTAAGTTTTTTCACACACCATTTTTCTTTTTAAAGTAAAGTGTGCTCCTAAATTCCACCGACAAATTAAGAGGAGTGACAGAAAGCATCAAATGAACGAAAAATTACCATAGAACATGGGATAAAAAACCACGTATTTAGTCACAAATACACGGTATTTAATCGTTACTGACATTGCGTTGACGGTAATAATTTGTGGAAAAATCTAAGCATTACAATAAAAATACAACAATATGTACCTTATTTTGATTGAAATGTTATATTATCACGAACAGTTCTTGGAAAGAAAAGGTGCTCAAGCATTCGATGGTACCGTCCAAAACTGGCAATCACAGTGCAAAATGTGGAGCGTCAAGTGCATGCTGGCGCACATAATGGAAACTTCTACCACTATTTAACACTTCACGCCGGTGCGGTGGGTCACACTGGATTGTCTCAGCGTTGTCAAGTCTCCGGCTTTTTGAACACCACTGTTATTTTAGAGAAAATGTTCTTACTTTAAATCGCCCAATCGATCTAGTTAAATAAAACAACATTTTCTGTATTAAAATACTGGTATCCAAAAAGCCGGAAACTTGGCAGCCCTGAGATAGTCGAGTGTGACCACCGCGCCGGCGTGAACGTGTTAATACGATATTATCACATTTACAACAAAGGGGAGAATGTCTATTAAGCGTTTTATTATAATATATTTCAGTTTTCTGAAAGTTATTGCCGTCAACGCAATTTGAATTACGGCAGAACACTCTGCATTTTTGGTTAAATACGTGGTTTGCGACCACATGTTCTATGGTAATTTTGGATCCTCTTATTGCATTCTATCACTCGTCTTAAATTGTCGGTCGAAGTTTGGAATTCCCTATATACTGCATAGTTTATATTTTGCAATTATTATTTTTTCACACGTCATTTTTCTTTTTAAAATGTACCACACACATAATAATCGGTATATGTTCCTTTTTTTCTTATTAGCTTTTAACAATATACTGCATACATTTATAATATGTAAATGTTATTTATTTTCACATCATTTTTCTTTTTTTTTTTTATTACTGCATAGATTATATTCGGCAAATCTTCAAAATCTTTTCAAGGTTTATTCCCTGCTGAGTACATCTGCACTACAGAATAGCACAAATATCCTCTTAGGATGAAATTGATTCTTTTTATGGAAAAAGCCAAATGATTCTACACCTTATGGTGCCGTGTCTAATGATGCTTAATGGTGTTTTGCCAAATGAATATTTATCTAGAAATGTAAGATCTGGAAAGTAATATCTCGCAATGTTATTTTCTCAACTATTTTCTGATATACTTTGTTTTCAAATTTAACTATAAATTGATATGAAGATCTTAACAGGAAAACAGATAGAATGTAAAGTTTTCTGTTTTTTGTGTTATTAAGCAAGATAGAGCACATAATACATCCACTGTTATTATGCTTCTCATAGCTTCAGAATCTCTACATATTTTAAAACTTACAGGTTTTAATCATAAACTCCTGTAAGTGAATTTAGATAATCATTTCTTTAGTGCATTAAGAGTTGTCATGCTGATATCTCAAGTTAATGTTAAACAATGATATTGTTGGGCAGAACTAGGTCCATATAACGGTAACCAGCTTTAAGTACCCAACATTCACATGTGGGTAAGGGGGGGGGGGGATTGGGATTATTAATTGGGGGAAATATTAGGTTGGCAACTAAGTTCCCGCAGTTTTTTTAAATAAAAGTTTTCTACCGGAATTTATATTTTGTTTTTTGGATAGAGTTAATTTTTGTTAAAATTCAGTTCAATAAAATGGAGTGGCAAGTTGAGAGAAAGGAGCATTTTCGACACCTCCTCCTCTTTGCTTGTAATCAGGGTTGTAAGGCGCAAAAGCTGCTCGCGACATTTGTGCTATGCATGGCGAGGGTGCCGGTGTTGCCAGTGGGCTACTTTTTTAAAATTAAGATCTTGATTGGCACCACTTTTATGAAACGGTAAAATTCTCTTCGTCTTTGTCTAAATTAATATATCAATAAATAAGGCGTATTTTACTATTTTAAAAAAGTGGTGCGAATGAAGAAATCTGAATTTAAAAAAGTAACCCATCTGGCAAAACTGGAGGGTCCATAGCTGAAAGAGCTGCATATAATTGGTATGCGAAGTTCAAAAATGGAAACTTTGACATCAAAGACGCACCTCGTTCTGGCCGTCCATTTGAATTCAATGAGGAGCGATTAAACCAACTTCTGCACGAAGATTCACTTCAAACGACTAGAGAACTCACAGAGAAAATGAAATTCTCCCACACTGCTATAGAGAAACATCTTCACTCGATGGGAAAGGTTGAGAAGTTTGGAGCATGCGTTCCGCATACTTTTAAGTGACAAAAATAAAAATCAACGAGCCACAATCTCCGCTGGTTTGCTCGCTCGTCACCGCTCAACTCACGGAAGCAAGCAACGATTTCTTTACCGAATCGTTACTGTCGACGAAAAATGGTGCCTGTACATTAATATGAAGCAACACAAGAAATGGCTAAGCCCCATGCTGTTGTGCGTATGGTGGGACTGGGAAGGGATTATCCATTACGAAGTGCTTGAACGGAACCAAACAGTCAACGCGGAAATCTATGTTCGACAAATGGAACTACTCAACACGGCTATTCAAGAGAAAAGTCCTAATCGGCAGCATGGAGTCCTTTTGCTGCACGACAACGCCCGCCCTCATATCCCCAATATGACCAAGGAAGTCATTCAAATGCAGGGTTGGGAAGTTCTGCCGCATCCGCCATATTCTCCCGATTTGGCACCAGCGGATTTCCACCTCTTTCGATCACTACCAAATGCTATGCGCGGAGTTTCGTTCAATACTAATGCGGAATTGAGAGCTTGGTTGGATGAATTTTTAGAGTCGAAACCGAAGGGTTTCTACCATTGAGGTATTGAAAATCTTGTTGAACGTTGGGATGAAGTTGTAAGCAACAAGGGAGAATACATTGTTGATTAATTATTTGTTATTTTTTATTGAAAAATAAACTTTTAAATAAAAAAAAAAACGGCGTAAACATAGTTGCCAACCAAGTTGGAATTCCTTAGTTGACATTCTATTTAAACCCTTTCGACTCGGGCGTCTCTTACACAAATTCTATTCGGTTTATACCACTTTTAAAGTGAAGTTTCCTTCAAGAACACAATTTCAAAAATGCTGCAATTAAATAAGGCAAATTTTATTTTCCTTTGTTACTGGCGCCAAAAACTATTTTTGCAAAGAAAGACGTCCAGTCCGACTGACATACGAATGCAAAGAGTTAATGATATGAAATTTAACTCGATCAAAAAAAAACGTAAATTCGAAAGAAAAAAAAATGCATTTAAAAACACGGCGGAAACTTAGTTGCTAACCCACTTGGTATTTTATAGCTGACATTACATTTTAATAATCTGAAATTTAACATAAATTAACTCCATCAAAAAAACAGAATATAGATTCCGGTAGAAAAAGTGTCTTAAAACAAACTGCGGGAACTTAGTTGCCAACCCAATAATTAGTATTCTTTAAAAGATACAGGTACAAAAATGAAACTAATACTACAAACATAAGAAGAGAGGGGGAGACTCAACCCATATCTAATTCCCAAAACCCCGGAGTAATTAGGCTACCACCCCTTAATTACTCAACCTGAAAAAAGTCCATAGTGTTATTTGAAAAATTCATAATAAAAAATCCCTGCCGGCTCGGGCCTACAGGCGGAGGTAGATTTCGAAGTTAAGTACTAAATTCTCCAACAAAACTTAAATCAAGATTAGAGATAAACCCAGTTTCTTCACAAAGAGTGATCTGTAGGGAGCTAAACTTTTTGTGAAAATTATAATATATACGAATACACACACACATGTATATGGAATAGGTTTAAAAAATGGCTACAGAAAATTCAGAGAACCTTAAAGTGTTAAAATATGTTAATATTTCCATATTCGGGTTTTTATCATGTTTTAATACGTTTCTTCAAACTCACATGGCGTTACATATTCACCTGCGGAGGTCCATTGTATTTCCAGTATGATGCAATATACATATTTTTTTAATTCTTCAAACTATTTATTTTATTTTGAGTTTTCATGCTGAAATCTTGCTGTAGAAAACTTATGACGTAATATTCAATTTCTTTTCAATTTGTCAAACTATTTAATTTTACACGTGAAAATTTTGCAATAGAAAACTAATTGTTGTAGTGAGCATTTTATTGTTTTTTTTTTATTGTTGGCAACTGCTATAACGAAAAACTTTTATTTTTTTCTTGCCATTGTTGTGTAAGAGCTGGTTTTATCAGAATCATGTTAAGACAGTATTCAAAATTTTGAACCCTCCCCATTTCCACCCTCTTGGGCCGATTTCGCCCATTTTCAATCCCCGCCGAGATATTAGGCATATCAAAGTTGTTGGCGAGTTTGAGGACAATCCGTGCATAATTGCGACTTTTATCGTGCGGACAAAATTTAGTACATACATACATACATATATATATATAAACTTTTTAGGTGGGGGGTGGTTTTGGGTTCCTGGTGTCCTATAATGAAAAGTTATGAAGGAATTTTTCAAAAGTCGCACCATAGTAACGACTGCAATAGGTAGTATTTCTTACGAAATCTACCTAAAATTTGTGATCGTTTAAATCGGTCCTGGCTAGCTTCTGGGATAATTTATACATAATTATCCAGAAAAGGGGAGGGAACATATCTCCAAAACATCCGTTGTGTACTTTGTCGTGGAAGAGGTAGCGTTTAGACCCAGCAATTAACCAAATTACATTTATAAAATTCACACATCTAATGAACATTAAGTATTCGAATTAAACCTGAAACAAAAGCTAATATTAAATTAAATTAACAGACTCACGGTGTATGAAAGACATAAACCAAAGATTAACAGTATTTTTATTTACACAAAAATATTAACAAGTTAAGAATATTGTGTCATACGACACACATGATTTAGATAATAAAACAAAACCCATCATATTACTTTTCATCTAATTTAAAATTATTCATTATTTAAATGCTTAAATCTTTGCGTACCAATTGATACAATATATTCCCTCATCTTCAAAATTCACAATAAAAATAGGGAACAAATATAATAACAACTCATACCTCTTTCCATCCATATCGCTGAAATCACTCGAGAACAGTCACAGATGAACACATCAGGATGTACGACACACTAAAATCCTTTGGGCTTTAGCAAGTCTCTATGATCGACGTTTATTTAAGTACCCTAGAACGGGCAAATGGAATCCGGTGAACACCATATTAAGATAAATATATGGGAGCATAATATGAGCTGCCTGTAATCAGCGCTCCAATTCATTCCTTAAGTCCATAAGGACTTAGAGAGGCATAAACATTTTTATGCTACGAGGAGAACTGTACTCCATCAAAATCGAGTCGATCTGCTCATCACGAAAACTTAAGACGACCTGTTCATAACGAAAACTTAAGAAGAAGTGTTCATTACGAAAACTTAAAGAGAACTAATCATCACGAGAGCTTAAGAAGAAGAGAACTAATCATCACGAGAGTTTAAGAAGAAGAGAAGCTATATCTTTTTCTCTCTTACGTAAGAGACACAGTTGTCACAATGGAGGCCGGACCTGAAGCTCCTCGTTCAATCCGTAGACAGCATGTACCCCCATGTACAGCCTGATTTGTACTTGGACCATATGGGATGGGACGCGCCCCGCCCTTGACCAGGGGCACTCGGGAGGAAGAACTCCCTACCCCATACACTGGGTGACCTATTTTATAACCCCTCATAAAATATCCATGAGACTGTTGTAAATATCATTTTGACTGTAGTGTCAAACATATTGTTAAAATATAGACATTCTGGCACTGGGTAAAAGATCCCCTTTTTCATTCAATTCCTACTATTAGCTCACACTCTCCCTATATTTATTTATATATTTATATATTTATATATTTATCTTGTACAAATTTTCAATCGTTAATAAAATACTCATTATTCATCCTATCAGGTTGAAATAAATTTTTTTAAACTTGTACTGGATGACAATTGATGTTAATAAAGTTTTTTTTCAAATATTAATTAATTAATTAAATTTTAATTAATTAATTTTAGTTTTGCATGGGAAACAAAATGGCCGTCATTGGTTATTGAATTTCAATGAAAGTATTTTCAATAAGGGTTGCCGTAGGGGGGGGGACCTGTTCTGTCGCCAAATACCGCCAAGTTTGTCGCCAACTTGGCGATATATCGCCAAATTTGGCGGCCAAAGTGAGTCGCCAAAAGTGACGCCAACTTGGCGATATCTGTAATATTTCGCCAAATTCCCATAGAGTTCCATTGTAAACATACTTGCTTATAGAAAATCAACAAATTGAGATATTTTAATGCAACAAAAACTCATATTAGCTTGACTATATTAAATTTTTCTTTGATGGCCTAAGTAGGAATTGACTTTAAAAACAAAATTGTTATATCACTTGTTTTAGATAACTTCATCTGTCTGTACCTTCTTCGTAAACAATATGTCTTGCTTACATGAATATATATATCAAATCATATATTTTTATTATACAGATAGAAACACATATAAATAATAATAATAATAATAATAATTCTAAATAAATTCAGTATAAATATAGTTATATTTTATGCACTAAAAATATATATTTTAACCTGCTGAAACGATATTCGTGTTAAGATGATAGCGTTGCCAGCAGACATCTTTCTTTTCAAATATCTTGTTTGCATTTCAGTATTTCAATTTGATTTTTTTTTTAATAGGATAGCTGTAGCCAGTGTAAAACCGGGTCTTTTTGTACTTTTCTATTTTATTTGCGACTTTTTTCCATGAGGTCACTTTTTACTTTTCAACCGGTTCCCGTAAGTGAAAGTAACTTTTAGTAAAACAAAATGCAATCAAAACCGAAAAATTAAAATAGTACCCAGTTCGACAGCAATATCAGCATTATATGCAAAGAAAAAAAGTTTAAAATATTTGAAATCAAACGAGAAATCGGAAGAGAATGTTGGCATTGTTTTTATCATTACATTAATTTGCGTGTTTCTTCGCGTTACTAGTGTAAACTATTTGTATTGGCTTTCACAAAATATGCTCAATGAATTTTTAAATTTTTTTCTGGCTTTATTAACATCTCAATATAACAATAGAAAAAAAACTGCGCGAACTTCCTCTCGGAGGAAATTAATTTTGTTGTTGTTTTGTTTCGTTAAAGGAAAATCAGCCATACTCCTGGTGGTGTCCTGTCTAATGTTAATTAATGGATTATCGACAGATGAATACACTGGGAAGCAATGATTATGTCACAGAACTGTAATTAGTTGATTTTGGATCAGTTTGTTTGCGCTGATTCCGAATATGCTTTCCGTTTTTCTCTAGGTTGTCCAGTTTTTGAGAAATTTGCATATTTATGTTCACGTAAATTTATGTTTTTAATGTGCTGTTTTATGGAAACTTCAGATCAGGATGAGAGTGCTCCGACCCAAATGACCGATTACTACCACTAAATTTTTATAGTATTCTTTGTTTTATTAAATCTCAGAAATTCTGTAATTAAATAATGCGAGAAATACCATTAAAATTTAGTGGTAGTAATCGGCCATTTGTGTCGCAACGCTCTCATCCCTGCTTCAGATATAATAAATGACAGATTGATTACCTTTTCCAGCATTTCAAGATTCTCATATTTATCAACTTTAAATAGCCGATTTAGATTTAGAGCATTACCAATGCGTTTTAGATATCACGATAACAGAATCGTCAAATTATTTTCAGGATCAGAACTCGTACATCCATATAGATGATAATCAGAGAATCTTTAAAAAATTTTCAGGATTAATTCACTGTTTAATATATCTGCACAAAAAGATGGCACAAATTTCCTGTTAAGGTGAAATTGATTATTTCTCAGAAAAGAGAAAACGGTCCTACACCAGACGGCGTCTTACCTAACGATGCTTAATGAAACTTTAGTAGAAGAATATTTATCAAAATCCCCTAATGTTGCTTGCTCTTAGATTTTCTGGTAACTTGGACTTTCATATATATATTATATTAATAAGTTATAAAGGACAAACGTAATCTTGCACAACGCAGAGATCATTTTGAGGATGGCATCACCTTACGATTAAATTTCGGTTTTCCAATTTTCCCTAGAGTAATTTTTTAACTTCTAAATATCCTACATCTTCAATTTTTACAACATTTTACAGGGAAAAAATTACCTTTAACCCTTTCACGGGCAAATCATTTCCAATGCTAACGTGTTGAAATAAATGAATGGCACAGTTATTTACCAACAAATGTATTTGGAATAAAGAAAAAGGCTATATATCACAAACATATTAAAGGTAAGATATTTTACTAAAATTCTGGTGCCAACGTCGCGTTTGGGAATTAAAATTAACCCCTTAATTCTCGCTCCCGCGATATTAACTGGCTGCGTCTTTTACACAGATTATTTGACTTCTACCAGTTTTATAAAATAGTATAACAGGCTTTACTATAGTATCATTTTACCTGTTATTAACCCATTTACCACCAAAACGATACGGTTGAAAATTTCAACTTTTTAGCTGAACATTCTTTGCCGCCCCAAACTGTGAAAGATAATTTTCGCTTTATATGATCTTAAAATTGTATGTCTTTAAATAAGACTAATTTTTAATTCAAAAATAGTGGTGAGTATGTAAATAACTTAAATATGTGCATTTATTTTGACCGCTGCGTGAACGCAACAACAGCGCTTAATGGGTTAAATAAGGTGAATATTTCTTTTTTCAAAAAGGTGGTGGCAATGAGCAATTTGAATTTTTAAACCGCCATTTAATGCGACCGTTAAGGGGTTAAGTCGTTTCATAAACATACCACCTCCCCTGAAAGAGTTAAATATAATTTCATTGAAACCTGTATCGCTATTTACTCAGTTTTTGTGTTTTTTTTTTTAAATAATTTTCGGCAGGAATTTTCTTTTATTCTTTCTTTACCGCGTGCAGGACCTATTACGGAAGAATAAAAACCCGTTTGCGTTTAACCGTTGCGTTTAAATAAATTTGGAAATTATTTTTAGTCTAGCATTCGCAGTTCAGCCCATCTATAGAAAATTGATTACTTTTATGTTTGCTGGGTGCAGATACCATAAAATATTGTTCCCATCACCGTCATTTACATTGTATTGACTTCATTCGAAACGCAAACACTACATTCATTATCTTTAAGGGGTCTCAGGACTCTTAAGATCGGAAAAAAAAGAAGAAAAAAAAGACCATTTTCAACATTTAATATCTTAAAATGTTTTTGATTTTAAGTCACAATTTTAATAGGAATAAAATATATAAGTATGTTCCTTCATTTCATGTATTTAATAAATTATAAGATGCAGAATTAGAATTTACAGGGTTCTCCAAACTGTTAGACATTTGACGAGCAAAAAATCGGCATAACAGTTTATGCGCACGATTACAAAATAAGTATTGCAACTAGAATGAAAATTTTGATGCCTACTTAGACTTCAGATTGGAATAATTACCCTGAACCTAAATAAGTTTGTGTTTAAAGCTTTTTTTATATTTTTAATACAAAGTTGTATTTAGCAAATGCAAAATTAAGAAAATTTCAACAGTATAATCACCTAAAAAATATTGTTTTAAACAATAAAAATGAAATTTTAGGTTCAGTTTATAAAGATTAACATGAAACGAATGTTTTGAAAATTTCATGAAAAAATATTCATAAGTTTTTGAGATATCGTGCGCGTTATGCCCAAAAACATCATTTGTAGAAAATGGCTTCAAAGTTTCCGTAACGACGCTTCAGCTACTGAACGTGTATAAATTTAAAACCCATAACTTCAGTTCTAATAGGAATTTAAAGGAAACAATTATTTCAAAATGTTCAGAAAAGATATTTAAAAAAATTAAAATTTCGAAAATTTTAAAGCTTTAAGAGTCCCGAGACCTCTTAAACTATGTAACTTAACGCTAAAACGCCCTGAAATTTTACTCAAGTTTCATAAAAATATTTGACACAAGAATTTTTATTTAAAATTATTTGATTGATTTATCTAACGAAATCTGCGAGGTTAAAATTTAAATTATTTTATGAAAGAATTTCTGGTTGCAGTTGACATCTAATTATATGGTTGGAGTCGGATCGACTAATTCCGAGCGCTCTGGTGTTAATTTAAATTATACATGTTCATAGCAACTCTTCTGCTTTTCTGTACCACAAAAATTTTATAAAACTTTTCACCTCATTTAACCGGCAGATTACGGCGATTCAAAAAGGCAAAATTTACTGTAAAATTTTTGTTGTACAAAATGGCAGTTATGCATACCTGTTGTTTCACATCCTTTCATGTGAAACAAAGAAAAAAAGGAAGCCAATGAGAAATAATAACACAAACAAACACATTTTATTTCAACACCAATGCCTAATATACACACATGAAAAATAAAACTGCTAATAAAAACAAATATCGGCGAGATTTGAGCAGGGATATCATAAAGTTACCGAAAATAATATATGAAAAATCCATTCAGAAGAGACATTTTTTTTGTAAAAAGAGAAAATATCCTGACAAGTGATTTGACGTTATCTAATAATAGGTACATAATGAAACTTCGCCTGATGAATACGAGTATTTATCATATCTTCTAATGTTGTTAGAAACTTCGCCTGATGAATACGAGTATTTATCATATCTTCTAATGTTGTTAGAAACTTCGCCTGATGAATACGAGTATTTATCATATCTTCTAATGTTGTTAGAAACTTCGCCTGATGAATACGAGTATTTATCATATCTTCTAATGTTGTTAGCTATGCTGTTCTCAAGCACTTAATATTTTAAAATATAAATTAAATTAATACTATATTTTTGTATAATAGAAAATTAAATTTAAATTACATTTCAAATAAAATAAAATTCGATTGACCTTTAAATACGTGTATTCAGTTTTCACATCTTTTTCCAATTAATTCTTTAAAAATATCTTTCATAATTTATATTTGATGAATCTTCGAATTATTTCTAGGCTCGCATTCGTACTCACAAAAACGTACGCAAAAACTCATATTGATGAAACTGGTTATTTTTCCGAAAAAAGGAAACGATGATACATTTTTCCGAAGAAAGAAAAGGATGATCCATCATACAGTGCTTTTCTATTGTTGCCAATTTAGCTATTATTTCTATTCAAAACAACTATCATTATTTGATAACAAAAATACTTTATTTATTTAATCAGGGAGTGACCGTTATGAAGTAATGCACTGATAACTATTGGGTATTGTAGTAGTTTTTTGAATAAGAAACGTGCTAAGCTATCAACACTATTCTCGTCTAATGATGCTGAATTTATTTTCGCCAGATGAATATCTAACAAAATATCTCACCGCTGTTTGTTCTTCTATGTTCTGGTATTTTACTTTTTTTAAATATAAATTCTAGTGATACAATTTAGTAAAATTAAAGAACCTTTTATAAATGTATACTGAATTTTCAGATCATTTTTGTTTAGTGTTTTACAAATATGACAGGAAACAGAACAAATAATGACACTATTACTTTAACATTAATTTAAACATATTACACCTATACAGGGTGATTCTAAATTCATGGTACAAAGTTTAAGGCTTGGTACAGGACACTGTAACAATCATATATTGTATAGGAATGTATGGGCGCAAGTGACGCATTGAGGTGCGGGCGCAAGTGACGTATTGAGGTGCGGGCGCATGTGACGCATTGAGGTGCAAACACAAGAGGGCCAATTTGGCCCTTTTTTATTTAAAAATTTTTCCTATGCTACTCTTTTTTTTAAGACAGACATTTCATGATTACTTAAAGAAAAATCTCTTTTTTGAAAATTTCCGGTATGAAATCGAAATTTTTGATGTAAAAAAAAAAAAAAAATGCAAAACTAGCAATTTCTATTTCTTTTCATGTATTTTCTGTGTTGGACAGAATTGCCAGTTTTATGTTTTTTTCTTTTTTTCAAAAATTTTGATTTCATACGGGAAACTTTCAAAGAATTTTTTCTTATTATTTCTTTATTTAATCATGAAAATTGATGATTGTCTTAAATAAAGAAAAACATAGTATAGGAATTTTCTGATGTGAATGAGAAATTCTGAAATTAGAAAAAAATGTCAAATTAACCCCCCTGGTGTTGGTACCTCAACGCGACACCTACATTCCGCAACAGTAAATGATTGTTACCGTGCCCTGCCCCAGCCCTCAAACTTTGTACCATGAATTTAGAATCCCCCTGTATGTATTTAAATGTATACAGGGTGATTAAAAAAAAGTTTACAAAATAACATGGTAAATCAAGAATAAAGGAAGGGTAAAAAATCACATAGGAATATAAGGTCGCAAACCACCAATTTAGTCGCAAATAAAGTGTGTTTCATCCTAACTGAACCCGAGTTGACGGTACTAATTTCGAGAAAAATGAAAATGCAACGGTATGTACCTTGATTTGTGTGAAATGTGATAACATCACGAAAAGATCCGGAAAAACACATTGCTTAAGCAATCGATGATACTGTATGGATTCATAAACACAGCCCAAAATGTGGGCGTCAAGTAGGTAGGGGAGGTAGGGGAGGTTTGATACATAGGGTGGGTTTATACATTGACAATCTTTCTCAACAAATGTCATTAACAGCCATTCTAACACATGTGAAGTCTTCTTTTACTTGTTGAAGCCATCATTAGCTGGACTAATTAGTGAAGAACTGACAACTTTTCTTTTCTTTTAATTTTGAAAGTTTTTGGAATGTCAATGTAAATTTTTTCATTGACTGATTTTCTTTCATAACTCTTATTATTGCGAAGATAATATCTTGTATATATATATATATATTTATTTATAAAGGACATTGTCAGGATTAGTTTTACTAGAAAGTATATTACCATTTTGAAACTGCATTTGTACAAAATGATCGAAAATCCAATAAGGCATAATAGGGAGAAATGATACACTTGTATATTTGAAATTTAATAGTTTTTTTAAGTTTGCAAACTAACATAGGACTGTAATATCCATTATTGTTTTACAGCAAGAGCTACTGAAATTGGTAAGGAAGAACAAAGAGACTGTTCATAGACATTATGTAGGTTACATAGAAAAGCAGTGCGATGATAGATGGTTAGTTCGCTTTGCTCGTCATGTAGAAGGGAAAAAGTTTAAATGGTCTGAAAGGAAAAATCTTTCTATAATTTACGAAGGGCAAATTGAAAAAACGTTAAATCTTCCCGAATTTACTTATCAAAATGATAGAATTATTAGTTTTTCGTTTAACCATTTCAGGGGTGGTGGCATGTTTATGAAACCACTTAATTTTAATTCCCAAACGCCACATTGGCACCAGCATTTTCGTAAAATATTTTCCATTTAGTATGAAAGTGAAGCATATCACTTTTCTTATTTCTAATTAAATTTGTTTGTAAATTCCGGTGCCTTTCATTTATTCAACACTTTAGCATTGAAAATGCTTTGTCCCTGAAAGGGTTAAAGGAATATGAAATGAGCTAAATTTATGATAAATTGTTTACAAATCAGCAATGTCCATCTCACATTTCCTGGCAGTTCGATTTCTAGGAGTTTTATTCATTATTTATTTTCTAAAAAGTGTATTAATAGGATTGTTAAAATAATAGCAATAGTTTAAATATTTTTGTAAAAAACATTTCTGAAACAAAAATATTTCAGTGTCATTTCGTTTCAAATTTTACATAAATATTTCAAGATTTATCGTAAAAAATTGTATGACGCATAAATTGAATTGTCTGCATTTTTTTTTTCAATTTACATAACAATGTATTAAACCTCCCTTGCTAGTGTATCAATCCTCCCCAGTAATGGGAAGATTTGATACAGTAGTAACCATTCAAAATAATTGTGATATATTTTTTGAATGACTATTTTTTAAATTCGCAATATTTTTAATAAATGAATAAAATGTCACTTTATAAGAAAACACGAAAAAATTGTTTAAAAATAGCTTTCTAAGGGTTGTAAAAAATTAGTAAAAAAAAGTGTATCATACCTCCCCTACTGCTGGCGCGTATAATGCAAACTTCTACCATTTTTGTTCGGTGTTATCACATTTACAACAAAGGTGAGAAAATCTGTTAAGTGTTTCATTGTAACATACTTCTATTTTCTTAAAGTTAATACCGTAAACCTAAATTGAGTTAGGATGAAACACCTTATACATACTTGCCAACTTTCCCTAAAACTTCCATAAAATGCGAGTTAAATTGACCCAGGTTAAACATCTTTCGAACCAGAAATTTACTGAAGAAATTAATTCAAATAGATTTCATAGAGAAACATTATTTTAAATGTGTAATGGTACATCAAATAAATTTTCTGGTTAGTAACGCGTATAATCTGTGTCAATGAAACCCTTCACGGTCGCTTAATATTTGGAAAAACCATCAAAAAAGTACCTATTTCTTTTATTACAGAAATTGAATAATTATAAGGTTTATAAATAAAACTTGTAATTAGTTTTTTTTAAGGCGAAATAAAAGATGTTATAGAACAAATTCATATTTATAGAAAAGCCATCATGCGAGAATTCTGTGTCCTAATGTTTGTTTTACACCATACAAAGTAATGCGAATAAGACCTATATTTTTCTCATCTTAGATCTTTATTTATCATCATCACGCAAATTTTTACAAATAATATTTGAAATAATATGTATACATTAATTTTTGATGGAAAAACCATCAAAAAAGTACCTATATTTGAATTACAGAAATTGAATAATTATAAGGTTTCTAAATAAAACATGCAATTAGTTTTTTTTAAGTCGAAAAAAAAAGATGTTATGGAACAAATTCACATTTATAGAAAAGCCAGCATGCGAGAATTCTATGTCTTAATGTTTGTTTTACACCATACAAAGTAATGCGAATAAGACCTATATTTTTCTCATCTTAGATCTTTATTTATCATTATCACAGAAATGTTTACAAATAATATTTGAAATACTATGTATACATTAATTTTTGATTATTAATAATTTTTTGAGTGTTGTATATTTCAAAGCATGCAATACAAATCCCAGCATTACAATCAGCACCAAAAGCCAAATCTAAACAGAAGTATTCAAAGACTTCACACGGAAATGCCAGTTAATTTTTTCTGGTTTGAGAAGTTTTTACAGCAATTAAATCTCCAGCCCGGAAATATGACGGGCACGAGAAATAGCGAACGACACCTCAGCCCGTGATATGGACGGGAGCGAAAATTAAGGATTAACTAACATTTTACGGAAGTTTAGTTTAATGTTGGCAAGTATGCCTATATTTGTGACTAAATAAGTAGTTTGCGTCCCTAGGATTTTTCATCCTTGTTGTATACCTTATTTGCCATGTCATTTTTTAAACTTTTTTTTAATCACCCTGCGTATGAGTAGCGTTACATCATTAAAAATATACTAAACATTATTCTGTCTTTTTCAGAGTTAATCTTGAAAAACGAAGCAATCACTCATCATCATGTACACATCTTCACTCTTTTCTACAGAGCATACTTTCGTCCCCAAAAGCATGTACAATGTGTGCGTCATATATATCAGTTCATAACCCATGAGAAGGTTCATGAACTGATGCCATGATTGATGAAGAAATTATTTCATTTATGAGTAATACGGAGAAATGTATTCTTGAAAATATTGTTCGTAAATTACACTCAATAAGCCTGCAATTTTGTTAGACTCTTATTCAGAGCTCAATATATCAAGAGAAATGAGTAGAACAAATATCCCTTTATATTAAACATAATTTTTTCGGAGAAATAATATGACGCTACATAAGATGGTGCCTTGATTAATGGTATTTAACCAGTGGTCGTACTTGTCCTGAAATTTCAAGACCAGGAAATTCTTCGGTACCAGTATTTTCTTATGCAAAATCTCTTCTGAAATAATTCGAAATTTCCCGTGTTTAATCTAGATTTAACTTTCAATAAAAAAAATATTGATGCGTACGATTCTTGTACTTAACACTTTGCAACAAGCAGCGCGTACTTATGTCGTTTAAAGGGCACGACAGTCTTGAATTTTAACACCACTATTTTGAAACGGAAATTCTTCCCTTATCTAATCTTAAATTATCAGTGATTAACACTAGAAACGCCGTTAACCCCTTCGCGACGGGAGCCTTTTACGAAATGTTTATTACTTTGCTACCGGTTTTAAGAAACAGAAGTTTGTGCCTATTCAAATCGGGAAAATGCTCGGATTAAACAAGGCAAATTTTACAGTAAAATTTTACTGGTGAGGATAAACAAGGATCCTTAGGCCTATTTCCGGCACGTAACGTGTCGCTCGTCCCCAAGGGGTTAAGGGTCATTTTCGCACCTGCCAAAATTGTTAATTCTCTATTCGAACTAGAAATGTGTTTTATAAGATATGTTATATGTATGAAGCACAAAAATAGGCTAATTAAGTAAGTTAAACAGTTTTAAATAAAACTTCTGGTGTGAAACACTTTTTTATAAATATTGAGTAAAATAGCCGGCTGTTCTTGTGTTAAATAAAACAAAAATTATAAAATGGTAAACCTGGTTCAGAAGAATTAAAAAAAAATTAAAAACCTCGTCGCGAAGAGGTTAATGAAAGTTTGGTACCTGAATATTTATAGACCGGGAGTCGGCAGAACAGACTACCACCGCATCGAGTTCGAGTTTTAGCTATTCTGGAATTTCAGCCTGTAACTCGATGAAGTGGTTGTCTCATGGTTCGTGCGCCTCCTTGACTTTTCGAAACCAGAAAAAATTTCGGTACCGTTATTATCTTATTGAAAATCTCTTCTTAAAAGAATGCGAAATTTTGTGCGTTTAACCTAGATTTCTTTTTCTATAAAAAGATACTGGTAGTTTCCCTGGAAAAATAACGGAATCCGTACAAACCATGTATCTGTGCTGCCGGCTCCCGGCCTATTATTTATCAATATCTGGCGACAGGGCTTGTTCATCTATTTCCTTCTCGTTTGTATTTTTTGTATTATATAAATTTGATTAGTATACCTTTGTAAAACTCTATAGTCATTTAAACATATTTTTTCATCTTTGACTTCATTTTTGATTTAGTGCACGAAGAACATCCTTTATAAATTATGTTCAGTGATTCTTTAAATTATCTTTTGATTATATTCGGAGCTTATTTCCCTACCAGTCATCTTTTATGTATTTTTGCTGCAATAAAAATCTTCGTTTTATTAAAACTAGAACGACTAACAGGAACAAATGAATAACTGTCGCTTCTAACCAGGATTTTTTTCATAAAATAACTTAAATTTGTAACCATACAGAAATAGATAAACAATGAAGTTATATAGTTCTAAATAATAATTCAGATGTGAATATCTTTTATATAATGACTAGAAAGGTAGCCCGTCAAAAATGACGGAAATTTAGATATAAAGATATATACAACTCATGTGCAAGAATATGAGTTTTCTCGCTTGTTCCGCAGTGATAGATGTAAATAACATATTTTAAGAACGAAACACATTTATGAAAAACTGTGTACAGTAGAAGACCACTAATCTGCACAGTTTGGTTCCAAGTGTTATGCAGATTTGAGGCTTTTTTGCGGTCATGTCTATTCAATCTTTGTTTACATTTTTTAAATTCATATATTGGACAATTTCGATTGTTGAGCCTTAAAAATAAATAAATAACACACTTGAAGTAAGGTTAAAAACTATTAAATTATCGTATACGATTTCATGAAATGGTATTATATGGTATTATATGTGTGTGCTTCACGATCTTGGTTACGACGTTGGCGAAATTGGCTGCAACTTGTCATAATCCTAATAGTGTGGACCGCTATAACAAAAAAGTAACCAGTTTTTAGTAAAATTTCTGATATAAAGTAGCTTTCAAAAACTTGTGTAAAATTGCAGGCCGTTCTCGTGTTATGTCAGTCCTAGGAATAATATTTCTAACACTGAAGATTTTCCATATACGTATATATGGAATTTAGAAAAGCTTCTCCAAAAGAAAGGTCCTGAAATGACATTGTAATTCCTCTAAATTCAAAGTTTAATCGGGCCCTGATGCTGAGTACTGAAATATGATAAATGCAGTTATTTTGATTATTACAACAGAATTAAGCAGTTAAACTTATTTAACTTAAACCCACTGTTACTTCCCGATGTTATTTTTTAGTATTAAGAAAGAAAATTATTTAAAATTTTCAAATCATGCATTTATGATTTCTTTTCCGTCTTTAATAACTAAATAATGAAAAATTAGGCTTTTGTTCTGAGCTCATAAATATGACAATAAAATAATGTAACTAAGAGACATTGCAAAGTTAAATCTTTGTGATTACAAACCATAAACAAACGATAACGCCACCATTTTACCTACTATGACGTCATTAGAATATTGCCCATTGATTGTTGGAGAACTTACTTTGTGAATGATTACCTCAATGATTTAATATTTTTGACGTTTCACGATGAATGAATCACTTGTGTTTGTTTAGGTTCATGGAATGAGATATTAAGCTGTGAACCTAATTTTAATTGAAGTTATCCAAGGATATATGTATTTTTAATCGAAATTAAAAACAATGCTTTGATCTCGAAATAAAAAGTTTTAGTTCGTATAATTTGTTATTTCTGTTAATTATTTATTTAAGTACTTTTCCATTACAGCGCATTTTTAAAAAAAGCTTGGCGCGATTCGGGCATCAGAAAGTGAGATATGTTGCAAAAATATATAAACAGCTATGAAAACAAATCTAATGAACTTTTATCTTTGTTTATATATGCACTTATATACATAAAAAAATCGTTTCTAAATATATATAATTTTTTTTATATACAAATTACGGCACAGATTTCAGATATGAACTGGGATACCTAACTGGCGCCAAAATGGTGTTATTTTGCCTGCCATGGTAACCCGGCTATTGCTTTTTATTTATTAATAAATTGATTAATTACTTTTATTTTCTGTTTTTTAATTATATAAATTGCTTTGTTCTATAGTTATTATTCAAACTTTTATTTATTTATAGTTATTTCCTTTTCAAAATGATAGCAACTAATTGAAAAATATATAAATAACTGGTATTCGAAAGCGAGATTTCTGCCAAATTTGCGTCATAGAAAAATCACGCCAACCCCCATGCGTATATGACATCTGTGCAAAAATTGGTACAGATGTCATATTCGCCCTCATATTGGCGCGATTTTTATCGGTTGCCAATTTGGCGAAAACATCAACAGCATAAACAACATAATCCGGGTTACCACATCAAGCACTTTGGCGCAAGTTAAGTACCTGCCTATATGATATTGGCGACAGAAAGAAATCGCGCCAATATGGGGCGAATATGACATCTGTGCCCAAAAATTACTTCTGTTTCTTCATAAAAATGGGTAAATAGCTTTTTTTATATTAAATTGTCGGCACAGATGTCATATACGCCCATATTGGCGCGATTTTTTTTTTTACGCCGATGTCATATACGCACCGGTTACTTAACTGGCGCCAAAGTGTCGTTATTTTGCTTGTAATGGTAACCCGAATGTTGTTTATGCTGTTGATGTTTTCGCTAAATTGGCGTCGGAAAAAAATCGCGCCAATATATGATATCTGTGCCAAATTGTATACATATGGAAAAAATTGCTTGTGAGTATGAAGCAGTAAATAGGTTGCCAGAAAATACGTTGGCAAACTTCTTTCTCGCCAAGAAACTTTTCTCCGAAGTATTGTACATAAGCAATGATTGCTGGAAATGAAATTTTAATTATGATATGCGCTTTTAAGTTTCACTATATTTATGCATACAATATAGTGTGTATAAAAACCATATTTCACATATAGGGCTACAGAAAAGAATTCTTAAGAATTACTGAGAAAGAGCGCAAATTGCTTAAAGGTGGATTTTAAATGAGTTATGAATTTTTATGCTGAACTGCATTTAGTTTCCTAAGATATGTTTGTAGAATATAGATAAAATGATATAAATGGTCACGCAAAGAATTGAATACATAACCATCTATGGATGATAATATCTGGAAATGTGATTTCAGTAGTTTTAAGAGTAGTTTAAATTAAATTATAGGTAAATAGTGGCATATAATAACAGTACTATTGGCTATGGACGGTAACTGCTGAAATCAATTTTAAAATTTTTTTATGCGTTTCCTAAAATGTTTACTTAGTTATCTTGGTACTTCTTAGTTATCCCGTCGACCAAATTACTGTCGCCAAGTTGAAAGATTAATTGCCAATAATGGTTGCCATTAATTAATTAATTAAATGCCAATAATGGCCAATAAAACCATTAATTCGATGTTTTATTTGTATTTTTATTAATGTTTTACTACTGATTTGGCGATTTATATAATTTGGCGAAATTGGTCGACGGGATATCTAAGAAGTAACGTTATCTTATTTACCTTATTTTCCTAAATAACGAAGTTTTGTTAAAGCATTCAGGATGTGTTGGAAAGTGTTTCATATTCTATGCTTAACGCATGATTTTTCTTTCTTCTTTAGTCTTATTTTGCATTTATTTTATTCTTAATTTTTTAGTCTTATACTGCTTTGTAGAAACTTTGGCACAGTTGTCATATACGGTATCATATATTGGCGCGATTTTTTTCCGACGCCAATTTGGCAAAAACATCAACAGCATAAACAACAACATCGGATTACCATATCAAGCAAAATTACGACACTTTGACGCCAGTTAAATACCCGTTGTGTATATGACATTGGCGTCAGAAAAAAATCGCGCCAATATGGCGTATATGACGTCTGTGCCGAAACTTTAATATTTAATGTTTAAACTCTTTGCTCCACTCCCTTTGCATATAGTACAAACTATAACACGGATAGCGCAAAATAATAGACAGTTTGGTACTTTTCCACTGTAGGGGCTTTGGCATTTTTTTAAAAAAGCTTGGTGTAATTTGGGCATCAGAAAGTGAGATTTGGGTACTTTTCCGTTATACGGACATCATTGTCGCAAGCGTAATAGTTGGCGCAAAATCGTGAATTCAAGCATTTGAAAAATAAAAGAAAAACCATTGTCGATCCTAAAGTGAGCATTTAAAAAATATAACATTTGAAAATTCCAGACTTTTACGAACTATTTCATCAAATCACAAATATATACTTAAAATAAGTGAACAAATAACTGCTATAAAATAAAGCAATAAAATAAAACTGATATTAAACTGCTGGCATAAAATTACAAATATCTTTTAGCATTTTGAAATAATTGGCGCATTAGCATACATTTTGGCATGGTGTCCGTATAACGGAAAAATATCGAGATTTGTTGTCAAATCATATAAACAGCTATGAAAAAAAAATTTAATGAGCGTTTTTGTTTGTTTTATATGTATATTATTGATGTTTTATGTACAAATTGCATCTGTTTCTGTATAAAATTAGAGAAACGGCTTTTTTATGTTAAATAAATCGTATAAATATCGAAAAAAATGCGTGTGTATATAAAATGAAACAGTGAATAGGTTTCCGGAAAATATGTTACCAAATTTCCTTTTTCGCCAAGGCACCTATACTGGAAAAGTACCTAAAGCACATTAAAATCGCGCAGTTAGGAGCTCACACAGTACACCGTTGTCTATTGGCGGTTATTTTATTAGTAGCATCGGGAGGAAGATGTAAAGATGTAGTTTAAATTCTCACCTATAGATTTCGAAAAAATATCTTAGTCCAAGAGCTGTTAAACATTTTAGGGAAGGTATTTGAGGCACCCTGAAAATTTGTGCAACACTTCTTTTGTAATGCCTGAATACAAAATCGAATGTCTGGCTGAAGGATCGTGGCCCAAAACCTGTGCCAGACAAAAAAATGGCACTTGACACGTGTCTGGCACAGTTTTTGTGCCGACTAAAGTGTCTGTCATTTTCAAAATATTTTTTCCTAAGCATAAATATTATTGTGCCGCAATCTCAGCGTGCCTCAAATACCTTTTTTGGGTAATCAAAAAATGGCACTTGACACGTGTCTGGCACAGTTTTTTGGGCCGACTAAAGTGTCTGTCATTTTCAAAATATTTTTTTCTAAGTATAAATATTATTCTGTTTCAATCTCAGCGTGCCTGAAATACTTTTTTGGGGTAGTGTCAAAAAATGGCACTTGACACGTGTCTGGCACAGGTTTTGGGCCACTATCCTTCAGCCAGACATTCGATTTTGTATTCAGGCATTGCAAAAGAAGTGCTGCACAAATTTTCAGGGTGCCTCAAATACCTACTCAAAAATGTTCAACAGCTCTCCTACTATCTTAAAGGAGTGGAGTTTAAATTAAATTTCGGTGACCTCCATTATGAAAGATTAATGGTTTTAAATGGGAATTTCGCCAAATTAGCCAGCTATCGCCAAGTTGGCTAACATTTGGCGCTACTGTGGTAACCCTGCATTAATATTTTTCAACAATTACTCATTTCAATGAGGCGGTCCTACCGGAATAGTGAGGGACACACAGAGACTTAGATTTTATATAAATAGATATTCCGCTCGTTCTAATAGCAAAAACGGTACAATAAAAAAAGCTAAGATTCTTGTTCGAAAAGAGGTGCGGCAAAACAGCGTAAAAGCTGGCAGCTATGTAATATACATAAAACGATAGGGCAAATATCCATTAGGAAGATAATATTTCAGAAGATAGGAATTGATTCTTCACCTTATGCTATCTTGTCTAAAGATACTTTATGGAAGTAAGTTCGCCTAATGATTATCAAAATCTGTGGAAGCTGCTTGCTCTTGTATTTCCTGATACTTTATGTTTTCAAATTTAAGCTAAGTTAATAGGGAGAGAATTAACGACAATACACTGGCCCTTCCGATATATATTATCTAAATCTATCTATCTATCTATATATACACACACACATACATATATATATATTCGCCCGTATTTTTACGTCTCCGGTAGAATAAAATTAATAAAAAAGCACCACATTAATAGCACTTTTCAATAATTGTATATTTAAATGGTAATTAAGTAATTAATAAATTCTATGTTGTTTATCTACTGAGATAATCGTAATATTCGTGTATATCACCATTTTGGGGACAAATATATGATGTTTATTTCTATAATATCACCTTTGTTGAAGATGCATACACTTGGTTATACCACACTTTTTCTTATATTTTAATAAGTTATAACAAGTTTCTACTGCATAAATGTGATTTATCCAGCATTTGAAAAGAGTGGTTTAGTTTATGTAACGTCAAAAGGAGAAAAACACAGGAAAATAGACAAACGCAAGACTAACCAATTTTCTTTTATCTTCTTGAACGACAAAGTACATTCAATAAAATATTTTATATTCAATTCATGCTAATTTTAAAACAGTAAATGTTGAAATTTTTAAATGATTTCATTAAAAAATATCTCTAAATATTCATTTTGCGTGTTTTTTCTATAGTTCATTAACAATGCCTTTCATAAATTATGCTGAATAAATCTTACATACAAATTAGTTTCAGATATGTACTCGTATTTGCAGATCGATAATTTCCCAAAAGAAAATCAGAAATTTCCTTATCGACAAAAGGGATTAATTTACGGAAAGAGTCAAATCACTGATTGTGTTTGCGATAATGATGAATATTTGTTGAAATCTGACAATCTTTCTTGTTATTTTATTATAAGTGTTTTAAATAAAAATCAAATTAACATTTGCGTAAAATTCAAAAGTTTTTTAACTATGCATTAATCACTTAATAAATACACAAAAATTGTAATTCATTTTTACAAAATTTAAAGGTGTAAATTTTTATGTATATGAATGTCCGAAAAATCACAAATCTGCATTGTGTATAGGAATATAGAAGTTTAGTACATGATTATAAAACCTATAATTCGCTTAAAAGAAATAATTATACAATTCCAAAACGTTGAATTTTTTTTTTTAAACTTGAAAATACAATAGATTAATAATAGATTTATTTATTCAAAGGGAAATCATTTTAATCTTTAGTCATATAATACATCTATTTTTTAACCTTTAGAAGTAAGAAATTGTAAGAAGAGTTTAAAATTTAACCTTCCCACCCTGAATGGGTCTAATCGACCCATTTCTTTAATTCATTTCATTGGATTCGAACCAGAAATATTTTCGCAAAGTAGGATAAATAAAAGGTACCGAAAAGTAATATAAATCAATACATTAAATAATTTAGTTACGTTACAAGCAGTTACGTTAGGGTAATGATGAATTCTCACCGGAAAATTAGAAAATTTTATTTCAAAATAAGAAAAAGCAATTTTACGACTTTTTTCCACCATTGTTAGAAAAGTAAAATTTGATAACATTTTTCTGGTGTGAATCTTCATTAATTGTAGATGGGATAAAATATGTCCCACCCAAAGGGGTTAAAGGAAATTCTGGTGTTCTGGTGTTTCTAAATTCTTGTTTTTATTAAGGTTGAGTAAAATTTCGACAGAGTAGGAAGGTTATACTAATATTTGATTTGATTTCAGTGCCTAAGAAAGCAGCTAAGGCAATAAAAACCAAGTCTGTAGAGCACAATGTCCCTCCCGGTCCGTTTTATTGAGGTCTTTCGTTTTACTGAAGTCATATTATTCAGCTGGAGCTGAAACCGTCGGAAAGCGTGACAATGGGGAGCATTTCGAGAAATGTAAGTCCGGCGCTGCTAGGGTATCCCAATCGCAAACAAGAAACAGAGACTGATTATGGTCTTTACAGAAGTGGGCCCTTGCTTTTAGAAAACAGATTTCACAGGCGACACTGGGCTGTGAAGTGCATCATAAGGTGACGTAGGCTTGTGAGGGTGCCAGATCTACTCCCTCGCGACAAGGGGGGTTTCTCTACCAGAATGAGACTCTACCGGCGAAAGGGAACAGAAATCGGAAGAGTATGAACTGTCAGACAGGTTCATTAGGTTAAAGTAGAGATGTAGGTTAAATATTCAGAGATGTTTTTGAGTTTACTTTTAAGAAGTGATCAAGAGAGATTATTAGTGAGCTAATTTTTAGGATGGTTTTGTATGTGTCTAAATGCCATTGGCTTGTCAGTGTGGGGCGAAATTATAGGTGTGACGCTGTGTCTAGTTCACTGCACTAGCATCGGCTGTACGAGGCATTACTGAATTTGCATAGGTGCTGACAAAAAGGTACATGACCAGTGAGAAAAGCTATAGTGTGTGGTCTGAGGTATAATAGCGTGTAGGAGGCTATTGGGATTAGTGTACGAGTGTGTCCGTTTTTTGTTGAGGTTGTCCAATGTAACTGACAGTCTTTTAGTAACTTTGTTTTAAATAAACTTTTGATATAGCTAAGCGAGAGTCGGAGGAATCGTCCATGTTAAGTTTTTTGTGGCTTCTTTTTCTAGATTGTCGGCCAGCTAGTTGCCAAATATGCCGTTGTAAGGCGTCACGTAACGGATTCGAACAGGACTTACGACCGGTGACAGACTTTACTTGAGGTTAAGGTGTAGTGGGTTTTGGCTCTGTGGGAATGTACTGAATGCAGACTAGACAGACTATCTCTATATATACAGTGTATGGCTGTATTTGTGTGTGAATCCATTCAAGAGCTTGGAGGATGGCATATAGATCGGCTTGGTATACTGTGTTGTTGTTGTCCACTCTGCAGGATTGGGGAACCTTCCATGACACAGATAAATGATGCCATGACGGGTGCTATTCGATGTCCAAGAGTAAAAGTAAGCATGATTTTAATTTTATAAAATTTAATTTATGTGTTTTAATATTTAACAGTATTCGCTGTGATTGCGTTTATCTACAGATTATCTCATAAATCCGCCTATAATTCAAAAATTAATTGGAAAAAATTAACCAATTGAAGAATCGGTATAAGATTTGCACCATACAACGTATCCGAATGTCAGACTGCATGTAGGAAAGGCACAACGTAGTTCAAATTGTTTTAAAACAATTTTTGTTACAAAAATTCAGTCATTTATCAAATTTTATGGTGGAAACCGGTAAAGCATTTAAATTTTCTCGTTTAGCACAAATATACTGAATCATTGATGAGACTGCTTTGACAATCCTATGCTGCACAGTGTTGTATACATAACACAATTAAAATGTAACATTTGATAAATATATTCCATTTCATGGTACCACTATATTTTTAATATTCTTGTATTAACGGTGAAAAAGCAAAAATCCGCTTTTCAATAATGTAAGAAATTACTCGTTAAATTTTGTAGCATCTACATCTAACTATGTGCATAAAAAACGTGTTTTCAAAAGAAAATTCAGGTAATATTGGGTTAACTCTTTCAGGTACAAGGCACTTGTATTCATAAAATGTTGAAATAATTGAATGACACCAGTAATTACAAGGAATTTTTTTTTATAAGTAAATGTGTATTTTCGCGTACTTAATAAAAGTGAAATGTTCATAAGAAAATTCGGGTGCCAATGTGGCAATTATGGATTAAAATTATGTGCTGCCATACCGGCATCACCGCCTTTGAATGGGTTAACACTAAAAGGACCGCGAGGAATCATTTTGACCGCTACCATATGAATATATTTCGCTTCGAACCAGAAATTTCTTTGTAAAATAAGTTTAAAAGTTATAAAGAAGAAAAAAAGTTAAATAAATAAGTTAAATAGTTTTTAATAAAAATGCTAGAATGAAACCTCGCTATTTTTTGCCTTATAATTATTTTTCTCTTATAACTTTATTTAAAAAAAAAAAAAAAAAAAAAAAAAAAAAAAAAATCCTCTCTATAAACTATAGAGACCATAAAAATTGTAAAACTTATAAAAATTATATGTATGAGTATGAGCCCTGATTAGTCCCTTTTCTTGAAGGATAATGTGGTCTTTGCCACCCTAGCTTTTCTTGCCCATGCTTGATGAGAGTTTCTCTGAACAGTACTAACTTTAACTTTCTAAATTCTTTATAGTAGTTCTTCAACTAAAGTTTGACTTTATATATTTTTAAGATTCTTGTATTTTATTAAGATTTATCGTTAACTTTCTAATTTCTTAAGTTTAAACTTAAAAATTCAATTTTATTCCTTTCTTTCTTAAACTTCTTTATTTTCTTTTGTTAACTTTTTTACTCTTCTAGTAGCTTTGCTACAGTTTAACTTTATCCCAATGGCTCATTAAAACATAAGACATTTCAATTTCCTAGTCTGGGTGTTAAGCTGTTATCAGCTAGGAAACCAACCCCTCAATGCTGATTACCTGTTCAGTACCTGTTCAGCTAGAATAAAATATCTTTTATGAAACTTTAGTACAATTTTCGCCTTTTCTAGTGTTAAGTTCTTTACTTGTTTTCTGTGCTTCAAATATATGTACATACTTTCCAACTTTTAATTAGACTTCAAAAATTAAATTTAAAAAATCAAAAAACCCGACTGCGTAAAAAGCGAACAAATTTATTATTTCTCATCCATCTGAAACAATTTTCTTTCAATTCCTACTATTTGCTCACACTCTCGCTATATATATCTTGTTCAAATTTTCAATCGTTAATAAAATACTTATTATTCAGGCAATCAAGCTCAAATAATTTTTTTAACTTGTAGTGGATGACACTTGACGTTAATCCAGTTTTTTTTCAAATATTAATTCATCAATTAAATTAAATTAATTAATTTTCAATAATCGAGAGAAGGTTCTTGATCAAGGTATTTTAAGACCGAGAGAGCCCTCTTCATGATCAAGGCATTTTAAGAGCCACTCAAAAGGAAAGAAGTATGCGAGAAAAAAAAAATTCTCTTATTGACCTAAGTAGGAATTGACTTAAAATATTTTATTTTATATTACTTATTTATATTACATACCTATTTTTTTTATTTACTTGTATTGATGACTTTTAAGTTGTGTTTAACTGTTAGTTCCTATCTATATACACTGTTTTCATGAGGTCAGATATCTATGATGGTTAGAGTTGCAGTAAAGCTAGAGATCTACAATACATACACAACTTTTAGGTAGTATAATATTTTAACGGATGTTCTGACTGTAAAATAGTCAATAAAACATCGTCTTCATTTTGAAAGACCTATCCAATGATATGCCACTCAATAGGGTGCGTAATTTTTTTTTCGTCTCTACCACCATTTTGTATTTTACGGCCGCCATTTTGAATTTATAAAAACAAAACCTAGCCTATAACCATCGGACCGTTAAGACGAATTGATAGAGACCTCATTCATTAAAATCCATCCAGCCATTGCGATGTTTCGAGGGTATAAAGAAATCCACATACACAGATGCGCATGAAACACATAACCCTTCTTTTCAGTCGTGTAAAAAGTGAGTTTGATTGACCTGAGTTAAACACGTTACTAACCATAAAAATTATTTGATGTATTATTGTACATTTAATATCACGTTTGTTAGTGAAATCTGTTTGAATTTATTTCTTAAAAAAATTTCTGGGTCGAAAGCTGTTTAACCTGGGTCAATTTTACTCATATTTTACGGAAGATTAAGGAGAAGTTGGCAAGTATTCATACGTTTTCTTCTAAAACTGAAACTAACAAACAGTTAATACATAGAAATTATAACGTTATTTAACTAATAATTACAATTCGTCTCTCTTACTTTTATTTGGTTAAAATTGGTTTTCCAAGTTTCCTTCTAAATTTCTACCGGAAATATCACATATATAACTACTGAATGTCTTAAACAAGTTGCAGTATTTATTTAATTCAGAAATTTCAATCTTCTTTTCGCTCTCAAAAATACGCAGATATCTGTAAAAATGCATTTAAATAAATTTTATTTTTATTTTTATTTTCTGAAGATGAGTTCAAAACAACTTTTAGATGAAATCCTGCTAAAACAAATGCTTTATTTTCTTTAATATATTATCAATGTGCTTTAACCCTTATCACTCGGTTGGTTCCGCTGCGGAAACATCATGTATTATTGCAAAATTTGTTTTTGGCATCAGTAATAAAGGAAAAGAAAATTTACCTTATTTAATCAGAGCATTTTTGAAATTGTGTATTTGAAGGAAAGTTCTTTTAAGAAAGTGGTGCCGATCGAATGAAATTGGTGCAAGAGACGCCGGAGCGCAAGGAGTTGATATATACAGGGTGATTATAATTAAACTACCCCTATAAAAAGCATCTTGTAGCGCAAACTGGTGAATGGAATGCAACGAGATTTGGTATATAGACTAGACTATTCACGGGATGCGCTCACGGAATTTCGAAAAAAAAAATTAGATCCAAAATGTTCACCAAAGGGCGCCTTTTCCAGAAAAACACTAAATTTACCACAATAAAAGGCCAAAATAGAACCCAGAAACAATATTAACATTTATTGACTATTTTCTGATCACTTTGCCATCGAACCACATCAAGTAAAGGTAAGGAGAAAATAACAGTACGCTGTTTGAAAAAAAAAAAAGTTCAATTTGCAGAAACAAGAACAGATTAGGACGAAATTTCACAAGAGGTGCAGTTTTGGACGTGTTCAGGACGTTGTAGGGAAAGATGCTCCATTTGACCGCCCTCATTTACCTGCAAATTTTCAAGTCGATGGACAGTATGTTCAACTGCAGATCGTAGCTGATCAGGTATGATGCTTCGCTCATGAAGTGTTATGGGATGGGATTCTTTAAGTCATTCAACGTCGCAACACCTCCACGCTACACCAGACCTTTTAAGTAGCCCCATAACCAGAAATCGCACGGATTTAGATCCGGCGAACGTGGTGATCATGGATTACGAAAGAAGCGACTAATAACACGTTCGTCGGTGAAGTGTTGGAGCAATAGTGCATTCATGGACTCATAGATATGTGGGGCGCAATATCCTGTATGAAAATTGTCGATGTAATGACCCGCCTTTGCTGCAGTTGCGGCACAACAAACGTTTGCAGCTTGTCATGTTACCGACTGCACGTAACGGAACATGTGACAGGGCAATGTGGAATTATTTCCTCAAAGAAGAATGGCCCAAGGATGAATGTTGTCGTGAATACACACCAGACAGTCACTTTTGGAGAATGTAGGGGAATTTCAGTGTGCATTTTCAGATTTTCCTGAGCTCAAATGCGGCAATTGTGTGTGTTGTGTTGACTGTCCTAGTGAGATAGAAATGATCCTCGTCGCTCCATAGAATATCCCAAGGTCATCACAGATCAACAGTCCTTCTGTTGAGAAAACTGACTGCGAATGAGCGACGTTGTGACTTGTACCTATCCAACAGCTCTTGGGTAAGGTGGATCTTGTATGGGAAGTAGTGCATTATGTCTCTGAGCACTTTTCGGACGGTGCTGTAAGAATAGCTTGTCTGTCGAGAAACTGCACGTGCGCTACTGCCCCAAACTCTGATATCTGTGACTGTGCGGCAAAAGCTGTCTGGACGGCATCAACAAATACCGGTGTGACAGGTTTACGGCCTCTTCCAGGTTTAACTCCTAATTTTCCCGTCTCTTCAAATCTCTTAATCATGGCCCGGATAAATTTAGTAGACATTGGTCCACGCAATATGTTCTATATATGACGAAATTCACGAACTGCAGCAGAAGTATTCCCCTTGTTTTCGTAAAACAGCTTCACCAATAACGCACGTTCAACTAAAGATACCGTCATAATTACAGCCGGAAACAACGACATAAAACATGACAACATCTGCAAACTTTTTATACCCAAACCTGTTTTGCATAAAGCTTCCTATTCTTCGCAAGCATGCAAATCTCGACATCTTTTCCATAGAACTGAGAACTTTTCCCGGTTGTACATTTTATTACTCATAATTCTTGTTCTAGATTGTTAATATTGCTTCTGTATTCCCTTTTGATTGTTTATTGTGTTAAATTTATTATTTTTCCGGAAAAGGCGCCCACTGGTGGACATTTTGGAACTACGTTTTTTAAATTTCGTGAGCGCACCTTGTATATAGTCTATATACCAAACTTCATTGCATTCCGTTCACCCGTTTGCGCTGAAGGATGCTATTTATAGGAGAAGTTTAATTATAACCTCCCTGTATACATCTTTATAACTATTTCGTACATCTATTATACAACTGACTGTTATACACTGCCAAATATTCACAATATTAGCAATAGTTTTTCTCTCAAAAATGATCTATTTTTTATACCTAACTTTGAAAAGTTTTTAATATTCATTAAATGTAATATTTAAAAAATATATTGCATACTAAAAACTTGCTTATATATTGTATCTTTAGCTATACAATATATGCTATATAAATAACTGAATATATATATAGCTTAAAGAAAAACCTAATTTGCTGAACAAATTAAAAATACAAAATTTATTTCCTAAATTGTTTAAGCCCGAGAAGGGCAGATATTAAGATGTTTCATTCAATTCGTTCTACATTTAAAGTTAAATTTTTGTAACAAATAAGCTAAACCAATTGAACATTAAAAAATAAAAATGAAATTCATACAATATAATGCTTTAAACACCTATATACTTAGATTCCGTTCAAATGAAATCGAAATAAATCTTAGACTTTTTTTAAAGTTTTGTATTTTGCATGTACCTTATCATATTATGTACAATCGTCATAAACATAATGCAAAATCTGCAGTACAAATATTTACAACTTAAAAATGGAAAAAGTCTAAGATTTATTTCGATTTCATTTGAACGGAATCTAAGCATATAGGTGTTTAAAGCATTATATTGTATGAATTTCATTTTTATTTTTTAATGTTCAATTGGTTTAGCTTATTTGTTACAAAAATTTAACATTAAATGTAGAACGAATTGAATGAAACATCTTAATATCTGCCCTTCTCGGGCTTAAACAATTTAGGAAATAAATGTTGTTTTTTTAATTTGTTCAGCAAATTAGGTTTTTCTTTAATATGTCAAGTTTTTAAATAACTACTGCATTCAGACAAACACATTTCAAAATTAATGGAGGTATCATCATCAGGCTTTGATTTGTGTGATATCGCATCACAATTTGTGATGCAATTTACCTATGTATAATTCAAAATATTACACCAGTGCAGTAATGCAGGTTCTTGTAGTTTGGTCAAAAAATTACAAATGGAACTTAAAAAAATCTGCTTGAAAATGTCATTTTTGTCCACTATGACGTCATATTCATCTTCTTTTTAATTCTTAAAAAAAAAAAAAAACTATTTCAGTTTCTTCAGTTTCATGATTCACGTGAAAATCATTCAACTAAAAATAGGCAAATTATTATTATACGGCTTTTGAATTATTTACAACAATGAAGGGAAAATGTTAAATTTTATTAGAAAATGTCCGTTGAATCTCAATGAAAAAAGCGAAATTTGGAATTATTAAGAAAAATATTTGAATAATGTAAATAAAAATTAGCCCATGTTACTCTCTAGATTATAATCCACCTATATGCAAAGGCATTTTATGATCCGTTTTGATCCTGACGTCTGGCAAATGTTTTTACACTTTGAATTTTTAATATTTTTAGAATTAGCAAAGAATTAAAAATGAGTGGCATCAGGGACAAAAAGGTGGGAAGAAAAAATGAAAAAGTTATCATCTCCATAGGCTTTTCTATGTTAAATTAACATTGAGAAGTGACACTGGAAATAAATAAGTATTGCGCTAACGCGCAATACTTAAATATATATGTGTGTGTGTGTATATATATATATATACATACATACATATATATATATATATATATATACATATATATATACATATGCATATAAAATAAAATCCCTGAGTCTGTTTTACCAAAAGGAAAATGAATCTTTGTTTTTGATTATACCTATTTGCATTTAACAAAGAGGAATTTGCCTGTTTAACCATCGCAGAAAACATAAGATTCGATGCAAATTAATGGTAAACTGCACCAAAACAAATTTCTATTGGGTCATTGATCTTGGATAAGAATGGAGCGACGAAAAAAATACAAAATTAACTCTTGATAAAGGAATATTGATCCAAGTATTTCATTGGTTCTACTTGATACTTCTAATACTATTAATCTCAAAGAAAGGTTAATATAAAATAAACGAAATGGATGAAAACGTAGGAAAAGTAACTTTATGTAGCAGCATCATTGTTGTCACATTTGACTGATGTTTTTTATTTAGACATTCCGAATTCTAACCAGAAAGTTTTACTAGTTATTTTTAGTGTATACGATGATAGATATTCCATAAATAAAGTAAAATTACTATTTAAAATTGTCTGATGTGAATTCAGAGTTTCTAAATAAAAGTACCGCCAGATATGACAACACTGGACGGAATTGTTACATTAAAGTTTTTAACTTCTAAACACGTGCGTCATTCATGGTTAATGGATTTCAATAACATAAATAAACCATTATTTGCATTTTAGATAAGAATTATGAAAATATTCCCATTATTTACTATCGTTCGACGGAAAACGGTTCTTTAATCTACTGCTATGTACAGTACCGTAATCATGGAAATGGACAAATATTATAACGTAGGTTCTGCTGCACCGATTGTAAATGTACTGAGACTGCTAGTTAGGTGTTTTAGCGAGGAAAAAATTAACAGGTTGAACATCTTTTCTGTTGCTTTGTGACCCAAAGCATTGTATCCAAAGTTTGCGTACCGATTTTGTACAATATTTATGAGACAATCATACATCTGATCAACCATACAACATAAGTCATACAACTTACATATCAACAACAGATACTTATTTATATATTAATGGTCGGGATCAACTTCTGATGTTCAAATCAACAAATTTTATTTCAAGAGTTTTTAAAGACTATTTAACATAAACTACATTCTCAAAAATATCCATAAATTAACATGTATTTTCCTTTGATTACATTTCATAAAAACACCTAAATTTCTTCTTTGATCGGCTCATTTATCCTCAAAACACAGAAAATTCACAAATCTGACGTAGAATTACCAGAAATCTTTCAAACTGAAGCTGCATTTTCGTAAAATCACATAAGTGTTACAGAAACTCTGCTGTCTAGTTCTTTCTTATTATAAAAAGAATATGAATGCATGTTAGTTGTTCCTCAAAATCTTTGCTAACCTAAGCTCAAAATTTCCTGAATCTCCTGTCAAAATTTGGAAATTTCTTCAAATAACAAAGTAAATTCCTCCAATAATCATAGATGCCAACATCTCTTAATTATTCCGGAGTCTGATCCAAGATGAACTCGATTTCAACCGGAAATTTTATTTAACCAAAAATTTCAAATTGAAATCAAAAATGTACCTCATAGAAAGAAGACACATTTTCTTATATATTTTTTCCGGTTTGGACATGCAAATTTTGGATCACACTCCGGAATAATTAAGAGATGTTGGCATCTATGCATAAGGGCGTTCTATAAATTAAGTTCTATAAGTTCGTTAAGTTCTATAACTTTCTGTCTGTACATTTTACGCTGTTTAACGAAATTATTTTTAAGATTGTAATGGAAATGTAGGAGGTATTTCTTTATCTTAACTCTACCGAGACGTAAATAAAATCTGCCGAAAATGACAATTGATTTTTACCCATACCATATCATTACCTTGTCTATACTTACATATTTTTGGTCCCGATACACACAAATACTTAAAATACATTCTCCACGCTTCAACTTTATTAGTATATTTTATATTATTTGTAATTAAAAGATTTGTAATTAAAAGATTTGTAATCAATGTTTTAGAAGCAAAGTTTCCAAACACATTTTATTAAATATTTCAGAATGAATATTCGATATTTATTAGTATAATAAAAGAAAAATAAACCTTTGATTTTTTATATTGACTTTATTATATAAAGTATGTTGGAAATCTGGACAAAGTTTTGTCCCCCTCATGTGGTTTGTTCGTATGTTATATCATTCCGAACCGGTTTTAATTTCTCCCTTTCGGTCGTAAAGGCACTCTCATTTAACTGTAACTGTATGCATAGCTGCTAACATCTTAAGCTTTTCTGTACCACAAAAATTTAATAGGAATTTTTGCCTTATTTAATTGGCGGATTACGGCGATTTAATAAGGTAAAATTTACTATCAAATTTTTGTGGTACAAAAAAGCGGAAGAGTTGGCAGCTATGGATAATTTTATTCCAGTTTGATGTACAGAGTAAGTATATCTGGTGTAAAACAACTCTATGGGTTGTGATGGAAGGACGATTGACCTGATGAGTTTAAGCTTACTCTTTGCTGCAGTTACATAGCAGCTATGTTAGTAATATGTTAATATAACCAAGTTCCCAGCAAAGGCACATGTATATGTCCTTATTATTTAAGTTTTAAATTCAATCTGAATTAATAAGTGGAACGGATATTTTTAAATTGAACTGTTTGATTAATGTGCTTTATACTTGACGCCACACCTAAGATCTTAAATTCTTCGTTTTCAAATCTTTGCTCTATTTATATCAAAGAAGAAATCACCTGTTTAAGTATCTAAACAAAAAAAACCTTCTATGAAAATTAATAGTGAACTGTATCCAAACAAAATTAATTCTAGTAGGTCATTAATCTTTATTTTCTGAAAAAGAAAATGAAGCTATTGAAAAAATACTGAATTAGGTTTTGATAAAGGGAAATTTATCTAAGTACCTAATTGGTTTTACTTAATACCCTTGTTTATATTAATATTAAAGAATTAATTATGTATACAATAAACGAGATAGATATAAATTGATAAAAACGCTCAGAAGCGAGAGAATTGATTATTCCTTTCGATCTTTGGAAACTTTGTATCAGTTACGAAAAACGTATCTAATCTAATCCAAAACTACAGTTATAGTAAAAGTAAAGCGTCTAGAATTATAGTGTGGAAATCACGTATATCGGTATTGCTTTACATCATATCGAAAACATAATACTTTCTTCTTCGGCGCTACCGTCAAATTTAGTTTTTGAAAGTGTAAACACTAAGCATTAGTTACAGCATCTAGAAATATGTGGTGCGAAACTGCATTTAAAATATTAGGCTATTAAGTATGAAATGTCCGATTTGAAAGTGGTTGTTTTATTTAGAAATTACGAGTTCTCACCAGAAAGTTCGAATACCGAAATTTCCCGCGTATCCACTGCGGGTTAGTTAACCCCTTGAAGGGCGCCGTTTGCAGTCTGCAAACGGTTAATTTTAATGCCCAAAATTTCAAATCGCACCAGTAATTTGTTACTACAAGTTCGATCTCATAATAAGCGTGAAAAAATGCTTTTGATTATTTGCAAATAAATTTGTTCGTATATTGCGGTGTGAATTAATTATTTGAACATAATCGGAGCAGAAAAGTCTTGCCCCTGAAAGGGTTAAGTCTTTTTCAAACTGAAAATTTTATTGAAAGAAAAAAATACGTCAAATAAGTGCTAAGCAAGAAGCAAGTTACATTTTACTTAAAATAAATTCTGGTAGGAAATCAAGTTGTGGCGGATAGGCACGAAATTACGGTATTTCTTTTTACTATGTAAGATCAGTGATAGAACAGTGGGGCAGCAATTGAGCGATTGCAACCACTAAATTTTAATAATATTCTTCGCCTTAAAAGGATTAGAAAATATCTCCTTAGTTAAGACCTAGAACACTATTTAACCCTTTGCACTCCGCGTTATTTTGAGTATGGCCTACCAGAACTCTACGTCATTTTTAATTGTGGACTACCAGCAAATCCGCATCATTATACAAATATTTTATTCGATTAAAAGACGTTTTATTTAAAAGAAGAAAAAAGTACATAATTTAACAAATGATCTGATTAAATAACACAAATTTTAGTTTCTTTTATTAATGGTGTCAAAAATAAAAATTTCAAGGCAAGATGATGTCGCCGCAGCGGCGACAACGGAGTTTTTTCACATACCTTTCAGTGTCACCGCAGCGGTCACAACGAAGCGCAAAGGGTTAAGTTTTCTGATGTATAATGGTTTTCAGGTGCGCTGTTGTCCCCTTAGTGTTAGCTGATAAATATTCCACAAATAAATACAATAAATTACTATTTAAAAAGTTCTGGTGTGAATTCGGAATTTCAAAATTAAAAAAAATAGTTCAAATCAGATGTTTCATACGTAATGACCCAATGTATGCTTAAATTTTCTTTAAAATGGTTTTCAGGTGCGCTGTTGTCCCCTTAGTGTTAGCTGATAAATATTCCACAAATAAATACAATAAATTACTATTTAAAAAGTTCTGGTGTGAATTCGGAATTTCAAAATTAAAAAAAGAGTTCAAATCAGATGTTTGATACGTAATGACCCAATGTATGCTTAAATTTTCTTTTATTCCTATTGTATTACAACATAAAGCTTTCTAATTCTATTTTTCGCAAAATGTATCCTTCAAAAATAAGTTTACCGTAGTTGAAATTGCATAATAAATATCTAAAAATACACTGGATTTCTAATCATTCCCAGCAATAAACTCTATCGTAGCGCACTCTGGCGAAAATGTAATTTTTTTGATACGGTTTTGCTTGTTGATTTCCACACTATATACTTCTAGACATTGCAGTAATAGTGTAGTGAATTAGAATTACTGAAAATTCCCCATTATTCAAAATGATTTTATATATAAAAAATATATATATAGTTGTTTTATGTCTTGTATGTAATGAAATTTGATCGCAAGAAAATACAGCGTAACTTTTCTGAATGGATTTCAAATATATTAAGTAACACTGTTAGCTATGTAGTTTTGTGCATAATGATAAATATCTTTAACATTGTTATATGGTTTATTCGTAGTAGAATTATTTCAATATTTGTCAGGCACAGAGTCGCCATTCCGCTACTTGGTCAGATTTCTTGGTTGCTACCACTTTTTTTCAGATAGTATATTTCATCTAATTTTTGTCTTATATATTAGGTCCACCGGAATGTTCTATCCGATAATGTTATTTCACGCCTACCTTTTTTAAAATTCAGATTTCTTCATTGGCACCACTTTTTTGAAAAGGTACAATTCCTATTCTTTTTTCCTCGTTTAACGTATTACTAAACAAGGCGAATTTTACCATTTCAAAAAAGTGGTTCCAAAGAAGAAATTAAAAAAAAAAAAAAAACGTGAAATAACATTATCGGACATAACTTTCCTGTAGACCTAATATTTTGTCATTAAATAATGTGAATATTACTAATTTAATAAAATGATAGCAATCAAAGAATATCATTTTTTTAAGTAGCTGACTGTCAACACAGATTAAGCCAGAGCTGCCAACTCCCCAGCTTATTTGTACCACAGCAATTTAATAGAAATCTTTGCCTTATTTAATTACCAGATTATGGCCATTCAAAAAGGTAAAATTTACTATAAAATTTTTGTGGTATAAAAAAGCGTAAGATGTTGGCAGGTATGATTAAGCAAATTAAAGAAAAAAACATGCGGGAAAAAAAACATACGTGACGAAACGATTATAAAAGCCTTTCCTACGTTTCGAGAATATTATAAAAAAAAAAACTTTATTTTCAAGTACGATGAAAAATTAAACAATTTAGATCTAAATAAACAATTTAGAAAATTGATAGCACAATTTAAAACTAAATTTCAACAACCTTTTTCTCATAGTTGGTGAAAGCATGGTTCAGCCTTGTCCGTGATCTACAGGTTTTACATAGACAACATACAGAACGCTAAATTTAATTCAACTACAAAGCGCAAAACACATTTTAAATTTACTTAATTTACTTTCAGCAACAACTGGCCAAAGAGGGTAACATATTAGAATTTTTTGTGAGTTTCTATATATGACCTATAGATTTCATAAACACTACATATTAAAATAAAAAGTAATTTAACTAGAAAACACAAGACAACAAAACAAGCAGTTTTATCAAGTACCTTCCATAGACGACTATGTATTCAATTTCTTTTCCGCAGCCTGCATATGAATTTTGTACATAAATTCTACGTCAATTCTGTTTTTTAATTTATTTATATTCTTCAAACATCTACTAGTATTTCAAAATATAGTTCAGCAGTAAAATGCACAACACTGATAAAAGCACACTATAAACAAACCACGCCCATAAATGGTAGTGCTTACGTTATTCTTTTAACCGTTAAGCGTCGAAAGTAATTTTTTTCCTACTTTTTACTTTTTTGCTATAAACTGAAGAAAGATTTGCCTGCTTAAGTATTTAAGTTAGAATAAGCTTCGATGCAAATTAATAGTAAACTGCATCAAAATAAATTTCTATTGGATCATTAATCTTTATTTGTGAAAAACTAAACGACGGAAAGAAAATACGAAATTAGGTTTTAATAAAGAGAAATTGGCCTAAATATTTTACTGGTTTTGCTGGGGACTCGTATTACTGTTAATCTTAAGGAAAGGATAATAAAGAATATAAGAGATAAATTCATGAATATTGGAATAATATGTTAAATTTAATTCCCCAGATGTTCTTCGGCAACTGCTAAAAGTGATTAAAAAAAAAAGAAAAGAAAGAACTTGGTTACTAAACACAGATCATTTTAACAAGCCAATTTACGAACTACTTCTTTTTACTTCCGCATTTGATAATGAGTGCTATTACAGACCACTTGAGTAACTCTCTAAAGCATATGTTCTAATAACTAAGATTTCATCACTAATATGTAACTAAAAGGAACATCTGAACATTTTGACTTTTGCCAGACACCTTTAATTATTATATATTTTTTTCTACGCTGCGAATATGTTTTTTAGCAGCTTTATGTATACTCACTCTTAATCATGTAGCCTCTCTGTTAAGACGGAGTTTCTTATACTCCAGTAATATGTTTAATTATAAGTATTTAAAGCTAAAAGTTGAATCTTTCTTTATCGTAAAAACACACAATACTAATTCACATTACATTATATCTTCCCATGGATTTAGCGATTCATATTAAGCTCTCAAAGGATACTTCAAAGGATAAATAATGCTTCACAAAATAAAATAAAATAATTTCTTCAAGAAGCTTTTGGATAAATCCCTGGCCACGCCACACCGATGAAGTTATACGTCATCGCGATATTGATGAATCCCAGGTAAGAGCATTTTACCTATTTCCATTTCAAAAGCAGCATAGCCACAAGAGATTTTTTCTAATTGTTTAAATATGAGACAGCGAATTCCTGCTATCGAGAATGGAGTGCTTTTGGCTTGATAGGCCACTTAAACTCCAACAAAAAGATTAATGAGACAGATAAAGTGCTCATGTTTAGCGAAAAAGAAGAAAAATTTTATATAGTGGCTTAGATTATAAATATTAAAAGTATTCATGTTCTGAATAAAAAAAAAAAAATAAAAAGATGCTGCATTGAATAAAATAATGAATGTTATTGTACCAGAAATATTAAGGTGAATGAAAAAGAAACATTTATATATTTATGTTTTATGTAATGAACATTTAAATAATTAGTGAATGAACAATTTGTTGGTTGTGAGTAATAATAATAATAAAAAAAAGAAATCGTTCATTTTACAGTAACTAAATAAATAAAAAGGAAATAGGTTCGTCGCATATATAAATAAGAGTAAACATGGCAGGGATAAAAGACGTCCAAATTGTCGAAAAATTAAATTCGCATAATTACTCAAATTGGAAATTTCGCGCAGAAATGATTTTAATAAAAGAAGAATTGTTTGATGTAATAACACAAAATCCCCCAGATCCAATTACCACGGACTGGACGAAGAGGGACCGTAAAGCACGTGCAATTATCAACTTGAGTATTGAAGACTCACAGATCGTGCATGTAAAGCACTTAAACACTGCCAGAGAAACCTGGCAAGCTTTAAAAACAATTCATGAAAGGGCTAATCTCTCAAGCAAGTTATATTTGCTGAGAAAATTATACGGAGCAAAACTCCCAGAAAACGGCAATCTAATAAAACACATTACACATATTTTAGAACTTGTTGATAAACTTTCAGCCATAGGCGAAACTATTAATGATTCGCACATTTCAGCTCTGTTACTTTGTTCATTACCACCTAGCTACAACACCTTAATTATAGCCCTCGAGGCCCGTCCAGAAAATGAACTTAATTCAGAGTTTATAAAAGGAAAACTCACTGATGAATATACAAGACGTTTAGAAAACACAGATCAGAGCGAGAATTCCTCAAAAGCGTTTAAAACGCATAAAAAGTTTCCGGCTGAACACTATAATAAAAAGGACAAACAGTGCACATACTGTAAATTAAAAAACCATACATACAGAGAGTGCTGGCATCTTAAGAACAGAAACACTTACTCACCGTCACAAAAACAACAGCCGCACAAATCCAAGTATTACACATCATCGTTATGTTATGAAGACGCAAACTATTATAGAGAAAACAAAAACCGTGAAACAGAAACAATTCGGATTAACAAAACACAGGGCAATTCAGGAAAAGGCAGCGACGCAGCTTTTTTAGTCCAGAAACCAGGAAAACAAACCTGGATAATCGACTCAGGATCATCGACACACATTCTAAACAGTAAAGATGCATTCACTAAGTTTAACGACACTGAAAAGACGACAGTCATCATTGCCAATGGCAAAACACTGAATTCACACGGTACAGGTGAAACGACATTTAAAACAAAAACATCCGATGGAGGGATAAACACAATCACATTAAAAGAAGTATTATATGTACCAGAATTAGAATCGAACCTCATATCGGTAAGCAAAGCAACACAGAATGGCTATAAATTAATTTTCGATAAAGAAAAATGCACGTTATCCCGAAACGGGAATATTTATCTTGAAGCAAGAATGAAAAATAATTTATATCAAGTCGAATTATTAGAAAGCGCTGAAACTAATAAAGTAAACATTGCACATGAATGTAAAAATAAAAATTGCATAGAAGTTTGGCACAAACGACTTGGCCATCGTAACTATAATGCGATAAAAGAATTAATAAATAAAAACTTAGCAGACGGTATAAAAATAAATAACTGTAATCATAATGCATTGTGTGAAATATGTATCCAAACAAAAATAAGTGATGCCCCATATCCGAAATCAACAAACTGTCCCAAAACAAGCAAAGTGCTCGATCTGATACACACGGACGTGTGCACATCTATCGGTACACCTACTATCGGGGGAAAAACAATGTTCGTCACTTTTATAGACGACTATTCAAGGTTCACAGTAATTTACTTACTTTCGCATAAAAATGAAGTTCACGAAAAGTTAAAAGATTATGTAGCCATGGTGAAAACCCAATTCGGCAGATTCCCTAAAGCTATTAGATCCGATAATGGAGGGGAATATTTAGGTAAACAAACGGAAGAATACCTAAGGGCAAGAGGTATCCAACACCAGTTTACGGTACCATTTTGTCCGAGCCAAAACGGCGTAGCGGAAAGTAAGAATAGGTCATTATTAGATATGACTAGGAGTCTACTCTCCGAAGCAGGCTTACCTCAAAAATTCTGGGGAGAAGCCATAAATACCGCCAATCACCTGCAGAATAGGCTACCAACCAAAATAACAAACAAAACACCGTTCGAAATTTGGTTCAACCGAAAACCCACCTTACACTACCTGCGTACATTCGGCTGTAAAGCTTATGCCTATATACAGAAACATCAGCGAAACAAATTAGATGATAGAGCGCAGGAAGGAATACTTGTAGGGTATGACAACAAATCAAAAGGTTACCGTATATTCACAAAAGAAAACAAAATAATAATAGCGAGAACAGTTAAATTTATAGAAAATAGTAAAAACAACTTAAAAGTAAGCGAAGAGGTAGAAAACTCAGACAATGACAACAACTACATTCAAACAGAGTTAAGTAATTCGGACGAAGAACCAACCGCGTCCAAACAACCCGACGTAGAACCGAGAAGGTCTCAGAGGTCAAATAGAGGAGTACCACCCGACAGATACGTATGTCACGTAAAAACAAATGACACATTCGAACCAACCGATTTTTATGACATAGCAAACATGAACAACCCAGTAGAAAAAGAAAATTGGCTCAAAGCCGCTCAACAAGAAATCCACTCATTAAAGAAAAATAAAACTTGGGACTTAGTGGATCCCCCACCAAATAAGAAAATTATTGGTTGTAAGTGGATTTTTAAGAGAAAGTTAGATAATTTAGGAAATGTACAAAAATACAAGGCCCGTTTAGTAGCGAAAGGATATAATCAGAAGTACGGCGAAGATTATGATGAAACCTTCGCACCCGTAGTTTCACACACAACAATCCGCACATTTTTAGCCTCAGCGGCATATAAAAATCTTTCTGTTCAACACATTGATATCGACACTGCATTTCTTCACGGCGAAATAGAAGAAGAAATTTTCATGAAACAACCAGAGGGTTTTATAGAAAAAAAATTGTGAAAACAAAGTGTGTAAACTGAATAAAACAATCTACGGCTTAAAGCAGGCAGCTAGAGCCTGGCACAAAAAGATCGCAGAATCATTAAAAAACATGAATTTTGTGCAAAGCACTGCTGACTCATGTTTGTTTACTAGAAAAGAAAAGGAAAATTTCACTTATATCATCGTCTACGTTGACGATATTTTAATCGCGAGTAAAAGTGAAATAATTAAAGATGTAATAAAACAATTGCAAAATGAGTACGGAGTAAAAGACTTAGGCGAAATAAGTCAGTACCTAGGAACCAACATAATCAAAACGAATGATGGTTACAAATTAAACCAAAAATCAAAAATAGAAGATTTGGTTAGAAAGTTAAATTTAACAGATGCAAGACCTATTGGTACACCGATGGAAGTAGGTTTCTATAAATTAGAAGATAGCGACAATTTACTTCCGAACAATACAAAGTTTAGGCAAGCGATCGGTTCGCTCTTGTATATTGCCACAGTCACTCGACCCGACATTATGGCACCAGTAAATATACTTAGTAGGAGAAGTGCAACGCCACGCGAGAAGGATTGGAAAGCGGCAAAAAGAATTATTATTTACCTCAATTGCACAAAAAACCTATGCCTAACAATAAGTAAAAATAAACCACCAATACTCATCGCGTATGCTGATGCTGATTGGGATGGGGACACTAAAAATAGAAAATCAACCACCGGCAATATTTTTTTTCTGGGTGATAATCCCATTCAATGGACTACAAAATTACAGTCAAGCATTGCATATTTTTCCGCTGAAGCGGAATATGTTGCTGCAGCAACCGCAGGACAAGAAATTTTATGGCTATTAAAACTGCTAGAAGATCTTAACTTGTATCAAGTAAAACCTATTTTACTTTACCATGACAACCAAAGCAGTATAAAGATGATAGAAAATGAAAAATTTTCGAAGCGGACAAAACACATTGATATCCGCTTTCACGCAATAAGACAATTAAAGGAAGATAAAATTATCGAATTAAAATATTGTCCCACGCAATACATGATTGCTGACTGCTTGACAAAGCCCACACCCAAACCTCAACTTTTGTGTGACATCAAGACTATGAACTTGTTACCTTATCCATCTGAGGAGATTAAGGAGGGGTGTTAAATTTAATTCCCCAGATGTTCTTCGGCAACTGCTAAAAGTGATTAAAAAAAAAGAAAAGAAAGAACTTGGTTACTAAACACAGATCATTTTAACAAGCCAATTTACGAACTACTTCTTTTTACTTCCGCATTTGATAATGAGTGCTATTACAGACCACTTGAGTAACTCTCTAAAGCATATGTTCTAATAACTAAGATTTCATCACTAATATGTAACTAAAAGGAACATCTGAACATTTTGACTTTTGCCAGACACCTTTAATTATTATATATTTTTTTCTACGCTGCGAATATGTTTTTTAGCAGCTTTATGTATACTCACTCTTAATCATGTAGCCTCTCTGTTAAGACGGAGTTTCTTATACTCCAGTAATATGTTTAATTATAAGTATTTAAAGCTAAAAGTTGAATCTTTCTTTATCGTAAAAACACACAATACTAATTCATATTACATTATATCTTCCCATGGATTTAGCGATTCATATTAAGCTCTCAAAGGATACTTCAAAGGATAAATAATGCTTCACAAAATAAAATAAAATAATTTCTTCAAGAAGCTTTTGGATAAATCCCTGGCCACGCCACACCGATGAAGTTATACGTCATCGCGATATTGATGAATCCCAGGTAAGAGCATTTTACCTATTTCCATTTCAAAAGCAGCATAGCCACAAGAGATTTTTTCTAATTGTTTAAATATGAGACAGCGAATTCCTGCTATCGAGAATGGAGTGCTTTTGGCTTGATAGGCCACTTAAACTCCAACATAATAGTCCAGGAGCCAGGTACAATTTTTAGTTAACCATTATGTAAGCTGGTATTATCCATTACTAAAAACTAAATTTGAATATGTATACGCCCATAAGCTTTGTATTTTACTTTGTATTTCACTTGAGCAATCACAAAAACAGCCGTCCGCAGTCTCGATAGCGGTTGATGCGGTCTCGGGAGCCGCAACATCTCCCTGTCGTAGGGAATTGAATAGCAGCAAATCTAAAGGAAATCGACATTGATCGCGAAAACATACTTCACTTGACCCCTTCACGCTCGAATTAAATTACGGTTAAAAAATTCAAATTGCTTATTGGCACCACTTTTATAAAAAGGAAATATTTACCTTATTTAATGACAGGTAAATCCTTACTAAAATATAGCTAATTTCACTATTTTATAAAACTGGTGGGAGTCAAACAATCTGAGTAAAAGACGCAGCCCGAGAATATGACGGGAGCGAGACTTAAATCTACACATTTATCGTTTTATTAGACGATATAATTCTCATGGATTTGTACTGTAATTGACATTTTTAGTAGTTTAAAAAACACTGAAATATTAGTCAAAAATTCAGATTTAAAAAAAATATATTTCATGGAGTGAAAAAAAGATAATAATACAGGCCTACCATTGACACCATTTTTTAAATAATTTTTTTAGTACGTTTCTCTTGCAGATGTCTTTAGAGAGCATTGGAAAGATTCTTGTATTCAGAGTGTTGTTTCGAGGTAGAATTTAAAAATAGTCGCCATAGGCAACCCTGTAGTATGCCTTTTTATATGCTTTAATGCTACCTCCTAACATATTCAGATGAAAAACAAGTTGGAAATTTATCAAATATCTCAAATGTGGTGCGTTCGTATTATAACGAAGTTTTATATCTTACGAACCCTTACGAATTCGTCTCTGTAGCCTTGTATGTGGTCTACAGCATTTATACACGTCACGTAATATGCAAAAATTTAGTTAAACTTAAAAACTTATATAACATACAAAAATGCAATTTCAGCAATCATCGCATTCATACAGTATTTCAGATGCAGTATTGTATCCGAAATTTTTGTGTGTCCCTGTAAATACGCTGTAAATAACTTTCTTTTATACCTCAGCAACGTATATAAATTTCATTGTATGTAAAATAGTTTAACATAATTAAAATACAACCCAAACAAATGCTTCCCTCTATGCCATTATGTAACGGAATACTTTCGTGCGACCCTGTAAATGAAAAATAAATATTCTTTGTACCGAATGTTCTACAAAATGTATATTTTAGTACACTTCATAAATGCATATCAATTTCATTGTGTTCGAAAGAGTGTAATATCATTAAAATGCACTTGAAACTATTTTTTTCCATTGGCTGGAATGAACAAAGTACTTTAACAGTCTATGTAATTGTACTATACACCCGATTTTCATAAAAATTGAAATGTCTCGACAAAATTACGCAACAAATACATATTTTAAAATTCAAACTATTCTTTTGGGTAGTTTATGCGCTGCTGTATGCGGACAGACAGACAGACGGACGGACAGACTGACCAGACGACGACTATAGGTGCTACATATATATATAATTACGAAATCACCTAAAAAGCAGAATGTTATCCCTTTTCCCTTCGGATTTCTGACAATTTATATGTTCAAAAATCAGCATTTCTTACAACTTGTAACTCAAAAGAGGAAAATTGTATTCATATACGATTTGGTAAGGAGCACTTTACATACTACACTGTCGATAATGTGTAAGGGTTTTTTTTTAATCCCTTGAGGGGCAAGCAATTGCGTTTGCGAAATGCTGAATTCCAACCGGAAATTTAGAAACATTTTATTTCAAAATAAAGAAAAGCAATCTTTCGTCTTTTTTCCGCCAAAGTTAGGAAAGTAAAATTTCATAAAATTTTTCTGGTGTAAATCTTCATTAATCATAGGTGGGATAAAATATATCCCACCGACCCTCAAGGGGTTAACTTGCCACGACTGGAATGACAAATGGAGTTTTGAAATTGCAGGAAAGACAGCCTACCACAGAATAAAAAAGGACATTAACCCCTTGAAGGGCGGTGATGCCGCTACGGCATCACATAATTTTAATTCCTAATGGCCACATTGGCGCCTTAATTTTTATATGAAATTTTCACTTTTCTTAAGTACGCGAAAATATACTATTACTTGTTTAAAAATGAATTTTCTTATAAATACTGGTGTCAATTATTATTTTAACATTTTATGTATACAAGTACTTTGCCCCTGAAAGGGTTAAATTTTCTGGGTTTTGTTATTTAACCCTTTCAGGGCTGAAAATTTATTTTCGTAAAATGATGAAATAATTGACTGGCACCAGAATTTTCAAACAATTTCCTAGAATATAAAAATCTGCTATTTTACAGTTTCATTATAAAAGCAATTTTTTTTAAAATATTCTTGGTGACATTTGTCAGTTTTGGAATTAAAATTAGGTGGTCATGCTGTGTGACCACCGCCCTTGAGAGCGTTAAAGTACAGTGAATTCCAAAAATATAATTCTTCCAAGTAATATACCAAAGTACTATACCAAGTATTAGACCAAATTATGTATTGAATAAAATGTTTCTTCTATACGATTTCCGTGTAGAATTATTCGCTCTCGAATTTCTTCTACTAAATAAAGAAAAATTTTCTATACGAAAATAGCGATATTTAAACATCGAGAGGTTGGCAACTATGCTTGTTCTTATTAAATTGCGATCACGGAAAGGGATATAAATTATGACTCTATTTCCTCTAAAATGATTTCAAATGTGCTTAAATTCTGGTAAGATTTTACGAGGAAAGTGTTAGTTTCCAGAATACCTTTACTTGACTATAGAGCTATGACGATATTTGTGTTGAAAGTTATAAAAAAAATTATGACGAGACCATTCGCTACTCGTAATAAAAGTACTTTTCGAATGTTTTCTTTGAATTAAAACGTCTGTTCTTCATAAACTTACATGGTGTGCGTAACTGATCATTTTTATTCTTTTGAACGTTATCTTTCTCGTGTTTTGAACGTGTTTGGCGAATTTTCAATGTTGTAATCAGTGTCCGTAACATCATAATAGAAATTTGTCGTAGATTTTTAGTTTAGATATTATAAAACAATTACCCTTTGGTAAATGCGAGTTATCATCATACCTCGTCCATCTGGATACCTGAGTTGCCTTGATTATATGTCCGCTGGACATCTCAGATGCTTTGCTTGCTTTAGAGGGATATTCCTGCCAGCCTTTTTGTCTGATTTGGTTTAGTATAAAGTTGCTCTTATTTGAATATTGAAAACTAGCAGACACAACCGGCGTTTCCCGGGCCCGTAATGAATGAACCTCAAATTTGTATGATTTTGTACTTTTAATTCCTTTTGTCTGAATTTATATTTTTAAATATAAAAAAATCGCAAGAAAAATATTAAATTGATGATACGTGCTATTTTGCGTAAGTTGATTTTTGGAATCTATGCATACCGAAAGCGAGCGCAACTGCGAGAAAACACTCAAGTTTTTACTGATTTCGTGGACATTTTCAGACATTTTATTTTGTAAAAAATATTTCTACTCGTCCGAAATTTTTAAAATTTTTCTAGGAGATGTAAATCTGGTGTATTTAGATGCTTTGATAAACATTGTGTTAAAATAAGGACGTTGACTGAAATAAGAAATTAAGAAATTTGCTTAAATTACTATTCGAAAATGGTGGATAGTTCAACCTTCCACAGACAGAGGGCGGAATATGTTCTATACAAATATTACTCTACGTAACAGTGGTCTTACGTATAACTTACGTGAAAACTTCAAGTCAATCATTTAGTTCGCTTTCCAAATTTTAACAAATTCGCGTTCATTCTCTATTTAAAAAAGCGTATCTTTTTTATTTTTTTCAATTTCGAACAAAAAGTTTTGAATCTTTTTTTAAAATTTACATACTCTTAATTACTGTACAAATATAGGCCGAGATGCTAAAGTTTAAAATCTGTAAATGCTGTATTTTTAAAATTTTGATTTAAATTTGAACTCCAATTAAATTTTTACCCTATGGTTTTTATCTACTCTCCAAAATAAAAGTAGGTGTTTTTCAAAGCAGACATAATGTCTGCAACTTTTAATAAGTAGCATATATCACATGACTCCCTCAAGGAACGGCACATAAAAAGTCAGAAAGGCTAATTTTTTAAAAAGAAATCTAGAGTCCCTCCCCGGAATTTCACGCACCATTCTATTTTATACTTTATCTTTTGTGTTATAAACGTTCTTAACGTTCCAAACAGATCGCCTTTTTAGATTTCCTAATTTTAACAAAATCGCGTTTAGTTAGTTCCACATTCCACCACAAGGGAGCGCTCTCTATTCTTGATAAAAGCTCCTTTACACAACCTATCAGTAGATATGTTACTCGAAGAGTGGCGGTCTTCAGCAAGAATTTAAGATATTTGTTGAAATTACTATTCGAAAATAGTGTAACTTAACTTTTGCCACATTTATATGTACTAAGTAACATGTATCTGAGGATTCCGTCAAAAAACCGCACCTGAAACAGTATGAAACGCAAAGGTAAATAAAGAAATATTTCGCCCCTCACCTCCCCCCACACCTGCCCGAAATTTCGCGCGCCACTTTTTATAAACTTATTCTTATGTGCTGTAAACTATCTTAAAGTTTCAAGCAGATTGTTTTGTCAGATTTCCCATTTTAAATGAAATCGCGGTCACTTAGTTCCACTTTCTACCACCAGGTGGCGCACTGTTTCTTAACAAAACTGAATCTGAACGTAACTCCGTTAAACAACTTATCAGTAGATATGCTACTCGAGGGGGTGGCGGTCTTAATCAAGAAATTAAGATATTTTTGAAATTACTATTCGGAAATAGTGGTAACAAACTTTTCACATTTTTATATTTAATAAGACGCATTTACCTCAGGACTCCGTCTAAAAACCGCACCGGAAACGGTAAGAAACGCAAAGGTTAATAAAAAGTAATCTATCGCCCCTCCCCTCTCCTCACCTGCCGGAAATTGCACGCGCCATTCTTATATAAAATTTTTCTAATGTGTTATAAACTATCTTGAAGTTTCAAACAGATCGCCTTGTTAGATTCCCTACTTTAAATGAAATCGGGGTCTGTTAGTTCTATATTCCACCACCAGGGAGCGCACTCTATTCTTAGCAAAAGCGTATATGAACGAAACCTCATCACGCAAACTACCCGTAGATATATGGATGGGGGGTGGGTCTTATCCAAGAATTTAAAATATTTGCTTTGCTTCACCGTTATAGCAGGCGTTCTGTACATGCTTCGTAAAATATGTTAATTCCACTTTCCGCCTCTAGGGGGCGCACTCTGTTCTTAACAAACCTACATCCGAACGAAACTCCGTTAATAAACCTATTTGTAGATATATTAGTCGAGAGGGGTAGGAGAATGACATAAATATTTAAGAAATTTGCGGAAAATTACTATTCGGAAATAGCCACTACTCATAAATTAAGGGTGCAAAACGCTCTGTACGAACATCCGACATGGGTTCCCACTGCCTGCGGCACTGTATAGCAGGCGGGCGATGAATTCGGGACATTTTTCTGTATTTAAAACATAAAAAAGAGCAATTAAAAATTGCGTTTAAAAATGTCTTAAAAAAACACGTCTGAAAAAAAAAATCATTATTAATATAAAAAATGAGAATTTAAATTCTATTACAACTGCAGGATTCGTACGGGTACCGTTATTTTCAAGGCCCAATATCAGAATTTTTTTATCGAAAAATGAATCTAATTTAAACGGACGAAATTTCGCCTGATTTCAACACAGATTTTTCATAAGAAAATACTGGTACCGAAGATTTTTTTAGTCTGGAAATTCAAGCACCCGTACGAACCCTGAACTGTTGCTACTTGTTACAGCAGGCATTTTCGCCGATCCCACCGCAGCTAGCATAGGAAAGAAAATACGGCCTTCTGATTGGCTGAATAATTTAAAGAGCAATTGTTGTTTGTAAATAAATCATTCTGAATGTGGATGTACGTATTAGGGGCGTATATGTGCATATTGTGTTAAAGTAATAATAATAAAAAGAAGAAATGGCAATTTTATTAATATTATTATTTTTTTTAAAGTAATATAGGAACAATTGGGTTTGTAAATATCGCGTAATTGACGCCATAAACAGGAAATGTGATTATTGTGTTTATATGAGTATACAAATCGTGCTGAAATTTTAAAAGCTATAAACATCGGTATAATAAATATATATCCTGATATAATGAAAGGATTCTCTCGTTTTTTAAATCCTTTTTTTTTCTTGAGTATCAGCTTTTGATGTAATTTTTCAACAAATATCTTTTATTTCTATAATTATTTCATACTTAAATTTTTTATAGGGATTGGGGAGGGATTATTTTTTTTAATTATTATTACTAAATTTATGAATTAAGTTTGCTGGTAAGTTTCTCGACCTTCTGAAATGAATAAAACATTTAGTACTATAGGAATAGATTATCTGGAAGAATAATTTAAAGAAGACTAATATATAAAAAGAAACGAGAACAATAACATAAATGAAATAAGTAGATAAAATTTTTTCCCCTTCAAGATTTAATCACAAAAGAAAGATATTGCATAATTCTTTTTAACTTACCTTAGCAGAAACATCATCGTTAACTTCTTTAATTCTAAATTCCAGAAAATATTTTTTCTTATCTATTAATAAATATGTGGAATCAGAAGGAAGTTTATCAAAATCCATCTTCCAAAAGATTTTCAAACGGAAACTGATCATTAAATAAACGTAAACTCAAAAATGAACCAAAACAAAATGCTCTTTAAATTACTCAGCCAATCAGAAGGCCGTATTTTCTTCAGTATTCTAGCTTCGGTGGGATCGGCAAAAATGCTTACAGCAGCAGAAAGCATTAGAATGCAAGGACTTATTGTTACCAATGTCTAATTTCTAGTGGTAAAAGAGCCAGTAAGGAGTATCCTAATCTTTTATTTAACGTTTAAAAAACACATTTCTTGCTATCTAAACAGATGAGCATCAAAGAGGCACCTTCAATTTTCCGTAAACCAACCAAAATCGCCGATTATTTAACAGATATTATGGCTCAACCAATCAAAGTAGAGAAAAAACAGAAAACAGTGTGGCAAGCAAAAAGCCTGCCAGGTTGTCAAGTTGTTTGCTAGACTGCGACGTCATTTGAAACTAATCCACTCTCTTAAAGCTCATTATTATTAAATATGTTTTCAAAGCACGTGTTTCACCTTCATGCTAAAATTTAATGTTTAGTTGAAAAAACAGTCACTCTTGAAACATTAAGCACTCAAATTGGTTTATTTAATGGACTTTATTCCAAATCTGGGTTCCAGGCTGAAAAAAGTCACGTGATACCAGTAATTTACCCAAAGAACTTCTAACTGATAAGGAAGGAGGCTACTACTGCTTTCCGCATGAACTGTTTCACTGGCTAGCGAGGGTTTTACATTACGTCTACGGAGGCTTCCCTTCTTTATGCTAGAAATTTTTACCTTGACCATGTGATCAAAACGTAGATCGAGTATCCTCCATTGTATACCGGTTTACTTAATTATTTCTGCGAAAGCTTTATACAACCAACCAACCGAAAGGAAGCGGAAGGAAATAAACGTATTTTTGATGAGCGATGCTTTATGATCCAACCAACCGAAAGTAATCTGAGGGGGAAAAGGCATAGTTTTGATGAGAGTGATGTCCGAATATTAATTAATTACTCAGCTAATAATTAGAATATTAAAATTCTGCGAGCCAGGTATAGCGGGAGAGACTTTGGTCTATTCTCACAAAAATTTTGAACCTGGTACGTGCTGTAGATTTTGCTAACCATTGCACACAGACAGACAGACAGACACACAGAGCGATTTGTTCTTTTATTAGTATAGATGGTAAACATTGAAATTTGACACTTCAAGAAAATTTATATGAAATTCGCGAGATTTGTTAGATTTATTTTTTAAGGTGAAGTATATGTAATTTGCTAGGAGATACTCCTATTGCCCGAATAGTCATTAATAAGCATTACATCCTGTTGTACAGGCATTTTGAATTAATTTATAAACTAGATGTTGGAAAGTGTTTATTCTCCCCATCTTACATTTTTGCTTAGTTGAATGGGAAATTCAGTTAGATTAAATTGTAATGTCACTGTGTTGCTTTCCCTTTTGAATAAGATATATTATTTTTTTGTTAGTCTTTAACAATTTATTTCGTCTAGAAAGTAAGGGAAATTAAAGAGAAGATATACATAGTATCCCAAAAGAAATAAAACAGGTTTTAATTTTTTACCTTTTAGATTTACGTAGGCAGCGTAAATTACAAAAGTCTTTCTTTTGTGCTATATTAATCCCGAGGATGAATCATCGCCAAGCGACCAAGATTTAAAGCCAAATTATTACACATATATGACATTATAACAATATATAATGTTTCGTGACGCTTATCGTCCAGTTATAGCCGTATATGACATATAGTATATATGGCACGTATATGAGGTATATGGGGCATTCTCACAATCTTTTGACTTTCGGAAAAAAAATTTGGTGAAATTAAATTTGCTTAAATAACATTTTAATCTGATAGACTAATGCTTTAATGATTCAAAATAAAGAAAAAATGGTCAGCAGCAAAATATATTTTATTTAATTGAGGTTTAAGTTGAACTTGCGAGTTTAATTTTCCTTATCATTTTACCACTATAACTTTTTATTTTCTTCTAAATTTTCATTTATAATGAATTTGCATAGTACCCACAGGACATCCAAATAAGAAATAATAAAAATGAAGTACTTATAATACAAAATTTTGGTATAATATTGTTTTAAAGGCGTGTTAAAGAAGGGACGATAAGGTTAAAAAAAGGGGGCGGTATAGGAAAAAAGGGACGAAATGTGAAAAAAAGGGACAGTAAGGATGGAACGGTAAAGAAAATTACCACCTATTTCTAGGCAAATCATGTTAAGAATAAGTGATAGCCACAATGTTCAATTATTTTTAGAAACAGTTCTTAACATTGGATTAAATTATTTTTTTATTTATTTATTTACTTCGAAAAGTGCAGGAATAAACCTTGGGGACGGTAAGACTACCAATAAAGCCACGATCTTGAAATTGATATTTAAATGCTGATTTATATTCTGCAGTAAATTTCCTGTCAAAGAATTTTAGACATTCTTTCTCTAGCGTACTTCTACATTAGAAAAAACTTGAAAACAATTCTGTGGCTACATCTGAAGTGATTTTCTGTATAAGTTTAGCAAGAGGGACGGTAAGGATGAAAAACCCAGGGACAGAGTTCAAAAAATAATATCAACCGTAAAAATGTGTGCAGGTTAATTTTTTCTACATATTTATATAAAACAATTGGCTCAGTTTTGGAAAAAAATTACATCGAATTACTTTTGTAGAAACAATTTTATACAGACAGCTCCAAACTTAAAAATCAGCGTCAGGGACACGGGACGGTATAGGAGTTTTCCTGGTATTTAGACCCCTAACATCGTCCAAAACTTATTTATCTTGTTAATATTGTTATGCAATCATGCAATGGGATGTTCCCCAGTACATGAAATTAAAAAAAAACACAAAAAAGTGTATTAAAATAAAAATTATTATTCAGGGACATGAAAGTTAAAGGATTGTGAGAATGCCCCATATGTGATTTATAAGACTTAACCCTTTCAGGGGCAAAGCAATTCCATTGATAAAGTGCTGAAATTAATAAATGACACCGGAATTTGAAAACAAATTTATTTATAAATACGAAAAAGCTATATTTCTCATATATCATAAACCGAATTTTTTTCTACTAAAATTCTGGTGTCGTTGCTGCATTTGGGAATTAAAATTAAGTGGTTTCATAAAAATATCACCGCCCCTCAAGGGGTTAAACAATGCGTATATAATGACGCATATAGGATACATATGAGTATTTGGAGTATATATATATATATATATATATATATGCGTATATATGATCCATCTTTATCGATAATCTTGGAGTCGAAACTCCAACTTTGACATAATCGTAATTGTGAGAATCACTATAATAAAGTGCCCAATTAGTTAGGAACTATGATTGTGAAGATAAATTAATTGTCATTATTTTTCAAAATTTAACATTTCTTAAATTTTTTATACAGTCTCAGAATCCTGTAAGTTATATTTAGTAACTTTTTTTCCATTGTCTTACAAGTACAACAGTAAAAGTCTGATATATTAACGACGAAAAATCGGCAAATTATTATATGTTGAATATTGAGAAATCGCGGAGGATTCAGGCACAAAAAACCGAAAGGCGGGTTTTGTGCTGGTTTTTGTGTACTGAAGAGGGATCCGAAATTTCATAAAATTTAATGTATCATAACTCGGTGAATTTTGGTCTTAGAAGAATGAAATCTTTACAATTTGTACTTGTCAGAAGTGAGAATAAAATTCTAAATATATTTTATACATAGGATTCAGGGACCCTATACAACTTTAATACGAACAACTTTTTGAAAACTAATTAGCGGATTATTTTATCCTCCAGGCGTATTCATTCCTACCTTATTTTGAACACTTTTATAATTTGAATTGCCTATGTGTTTTCAAAACTTATAAAATTAAAGCGCATTTCAATCTTTTTAGTTCACCGTTTGTAAATGGTCAGTCTCACTACTGATCCTGAAAGCGAATTTGTGAAATGCTTCTTCTATGACCAATTTATAATACATACATATTTTAAAATTTTTAAAATTAAAAATGTAATTATTGAAAATGCAATTAAAATTTTCTTGAAGGAGAATTATTCATCTTATTTAATGGCAAATAAAATGAGGCGAAAATATGCCAATTACACTATTTAAAAAAAAAAAAAAGACTGGTGGGAATCAAACAATCTGATTTTTTTTTTTTAGTAGCCTACGATGCCCGTTAAAGACACAGGTGCTAGAATAAACTACGTAACAGTTTTGCCCGAACAGAGTTCGGTCATGAAAAGTTAGCTTGCTTCGTTACTAAAAGCTTTCCCACACCACTAATTTTTACCTGAACTTTTAGTTTCATTAAAATGCAGACTTTTCTCGATTAATTAGGGCAAATATTTTGTACTTAAGAAGTGGTGTTGTCTCCTTGTTTTTAGTAAAACAAAATGTGACAGTTAAGTGGTTAAAGGGGTATTTAAATCTAACAATAAAACAGATTCCATTTATAATCAGAAAAAAAATATATAGAATCAAATCTTTTATATTTGTTTTTATTAACTACCGTAATTTCCGGCGTATCCGCCGCGGCTTAGTCAAGTCTTTTTCAAACCGGAAATTTTATTGAAAAAAAGAAATCAAATAAGTGCTAAGCAGAAGGGAATCACATTTTATTTAAAATAAATTCTGGTAGAAAATCGACTTTTCTGAGATGCGGCGGATACGCGCGAAATTACGGTACGCGATATACATATTTTTTAAATAAAAACTCTATGTTAGTTTTTGTAAAGTAAAAAAGTTTGTTTTGTTTACTTATTTGTTTTTTAACTTTTATTTAAAAAAGAATTGGTCTTTTTAAACATCACAACAAAAATAAGCTTCAATGCAAATTGACGGTAAATTGCACAAAAAAGACATTTCTAGTGAGTCATTAATCTTTATTTCTTGGCGCAGAGTAAAGGAAAATGAGGAAAAAAATGCGAAAATATCTTTTGATAGAAGTAAATTGGCCTAAAAGTTTATTCGTTTTACTGAATGTTCGTATAACTATTAATCTTAATGGAATGATAGTAAAACAGAAAAAATTAATGAATGAACGAAAGAGTTGGAGGTAATTGACAAAGCGTTTTAAAAAATGTTTATTTGTTGTGGTAAGACAAAATTTTTTTGAATGAAGTATAAAAGGTATTTTAGTACACCGTTAATAAAATGTGTTTGAAAATGAAAAGAAGAATTTGCTTGTGTTGTCTAAAGAATATTGTATCGAAAATGATTCTTAGCTGTGCTCAGCTTAAAATATTAATAGATATCTAAAACTGACATATTAACAGAAATAGAAAATATTATATTATAATCGTAATAAATTTAGAATTTATACAACACGTTTATTTACATTAATAATCCAGATTGAAAAAGCATTCTAAAAATGTTTTATTTGTTGAGGTAAAGCTAAATTTCATTGAGTGTAGTAAAAAAGGTGTTTTTGAACCCCCATTAGTAAATTTTGTTTGAAAATAAAAAGGAGAATTTCCTTGTATTGTCTAAAAAATATTGTCTCGAAAATGATTATTCGCTGCTCTGAGCTGTAAGTATTTAAAGTTTTTAAAACTGCCATACTTACAGAAATAGAAAATATTAAGTGTTGATCTTAGTAAATTTTGAATTTATGCAGCACGTTTATTTAAGTTAATAATATATATTGAAAAAGCATTAGATGAATGTTGACTTGTCGTTGTTAGTTCATTACCCGCTGGTGTTACGTTGACGCAACGGTAAAAATAAATGCCCATGCTTAAATTGACTATGTAGCTACCACTATTTTTAGTTAAAGTATTTCCCTCATTTAATAACAGACAGTTTGGCCAGTAAATTAAGCGAAGATCATCTTTCTTAATCCGTTGTGGTAAATGATTTTCAGCAAAACAGTTGCAGATCCCTATCTGATAGTTTTGTCGGTTAATGGGTTAAGCAAAATTTCATGAATGTGCTAAAATAGTTGTTGTAGAACACCGTAATAAAACGTTTTTGAAAATAAAATGAACTGCTTATTTTTTTCTGTCTTGAAAATCAAAATTCACTGTACTTAGTTTTAAGTATTAATATGTATTTAAAACTTATGTAGTTACAGAAATAAAATATATTGTACTATTCTAACCGTAACAAATTTAGAATTTATACAGTACGTTCATTTACATAAATTTATTCGGGGTAAATTATTACAATACTTTCAGTAATTATGATATATACATCGAAATTAATGGAATACATATCGCGTCTGGCGTAATCTGTTAAATGATTTTTTTAGATTAACCCTCTCGCTTACCTAAGCTTCGTATGATGCACCTAACTTAAGTCATAAAAACTACGGTTTTAAGACTTTTTTCGTCTAACTTTGATTAGTTTTAATTTTCAATAACATATAACACCACAAGACTTTTTTAAATAATAAAAATGTTCATATGATTTTCATATATTTTCAATAATGGAAAACTAATCAGTTATAATCCAAAAATAAATTATCTATTTACAAATATTTACTTTTTACGACGAATAAGTTCTTTAAAACATTTTAAACTATAAAAAACTCGTACTAAATTACACTAAATTGTTTTATTGCTAGCCAATGTGTTAAATGAATTAACAGTACCAAATTGTATTATTGTCAGTCATAGTGTTACATGAATTAACTTGTACTACAGTGCATTCTTGCCAGTCAATGTGTTATGCGTTATTGCTTTCTTTAACACCTATTTTTATTATTTGTCTTTTATTTGGATTGGAGATTTGTTAAAGCTGTAACTTGAGGTGACGGTTTTTTAGGGGAAGATGTCACTCACAATGTTGAATTGACTATGAATTTTGAAACAAGTGTTATTTGTGGTACTTGACTATTTCGTTGTGATGTAAGTGTTTAATATTATAACGACCGAAAAATTTAATCAAGTTTTATGAAAAATATTTATACAAGAATTTTAACAACATGCCTATTTAACTAATAGAGTTATGAATAAATAGGAGGAGACATATAGTGCACTATCTAGCAGTAGCGAGTGAAGTAACTGAGGAGGTTGTCACAAGATGGCGACTGTCTTTTTAAAAATCTGATCATCAGTTTCTGATTTGCTGAGGTAAACTTCCCACCAGTAAATTTGAATAGAAAATTTCGTCTTATTTAAGAGCCTTCTTTGTGGAAATATTTTCTTACAAATCTGGTAAGAAATTCTATTTGTTTTTACTGGTGTCAGTTTGCCCAAGTATTATAGTATCTTTTATTGACACTGACAGGACGTTGTCTTGGTTGTCAAAATATGTTGGAAACGTAGGCCCTGACTACCACCAAAGTAAACTTCCACCAGTAAAAATGAATAGCTGTTTCTGCTATTAGTCCAAGAGCTGTTAAACATTTTAGGGAAGGTATTTGAGGCACCCTGAAAATTTGTGCAACACTTCTTTTGTAATGGCTGAATGCAAAATCGAATGTCTGGCTGAAGGATCGCGGCCCAAAAACTGTGCCAGACACGTGTCAAGTGCCATTTTTTGACTACCCAAAAAAGGTATTTGAGACACGCTGAGATTGAGACAGAATAATATTTGTACTTAAATTTGCAAAAAATGGCACGTGTGCCAAATATGGCACATTTTTGGCAAAATGGCACTTGACACGTGTCTGGCACATATTTTGTGCCGACTAAAGTGTCTGTCATTTTCAAAATATTTTTTTCTAAGCATAAATATTATTCTGTCTCAGTCTCAGCGTGCCTCAAATACCTTTTTGGGTAGTCAAAAAATGGCACTTGGCACGTGTCTGGCACAGTTTTTGGGCCGCGATCCTTCAGCCAGACATTCGATTTTGTATTCAGCCATTACAAAAGATGTGTTGCACAAATTTTCAGGGTGCCTCAAATACCTTCCCTAAAATGTTCAACAGCTCTTTTACTATATTATTTATGATTGAAATTTTGTAAGAGTAATCAGTTTAAATAACAAGAAAATTTCTCTTTAAATTTTCTGGCGGAAGTTTTTTCCGGCTTTAATAAACCTCAGTGAAAACGGTTGCAGTTGAAACTGCACTATTTTAAGGATATGTCGGTTCCTTTTTATTAATAGTTCCATGATTTAACTCAATTCAAGACCGCATTATTCAACATTGATTGAATATACGTAATATCTGATTCGTTTCTGCTGTAATTCTTTTTTCTTTAACATACATGTAATTTAAACACGGAGAGGAATACAAGTAACTGAAAGACTATAACAATACAGTTGCGTAAAATTAAACGATACCTCCAATTGCACTGAACCAAAAATTGTCGCTTTAAAAAAAATACTTTAATAACATTTACAAAGCTACTATATAATGGTTTGGACTCCATAACAGGGTTGGCAGTTTGACATCCATTTTAATTCAGAAAATCCAAATTCGTGCCAGAAATTAGAAATAGAAAATTTTTTTCTTTATTTAATGACAGACATTTTGTGATTACATAAATTAAATATCTTCTTTTAAAATTTCCGTCATAATTTGAAATTTCGAAATATAAATGGAGGCCAAAATGTTAACCCAGCTCCATAACATCTATGGAACAATTAATTAAGATGAACTGTCATATCCTTAAAATAATGAAGCTTCAGCTGTAACCGCTTTCATAGGGATTGATTACCGCCTTGGCAAACTTCCACCTCTACATTGAAACATAAATTTTCTCCTTATTTAAACGCCTTATAAATTTAAAATTTCAGTCATAAATAATCGCAAAAACAGAATTGATTTTTACTGGTAGAACTTTACTTCGGCGGTAGTCAGGCCCTACGTTTTCGTCATATTATGGCAACCTAGACAACATTTTGTCAGTAGTCTGTCAGTGAAAAATATTATAATACCTAGACAAACTGCCACCAGTAAAAACAAATGGAATACTTTACCATATTTGTGAGGGAAAATTTCCATGAATAAGGTGTTTAAATAAGACGGAAGTTTCTATTCAAATTACCGGATAGAAGTTTGCCCAGGTTGTAATCAGAATCTGTTGATCCGAGGAAAAAAAAAAGCTGCCATCTTGTGACAACCTCCTCAGTTACTTAAATCGCAACTGGTAGACGATACACTACATGTCTCCTGCTCCATATTCATAACTCCATCTTTGATTGTAACATCAAAGGCTATTCTGGCAAAGTAGTAGATCCTTTTTACTTGAATCTTAGCTTTACCGATGCTTCGAACGCGTTTCTCTCTTTTACTGTTTTAGTGTTGAAGTGTTCTATACATTTATTCTGGTGTGGAAAGAAAGAACTAGTTGGATGTGCCAATCCCAAAACTTTCTTCTATCTTATACATCTTAATATTTCAAAAACTAGTTACACATGATAACACTTCAATATTATTAGTTCAATACTATACCAAATTTGATTTTCATCTTAAATTTCTGCTTCAGTCAATTAAACGAACTAAAAACGAGTTAATCTATATCATGATATTTGTTAAAATTAATAGTTTTCCTTATTCTGTTGTTACCAGATGTTTGCGAATAGCTGGCTTAGCAGGAAGCGAGTTCCCGCCTTTGCACGAGCCGCCGATGGACAATAGAACTGCGAAAAATCAAGAAAAGTATACACAAATCGCTATCACAGAGCCCCTTTACCGCGCAATATTTCCAAATTCAAGGAAACCTGTTGGCCAAAGCCAAAATCATGCCCAAAAATTTTGGTTCTATTGTATATATAATTTTATACACTTTTCGATAGTATAATAAAAAAAATGGCTCAAACATCGCTATTACAGCGCCCCCCACCCCTTCCGGCAGATTTATTTCAAATTCAAGGAGGACTTGTTTGTCATAGCCAATCGCAATTATAGCGCCCCCTTCCGGCATATTTTTTCCAAATTCAGGGAGGACCTTCGAGCCATCACCAAAAACAAATATAAAAAAATTGGTTCAATTCTATGCATAACTTCATATACTTTTGGATGGTAAAATATTCAAAATTGCACAAAAATCACTGTTACAACGCCCCCTAGAGGCGAATTTTTTCCAAATTCAGGCAGTACTTACTTGTCACATCCAAAAACTTAAAATAAAAATTTGGTTCAATACTATGTATAACTTCACACACTTTTGGATGGTAAAATATTCAAAATCGCACAAAAATCGCTATTACAGCGCCCACTATCGGCGAATGTTTTCCAAATTCAGGGAGGATCTGCTTGCTATAGCCAAAAACTTAAAATAAAAATTTGGTTCAATTCTATGCATAACTTCATACACTTTTGGATGGTACAATATTCAAAATCGCATAAAAATCGCTATTACAGAGCCCCCTATCAGCGAATTTTTTCGAAATTCAGGGAGGATCTGCTTGCCATGGCCAAAAACTTAAAATAAAAATTTGGTTTAATTCTATGCATAACTTCATACACTTTTTGATGGTACAATGGCGACAGACAGCGGACAGACATACATTTTCTATAAACATGTTTTTTGGGATCTCTGACCCCTAAAACGTGTAAATCCGTCGAAAACCGGAAGTCGAAATAAATTTCGATTACAATATTTTCTTCTATTAAAGATAGAAGAAAGTAAAAAAGAAACTAAAAAACCATGACGGTTAAAGAACTTTATCCCATACTTTTTCTCTTTTTTTAAAGACAAAAGAAAATGCTCAATTTCTCATTGAAAATGCAGCAATATGAGTCATAATATAGGAGGATTTGAATTAACTGAAAGATTATAACATTAGAACAGAGTAAAAAGAAAAAATATATACCTCTAAACTAATAGAGCCAAAAATCGTCGTATAATTTTTTTTAAAACCAACCGATTGGTAATAACGTCTGTAATATGATGCTACTCTATCATGGTTTTGAAACTTATCCGCATAATAAAATATCCTTCACTGAAAAGTGCTCTTGTCTGCCTTAACCCTTTCGGGACGGGTGATGCATGTACGCATCGTGAAAAGGTGCATGTGTAATTTGTTTTTGGCACCATTAATAAATAAATGCAATATTTGTATATTTTAACTAGAACGTTTTTTGCTGTTTTACCACTAAAGGGTACTGTTTAAAAAAGGTGGTGCCAACCAAATAAAATTTGTGTGAGGAATGTTGTGTCCGAAAGGGTTAATCTCAACTGTTTTAAACATTTGAACGATTTATTCTTTTTTTTTCACTTATTTTATTATAGGTACTATAGTTTTTTTTTTTTTTTCTTTTAATATTCGCTGTTCTCAGTTTTGAGTTTTAACACGTATTTAAAACTGAAATAGTTACAGAAATAGAATATACGATATTTAAGTGGTAATAAATTTTGAATTCATTCAACACGTTTATTTATGTTAATAATTTATATTGAAAAAGCATTTTACAAATGTTGACTTGTTGTACCAAAGCAACATTTCATGAATTTAGTAAAAAACTATTATTAATTTTAATTTTAATAATAAGTTTTAGAAAGCTGTAACAAAATATTTTATAAATGAAAAGAAGAAAGGCTTTTCTTTTTTATCTTGAAACTCATTTTCGCTGTCCTCAGTTTTAAGTATTGATACGTATTTAAAACTTTGCTACTCGCAGAAATGAAAAATTTTACGTTATTCTATTGGTAATAAATTTATAATTTATACAACACATTTATTTACATTAATAATTTATTTGGGGTAATGTTTTACAATACTTTCAATAAAAACGATATATACATCGAAATTAATAGAATAGATATAGGGTCTGGCGTTATCCGTTCAATCATTTTTTAGATTAATCCTCTCGCTTATCTAAACCTCATAAGATGCATCTAACTTAAGTCATAAAAACTACGGTTTTAAGACTTTTTCAAACTAACTTTGATTAGTTTTAATTTTCAGTAACATATGTCAGCATAACGCTTTTTATAAAAGGAAAATTTCCGCTCCATGCCTTTTAGCATCAGGAAAAACTAAGCGGTGATAATTTAAAAAAAAATTATCCGTTTACAAATATTTTTATTTTGTACAATGGATAATGCTGTTGGAACATGATAAAGTAAAGTAACTAACAGTTACAAGTACCTAAAGTAAAGTAACTAACACTAGTACTAAACTGTATTATTGCCAGTCAATGTGTTTTATAAATGTCGTAACAAGTTTTCTTTTATAGTACTTGAATATTTCGTTGGGGTGTAAATGTTTAACATTAGAACGACCGCAATTTTTAATGAAGTTTTATATAAAAAAAAAAAATTATACCAGAATTTTAGTTTAAAGTTATTCATCTTATTTAACACTAGAAGGACGGGAATTTTTACTCAAGTTTTATAAAAATATTTAATAGCAGGATTTTTATTTAAAACTGTTTAACCTATCTAATTAGCCCCTTTTTCCCTTTGTATCTTTTAACCTTATTTTATAAAAAAAAAATTCCGGTTCGAACTAAAATATATCCATATGATTGGGGCCAAAATAGACCCTCGCCGTCATTCTAGTGTTAACTCTTTTCAAGACCACATTATTTAACATTGATAGAATATACATAATAACTGATTTCCTTTCTATTTATTCTTCTTTAACACACATTTAATTTCAACTTCTTACACCGAGAGGATTTCAAGGTACTGAATGTCTGTGTATAATAATACAGTCGAGTAAAAATAAAAGATACTTCCAAACTAATTGACTCAAAAATCGACTGCCATAAAAAAAATTAGTTTCATAACATCAAAGGCTAAACTGGGAAAACAGTACAACCTTTTTCCCCAACTCTTCTCGGTATTTGTGTGGCGACATCGTAACTTCAATTTATCATTTTTAGATTGGAAGTCTTCTATAAATTTATTCTGGTGTAATAGAAAAAAAAAAACAAAAAAAAAAAAACAAAAAAAAACTTATCAGTTAAAGAAATTTATTCCATATGTTTTTGTTTTTTTCAGACAAAAGAAAATGTTGAATTTCTAATTGAAAATGCAGCATCTTGAGTCATAAGATGGCAGGATTTCAATTAATTGAAAGACTATAAATAGCACAATAGAGTAAAAAGGAAAAGATACATCCAAACTAATTCAGCCAAAAATCGTCGTACAAAAAATATTACTAAAACCAAACGACTGGAAATAACCTCTGTAATATAATGCTAAATATCATGGTGTAGGCCCCATCCATATATTGAAAATAAAAATATTAATGGCCATCAGTGAAAAGGGCCATTTTCTTCCATAATCTCGACTGTTTCAAACAATTGAACGATTCATTATTTTATCTTTTTACTTATTTTATTGTAATTACTATATTTGTCTGTAAAATTTATTATATTTTTCATTTTTAATCCTATTCTAAACTCTTTTCCATCTTTAGTTGTAAATGTTTTCTCTCTTAACAGGGCTCCCAAATGGTCCGCCAACTGAATACCAATAAATTTTGACAAAAAAATTTATGGTAGGATTGCGCTAGAATTAAATTTCAAAGGTGGTTCCGGGCCGGTTTGTAAGAAAAATCTAAAAAGAAAATTTTTCTAAAAAAATATTGGTATTCAGTTGGCGGACCATTTGGGAGCCCTGTCTTAAGCAGGGCTCCCAAATGGTCCGCCAACTGAATACCAATATTTTTTTAGGGAAATTTTCTTTTTAGATTTTTCTTACAAACCGCCCCGGAACAACCTTTGAAAGTTAATTCTAGCGCAAACCTACCATACAATGTTCTGTTAAAATTTATTGGTATTCAGTTGGCGGACCATTTGGGAGCCCGGCTTAAGCAATTTAGTCGTCAGTTAGACTTCTGCTCTCTTATGCCTCTTAAGTTTTTGAAGTACAGCTACTCCTTCATAGGGCGAAAAGTTGGCAACAACTAGGAACCTATGAATTGCCTAAACTGTTGAACTGCGTGGTATATATTTAACTTAGGGGAGACTAGGGAGGGTTGACCATACGGGAGGCTTGACCCACCCATCAGTTTTCATATTTAAAAGAATTTCAGAGTTTTATCAATAGGTGTCAACCAAAGCTACCGGAATACTCAAACAACAGTCTCTGTTTCATACAGACAATCGAGATAGGTGTGAAAAAATCGATTGTGAGGCGTTTTCGACCTAAAAGTTGTGTTTTTTAGAAATATTTTGCAAACCTTTTTCAAATAAAATATATCACAGGAATTTAAGTAAGTAGGTTTTAAGTAATGCAGAAATATCGAGCTTTCCAGGCATTCCAGGCATAAAGATTATACAGTAATTTAGGCTTAACATAACAATGTGCTATTCTTTAGAAAAAGGCTATGTGGGGAGGCTTGACCCAGGCAATGTGAGGGAGGGTTGACCACATGTTCAAGGCTTCTTTAACATATTCACGGCGGGAAACGACAATTCTCGCTTTCATTTAAAAAATATCATTGACTAAGGGCGTGGCTTCTATCTTACAGAAAATAAATTTATATCATGTTGTCTATATTTTTTTAGATTGTAAGAGATTTTTTATTAAGATCGTTCATTGAAAGATGTTTACCGATGCATAAACTTAGGAAACCTATCTAGAACACCAATTTACAAAAGACTTTCAGAACGGGGAGGAACTTCTACTGTTTTAAAATTCAGATTTGATAAAAATTGCCCGTCGGCTATGTGTTAATTAAGGAGTTTTGGAAATCTTTTTATTATATACTGCGCATAATGAAAGATTAATGGTTATATATGAAAATGAATGTAAATTTATTCTGCAAAGGTACAGTAAAATGGGGTGATGAAAAAGAAAACGTTTAAAACTGATTAAAGAAAGATGTAAAAAATTGCAATTTGTACCGCACGAAAAACATTAATGAAATATAAATGGGAAAGTTGACAGGAACTTCTTTTCCATTTAAATACTACTTACAATAGGTAAATAGAAAGAGGGGAAAATACTAGAAAGTACGAAAGCAGCAGTCTTAACCGTTTCAGGGGCAGCGGTATGTTTATGAAACCACTTTATTTTAATTCCCAAATTTCACAATGGCATCAGAATTTTACTAAAATCTTTTCAATTTAATATGTATGTGAAATATAGCCTGTTTCATATTTCCAAATAAACTTGTTCGTATGTTCCGGTACCAGTCATTTATTTCAACATTTTAGTACTGAAAGTACCTCTGAAAGGGTTAAAATATGTTAATGATAAGTTATGTACTCATGCGGCTGCAAAAGAACATAGCAAGAATCGAAAAACTATTCGAAGGTATGTAGACAAATTTCAACACAATGTATAGAGTCAGATGAGGCCAAACTATGTGACAATTAACCCCTTCGGGACGGGAGTCTTTTACGAAATGTTTAATCTTTTGTCACCGTTTTTTAAAAACAGAAATTTGTGTCTTCTTGAATCGAAAAAATTCGCTGATTAAATAAGGCAAATTTTAATGTAAAATTTTACTGGTGAGGAAAAACAAGGATTCTGAGCGCTTCATGCGTCACGTATACGTGTCGCTCGTCCCCAAGGGGCTAGAGTTGCCAGATCGCATGTCACAGAAAGTAGGGCAAGGAGACAAATAAAAGGCGCGACAGTTACTTCTACCGGACTTAATAATATATGAAACCCTGTGTAAACGGAACCTGTCTCTAACGGAATAATGTCTTAAATATTAAAATTTCATTTTCCCTGTTGTAGAATTACACCTGCTCAGACAAAATCATCATAAAAGAAAATTTCCCCCTCTTACATGCGATTGCGCCTAAACAGCTTTCTTGAAGCCTCATATTTTCAAAAACATTTTTTATAATAATTAAATCATGTAGCATAAAGTTATTTTACCTTTTTTTATTCTGATTTTATTTCTCTTCACAAATATTTCAATATAAAACAAAGTGGGTCAAGCCTCCTTTATAGTGGGTCAAGCCTCCCGTATGTGGGGATCTTTGACACATTATTTTTTGATGATTAAAATCAATCATTTTTCAAATTTCTTATATATTACACTTATGTAGCAATTTTATTTTGATAACTGATTGTATAACTAATAAAATGATATATAAAACGTTATTCTACGTTCAATATTTAAAAAATAAAAAATCATTTTGTAAAAATTGGGTCAACCCTCCCTAGTCTCCCCTAATTCATAAAAATATTTCTGTTTTGAACCGACGCTTATTCACTTGGTCGCAGTCCAATTGACTGCTGCTTGTTGTTGTAGTGTTAACACCTTAACCCAAAACTGCATATATATTAAGCGTACAATGTCAATACTGGAATCTGGAGTATTGACACAGCTGCGCCATCAGGTGGGTGGGGTGAATAATGCAATTACGCGGGTTTTCAGTATGACGTCATATATGATATAATATCTTTTATCTGCGCATATCTTGCGCATATTTTCTGAATCTTTACTCACTTATGGACGATGAATCTTGTTTACCAGATTTATTGCAAAATATTTTTATTACACTTTGTTTTGAAAAAATTATGTACATTAAAAAGAATAGTCGCAATATCATTTTAATTTAGGGATAAAAGCACTAATGCTACAAAAGCATTACTGCCTTTTGCCTTAAACTACAATGACATTGCGACTTTTTTTAAAATACGCATATTTTTATCAAAACAAGCCGTAACAAAAATATTTTGCAATAAATCTGGCAAAGAAGATTCATCTTCTGTGAGTAAGTAACAATCTGAAATTCGTAATTGAACTTTTAACAGCGATTCTCTAAATGGCTTTGTCTGTTTCAAAAAAAAAAAATCTAATCTGGCGATTTTAGGGAAGTTATTGAAGTTATTGCCTAGACTCGCAAAATGTTTAAACAAATAAATGAACAACACTTGTTCGTTTAACAGTACAACATTTAATGCAAGCATTTTAAATTAAAGTGATTAGAAATATAAAATTAAATGAGTTTTAAATTAAATGAATGAAATATTTGTTAGTTAAATAAGATGTCTGCAATTCGATTAAGAGAATATTGGAAATTTATCGTTTGCGCTGGATAAGCGAAGAAAAGGACTTAAAATTGAATATTTTATTTATAATTAAATTCTAAACATTCATAAACGTTCTATTCTCATTAGGAATACAACCGTGTAAATCATTTTTTATAACTTTAGCACACGAAGAATTGAGTAAAAAATAAGACTACAAAATTCAATCTTTACATATTAACAAGTTACTAATTTTTATGCGTCATTTTTCATTTCATTAAAAGAAAATAATTAAAATCGAGCGTATTTAAATCAACAACATTTGATAGTATATATTAAATAATATTTTATCTTTTTCAACAAATTAAAGTTAAAATACGTAACTAACTTGTTTTACTCTTTGGAAAAGGACATATATGAATTCTATAAGAAAAATAATTTTCTTACAATTTCGAAAGCTACAGCTGTTCGATGGCCAACATTTTGCCATTTTAACAAATAATATTAGTTCTAAAAAGAACTGTTTTTATTTAAATAATTAACTATAATAAATAAGTCAAAAAATACGGACAAAAATTAACAGAATATTCTATTACTATCAGAATATAAATGCTACAAACAAATGAAAACACATTTGCGCTTGCGCAGTTATTTCATAGATGTGCAATTAATAGATTATCCATAAAGGAGAAAACAGTTAGGCGTCTTTCTGTGTTTCACCCCGTCCGCTACGTGGCATGCGACCTTGATTGATGTGACCTCGCCTTTAACCCCTTAACGCTGGAATTAAATTACGGTTGTAAAATTCAAATTGCTTATTAGCACCACTTTTATGAAAAAGAAATATTCAACTTATTTAATGACAGGAAAATCGATACTAAAATATAGCCAATTTCACTACTTTATAAAACTGGTGGGAATCAAACAATTTGAGTAAAAGACACAGCCCGAGAATATGACGGGAGCGAGAATTATGGGGTTAATCTTGCGGCTACCTCTCCCATTTAAGATAGGACGCTTACTTATATCGCTTTGCCATAACCCTTTCAGTGGCAGAAGAATTCTGTTCATAAACTGATGAAATAATTGACTGACCCCAGAATGATCAAACGAATTTCTTAGAAAATAAAAACCCGCTAATTTACACTTGCATTACAAAACCAAAATTTTATTAAAATATTCTTGGTGACATTTGTTAGTTTTGGAATTAAAATTAGGTGGCTAGACCGTCAAGCCACCGCCCTCAAAGCGATATAAGTAAGCGTGCAAACTTAATGCTGGAATCGGGCGTAAATTAACACAGTTGCGCCATCTTGTGGACGGAGTGATAATTCACATACGCTGGATTTTAGTGTGGCGCGTATTTTCTAAATCTTTAGTCACTCATGGATATGAATTTTGTTTGCCACATTTATTGCAAAATAATGGCGTAGCGAGAAGGACTTCTTCATACACTTGACACCACGAAGATTTCTTCGTTTTATCATATACATTTCAGTTATTAATGAAGCTGAAAAAACTTTACAATTTTAGTGGTGTGAGTTTAGAAAACAATTAGGTATCTACCTGTAGTTCACACTCCATCCGCTACGTGGCGCATGACCTTGATTGATATGACCTTGCTTTTAATCTTGCGGTTATTTCTCCCATTTAAGATAGGACGCTTACTTATATCGCTTTGCACCGCCCCTGAAAGGGTTAAGTCGACCCCGATAAGTGTGGGCAACTTCTTTTAAAATTCAGATTGTTTGATTGCCACCACTTATTTGAATAAGAAATATTCTCCTTAATTAATGTCGCATAAAATGTTGTGAGAATAAAGCCAATTACAGTATTTTAAAAACTCGTAGAAATCAAACAAGCTGACTCAAAAAATAGCATATACTCCACATGACAGTCAATAACGCGATAATTAATTAGTTAACCCTCTTGCTGCGTATTTTTTAATCAAAATAGGTTCAAAGTTGTGCATATTACATTTAAATCAGAGTAAATCAGGCCTGTCACTGGAGACTATTTTTATATTCTCGCACCACTATTTAAAGAAAATCAAATTTTCAGTATCCGTTTTCTTGCAAATGTTGTTTTATCTATATTGATTTTTTTTTTTTTTTTTTTTTTTTGTATTTAAAAAGTGGTCTGAGTTGAATTAAAAAGTATTCGCAATGGAAAAAATGAATTCCCGATGAAATCTCGGGTTGCGCAAATTTTGCTACTTTTACGTTGGCCGAGGAAATCTCGGATTGCGCAGTGACAGGGTTAAGCACCACGCCGTACATGGTTACAGGGCTGCCACAGGTACTTTTTAATTCTATTTCGCACCCTTTTTTGAAGACAAAAATCTTAAGGAGATGTTTTGTCAACATTTGCAAGGGAAATATACTACATAATGTATTTTTTTTAAATTGTGGTGGTCCTAATTAAGTTGAAGACTTGCATTTTGCATACTTATAGCTGAACACCTCACAGCAAACGATAAATCATAAAATTTTGAAAAAGTCTTATATTTAACCCTCTGCGCTCTAACTTGTGTACTTTAATCTTTTTGTTCTAACTGAGCCACTAATTAAGTCCAAGAATTGAAATTTTGCATACTTATAGCTGAACACCTCGCATTAAACGACATATCACAAAATCTTGAAAAAGTCTTATATTTAACCTTCTGGGCTCTAACTTGTGTATTTTAAGCTTTTGTTTCCTAACTGAGCCCCTATTTAATTTGAAAACATGACATTGTGCATACTTATAGCAGAACACTTGTGATCACACGAAAAATCATAACATTTTCAAAAAGTCTTATATTATTGACACCTCCGGGCTCTAACTTGTGTATTTTAAGCAATTTTTCTAACTCAGCCTCTAATTAAGTTAGAGACTTGAAATTTGGCATATTTATAGTAGAACACTTGGGATCACACGAAAAATCATAAAATTTTCAAAAAGTCTTATATTATTTACCCCTCCGGGCTCTAACTTGTGTATTTTAAGTGATTTTTCTAACCTCCCCCACTGCACCAGGTGGGTACTTTTCTAATTTTTGCCGACACACCTTTGATCACTCTTTTATATTATTCACATAGCCTTACATTGTAGTCCCACATTTTACCGCCAGGGGGCGCCTACTTATCTCGAGTGCTATGGGCCCGATCTCCTCGACTAATATATCTATGGATAAGTTGTGAAACGGAGTTTCGTTCGGATAGAGGTTTGTGTAGAATAGAATGCATCCCCTGGTTACGAAATGTGGAACTAACATATTTTGCAAAAGGATAAAGTGTTTTGAAAGGAATATTAAACGAAACCCTCTGTGCGATCTGTGATCACACTTACCCACTTGTTTAAGCGTAATTTTAAAACTACTTGGAAGAAAAATGTGAAATTTTGGATTTATATAAAGCAGGACTTTATAAATCTAAATCCATAAAAAAAATTGTAGGTTGCAATTCATAATTTTTTCGAATATTAATTTCATAATTCATATCATAAAATTATAAAAATTGCAAATTCAACGCATTTATGTTTGGTACTCTTAACACATGGTTTATGTACTCTTAACACATTAAGAGTATAATTTCAGGAGACAAAAATATGAAATTGTAATAAAAATATGAAAATGTAATTTAACATTAGAATTACTAAATTTATAATGCTTATAATTCAAAAACTTATCATTCAAATGACTTTAAATTTGGTGTCTAGGCATAGTTTGAACCGAAGATTTGAAATATCCTGATCAAATTGGGTATTGCCATTTTAAAAAATGAAGTTTGGGTTCGTTTTAATATGCATATGGCCCCCCAAGCAAATTTTATATACATCATTTAAAAGTAGACTTTATTTCCAATTGTTCTGCACCAGTAACTTTCTTCTATGATAATTTGTTGAAGAGTTAGTAGGGGGTGTTTACTTTTTTTCCCACGACTGTACTTCAGGCACTGTTGCCAGTGGGCTACTTATTTTAAATTCTGATATCATGATTCGCACCACTTTTTTCAAAATGGTAAAATCCGTCTTATTTAGTGACATATTAATTAAGGCGAAATGAAGACAATTTTTCCATTTCAAAAAAGTAGTGACAATCAAGAAATTTGAATTTAAAAAAGTAGCCCATTGGCAACATTGGCTTCAGGGGTTAAGGAATGTGGCTAAATAAATCTTTCTTTCTATACAATTTAGAACGACTTTTTAAATGTAGCAATACACTTTAAAAATCTTGTTTTATTTTTCATTGTTCCTGAAATTTACATAATTTTGTCTGAGAGTTACTCTAGCATATAATGGGATAGGAAATAATTGATTTTTATTAATAATTATTTAGTTTTAACAGTATTGTAACGGTTTTTAAAATGAAAAGTGTAAAAAGCCTAATAACACCCCCATTCTCAATTGTATTTCCAACATCGACATTTTATTTAATTCATTAAATTATATTACTATTTCCTAATATTAATAATCTGAAAAAAAGACTATTCAATGTTTTTTCGAAAACTTGTAAAATTTAGGCTGTTTAGCTAAAACTATTATAATAAAAATATTTTGTGCTAACTTTTTATCTTTTAGGCAGTATCTAAACAGGTATTTTCAAATTTAGGTTAACCCTTTCAAGGGCAAAGTGCTTATTTTCATAAAATACAGAAATGATTGAATGACAGCAGAATTTAAAATCAAATGTATTTGAAAATAAGTAAAATCTTTTCTTCACGTGCTTAATAAAATAAAAAATTTCTATTGAAAATTCTGGTGTCAATGTGCCATTTGGGGATAAAAATTAGGTGGTCCATTTTTGGACCACCGCCCTCGAAGGGGTTAAAAAAATTACGAGAAATTTCTTATTTTTTCTAATTGCATATAGTTGCCAACATCCCGATTTTTTTCATACCAATATTTTTATGCGGAAATACTTGCTTTATAGAATCGCACAATTTACGTAATTAAATAAAGTGAACATGTTTTTTAAGATTTTACTGGTATCCAAAAAATCGGGAAGTTGGCAACTACGTTGCAATCATTTTTCATCGAAATAAAAAGTATAGTGAAACCATTATGGAGTTGTCTGATCTCCCTTTTTTTTAACCAACTTTTTTGTGATATCTTGAATTTCTGTTTTCAACATTATAAAACCCTTTTCGGGCATTTAGGCTGGGTGCCCACTAAAGTTCTGTTCCCCCGTATAACTTCAGGATGGCAACATCTGTACTCGTAATCGTCGTATCTAGGTATCGTAATGTGACAACGTCCTAAGCGAGGAGGTCACTTGGAGTGCCACATAGCCACAAACTGAGTAATTCTACAAGGTACAGTTTGTATCTCGAAAACTGTAAAATATACGGACAAAATATCAACAACAAAGTTGTATACTGTTAGCATTTTAGCATAAAGTGATATCTTATAGATGAGTTGTGATTTTCCTTGAGGGGCGGTGGGATATATTATATCCCACCTAATTTTAATGCAGATTCGCACCAGAAAGTTTTAATTAAATTACACTTTTTTAACTTTAGTGAAAAAAAAGTCAATAATTTCTTTTCCTCTTTTTCAAGTAATTCTTTTTTTAATTCCAATGTGAATTCAACATTTCACAAACACAATTGCTTGCCCCTCAAAGGGTTAAAAAGGCTCAGGCTAGAATTCTAACCAGGAATCTCTTCGGCTGAAGCTGCCAATGTCCAACTGAGTTATCCCGGAGGAATCAGGAAAACCTAATTCACACAGCTAACCTTAGCTGGGTGTATTAGCTGATTAACTCAGTTGATCTTGGAAAATTACAGCTCATATGATTTATATTAATAATTAGATAATTGATAATTAGAATAACTATGTTAAAATTAATCTAGTGTAATTACGTAACCAGCGTTCCATAATCTGCGAATTATTCTGTTGAGCAGATTCATGTATCAAACCAAATGCTATGATCATTAAGGTTAGCTGGGTGAACTAGGCCATCCGCATTCGTCCTAGATTATTACATGTACAAGATTATATTTATGCATGCGATTTAAGTCCGTTTTGGTCTTACAGAATTAACGTTTTAATATAGGGGAGATGGGGGATGAATGGGACATTTTCCGAAAAGTATTTATTTTTAATATTTTTTAAAGTTATTATTAATATTATATATCACATTTCATACATTAGGTATTTGATTATATCTATGCACAATATTTAGTCTAGATTATTATTATACAGTAAAATATTATAAAATTTTAAAAAATTTCATCTCTAGCCCAATCATCCCTATAGCAGGGATAAATGGGACACTAATAGGGATAGATTAGGAACACATATTTCCCTCCCTTTATTCATTGTTAGCTAATAAATATTTATGATTGTAAACTTAATGTAATTATATTTGTAATATATGATATATCATTATATATCTGTCATATCTCATTTTTGCTAATCGCTTCTTTTACTGCAGTTTTAACTTGTAATGAAAACTTCAACTATCTATCAGTTTCCTTTTCTCATTTACGAGACATTTTAGATATGAACTGAAAGTGAAAGGTGCCTTTGAATTACGGCATAGCTAATATTCTTCCTTCACAACTTATTAATTAATATTAATTAAATGTATCTTAGATATCATACACAAATGAAATTACTTTAGGGGACGTGCGAGTGGGGATTTATTGAAGCACAAGTTCAAAATTCGATATAATTTACCCCATTTCATCAATAAACATATACTACTATTTTTAAAAATTTCATATATTTTGATAAAATTTCAATAGCAATTTTTTAATAAAATTTTTAACCTTTATTACAATAGAATAATTAACCCTCAATGCAATTTTTAATAATAAACAACCTGTATAATGCAAGTACTGTTTAGTACTAATAAATAACATAAATCATTAATTATTAAACTTAATAATATTTTAGTTAATAAATAGGCGTTTTAGCATATCTAGGGATGAATGAGACTGTCCCATTCATCCCCATTTAAATTGTCTCAATCATCCCTATGATACATAGATTCAATTGTCCGCCATTTTTCCTGAGAAATTATTTTGTCACATTGGTTAACATACATCCATTTTAATTACCAATATTGAGTCTTCAGATAAATAACTACAACATATCTTATTTGTTTATACTGTATGAAATATTTAACAACTTCAAATGTAAAAAAAAAAAAAAAAAATACTTTTTAAGCAGAGCTTTAGAAATTACAGCTTTGCAAAAAAATTAAAACAGCCATGTCTTTTTTTTTTCTTTTTTTTTCTTTTTTTTTTCTTTTTTTTGTTCTAGAGCACACAATTGTTGTGCCATATATCAGAATAGAAAGCAACTAAAAAAAAAACTTTCATTGCCTGAAATATTGAGAATGTCCCATCCATCCCTTGCTCCATTCATCCCCCCAGCTCCCCTATATGATTCTCTAATATATACAATTAAAAATAAATTTTATTAGTCAACTTTTGCTATATTAATTGGGCCCACTAACTGCTCGCCAGGGCCGCGCGCGACTTTGCGCCGACCCGGAATTTGTTTATTTATTTATTTCAATAATTAGTAACACATTAAGATATTTATAAATTTAGTGATGTTTGTCATCAGCTTACTTATTCCATTAATTGCATCCAAAAGTTTTATTATAGCGCACACATTAAACATACATAACTTGATTTTCTTTTTGAAATTAACCGTAGGCTGTTTACAAGTATTATTATTATTAGTAAATGCACATCTGCAATATAATTGCATACTTCGGCATGAGATTGGCGGTATTTTTACGATAGTAATTGGGTATAAACAATTATACATATATGACAAAAATTATCTACAATTCAGAATTTCCAAGAATAAATGTGTTTATTTCCGGATGTATAATCATTGCAATTTATTTGCATAGGAAGAAAACATTCACAATAATAAAATATACACTGGAATGCAAATGAATGGAAAATAGTATAAAAATTCCGTTGGGTCATTAATCTTTTTCTCGTTATAGCACATAACAAAGAAAAAAATACGAAATTACTTTTTGATAGAAGTAAATTGGCCAAGTGTCTCATTATTTCTTTTGAATACTTTCTATTACTACTAATTGTAAGTAAAAAATAATAAATAAAAATATCTGATAAAAAGAGTGAAGGTACAGTCAAGGTTCGCACACTCCTTGGAATTTCCAAGGACTCTGGCACCACTATTAATGATAAGAAAATTTACATTTATTTTTTAAACCAAAGAATTCTCAGCCACCACCTTTATTTACAGATTTTGCAATAATTTTCTGCAGTGAAATACTTTGAAAATACTGTTAAAATTTAGTGGTAAAACTGTGCGAACCCTGGGTACAGTACAAAATATTTTTTGAGATAGAGTCGAGTTCGATTAATGCGGAATGCAAAGGAATTATAAAACACCTCGAATTAAACATTACTCGTAATCCCCGTAAAGATAACAAAAATCCTAAAAAAACCGCACCTAATTAAATTCATTACTACTAATTATTGCTCTAATCATCTCAATGTTAAATTGAACTTAATACCATAAATTTAAGGGGACCCAGGTATCAAATTTTTATTTTCTTTTTTTTAACGCATACTTTAATAATGTTTTTCCTGCAATGTTTCTTTCTATAAAAATTACTTTTCAGATAAAATGTTTTTGAAAACTTTGAAATTTTATTTTAAAAATATTAAAAATTCAAATAATGAAGTTATTTAATTTTACTAGTCAACAAATTGTAACTTTTTTTCTGTATCTGGCTTGTAAATGGTTGCATATAACTAATTTTAGGGTCCTGAATACAGTGTAATAATCAGATTCTCTAAATAACGTCACATTTATTATATACAGGGCAGTTACGTAGAAACAAAAGGGAAATATTTGACAAAAATTGCCCGTTTGAAATACAAACAAAACATAATATTTACCAGTAAAAAAATTTTCTTGATTTTTAAAGGGTCTCAGGACTCTTAAAGCTTTAAACTTTTCGAAATTTAATTTTTTTTAAATATTAAAATCCTATCTTTTCTGAACATTTTGACATAATTTTTTCCTTGAAATTCCAATTAGAACAGGAGTTATGGCTTTTATAATTCTACCGGCTAAATAGCGGAAGCGGCGTTTCCTAAACTTTGAAGTCATATTTCTCCAAATGGCGTTTTTGGGCATAACGCGCACAATATCTCAAAACCTATAACGATTATCTCGTTATATATGTTTGCGTTCGATAACCCCCCACCCCCACCCCACCCCGCCAGTTTCTTTTAAAATTCTGTTTAATACTTTATTTATTTTAGTGCACTATAGTCAAACAGTGCAGACCCTAAATTAAATTTATCATTTAAAAACTAAATCGATTGTATTAATAGCCCTTCACATATAAATTAAATTACTCTAGTTACTCATCTCTTTGATAAAATAAAATCAGTGATTCAGTCGCTAATTCTACTTTGTGAGTTTCTCACACATACGATTTAACCTTGTAGAAAAACTTTACTGCTGGCTGTTAGTAACAAAAGCATTTTAACTTCGATCACTTCCTTATTTGGGCATGAATATAACTCATCATTTAAAATCACTTAACATGCAATCTATTCATTAGAATTATTTTCGCACCACACTTTAACATTCACACCCTTTTTGTTCATATGTATGTCAATTCTGCATTTTTGTGGCAATGCACGTTGTTAATCTTTGACCTAACATCTATTCTAGAAAAATACATTCTCATGCCCTTTTTTCCCATAACGAATTTGGTCAGTTTTCACCCTCTGTCTTTATCCAGAAACATTTTTATTTTTACACTTAACCGCAGCTGTATCAAAATACAGATTATATTGCGCCTCTCATGATTCAGGAATTTTAGCAACTCACAATATGGCACCCCTACACAATTCATATATGGTAGAAGCCTACCGTATGTATTTGGCGAATCCATACAAGCCAATGTGTTTCCGTGTCTCTTGTGCATGGCGCAAAATACTTGTAGATTGGCGATATTGTAGTCCGCCAAGCAAGAAAGTTGGAACTGCATATTCAACTCACTTTTCGCCCTGACGCTGTCTGTGAAAGAGGCACTAAGAAGCGTCTTGTTATGCCTCCCCCCTTGTACCTCTCCCTGCTGCTTTTATGATGGAATAAACATCTTCGTTTACCAGATTGGAGTTTTTTTTTTTTTGAACTGGTTATTGCATCTCCTTCCACGTTCAATCACGGCTAAAGATTAAAATCTCTATTACAGATATTTGTTTTTTTCTCCAATTAAAAAAAATGTAGGGGAGAGGTAAACGATACTTATCTTCCTTTCCCAGAGGTACACGAGGCTTATCTTCGCTTCCCAGCTGCCTGGACTATCTGCTGCAGTGAGCTGTTTGGAGTTAACTCGCCCCCCCCCCCGTCACCTAAGGAAAAGTCATCCTTGAATCAACAACTCGCCACCCCGTCAAAAGAAGGAGGATTTGATCCTGGAGTGAACTTCTCGCCCCGGACAACTGCCCCTCGCCGAAGAAATATCTTTGCCTGTTTTCTATCCTGCTTCCCTCTCTTGTTTCAAGCGGAGCATTACCCCTTTTCCTCGCATCGACGGTTGTTTTGCGCTGCTCTGTGCTGTCCCACTGGTGTTCTTGACATCAACGGAACTGCGTTCTTCTCTTCGAGTATCTCGCGGATAAGCGCGTGTGTGTGTTTTGGCCTGAAAATCATTCCTTGTGCGATTCCGTATTTGTGTTTTCGCCATGAAGGCTTCATCGACAAATTCTGTGATTTAGTACTAAAGAGTGCGTTAATTTGTCTGTTTCCTAAGTCAAGTTCAACTCTACAAAAGTCCGTGAAAAGTTCCAATGTGGGAGACCGCTTGGTTTGTGAAAGAAATGCCTCAGCGTGCATTTGTGTGATTACTGAATTCAAAATCCACCTCAATTGCTACTACGTCGTGCTATCTGCTCAAAAGTGTGCTATGTGTTGTGATTCGAGTTCCTGGGTAGGGCTTGTGAGTGCTTAAGCCATTTGGTAGGCCTCCCCACCTAGCTGACCCTTGTGATTCTAGTTCCCTGGTACTACATTCAGTGAAATATGCAAAATTTTTCTTGTGTGTGATCTATGCAACATAATTGTTATTGAGTTTCTGTGAAACACATATCCTACACCCTACTCTACAATTCGTTCTTGTCAGGAATCGTTCAAATGATAATACCGCAAAAGTCAAAATAGAGTCAATCATCAGAGACTCATTCAAAGGTGTCCCGAAGTTGTGCTCCATATATTCAAAATAGTGCGGTTGTGATCTCGACTACAAAAAAAGCATAAAGAGTTACTGATAAATATGCACTTCATAACAAAAGTTCAAAGATTTTATAAAAAAATGAGAGTGCATAAAAAAATAACAGAACACCAGTACGTAATCGTAAATTTTAAATACCACGGTGTGAAAGCAGATGTTTTTATCCCCCCCCCCCCCCATTTTTTTCTATCTTTTAATTTCTTTTCAGCTAATTCTTGAAATATTATTTAAATTTCCCAGCAAGTTTCATTCCATTTTATCTGCTTTCAAACTCAATAAGTACTCACGGGTACTTTATTAACAAATACTTATTAGTAATTGAATTTTATTTTCTAATATTATTGTGTTTTTGTACAGGATACGAAAACACAGTGATATTGCTATTTTTAATATTTTGTGAAGTTATTTTGTGCAGTTTACTATAATATTTATAAATATAATATATTATTTTTTCTCATTGGATTGAATGTTCCAATATTCTTAGTTAATATCAAATTCACCCTCCCTACTTAACTCTTAATGGATATTAAAATATATAGAAATTTTTGTTTCTTTTCAAAAAAATTAACGAGGATTATACTTTTTCCGTTTTCTGTTATCTACTAAGGTTAAAATAAGATTTTTCCTAGTCTGCCTTTCGGCTTGAAAATATTTTAATTTGAGAGAATTTTAATTTCTATCCGTTTAGAGAAACAAGGACATATAGCAATTTTTTTTCTCTATTGAAAAGGATAAAATATGTACTTATTTTTACTTGCTAGCTCCTAGTGGTTGTGTTTTGAAAAACGTACAGTTCATATCCGTTAAAAAAAAGAAACGAAAAAGGGAGCTATTGTGATTTTTTTTTTTTTTTTGTTTCTCTTTCTTTTGCTTAAAATAATCAATGATATTATTTTTACTTTATGAAACACAATTTTATCCCCGGATAGATTTTTTTCCATTTTTTTTTCTATAAAAGGTTTAAAGAAGACCTTTAGTTTATTTTTTTAAGTGAGTGTTATTTTTTTAATGTGATTAATATACTATTTTATTTCATTACTTTATTTGTTTTACATTTTTATCTGTTATATATGTATTATATTTATATGTATACAGAATCTCAGTAACAATTTTGAATTGGAATTTGGTACAGTAATCGTTGACCATGTCCGCTAAACAAATTCCAATTAATATTATTCAGTTTGATGGAGATCAGGATTTGCTTAAATTCTTTTTTAATAAAATTAGATCTGTGGCTGAAATGAACAAATACAGCCCTCAGACTACCAGTGCTATACTTGTAGGGAAGTTAATTGGTACCGCGCAAAAATTTTATGCACAAAATCCGGAACTTCAAAAAATCAACGATCTAAATACGGTTGTAAAAGAATTTGCGGCATTTTTCTCACCTCCGAGCAAGTGTGTTGCTGGTGTTGAACTTTCGAGTTTATCTCTTCTGCTGGCGGAGTCAATTAAAAATCTGGCACACCGATTAAATGTGTTAGCCTCAACCGTGTATGCTGATATTAACGACGAAAATGCCCGTAACACAATTAAACTTATGAAATTCATGGAGGCTGTGCCAGCTAACATACGAATTAAATTACAAGAAGAAGGTATCACAGAATATCGCGCTGCTGTTGAAAGAGCACAGACGTTACATGAAATTCTGCATAATGAAAAGATTCTACATTCCTTGCCCACTGTCAGTAAATCTCAAAATAACGTTGAAGAACAACTGAAGGAACTCTCTGAAAAAATAAATGCGTTAACACTTGCACCGCCTGGACCCAAAACAGAAACTGAAAAAAAATGAGATCCAGGGTAGGCCAAAATATAACTCAAATGCGATGCGCTATAGGAAAATTTTCAAAACGCGAAATTTCCCAAAACGTTTTTCCCCCTCACAAATTTCCACAAAGAAAAGTTGTGACATGTCAACTCTGTTTCCGCAATGGCAACCAAGCCCAACAGTGTTTTAAATAGAAAAGGGTTAACACACAGAGAAGGGGAAACAAACACAACAATTACCATGTTCAGGTAAACTAGAACAGAGACACAATTTTTATACTGCTGATTTTGTGTCTCAACCATGTGACTTAACATCAGCAACATTTCCTATTTACCCTACATTACCAAAAATTTCTAAAGAAAGGTTAGTTAATTCAAACGGGTCACAGACTTCAAATCACATTAAAATCGCAAATAATATCACTACTCAAACAGAAAATGAAGACGATAACAATGTTCACATCATTTGTAGTGTTAATACGCATTCTCCATCACTCCTTCTTGTAAAGGCCACTATTGCAAACCATAAAATCACCCTATTGGCTGATTCTGGAAGTAGCATTTCGTTACTTTCACAAAAATTATTTAATGAACTTAAACCTACATTAAAATACAAGAGACTATCAACAGCCATAAACATTAAAACTGTCAATTCGGATGTTTCTTTTTCCTCATGTATTAGAGCATGCATTAATTTAAGAAAAAAATCCTTCTCGCACCACTTTTATATAGTGGATATTCCTGAATCCTCAGTTTTGAGGGCATTCTTGGTTTTGATTTCATTAGTAAATTTAACATTATCATTGAAACTTTCAATAAATGTATTCACATTAACAACAGATTGACTGTTCCACTAGAAACATCACACACTAAGTCAAAAGTCAGTGAAAGTAATCAATGTAACACCTTATGTGATGTGGTGACAAATCAAAAAGTTTTCATCTCCCTAAACACACAAAAATTGGACATTTATCTGAGGTTGAGGAAATTCTTGAGTACCCCTCTGATAAATTGGACAAGCATCATAAATCAGAACAACACTTCCTAAATTTTATCCAGACATCTAATGAAATATTAAAAAAAAGGAAAATGATTTATCAGATAAAGATTTCAATCTTTCTCATTTAAGTTCTAATGAATCAAATACATTGACTAAATTATTACTTAATTATTACCCTGCCTTTCCAAAATCATTAAATACACTTGGACATACTGATAAGATTGTACCTGATTTGAAGTTCCTTAATGGTTACCCTATAAAAACACTTCCATTTCCCCTTCCTCAATCTTTGCAAAAAGGTGCTTTGGAACATAGTAAAGATCTACTTGATGCCAAAATTATTGAACGCAACTGTTCAGAATGGGCTTGCCCCATGCTATTAGTCAAAAAGAAACCAGACGGAACTGGTAAACAAAAATTCCGTCTCGCATTAGATCTTCGAATGATCAATGCTGTAATTCAAGGCTCATCTTACCCTCTACCTAAAATTCAAACAATCATTTCAAATCTTTCTCAGTACCGCTATTTTTCTTCTCTCGACTTTCATCAGGCATATCATCAAATTAAATTGCCAGCAATGTTCCAAAGTCAGTTGACATTTACTACTATGTTTGGTTCTTTTAGATACAAGAGATTAGTGTTCGGATTAAAAAACAGCGCTTCTATTTTCCAAGCTTTAATGGACTCTTTGCTTGATAAATTACAATTAGATGGTGTATATACATATCAGGATGATTTCATTGTAGGTGCAAACTCTTTTGATGAAATGTGTAACAAATTAAAAAAAAATTCTCTCTATGTTTACCAAATATAACTTGACCCTGTCTCCTAGCAAATGTACTTTTCATAAAACTAGCATTGACTATTTGGGATTTCATGTAGAAAATCAGTCTGTTTCCCCGATTCAGTCAAATATCATAAAAATAACATCTTTTCCCACACCCACAACTAAACGTCAACTAAAAAGACTCATTGGTGTTATAACGTTTTATAAGTCTCTAATTCCATCATTTTCTGAGTTAGTACAGTCACTGATAAACCTAACTACTCCAAAAGTTAAATTTAAATGGACAGTTAAACATCAAGAAATCATGGACACAGTACAGAAAATTTTCTTTAATTCTCCCATGGTTAGATTACCTGATTGGAACAAGACATTTTATTTAAACACAGATGCGTCAAATGTTGGTATTTCTGGTGTTTTATTACAAGAGCATGATCAACAACTTTTACCAGTAGCATATTTTTCTAAATCTCTAAAGGCGTCAGAAAAAAATACCCTGCACTTAAATTAGAACTCAATGCAATTTATAAATCTGTTACCGCTTTCAAATATTATTTATATAACAGGCAATTTGTAATCCTTTCTGACAGTAAACCCGTAGAAAAATGTAACAAGACTACTAATCCATCTGATATTATCTCTCGTTGGTTTCAGAGTACTCACACACATTCAAACATATCCCTGGTAAAAAAAATGTTCTTGCTGACTATTTATCTCGCTGTACTTTTGAAAACAATCAACAAACTCTTGTTACTAATCCTGAACTTATCCATGACCCTTATCCATTACCTATTGTTGACTATGATACACCAGAGAGTAATAATTCATGTTCAAATGACACTATGAAGTACGTTAACTATCTTGTATCTGGTAAACAAACAAATCCAGATCCTTTATTGGAAATTTCAAATGAGACATTCTGCACTGAACAAAAAAATGACACCACTTTATCCACTATTTACAATGATATTCTAAAGAAAGGACCATCTCAAAAATATTCTAATTACTTCATACACCCTCATTCGAAAGTTTTAATGTTAAAGAAGGAAAACAATCTTAACAACACTTTTTCATATCACATTGTTGTTCCTAACTCTCTTAAAAGCAAAGTTTTGACAATCTCTCATTTATCTCACTTTGGTTTTAATAAAACCTATGAGTTCCTATCATCAAGATACTTTTGGAAAGGCATGTATGTTGACTCTTTAAATTTTGTAGTTTCATTTGTCAAATGTGTTGAATGTAAACATCATCAAACCCCTCCTGCACCCTTTCAACCCACCTACACGCCCAGGTACCCTGGCCATATTATCAGTACAGATATCGTGGGACCCTTTTCTAATGGTAAACATGTTTTAACTATTACAGATCACGTTTCAAGACATGTTGAACTTTTTCCACTTAATGATACATCTGCAGCTAAAGTCGCTAAATGTTTATTCTCTTATATAACCACCTTTGGGAGACCTTCTGTTGTCTTATCAGACTTAGGACCCCAATATACATCTCAAATATACAACATTTTTAATGATACTCTAGGTATTAAGGTCCTTCACAGATCTGTTTCGAGGCCACAAAGTAATTCTCTCTCGGAGAGAATAAATAAATCAATCAAATACTCTGTTAATATACTCTTAGAGGAAGGTCAGTCATTTGAAAATGCAATATTTATACACAAGTCTCTCTATAATGGTTCAAAACATTCAACTACATTATTCACTCCTAATCTTCTGCACTTTGGACGTGAACTTTCATTAATTTTTGACACTTTTGATCAGAATAGCAATCAACCTTTTCTAGATAAACATATTGAAATACATAAACTACTTGAAGATTTACACAAAATATATGACAAGTTTTACAATAAAATTAAAACAGCCCAGGATAAAAGATATAAACATTACGGTCATAAAGCTAAATTAAGAACCATTTGTCTAAAATATATTGTGTACTTAAAATCTGTTGATAAATTCAAACCTAAATTCACTGGACCATACATTGTAACTTTCAAACATTTTCCTGTGTCATTCTCGATCAAGAGGTTGTATGCTGCTGATAATACAGCATTTCGTGTGCACATTGATAGATTACTTCTTGCACCACCTCGATATGGACATTTATTCGATGCTATAAGTCACTTAAACAATCACAACTTCCCTAATATTTATCAACCACATACGTATACTCTAAGAAACAGAAAATAATATACTACTTTTTACAATTTTTTTTATTCGTATGGCACGTATTGTGAAGCTAAGTGTGCAACCAAAGGCCTAGGTTGTATGTATGTTGCTTACAACAGATCTTTCACAACATTATGGCTGGCCCATGACTGTTTGCTTTAAAGATCTCTTGTGAACAATATTTTGAATCACTTTACACTCTTTTCATTTTACTTTACACTCTTATGTTATTTACATACACTTAACTATTATTTACATTTTTAACATTTTACATTTTGTTTTTTTATAGTTACATTTTAGTTAACAGTGATAACTAACGCATTTAATAATTGCAGTTATTTCATTTTTTTTTCACATGTAACTTGATAACATTTTCTTTATGTCAACCAGTTAGTTACCTTCTAATTATACGACTTGTGCATTATTTAACCTGATTATGACTTTTTATGTCTCTCTTCACTCTAGGATTGTCTACCCCTTTTGATTTGATATATATGTGACATACATCTATTTTTTTTTACTTTTTTTAATTTTCCCCTTTCGAAGTTTTGTTCCCGTTCAAAATTATTGCCCTAAGGGTCCAAAACTTCATTGTGTTGAGAGACAACCCCCTTTGAATTGGTGTTCCAATTCACAAAAAAATCAATTTTTGCTTGTAAACCGACGTGTGCTCCTTTTGAGGACCGCTAGCGTCTTCGGAGGAGCAGGGACTCATATAAGCGGGCGCTGTATGAGTCTCAAAACTCCCTCCTCATCTAAGGCCGAAGCCCTAAGCCGACGCCATAATACTTGTGGTCTACACAAGATTCAGGGTGACACCTTTTTTTACGGGCGTGCTTCAGGCACCTCTCTTTTTGTCATACTATGCTATGTGCATAAACATTTCATTTTTTTTCTTTTTAACCATGTTCAATTTCTTTTAAATCATATTACAATTGCATATTAGTTTACAAATACACATTTCATTTATTATCATTTACTCTTTACTTCTAGTGTTGCATTTGTGCTTAAATATTATATTTTTCTGTTTGTTAGTACTTGTGTTTATTGCACAAATTGATCTTAATCAGAATCAATATTTTGATGAAGAGCAGTCAATGGTTTAGTTATATGCTGCTTAAATGTTTGCTGTCAGAGTCGACTCAGATAAAAAATACCATGGTACGTAATTTTTGAAGAAAATTTTAGTTAAGATGGATATCCATAAAGTCAATTTAGAAAATATCAATTCATAAAATCTCTTAGGACTGTTGAACTATTGATGAAAGAGATTTTTTTTGTTCATGACAGCAACTTGTTTTTAAAAAAAAAAAAACTTTTCTTTTTGGAAAATAGATTTATATGTGTAACTATTTTTCTTGCTGTTTTGCCCAAGCACACGGGTCAACAAAAAGTTTTTTTTTTTTTTTTTTTTTTTTTTGTGGTGTCCCAGGTGATATATATAACGATTATCTCGTTATATATGTTTGCGTTCGATAACCACCCCACCCCCAGTTTCATTTAAAATTCTGTTTAATACTTTATTTATTTTAGTGCACTATAATCAAACAGTGCAGCCCCTAATGTGTTTAAGTGTTTCTTGTGCATGGCGAAAAATACTTGTAGATTGGCGATATTGTAGTCCGCCAAGCAAGAAAGTTGGAACTGCATATTCAACTCACTTTTCGCCCTGACGCTGTCTGTGAAAGAGGCACTAAGAAGTGTCTTGTTATGCCTCCCCCCTTGTACCTCTCCCTGCTGCTTTTATGATGGAATAAACATTTTCGTTTACCAGATTGGAGTTTTTCTTTTTTTTTTTTTTTTTGAACAGATTATTGCATCTCCTTCCACGTTCAATTACGGCTAAAGATTAAAATCTCTATTACAAAACCTACTGAATATTTTTTTTTTCATGAAACTTTCAAAACAAATGTTTCGTGTTAGTCTGTATAAACTGAACCTAAAATTTCCCTCTTATTGTTCAAAAAATTTTTTTTGCTATTATACTGTTGCAATTTTCTACATTTTTCATTAGTTAAATACAACTTTGTATTAAAAATATAAAAATACTTTAAATACAAATTTATTTAGGTTCAGAGTAATTGTTATAATCTGAAGTATATGTAAGCACCAAAATTTTCATTCTAGTTGCAACATTTATTTTGTAATACTGCGCGAAATATACCATGACGATTTTCTGCTCGTCAAATGTTTCACAGTTTAGAGCTCCCTGTAAATGCTAATTCTGCATCTTCCAATTTTTAAATACATGAAAGGAAAGAACATACTTATATATTTCATCCCAATTAAAATTGTGTCTTAAAATCAAATACATTTTAAGATATAAAATGTTGAAAATGTTCTTTTCTTTTCATTTTCTCCAATTTTAAGAGTCCTGAGACCAATGCAAACTATGAACTAATACGAGCACGAAACTGTTGTACAAAATACAATAATGTTAACGTTAACAATGTTACTTTTCAAAACAAGATAATGTCTGTTTTGATGACAGCGTTGAATGTTTTGATAGTTAGTTTTTACAGCATACCAAATAAGGGTTTTAACCTACGTAGTCATTCATGTACTTATTATTTAACCACAAAATGTAAATTATAATTAACATTTTATCACACATTTTACCATGTATGAAAAAATCAAATTCTAAAATTTTGTAAAACCCTGACATGATAGAAAATTTCTGATAGCAGATTCGTATTCTATATGCAAAAACACATTAAAAAATGTTTATTACAAATCAAATACCAAATCGAAAGAGGTATAAAAATTCCGTTGAGTCATTAACTTTTTTTTACGTCAAAGAACATAACAAAAGGAAACTAGTCGCAGGGGGCCACCGTAGTACTTACCCATCATGGATATACATAATATAAAATACGAAAATAAAACATGTGATACATGCTAAGCATTGTATCATGTTACTTTTATTCATATTTTAATTTACTTGGACTCCCTTAAATATAATTAATATAATCCCTTAATCTAATATTACTTTTTGTTGCATTAAAATATCTCAATTTGATGATTTTCTGTAAGAAAATAAACACTATTGGTTTACAATGGAAATCTAAGGGAATTTGGCGAAATATTAGAGATACCGCCAATTTGGCGACTTCTTTTGGTCGCCAAATTTAGCGATATGCGGCCACGCTAGCACGATCTTGACGGCATTTGATGACAGAAAACGGTCCCTCCTATGGTAACCTCCCTTATAGGTGTGGAGATGCTTTAAATGATTGAATTTACGATAAGCCACTATTGCTTTACAATGTAAGTCTATGGGAATTTGGCGAAATATTAGAGATACCGCCAATTTCGCGTCACTTTTGGCGACTAATTTTGGTTGCCAAATTTGGCGATATATCGCCAAGTTCTCGACAAACATGGCAACATTTGCGACAGAACAGGGTCCCCCTTACGGTAACCCCTTATAGGTAAGGAAATGCATTAAATGCTTGACATTTACGATAAGCAATTATTGGCATTTAATCTTATAGTTTGGCGATAGCTTTTTGGTCGGCGGGATAATCGAGCAGTACCGAATTGCGTAAAAGAAACATCCTTGTAACTCGAAAAATTATAATCATATAAATTAACAATTTACTGCGTCCGATTAAAAGTCTCATTTCCAATTAAAATATATCTTTGAACTGAAATTTGAATGAAATACAGGGTCATGAAAAATCGAAGATTGTGAAAAATATGATTACAAATATCTCGGTAACTAATTATCCGATCGACTTCATTCTTTATGCAAAATTCATGTTTTTTTATTGTCTTTTATATTCACTCCTTCAAATAAACAATTTCGAAAATTGTGTATACCTTTTATCAGAACGAATATTTCGAGAGTCCGAAAAAAATAGTTCCGGATACTCAAGGTTACTGATATTCAATAGATTTCTTCTCACTGTTACTTCCTAAGTACACACCCAATTTCAAGTCTCAATCTCAATTTGTTTGGGAGATCGAGCGATTACAGACACACACCCAGACGGACGGATTTTTTTTTCTTTTCTAAAAATATGTTTTTCGGAATTACCAGTGTCTGAAACGTGTAAATCCGTCAAAAAATTTTTGATTTTTAAAACGATTACAAGACTCTAAACTACGTATGATGGGTAAGTAAAATACGAAATTACTTTTTGATAGAAGGAAATTGACCCAAGTGCCTCATTATTTCTTGTGAAAACTGTGTATTGCTACTAATTGTAGTGAAAGAATAATAAATAAAAATAATCCAATAAAAAGGATTAAAGGTAACATAAAGAATATTTTTTAAGGTAGAGTTGAACGCTGTTAATACGGATTGCAAAGGAATTATAAAAAATCTCGTATAAAACATTACTTGTAATTTCGTGCGGATACTAAATTTTCTAAAAAAAAACTAATTAAATGCATTACTACTAATTATTGTTATAATTATCTCAAAGCTAAAATTAACTTAATATCATTAGGTGAACAGGCATGTGATTTCCGCGTTTTTGCACACCAGTATATTCTTAGAGAAAATGTTGTTCTCTTAAAACGCAAAAATGTTTCGATTAAATGAAATATCATTTTCTCTAAGAATATACTGATGTGCAAAAACGCGGAAATCACATGCCTGGTGAAGGGAGTCCGGGGTTCCAAATTTTATTTTCTATGTTTTAAGGCGTAATTCATCTTTTTTTCCCTGCAACGTATCCTTCTAAAAAGACTACTTTTCAGATAAATTGTTTTTCAAACTAAGCTAAAAATTACTAAAAGGATAAAAATACATTTAAATGTCATATAAGTAGCTTTATTCATATCGACATATGTTTCATCGCTCAAAAGGCAATATTCTTAAGATGTTTGTTGATACAAATATTTTAGCAATTTTTTAACCCTTTCAGGGGCAAAGCAATTCCATTGCTAGAGTGTTGAAATTAATGGATGATACCGGAATTTGAAAACAAATTTATTTGTTAAAACGAAACAGCTATATTTCACATCCATCATAAACCGCAATTTTTTTTTACTAAAATTCTGGTGCCAATGTGGCTTTTGGGAATTAAAATTCAGTATTTCATAAACATACCACTGCCCCTCAAGGGGTTAAACAAGAAATTGGTAAATAAAATCACGAGACCACATGTATAATGAAAAACAAGTGCAAACAAAAAATAAAATAAAAATAGATATTTGTGAATGGGATTGAACTTCTACTATTGTTTTTTTATTCTGCTGAACATCTCTTTCCAAATTATACTCAACTCAATGGAAGCGGAATCATTGCAAATATTCTGACTCAGTAAAAAGATCTCTATTGATTTCCGTATAATGGATGGTAAATAAAATCTTGATGGTAAAATTACTCTACTACTTTTTAAATCAATCTGTAAAGTTTTTTTTCTACATAATCCGATCAAATCTGTAGTTCTAATTGTTGTATTTGACTTTTGCGAAAATATTTCTGTCAACAAAATTCTTGAGATTGCCGCCGTTTCAGCGATGAAACACATGTTGATTTCAGTGTTGCCAGTGGGCTACTTTTTCTATAAATCAGACTACTCTATTCCCACCACTTTTTTAAAGCGTATAATTCAGCTTATTCTCGCATTATTGAATCTCTCATTAACCTCATCATCTACTGACGGAACTTATAAGTACCACTCACTTTAAACTTTTATCCCATGGTGAATATTACTAATGTATTCTAATGGTGCTTTGCAAAAACACTCTTTTAACTCCACTTTATCCGGATACATGGCAGAAGCAGTTCTGGGTTTCTTATTTTAGCGTGGAAGGAAGCTATCTATGAAACAGTCAATGTGTTTTGTGCCGACATTTTGTACAGATTGTCACACTCGACTTTTTATTGCTGGAAATACAGTAAAGGATATAAGATAAGTGTTAGAATTTTTTTAAGTGTTCATTATGATCTTAGAATACAATTTGACTAGTTATTTTAGGTGAACGGTGTATGTATTTGACTTAACATTTGAATTACTCGATGGTACTTGTAAGTACCGTGAGTACATTGGGTGTTAAAACTAGAACGGCGGGAAATTTTGCTCAAGTTTTATAAAAATATTTCACATCAGAATTTTTATTTAGAACTATTTAACTTATTTATTTAAGTTATTTTGGGGCAACATATATTAAACTTATATTATAAAAAAAATTCTGGTTCGAATCGAAATGTTTTCATTCGGCAAGGGTCAAAATGACCCCTCGCCGCCGTTCTAGTGTTAAAGAAAAACTCCTTGATTACTTTTCGTCTGTGTAGATATCCGTGGTTTTCATCTGTTGTAAAATGTAATTACTAAAATGTAGTGTAGGAATAGTTTTCCTAGTATTTCTTTTCTGTTTTATTATTATTTTACATAGAAAATCGAAAAAGTTGTGGCACCGGCTCTTTTTTGCTATGCTAGAAATGGCATATGTAAATTCTGATATTGGATATGCGGAGATGCGGGAGAACATGTTGTCCCTGGAATATAGACGTCGCATAACTAAAGGACAGATAACAAAATCAAAAAAAAAAAAACCTTTTCAGGAGCAAAGCATTTTCAATGCTAAAGTGTTAAAATAAATTATTGGCGCCAAAATATACATTTGTAAATAATAAAAAGGCTACATTTCACATACTTATTAAATAGAAAATATTTTACCACAATTCTGGTGCCATTTGAAATACCTTGTGGGTTTTCTGTTATGATAATATTTTAATCATAATGTACTGACGGTGCTTAAAAGTACCACTTTAATAAATTATACCTCTAAGGAATTACATTTCTCAAGGATGAGTATTTTTTTTATGTTCATGATTTAATTTTTATTGTAGTAACTGAAAAGAACATACACGAAAAAAATTGTAGTAGATAAAGAGTTAAATAAGGTGACTATCTATACTTCAAAAAAGTGCTGTGAATCAAGCAACCTGAATTTAAAAAAATTATCCCACTGGCAACACTGGTCGATCAAAATAAAGGTATTTATATGTCTTTTAAGTGCATTTTTTACCGCTTTTAACAAATTTTAGCTTGATTTGGATGATTTTAAGTGATTTTCATACATAATATTTGAATCTGTTTTAATTAAAAATTAAAAAAATTAAAGTTATTTAATTTTTGATATAACTCATGAACCACTTGCCATGTTTTAATGCTTTTACATTATTGGTGTTCAGAATTCTTGTTTTTTTTTTCTTCACGATTTAATTACAAAATTAATAATAAATTTGAAAGATAAAAAAGAAGATTTTTGAGAGCGACTTTAAAGATAATTATTTTTTTTTTTATTCACATGAAGTTACAAATTCTAAAGTCAGTTTATTATAAAACTTGATATGAAAACTCTATACAATTTTTATACACATATCTAAGAAAATTTACATACAGTGAAACCCGGTTAAGACGCTCACGGTTAATACGCGATTCCGCTTAATACGCGGATTTTTTCCGATCCCTTGAACTTCGCCCATAAGGCTAATGTAAAAGAATCACGTTTAATACGCGAACGGTTATGACGCGATCCCGCTTAATACGCGATAAATTTTCGGTTCTTTGAGGAAAAAATTACGCTTAAGGGGTCTCAGAACTCTTAAAATTGGAAAAATCGAAAAAAAAAAAGACCATTTTCAAAATATAATATCTTAAAATGTAATTGATTTTAAGACAAAATTTTACATTGGAATGAAAGGTCTAAGTATGTTCTTTCATTTCATGTATTTGAAAAATTCCAAGATGCAGAATTAGAATTTACAGTGGGCTGCAAAATGTCAGACATTTGACGAGCGGAAAATCGGCATAACATATTTTGCGCACGATTACAAAATAAATTTTGCAAGTAGAACGAAAATTTTGAGTCTTACCTATGATTCACATTATAATAATTACTCTGAACCTAAATAAATTTGTATTTAAAGGATTTTCTATTTTTAATACAAAGTTGGATTTAGTTAATGCAAAATTTAGAAATTTTCAACAGTATAATTACGTATAAAGAATATATTTCTGAACAATAAGAAGGAAATTTTAGGTTCAGTTTATACAGAGTAACATAAAACAAAAAAAATTTTGAAAATTTTTGAAAGTTTTGAAAATTTCATGAAAAAAAATTCAGAAGTTTTTGAGATATGGTGCGCGTTATGCCCAAAAACGTAATTTGGAGAAAATTGACTTCAAAGTTTTTGAAACGCCGCTTCCGCTATTGAGCGTGTATAATTCTAAAAGCCTTAACTTCTGTTCTAATAGGAATTTCAAGGAAAAATTTATAGCAAAATGTTCAGAAAAGATAGTAGTTTAATATCTAAAAAAATTAAAATTTCGAAAATTTTAAAGCTTTAAGAGTCCTGAGACTCCTTAAGACGCGAATTCATTGATCAAGATGCGAATTCCTTTTCTTTTCTCGAGTGTTACCGATTTAGAGGATTTTTATTATTCAAATAAAAAACAATGTTTCCGAATAATATTTAATTTATTTAACAACAGATTAATTAAGGCGAAAAATACTAATCGGAAATAGTGGTAGATGCTTGAATTTAAAAAAAAAAAAACCCGCTAAATTAGCAAAACTGCAATTCTTCTTTGATCCCACCTCCTAACATTCTTTGTCTTTCGCCTTCAAAGATTTAATATTATTTTCCTTTCTGTTTAAAAAATGAGTCTGGTAGGAAAATTATTTTTGGTTGCAACGCATTAATCGACAATAAAGTTATGTTGGAATCTATATTTATTTTCCGTTGTTATTCCAGTTTGTCCTATAAAAAGAAACAATGCGGATTCAACAAAGTGAAATACAATTAAATTTCAATCTGAATATATGTAAAAGATGCAATTTTCAACCGTAAACGTATAAATAAAAGCTCTGAAGTTCATTTAGGTGATTAAATGTGTAAATAAGCCCAAATCCTGCAACATTATAGAAATCACGTTTAATACGGGATCCCGCTTAATACGCGACTTTTGATCACTCCCTTGAAACGCGTCTTAACCGGGTTTCACTGTATATCCTTTTATACATGATAGTTTATGACAAAATCCACTCTGAGATAATTGGACTTAAAGTTTCAGTTACAGGCAGGTCAGAACTGTTAATGCAACATAAAAATTGTTATATCTGCTGATGTCATTGTAGAAATATGCCGTTTACTTTATTTAATTTTTAGGGTTCCGTACTTAAAAAGTAAAAACGGATCCATTATAAGATCACTCCTGTGTCTGTCTGTCACAGCCACTTTACTCGTAAACTATGGAACGTGGAAAGTTCAAATTGGGGAAGTAATAAAGATTCTTGACCCACAAAATCACAGATTGTAAAACACTCACAAATATATTTAGAAAAATGTAGAGGGGCTAATTAAGTTACTTGAAAAAAAGTCTCTTTCTTTTACATCATGTGGGATATCGTGTGAAAGCTGTCGTAAGACTGAACTCAAAATTACATTTCTTTTAATTTTAGGTATTATATTTTCAGAGATATCGTCGAAAATGTAGTGCAAAAATCTCTCTCCCCCCCCCCCCATCTATTTCTGAATCTATTGAAACTAAAATTATGACAATATTAGAGGTAGTAGACGTTAATTCAAACCTTGGAGGAAAATTATAGCGATTCCCCTATGTCACTTAGTTTTTGAGAAAAGCGCATTTTTCCGTTACACACAAATTTCGGTTATCAGGCATTCAGCAAAGGTGTTGAGGAGCTCTTAAGAAATCTATCGTAGAAGAAGTATAAAAGCATCTTTGGTAACGATTTTCGAAAAAAAAATCGTCAGTAATTAGTCCAGATATTAACCCTTAAAGACACGGACGGTTTGGGCATACATACTGACAGGTCCGGCGTACTCTATGTGCTATCGGTTTTAAAGCCTAGATAACAACTTTTAACAATATATTTGTGAAATATAATGCCCAGTAGCAGTATAAAAGCAATAAACGTCATTTTTTTTTACATACTAATTTAATTAGAATTAATCACATAAATACTATGGGATTCACCACTAGTTTGCATTGAGTGGATCTCTCAATACCCCTTCCAAGTATTTAAACGTTAATTCAAAACCTATCTGGAAAAACGTGGCACGAACAAGTCGGCGTTGCATTTTTGCTACCTCCTTTCGAAGCGCACTTAACACAACGCCAAGTTTAAACTTTTAACAATGGTTTTGTTTTAGCTACACTGTAAAAAGAAAAGATTATTACTACGCTGAATTTAGTTTTATGAAATGCCAAATGAAATTTAAATATGCACAATTTTTATTGTCAGTGCCGGATTAAGTTCATCATAAACAGATTAGGATAAGATTAAAAAAAGAGTCATACAGAAAAGCAGTATTTGATAGTATTTAGGCTTCATATCTCTTTGAACTTTTATGGTATACCCATTGACACTTTTCTAGTGTATACAGCTATAACCCCTTGAGGGGCAAGCAAAACTGTCTCTAAATATTGAATTATCACCGGAATAATCAAAAAATTCTATTTTTAAATAAGGAAAAGCAATTTTTCAAGGGTTTTCCGTCAAAGTTAAAAATATAAATTTTAGTTAAAATTTTCTGGTGAGAATCTTGTTTGAATTAGGTGGGATATAGTTTATCCCACCGCTCCTCAAGGACCCAAGGGTATTACCCAATGCTACATTGTATAGTTTTTTACAAAGTCCTATTATTCTTTTAGAAACGATTTTTTTAATAAAAAGTTAATACTTCATGTATTTATTGTACGGCACCCTCGGAGAGCGAGTAGTACTCGCACTTGACTGTTTAAGTTTGTAGTATTTTATTAGACAGAAAAATAAAAAAAATGCACTTTGTTAGAATTTGAGTCTTAACTTTTGGAGTGTCATGTTCTTTAGAGAAAATCACAGTACTGAAATCTAATCAAAGTCTCTAACGAACTAATAAATCTAAAAGCTATAAATGATGTACAGTAATGCTACTATTCACTTCCCTTTTCCCTGGAAATACTCGGCCAACATTGTAATAGTCACCTGAATTTTCGAATAAATTATTTCACACATCCTTTTCTTTTTAACTGTGTGGTAAAAGACATGAAAAGGGTTTTTAATAAGGCCCAGAGACCGAATTAAAAGAGTAAAACAAATAAAGATTTCATTCTATGCTCCTTTTTAACACTTTCCAACGAGGTTCAAAAGTCTTTATGAATTCGGTTTGTCTGTGCTGACTGTCTGTTTTCAGCCTGTTTGCCGTCTGTCCGTGCAAACTCGCGTAAATACAGTCCGATTGCAAAAAATTCATACATGTTCTTAGGTATCACTATGTCATGTTCGGTATTGAAAATGAAGTGTGTAACATTTACGTTTCATTTATAGGAACACTAAAGAATTCCGTTACATTACGGTCTACGGGGAACAATTGATTGCGGTGTATTTTAAACTTCTCGCTGCGTAAGTAATTCTTCGCGATGAGCTTCTTTTACAGAATTTTTAATCTTTTATCACCGGTTCTTTAAAGCAGAAATTTTTGTCTATCGTAATCGAGGAAAATGTCCTGGTTAAATCAGACAAAGTTTTCGCTAAAACATAACTGGTGGGAACAACCAAATAGTATTAATTTCACGGGAAAATGCATGCCCGAACATAGCTCAGGCTGCGCAGTGAGAGGGTTAATGATATTATATTATTTTAAGCATATTGAAATTTATATATATGACTGAGGTGTACTATACTTTGTTTTTTGTAGAATAAGGTGTGCGTAAAATTTATGGTTAATTTACACGGATACACAAAGGAATTTGGCAACAGAAGAAATTTAACAATAGTACAACTATTGAAGCCTATGAACAATAATTGCTGGCAGTGCATTTACAGATGTAATACGCATTTTTAAAGTTAACTTTTCTTTAAATATTAGTTAGTCTGTATAAATTCTATAGATTATATACAAGGCTGCACACAAAAAGGATTTTTTTAAATTATTATTGATCGTAATAGCAGGAATTGCGTCTGAAAAAATGTTATTCGAGTTTTAATTAAACTATTTTTTTTAATATTACTTGGTGTGTATAAATTCTATTTATTCACGGAAATTTCTGAATGAAACTTTTTAACGCCTTGAAGGGCGGTGGTATATATTATATCCCACCTAATTTTAACCGAGATTTGCACTAGAAACATTTAATTAAATTTTTACTTTTATAACTTTGGTGGAAATAAGTTTAAAAATCACCTTTCCTTATAGTAGGGTCTGAAATGTTTTCCAGCTCGATTTTTGTGCCAAGTTTGATATATATATTTTTTTTTTTTGTAGCTTTTGACATGTAGATTCCAAATATCTTAGGTGCCATTTTTTTCTTACAAATTTTTGAGGTGATTTTCAAGATGGCGTCCAAGATGGCTGCCATTTACTGACTTATTTAATATTTGTGGAATATTATTGACCAGTATATCAAATTATATGTTTTTGGTGTCAAAAAATGCAAATATTCAATCAAAATTGGCATAAATTGTGTTATTTATTATTTATTTACTTACTATTATTTTATTATTATTACTACTATTATTATTACTACTATTATTGTTACTATTATTATTATTACTATTATTTATTTACTTATTATTATTTATTTACTTAAATTTACTACAAAATTACTAATATACTAGATGCATAGAGTTTCACCAGACTACCGTTTTGACATGCTACAACCTGTTCTTTGAAACACTACTACATTCTACATTCTACTCTTATTTCCCTGCAAGAAAAATGCAAGTCACTACGTGAGAAATTGCACAATTGTGAAGTTGAAGCTACAACTGTGTTTGAAGAGATCAAAGTAGTAGTTGAAAAAAATTGTCTTCCACATATTACACAATGCAGTGGTGATATGGAAAAGTTCTTACTACATTATATGAACCAATTTGGATCTTTGCTACGTTTCAACCGTCCCACTCGTCAAGGAGATTGAGCATTTCATCTCTCGTCATTAGAGGAACAAATCAAGTATTTTTTTGCTCATGACTTACTTCATTACGCCAGACTCATTCCAGTAGACATAGCATAGATGAAGGACCTTAAAACAACATATCCAGAAGTACGGAATTCTCTTGAATCTGGTTGTTTTGCAGTATCCAAATTCAATGTGTCGTTTACGAAACTATTTTCAGACCAGAACATCAAAGAACTGAAGAGCATTGTTGGAGTTATTGGTTTAACTCAGAATGAAAACGCCCTCAAAAGGTATTTTTTGTGTGCACCAGAAGTATTACGCATCGTTTCAAGTTTCTTGAAAAGTACTGGCCAAATGAAATCTCTAAGCAACCCAGGAAACACTATCAACTTCAGACTTCTATGTCGCTAAGAATTTTTTACAATGCAGCCATAGCCATCGTCAAGGAGAATATTCGGGATCATTGTGGAAGAAATCCTTTCCAAGATAATACCGCACTAATGAATATTGCATCCTCTATGAAAGTTCCAGGATCTGCGAAGGATGATATTCTGAATCGTGACCAAAAAGGCCACTTGGAATTTGAAGAATTTGTAAGATATAGACTAATTCAAGAAGATAGGCAATTTCTTTCTCGTTTTCTTGTTGTTATGGAATCAAGACCTCAAATGTCTACAAACCTAAAAGATGCAATTGGAAACTACGAGTTTCCTCTAATACCAAGATCATTATTTTCTTCTGATGGATATCTTCATATTCCATCTGACAAAAGTTCATTTATTGCAGAAATAGAGCAATATAATTGTATCTCCCATATATCTCCCATACTTGAATCATTAGAATCCTCGGTTACTTCTCCAATAGAAAAAAGTTTGTATTATAGATGGAATGGCAATCGTATAATCAGTAAAACAGATACCTGCCATGAAAACTTGTGAAAACTTCGCAAATGCTTTTACCGAGATCAGTATGAAAATGACAAGCGGATACACTGAAGGGAGAATAATATTTGACAAATACCTTGAGCATTCATTGAAGGAGCAAACTCGTAAGAAAAGATTGGGGGGCGACAGAACCTATTAGATTTACAATTGCAAATAGTACCAATATAACGTTGGTTTCATTAAAGATGTTCCTTTCACATAATGAAACAAAATCACAGCTGACTGAGTATCTCGGGAAAAAATTACTACAGGTTTTTGCTGCTAGTGAGAGAAAAATTGTTGTCGTTTTTGGCAGTAAGGCATACAGTAACCACGCGAATGTTTTCGATTCAGAATTATGTGATCATACACATGAAGAAACAGACACTATTATACCTCTTCATGTACTTGATATAATGAATCATCATGATAATCATGAGATCGGTGTATTTTCGCAAGATACTGACATCTTCATATTGCTGATTGACTAGGTTTGAAGCCATCTAGTAAACAGAGAAATCAATTTTGTTACAGGTCGAGGCAACAAACACAGAAAAATTAATATTAATGAAAGATGATATCGAGCAATAGGTGCTCATAAAAGCAAAGGTTTACTAGGTCTACATTCATATATTGGTGGAGACTGGGGTGGTAAATTTGTAGGCATTCCAGAACAGAAGTGGATAAAAGTGTATATCAATCTTCAGGGTGATGATGATATTATAACAGCTTTTCAAGAACTTGTGGAACCTAATGTTGATCCATTATCCAATCTGTCATTGTTTGAAATATTTACCAACTTGGCTTATTTGAAAAATAGTAATTGTTAAAGGATTTCAGAGTTCAGATGGCACCTTTTCAGAACTAAAAGTTTCGAGGGGGGGGGGGGGAAATTACCACCAACCCTTGGAGCACTGAAGCCACATATTCTAAGATGCAACTTAATTTGCACCATTGGGAAAGGCTACAGAAATCCTCGACCTACAATACTCCCACTTATTGGCAATGGTTGGGAAAAAATGGCGAAGGAGTAATTTCTGCAGCCAAATGCCTGGAGTTACCTGCACCCAAACGAGTTATTGAACTTGTCAAATGTGAGTGTAAGAGAACATGTATAGTTGGAAAATGTTCTTGTTTAAAGAATTCTCTGGTTTATACTGCCTTTTGAAAATGCAGTGACTGCAACAATACAAAGAACTATCAATGTCATCACAGCGATGGCAGTGATTCAGAAGATGATACATAACATCCCAGTACTGTATTGTATATATATATATAAAGGCTGTTTTTAATAATTTTGTTCAATATATTCAATAATTTATGTTATTTCATTTAAATATGTTGGTTGTGTATAACTGGTTAATAAAATGCTAGTATGTCTAATGTCTTTCATATTTTTGTGTTTAATTTGCATCTTATGGCTTAAAACACTTGAAAATCTCAATTTACTCCTGATTTTATTATATATTTGTATTTCTTGACCCTGAAAATATATAACTTGACATACTGGTCAATAATATGCCTCAAATGTTAAAGAAGTCAGTAAATTGCAGTCATCTTGGACGCCATCTTGAAAATCACACCCAAAAATGTGTATTTAAAAATGGCACCTAAGGTATTTGGAATCTACATGTCAAAACCTTAAGAATACTACAAAAATATCAAACTTGGCACGTCAATCGAGCTGGAGCCACATTTTACGACATTTCAAATCCTACTATTATGTTGGAAGTATTTTGAAGTATTTATATTTTGAAGCAAAAATTTCAAATTTTCCGGTGTGTATTCAACATTAGAGGAACGTAACTGCTTGCCCCTCAAAGGGTTAACTGTGCTATTCGCTTAACCGAAGTAACTTTTAAAATGCTGTGTAGTACGTATACATATCATTTATAGATCATATACAGTGCACACAAAAAAATCGACAATCCCAATCAAAACACACAAACACAAAAAAAATCGGATATACTTCTGACTATTATGATGTATTTATTGTAACAAAATTATGATTCATTTACAGGGAAACACAAAAGAATTTGGAGACAGAAGAAATTGAACTATTGAAGCTCGTGATCAATAATTGATGGTGGTAGAATAATATGCAGACAGTTGGTAATAGCAGAAATTTAGTTTTCAAATTTTTGTCTTATATAATACTCAAATTACGGAGGAAAAAAAAGTAACATTTTCTGTTAATTTTTTGTGGTACAAAAAGCATAAGCGTCGACAGCTATGCATTAATAAACTGTGAAGTTTAGTTATAGTATTATGAATGTGTTGGAAAGTGTTTCATAACTTATGCTGAACGCATGATTTTTCGTTCTTGTTTTTTAATGGATTCATGACATTCATGTCCCATCCTACAAAGGAGTAGTATTCGAAACGTCCTTATTACTCCCTTCTGCCTTCCATTCTTTTAACCTCTTGGGGACGAGCGACACGTATACGTGCCGTATGAAGCGCTCAGAAACCTTGTTTTTCCTCAGCAGTAAAATTTTAATGTAAAATTTGCCTTATTTAATCAGCGCAATTTCTCGATTCAAGAAGACACAAATTTCTGTTTTTAAAAAACGGTGACAAAAGATTAAAATTTTCGTTAAAGGCTCCCGTTCTGAAGGGGTTAAGAGCTCAAGACATTTCAATGCACTTAGATTGGGTAAGGAGAAGTGGGGGGGGGGATCTACTTGAAGGTTAGAATTCTTTTTGGTAAAGCTGATAGCTTTTTACAGTTTGACAGACAGTTGTAATGCAGAAATATTATCACTCAGGGAGAAAAGTGTCCGATAATAAAGGGAATTCTTTAATAATTCGACCTAACTCTTCGTAGAAAATCCCATTGAAACTGACAGAAGTTTCGCTCGTACTAGCCGTGATCCTGCTTTTATAGTTCGTAAAAATCTTGAAAACCTAATATGGTTTAACCCCTTGGGGACAAACGACTGGTATCGCTGCCATCGAAATACTCAAAGCCAGAGGATACGAGATGTGACGTCATCACTAATAGACCGAATTCTCACTAGAATTGGAATTCACACCGGAAAATTTCGAATAGTAAATTTATTTTATTTTATTTGTGGATTATCTATCGTCTAATAAAACAGTAATAACTATTTAAACTTAGTGGTGAGAATTTGGAATCTCACAATAAAAAATCAGTCGGATGCGGCAACACTGAGGCATTCTGCAACTGGCTGAATTTTTAATTAAGGAATTCCGAATTCACACCAGTAAATTTAAACAGTTATTATTGTTTTATAAGATGATAGATATTCCACATATAAAATAAAAGAAAATTGCTATTCAAATTTTTCCTGTATGAATTCCAATACTATTGAGAAGTCGGTCGATTAGTGATCACGTCACAACTCGTGTCCTCAGACCTTGAGTATTTCGATGGCAGCGCTGGTATACGTGTCGCGTAAGGTGCTCAGAATCCGTTATTATTCTCACCAGTAAATTTTTATTGGAAATTTTGAGTTATTTAATCCGAGCACTTTCCCTATTCAATTAGGCAAAAGTTTCTGTTTTGAAAAACCGGTGATTAAAGATGAAAAATTCTGTAAAAGACGTTCGTCCTGAAGGGTTTAAATGATTAACCATTAAAAACGTAAAGATTACTCGTTTTAACCTTTCCGTGGTTTTAACAGTTTCTTCGTTTTAGGAATGCTTGTTTTAATCCTAATACTCATGGTAGCACATAAGCTACCAACAGTATTTCGAATTTAGTGGATTTTTGAATTCGGTTATTCCAAATTAACACCATAAATTTAAAATAGCAATATTAGCTAAATTTAATAACAGACATTCCGTATTAAAATATAGCGAAAATTACAATCGAAATTTTCTTGTGTGAATTCAGGTTCCTTAAACTATGAAATTTTTAAAATGTATTCTACCATGGGAATTTGAGCGTTAAACGAGTTCGACTGTATTTACTTATTGAAATAAAAGAAGTTCTAATACATAAAATGTAAATACAGTAGAATCTCTTTTGTCCGAAATTATTTTAACGGAAACTCTCGGTTAACCGAAATCCATTTGTAAAGTTTTTTTTTCCCTTACTATCACATTCCTTGTGTGCAAAATGCATTTTGAAAGCCTTTTTCTTAAAACTATCATATTCCTTGTGTATAAGCAGTCCTTTCCGAACTACGAGTACATATAAATATTTTTGATCCCCTTTGAATTTAACTTGTGCTCCTGTAAGCTGAGGAGTGGAACGAAGAAAACGAACAAATTAGCAATTCTGAAGCTTTTGAATGTTTTGAAAAAAGTTTTTCATGGCTGAAGCAGCAGAAAGACTATGATACTGATGAACTAATAATATTAAAAAAAACTATGTGATAAAGCTGCAAAGAACAGGCAATCGAAGCTGCGAAAAACAAAAGTTTTTTTTCAAACCATTCTGATATATGTAAGAGGTATTTAATTTCAAAATTAAAATTCAGGTAATTTGTTCTTGTTTTTGTTTTGTTGTTGCTTTCTCTTTATTAACCCCTTAACGCTCGAATTAAATTACGGTTGAATAATTCAAATTGCTTATTGGCACCACTTTTATGAAAAAGAAATATTCACCTTATTTAATGACAGCAAAATCGATACTAAAATATAGCCAGTTTCATTATTTTATAAAACTGGTGGGAATCAAACAATTTGAGTAAAAGACACAGCCCGAGATTATGACGGGAGCTAGAATTAAGGGTGTTAAGCACTTGTTACCATATTAATATATATTGCATATATTTCTCCTTAATCTTAAAATTAAAGCATTCTCGATTATCCGAAAGATGGTCGGTCCAAATTACTTCGGATAATCAAGATTCTCTACTGTATATGGCGAATTTGTAATAAAATTGTCCAGTAAGGCAGTTTTCGCCATTTTCTCTTACATTTATTTTTATAACCTGCAACACAGTTGCACATTTATAAATTGTCTGATATTTTGCATACACATCTATTAAAACAACTGTAAAATATTATTATTTCTATCTGGTTATATAATCACGGAAATGTATTTGCAAAAAAAGAAATCATTGATGAAAGCCACACCAGGATACAAATTAGTAGAAGCAACATAAAACTGAAACATTATCTAGGATCATTAACATTTTATTTTTTTTATTTTTCTTTTGTCGAAGAAGAGAACAAAGGTGAAGATACGATATTGCTTTTTGATAGAAAGAAATTAGCCTAAGTGCCAATTTTTTTTCTCTGAATACTTGTATTACAACTAATTATAAGGAAAAGATGTGAAATAAGAAAAAAAAAAGTATAAAGGTACTGAAAATAATTTAAAAACTTTTTGTGGAATATTTTTCATTTGAAGATTCATGCGGTAGATATTGCGGTATATATATATAGCAAGAAGAATAATTAGTACTTACATATTTTTATTAAATACAGGACCTCAATTTCTACATAATTTTGATTAATTAATTTCCATACTGTATTCATAGCTGCCAACTTGTACGGATTTTTCTTACCACTAAAATTTTATAGAAATTTTTGACTTATTTAAAAGTTAAAATTATTTGAATTTCGGTGATTCAATTAGCTAAAATTTTCTATTAAATTTTAGTGGTACGAAAAATCCGTACAAGTTGGCAGCTATGTGTATTTGTTTGGTACACGTTATTCAAAAGCTAAAAAGAGCTATCACCTTTTAACCCTAGATCTACCGGGAATTTTATTCAAGTTTTAATAAAACGTTCTACACCAGAATTTTTATTTAAAACTATTTAACTTATTTATTTACCTTATTTTTGTCTGGTTTATATACTTAGTTTATTTTAAAGAAATTTCTGGTTTGAATGAATATTTTGTATGTACCTGTCGGGTCCAATGGACCCGTCTGGTAGACGGAGGATTAAAAAGATTATAGTCATACATGCCATTTAATAAAAATATTAATATTTTTAATGCTTTTTTTTTTTAAACCAAATAGCAAAATATTTTGAAAATCATATCAAAAATAGGTAATAAGGATGTTTTATAATTTCAAAATTAATGCACTAACGTCTATTATGTTTCTTGCTATTATTTATTGGCATGTTTCAGATTACTATGAAAAATTAGTTGACAAATTTTGTAGTTGCGTAAATTGTTCTAAATGGACATAGCATAAAAATCAATTAATCAAATGTACTTAACACTAGAACGCCCGGAATTTTTACTCAAGTTTCACAAAAATATTTGACACCATAATTGTTATTTAGAATTATTTCTCTGATTTATTTAACGTAAATCTGCGTGGTTTAAATTTAACTTATTTTACGAAAGAATTGACTTCTTCCGGGCATTCTAGTGTTAAAATGGGAGGATTAAACTTTGCGCCAATATATCAAGAAAACGACAGCATTAAATAGCACAAATAGTAAAAATATAAATACTAAAGAGGGAGTACGAATGTTTCGAAGCTTCTAAAACTCCATAATCAATGTAATCTTAAAAATTAATGTTTAACCCTTTCAGGGCCGGTGGTAAGTTTTTGAAACCACATAATTTTAATTTCCAAATGCTACAGTGGCACCAGCATTTTGATATAATTTTTTCCCGTTCATTATGTATGTATAAAATAGCTTATTCTTATTTCCAGATACATTTGTAACTAAATTCCGGTATCCTACATTCATCTCAACATTTTAGAAATGGAAACGCTTTGCCATTGAACTGGTTAACCCTATGAGTTGCAAGGGTATGTTTATGAAACCACTTAATTTTAATTTGTAAATGCCACAATGGCATCAAAACTTTGGTTAAAAAAATTCGCTTTCATATGTATGTGAAGTATAGCCTTTTCTTATTTGTAAATAAATTTGTTTGAAAATTCCGGTGTCACTTATTAAATTAAACAAATTAGCAATGGAAGTGCTTTGTCCCTGAAAGGGTTAAAACCTAGAAATATGTGACCGAGAGAAAAGCCAATATTGCCAAGAGTCCTGCATAAATCGGGGCTCCAAATGTTATGAACACCAGTATTTTAAAGTAATTTTCTTCGCCATTAAACAGCAGAAATATCTGAGATTGAAGATAGTGAAGTAAACTGCAAGAAATTACTGGTGTCCAGAGTATCTGAAGCCCGATTTACGCCGAACACCTGGCAGCACTAAACGCAACTCACAGTTTGCAGCTAACGGCCTCTATACAAAAAGGTGCATACAGCTGTTTCGGAACTTCTAAAGCTCCGAACAATCATCAGTGCAAAGTTCAAAATTAACGGCGAGCTGTGAGGTTTATTTCTCCCGCTTTCATATATGTAGGTTTTTTTTTTTTTTTTTTTTTTTTTTTTTTTTTTTTTTTACTTTGCACTGTAGATGGAGATATAGAAACTCCGAAACAGCTGTATGCACTCTGCAACCTTTTGTATACACATTTTTAAAATTTGTTCTATTTAATAGCGCCTTTTTATCTCTTAACTAGCTAACCTGCCCGGCCTTGCCCCCGGGTCCGTCAACAGACAGCACGAATTGCGAAAAAGATCTGTAAATCACAATAAAAAATCGCGAACATTTTAAAAATTGCTGCACGAATTTCGAATAAACTTCATCAAAAAAAAAAAAAAATTACTATACCGCGTTAGAAGGCTGAAACTGGATTCCTTTTACTAATGTGCAAGAATCGAAGCAAACTGCGAAAACACACTAAAAATCATATAAACAATTTACGAAGAATTCGAAAATTGCTGTACGAAATCTGAATAAACTTTATTAAAAAGAGGGCAAAATTCTCTATATTAGTTTAAAAATTGAAGATCCAAAAATCGCAGCGGCTCGCGAAGAAAGTTAAAAATCGCATTTAAAAATTGCAAACATTTCAAAAATCACGAAAGTCAGCATTTCCTATACTTGGAAAAACATTCAAATCTAACTCCTTTGTTGAATGTCAAGTCGTGAAACGCTTAAAATAGGTAAGAAAACCGCAATGAAAAGCGGTTAAATATTAGGTGGTTCGGAAAGTTGTTTCGGTTTGGGAAAATAAATTTGTAACGGAAAATTCTGCCCATTAATTGCCAGATATTAGATATCGTCATTAATGTCTTATAATTAAATAATAGAATTTTACGGTACGAATTAATTTTCTCAAACGCATATAACTTTCCGAACGACCTAATAGAAAAAATCGCACAGAAGAAAATGTATTATACGAGTATTAGGCCAAATGTTTGAAACCAAATTCCTTTTCCGTATCTCGATAAATCACCGTGAACTCTAAAAAAAGAAAATAAACGCTAAAAAATACATTGAAAATCGCATTAATAATCGATAAACTTCAAAAATAGTAGAGCAGAACGTTTACCATAATAGGCTAAAGGTTTGAAACCAAATTCCTATTAGGCTAGAACTTTCAAATAGAATTCCTTTTTAAAATGTCAAAAAATCCTTGTGAAACCCGAAAATTTGCATTGAATATCGCAAAATATTAAAAAATCGCTTGGGTAAAAATTTACTATTAAGGGATAAAAAATTTCAACAGAAAGATTTACTGTATTAGGCAAAAAGTTTGAAATCAAAACCAGTGTTCGAATGTCAAAAAATCAACACAGGACTCGAAGAATGGCTAAAAATCACATTCAAACTTGTATTAAAAATCGCTAAATGTTTAAAGTCACTGTTGTAAAAATTTAATATTATGGGAGTAAACATTGCAATCGGAAATCTTTCATGAATAACAAAAAATGGACACGGAACGCCAAAAGTCTATAAAAATCGCTAAAACTTTTATTGAATATCGCTTTAAAAATTGGTAAAATATAAAAAGCGTATAGGACAAAATGTACTGTATTAGGCTAACAGTTAGGAACCGAAATATTTTTACCAATGTTAAAAAATAGCCACGGAACTCGAAAAATTGTTAAAAATCACTTTAAAATCACTAAAATTCAAAAATCACGAAAGACAGAATTATAGAATATAGTAGGAATTTTTTTTTTTTTTTTTGATACAAAATTCCTTTTGCGAATGTCAAAAAAACAACGTGGGACTCGAAAAAACTCTAAAAATCGCATTGAAAAATGCATTCTTAGTCGCTGAATTTTCAAAAATAGCAGCCGACAAAATTTTGCTATAATGGGGTAAAATATTGTAATCTGAACTTTTTTATTACTTAGATAAATCGACTAAAAACACTGTAATCGGAAATCTTTCGAGAATGACAAAAGATCGACGTGGAATGTAAAAAATACCGAAAAAAAACGCTAAACATCGCCTTAAAATACGCTAAAAATCAAAAATCGTTGATGGCAAAATTTACTTCATTAGGCTAAAAGTTAAAATTTCTTTACCGAATGTGAAAAAATCGTCGTGGGAAGAAAAAAAAAACACGGAAAAATCGCATTAAAAATGCATTAAAAGACGCTTAAAATTTTAAAATAGCAGGGGGCTAAAATTTGCATTAACACTAGAACCGCCGGAAATTTTACTCAAGTGTTATAAAACTATTTTACACCAGAGTTTTTATTTAAAACTATTTTACCAATTTAACTCCTTTTACCAATGTCAAAAAATCGCCGTGGTATTGATACAATCGCTAAAAATCACTTTGAAAAATAGCATTAAAAGTAGCTAGATGGCAAAATTTGCTAACAGTGTAAAACCAAATTTCTTTTCCGAATGTCAAAAAATCGCCCTGATACACGAAAAACCGCTAAAAGTGGCCTTGAAAAATGTACTAAAAATCGATAAATATTTAAATATCGACAGGAGTCAAAATTTACACGAATAGGGTAAAACATTGTAATTAGAAAGCTTTCATGAATGACAAAAAGGGACGCAAAACGTTAAAAATCGGTAAAAATCGCATTGAAAATCCAGCTAAAAATCGCATTAAAAATTGCTAAAATTCAAAATTCGTAGATGGCAAAATTTACTAACTAAAAGTTTGAAACCAAATTCGTTTTCCGAATATCGAAAAATCGAAGTGGAACTTGAAAAACCACATTAAAAAATTCATTAAAACTCGCTAAACATAAAAGTATCCCAAAAGAAAAAAATTACTCAAATCAGGAAAAACATTGCAATCGTAAATTTTTCACGAATTACAAAAAATCCTTGCGGAACATAAAAAATCTCGAAAATCGCATTAAAAATCGCTAAAATTTAAAAATCGTAGATGGTGAAATTTACGATATTAGACTAAAAGTTTGAAACGAAATTCCTTTTTCATGTGTCAAAAAATCGCTGTGGGGATCGAAAAAAGGCTAAATATCGCATTGAAAATATCATATTGTGATGCATGTGCAATCTCTTTAACCTCGTTAAATAGGACAGCAATATCTGTACCTTGATATAACCGGGATAGAGCTGTGGATAATTTTGGAATTGAATAGTTTTAAATATTTTTAAAACTTTTATATATTTGCACGTATTTAGTAAAGAAATTTATTGTCAATTCATATTCATGTTGCTTCTTATTTGAAAGTTTGAAACCAAATTTTATTTCCGAATGTCAAAAAGTCACCATAGAACTCGAAAAAACACTAAAAATCACATAGATTAACGTATTAAAAATCACTAAATATTAAAAAATCGCATGAGTATAAATTTTCTCTAATGGGGTAAAACATTATATTCGGAAATATTTCATGAATGACAAAAAATCGAATATAACGCAAAAAATCTCGAAAAATCGCTCAAAGTCGAATTCAAATCCCATTAAAAATCCCTGAAATTAAAACATCGTAGCAGACAAAATTTAGTACATTATGCTACATGTTTGAAAAAAAAATTCTTTTTACTAATATCAAAAAATAGCCGCAAAATACGAAAAAATACTAAAATTCGTCTTAAAAAATTACTAAAAATTTTAAAAATGCTGTACGAATTCGTAAAAAACTTTATTGGGAGAAATTTACTATACTTGATTAAAAGAATGTAACCGTATTCCTTTCACTAATGTTGAAAAATCGCCTCAAAACATAAAAAATTTTAAAAATCACATAAAAAATTAAATAAAAAAAATCTGATAAAAAAATCGAAATTGTGAGGTTCAAAATTCAATATATAGAGGTACCTTCCTCCCAAATTTTGCAGCTCTACGTGCAGCGGTTTCTTCAGAACTCCGTCCAAACAGTCTCTCATACACACACACTCACAAACTTCATTCTTCATTATTATAGATCAAAGGTATGTAAAATATATCTATATTTAATATTTAACCCTTAAATGAGCGATTTTTTATTTTATTTCGAAAAAATTATATACGATTCTCTGAAAGGTTTATTATACAGGAAAAATAATGAAAAAAATCAGAAATTCATGTTTCATATCATACGTCAATCTTTTCTTCTGTTGAGCATCTGCAATATAAGTAACAAGTTGGAAATTGCTCGTCAAACGTAGCAAATGAGGCGCGTTCGTACTATAACTAGTTTTATAAATATTTTTTGCACCGCATAATGTACTGAATGTATATTTTAGTGCACTTCATAAGTGCATATCATTTTCATTCTGTTCGAAAGCCTGTAACATCATTAAAATGCACTTGAAATATTTTTTTCCCATTGGCATAATGTAACGGAACACTTTTGACTGCCCCTGTAATTAAACTATACATCTGATTTTCATAAAATTTGAAATAACTCGACAAAATTTTGCAGCAATTATATATTTAAAATTTCAGACCATTCGGAAATCTGTAACATCATTAAAATGCACTTGCATCATTTTTTCCCATTGACCATAATGTAACTGAAAACTTTTGACTGTCCTTGTAATTAAACTATACATCCGATTTTCATAAAATTTGAAATGGCTCGACAAAATTTTGCAACAATCATATATTTAAAATTTCAGACCATTCGGTTGGGTAGTTTTTGCTCTGTTATATGCGGACAGACAGACGGACGGACAACGGACGGACTGAACGACGACTATAGGTGCTACGTATTTATATAATTACGAACGCACCTAAAAACTACTGTCGTGTGGCTGTTTCACTCTAAAATATTGCAAATTAGTAACTATTTTAATACGTATGTCCTCAAATACCTTATTTTATATAATTGGCTAGTTCCATGTAAACTTGTCATGTCTATCACATGCTACGATTTTTGCTACCAGTATTTTAGAACGGAAAAATGTGACTAATTTTATCGGAGCTATCTCATCAATTGAATAATGCGAAGTAAACTTTTCGAAAATAACGGTGGCCAAAAAGCATAGCGATTTTCCGCTGTGTAACAGACATGAAAAGTTTTTATGGAATTAACCAATTATTTATTTTATAAAACTTAACCTTTAACCCTTTAATTCCCATGATAGAATACGTTCTAGAAATTACGTATTTCAGAGGATCTGACCGTACACCAGAAAGTTTCAATGGCTGATTTCGCTTTATTTAAATACAGAATGTCTGTTATTAATTAACCCATTCAGAATCCAGGTAATTGTATTTGTAAACCGTTGAAATAATTGAATAACACCAGTATTTACAAGAAAATTAATTTGTAAAGAAGTAAAGTAATCCAGGCAATAGGGAATTATACCTAGCAAAATTAATGGTAGTTCTGGAAAAAATTTACTTTATGTTTTTTGAGTCGCTGAATCTGAATTTGTAACTTCCCACCAAAATTTCCCCCGGCAACCCCCCCCCCCCAAATTTTAGTAAAAAGCCCCCGAAAAAGGTTTTTATTAAAAAAATCAATTTTTTTTATTGTTTTAGGGGGAAAGTATCTAGAAATTCAGAAAGTAGACAAAATTTGCAACAAATTAGATACATGACATTATCACTTAGGATGAAGGGGAAGGGGGATCTGCCTTGGAACATGCGCGCGGTGCTGCGTGGACCAAGTTGCGCAATTCCACTTAACCACTCACACGTTTACATTCGCCCACCCATCTCTCCTCCGAACTTTCTCTATAAGGTTGACTTTAAGATTTTTGGATCGCTGAATCCGAATTTTTAACTTTCCCCCAAACTTCCCTCCCCCCCCCCGAAACCCTCCAAAATAGTTGTTATTAACTTAAATTTCTTATTGTTTTAGGGGAAAAGCATTACAAAATTCAGAAACTAGACAAAATTTGCAACAAATAAGATACATGACATTACGACGTATGATAAACGGAAAGAGAGGGGGCTGCCTCGGAACATTCCCCGCGCGCTTTTTTCAAAAACCAAATTTTTTCAAAAAGTCAATTTTTGGGGAGGAGAAATTTTAGTTGGAAGTTACAAATTCGGATTGATCGACCTTTAAAAACGTAAAGTGAGTCGAAATCCAGAACTAGTATTAATTTTTCCAGGTAAAATCCCCTATCTGCTTGGACTTCATAACTTGGTGCACGTAGCGCCGCAGTGCATGTTCAGAGGCACCCCTTCCCCTCCCCGTTCATCCTATGTCATAATGTCATACATCCTATTTGTTGCAAATTTTGTCTAGTTTCTGATTTTCGTAATGCTTTTCACCTAAATCAATTAGAAATTAAGTTAAAACAACTATTGTGGGGGGGAGGTCGGGGCGGGGAATTTAGGGGGTAAGTTCAAAATTTGGATTCAGCGACCCAAAAAACCTAAAGTAAACCTTATAGAGAAAGTTCAGAGGGGTGATGGGAGGGAGAATGTAAACATGTGAGTGGTTAAGTGGAATTGTGAAATTTAGTTCACGCAGCAGCGCGCGCATGTTTCGAGGCAGATCCCCCTTCCCCTTCATCCTAAGTCATAATGTCATATATCTTATTTGTTGCAAATTTTGTCTGCTTTCTGAATTTCTAGATACTTTTTCCCTAAAACAAAAAAAAAATTGATTTTTTTAATAAAAACCTTTTTTCGGGGCATTTTACCAAAATTTCGGGGTGTTGTCGGGAGAAAATTTGGTGGGAAGTTAAAAATTCGGATTCAGCGACCCAAAAAACATATAACAAGCCTTTTTTCAGAACCACCATGAATTGTTCTAGGTAGAGCCCTTATATGGTCTCTATTGCCTGGACTAAAGGTATAATTTCGCTTTTTTAATAAATGAGAAGATTTCATTCAAAAAATATGGTGCCAATGTGGCAATTAGGCATTAAAATTATGTGATGGCGTGACCGCATCACCGCCCTTCAAGGGGTTAAAACAAATGTTGCTATTTTAATTTTCTGGTGTGAATTAGGTATATACGAATACAAAAAATCTGTTAAATTTAAAACACTGTTGATTGAATATATGCAAAGCTGCGCATTAAAGGGTTAATATGCATATTAAATAATAATTGATTTTCATGTTTTCTATGTACTAGAATAAATGAAGCACTTTAAGGTGTAAAAATTTTAAATTAGTAGACTTGTCTGGTTTACGAAATGGATGCTCTTAGAATTTCTGTTACAATTGCTTCGTTATAGCTATCGAGATGTCGATTGAGCCCTTAACCATCTGAAGAGCAAGTAATTGTGATTCTGTAATGTCGAATTCACACCGGAATCTGCAAAAAGTTTTACAGCAAAATATGGAAAAGCAATTTTATGACTTTCTTCCACTTAAGTTAGAAAAGTAAAATTTAATATTTTTTTTTCTGGTGCAAACATTCATTAATCGTAGGTGGGATGAAATATATCCCACCACCCCGCAAGGGGTTAATAAAGTAAGTATTCATTCTCAAATTTTAAATACAAGTAGTGCTAAAATGATCAAACTATTTTAATATCCAATAACAAGGAAACGCAAAAGATGTTAAAGTCCTGCTCCTACGAGAGTAGCTATGTGCAGCTGAGAATTTCTTTACGAGCTACGAAAATATCTAAAATAGCTGTCTCTGATTATTTAACATTGAATTTTTAAAAATGCATATAAAATAAAGATTGATGATGAAAAATAATTATCTGAAAATGTAGTTTTTCAAAAATAAAACGATTTTTTCCCTGGCTGTATGTTCCTTGCAATGCATTTGTATAGCAACAAAACATTCCGCAAAAGAGTAGTGGAATGTAAATTGATGGGAAAAGCATAAAAATAAAACATTCCTTTGTGTAATTTATCTTTCCTTTGTATCTAAGAACGTAAAATAGGAAATAATAGGAAATTGCTTTTTGATTAAACGAAAATAACCTAAGTACCTTATTGTTCATTCTGGATACTCGTACGAGTATTACTAATATTTCAATGTACAGAAGAACAAATAAAAGGAATTTAGTAAAAAGACTGAAGGTAATTTAATCTTTTGTGAACTATTAGCTTATATTCGTACAATACATTTTCATTCATAAACTAGACATATATACAGAATTTGCAATAAAATCTTTCAATAAAGCAGTCTTCTCATATTTTCAATTACATTTAGTTTAACAAACTTTATCACACTTAAATACTTATAAGTTGTATGGTATTTTTCATACACAAATATGCTAACAATTTTCTAAGCAATTATCTTAAATGTAGTATTTCCAACTGACTGCATAATCACTGCATTGCGTTTATCCTTTTCAGAACCGGCGTGGTTAAACGACATTTAAATTTTTAATACCGGACTTTCTGTATTTAACGCAAGGTTACATGGACAGCTGGGCCATGATTTTACAATGTGACGCTGGAGATTCTGGCAATTCAGCTTCAAAAACCTAATGTTCATTTGAATTAAAGTCTGGATTTTTGTAAATGTATTCAGTTAGGTTCCCGCTATCAGATAGAAATGCTCAAAATTACATTTTAATATTTAAAAATAAAAAATATGCCCATTTCATGGTTCTTTCCTCATGGGTCCAGTTGCCCCATAAAAAAGGGGTAAGTGGACCAGGAGGGTCTATGATCCACACGCGTTTATTTTTTTTCATATGAGATATCAGTTACTGTTTGAAAAAATGTAAACAACTTAAAAAAATTTAAACCAGGCAGATAATGTAAATTATATATCAATTAATGAGCGTTGTAAAGGAAACCTTTGCTGTCAATATGGCTAAAAAAGCACTAAAAGTGTAAATATTAGATTTATTTATACAAAAACATAAAAAATAAGTAAGTACTTATGTACTTTAGTATCTCTATATAATAAAAGGCAGTGTAAAGCATCCGGGGCGAACCCATCAATCTTGCCAGTCTCCGATAAGATGGAGCCACGTTAGGCTTAATTTTGATTTGAGATGGATATGAGAAAGCGTATCTGCCTAAATACAAATCTTTTCTCCCTAAAACCCCTTCTGTTCAAAATATTTTTCTATGAAAGATTCAAAACGAACAAAATTTCGATGATTTACGCAGCCATTTCAGAAAACAAACGTAGCGCACTTCGTGCGTAAAACGTAAATAAGAAGCTGTGGTAGAGAGTCATTCCTTTTGTGATTCATTGGAAAAAAATTAAACCATGGAGCTAAGAAGATTAAAGGAGACGACATAAATGACATCACTTGAAGCTGTCCAACCTCTGCTACGTGACGTCAGCCGCGGCTAAACATAAGAAAAACACCAATAGGCATGAAGAACACTTTAACGAGGCTTCCCCTTCGTTCCTTTGGATGGGGTTCAGCCCGAGATACCTATTTATTAATCAATATACATATTTAATAAATTTGGAGGGGGAGGAAGGGGGGGGGTGAAACGATAAAAATACAATTTCAAAGTGTTATTTAACCCTAGAACTACCGGAAATTTTACTCAAGTTTTATAAAAACATTCTACACCAGAATTTTTACTTAAAACTATTTAATTTGCTTATATAACTTATTATTGTCTGATTTATACATTTAGTTTGTTTTGAAGAAATTTCTGGTTTGAATAAATATTTTGAATGTACATGTCGGGTCCATTGGACCCTTCTGGTAGACAGAGGGTTAAAAAAATAGTATTATTTCAATAGTTGCAGCAGTCTGTTTTAATTACTCAGTTTTAGTGCATATTTGTTCAATAAAATTTTTTAGTTAAGAAATCTTAATTTTGTTATGGTATATTAGCCGGAAAACCTGGTTTACCCAGAAATATTGTAAATTCTAATTGTGTGTTTATTAGAGCATAAACTAGCCGAACTTTGCTCATCTAAACGCTTCCAAATTGTCAATTATTTTTTATCAGTTTTTCAAATTATGGAAAAATACAATTTTTACCCACCGTCCTAGGACGGGCATTTACACTAGTAGGTAATATCATATGTATAAAAGTTACATGGGTATTTTAAGGAAAAAATAACAAGGTAAATCTATGAACAAACGGCTACATAAGCACCTATTTTCCGGTGTATAGCCCGCCGATCAAACAATCATGTTTCGACACAGAACTTTTTAAAAATAAAATGTAACTTTTTAGTTCACGGTAAATATTGGTCTTCAAATACTGAATAAAATTTCTGGGTCTAAACTGAATTGTTTGAGCTGCGGGCTATACACCGGAAATTACGGTACTTCATCTGTATCTCGCTTCCTGGGGCAAGTTACTTGAATTCGTAAAATGCTGAAATAATTTAATGACACGACCATTTACAAGAGAATGTATTTGTAAACAAGTAAAAGTATATTTTCGCGTACTTAATAAAGCTGAAATTTTTATTATAAAATTCCGGTGCCAATGTGGCAATTACGGATTAAAATTATGTGATGCCATAACGGCATCACCGCCGTTCAAGGGGTTAAGAAATTTGGTTTGATACCACCCAATATGATTTTTTAATATTATTATGTAATTTTAATAAGGTATTCTATAATTTTCTTTATTGTGAGCAAAAAACAACGGAGAAATTTATTTCCCGTAGAAAGAGAAACTCAAAAAAATTCTTTATAACTATTGGGGTAACTGGATCCAGCATGGTCCAGTTACCCCTGACACATGTCCCACTTACTCCATTCTTGAAACATTTATGGGGTAACTGGGACACCGGGCTTACTTTTGAAACATGAAGTAAATATGTATAGATACCTGATAATATTAATGTAGTTATATGCCTAATCTTTGGAAAAAAAAAGATTGTGTAATAAAAGTACTTACAGTATTTTAATAAAAAGCTGAGGATGTTCAACCAAATTGACGCTGTTTTTAAAAAATGAAACGTAAATTACAACCTATCACAGCAAAGAGAAAGTTATGATTGAGTTGACACACGTTGTTTTAAGGAGTAGAGATTAAGGTGCATTATTCATAAAAGCTAAAACTTAAAAACGCATTTTTATAAGATAGCTAATGCATACTTGCCAACATTCAACTAAACTTCCGTAAAATGTGAGTCAAATTAACCCAGGTATACGCGGTATTAAAAAGAAAATTTATTTGATGTATCACTATACATTTAAAATCGTGTTTCTCTATGAAATCCATTTGAATTAATTTCTTTAGTAAATTTCTGGTTCGAAACGTGCTTAAACTAGTTCAATTTAACTCACATTTTACGGAAGTTTAAGGGAAAGTTGGCAAGTATGCCTATGACACAGTTACCTCGTGGGTAGTGTTGCCAGTGGGCTACTTTTTTATTCAGATTTCTTGATTTGCATCCATTTTTTGAAACAGTAAAATTCCCTTTGTTTTAGACTTAATTAATATGTCATTAAATAAAGCACATTTTACCATTTCAAAAAAGTGGTGCCACTCAAGAATCTGATTTAAAAAAAAAGTAGCCCATTTGGCAACACTGCTCGTGGGTCCAGCTACCCCATCTAACCCTATAGCTTTATTTTCCAAAAATATACTCCGAGTATTCTACAACGTAACTACAAAGTTTACTAGTAATATATATTCTGGTAGTAAAACTATAAAACAATATGGAACTTATATGGGTCGCATTCGTCCTGAAGTGGTTAAATAAAAAGCAAAAATTAATAAAAAATGCAGTGGAAAGCAAACTAATAGGAAACAAAAAAATTATCTATTTTGTCATTAGTCTTTGATTTTTCCAAACATAAGAAAAGAAAAAATACAAATCTGCGTTTTCGATAAAAGGAAATTAGACTAAGTGCCATGTTGTTTCTTCTGAATGACACAGTATTGCCGTAATTTATAATTATCCTTCTATATATAAAAAAAAAATTTTGATTTGGAAATGGACCAATGAAAGTCTGCGTAGATATTCCGGGTAGATCACATCCAATTTGAATGCTTAAGCATGACCTTTTATCGTTAATATTAAAAAAACTGTTGCATACAAAAATATGAAAATCGGTGGTGTTATAGAGAAATGTTTGATAAACACGCTGATGCAGACAGTTTTCAAATCGAAGAATTATTTTAAGAGATATTTAATGCTAAAGTTGGACAAAATCGTTCCATTAAAAAAGTTTTATTGGAGCAAAAACTATACATGAGAATTTAATCATTTTTAGATCATTTTATACGTTATAAGTTCCTGGTGTGCAGATTGCATTTATTTTTTTTTTGACTCATTTTTTGAGGTTTTATTTTAATTTTAAATTCAAATTTTCAGCATTTCGAGAGATATTTTTTACAAATTTTAGAAAATGTTATTAATTTAAACTGTTGCCAGTTGTATGAACAGCGCAAACAATAATGTTTACTTCAAATTAAAAATTTACTTACACGTGACTATTACAAACAGAACAAAAACTTTAAAATTAGAATTAAATAATTACTCGTTAAAAGCAGGAAAATTACGTCATAAGAACCATAGGCACAGAATTCATATACGCGCATATTTGCGCAATTTTTTTTCCGACGCCAATTTGGCGAAACATTAATAGCATAAACAGCAACATCCGGGTTACCATATCAAGCAAAATAACGACACTTTAGCACTAGCTAAGTACCTTTGCATATATGAAATTGGCGTCAGAGCGCCAATATCGTATATGACATCTGTGCCGAACCATTTTTGCACTTTAATTTTAAAAGAGAAACAAGATCTTAAAATAAAAAAAATCATTATTATGCGTTAAAACTTGTAATTTGAGGAAATTACGTCATATTTAAAATGGCAAAAAATATAGCAAAACAATTTAAATTGAAAAATATATTTGCGCGAGATATTTTCAAACAATCTTTTCAACTATTATCGTGAATTCGAAGACAGCGCAAATAATATTTCCTTCTAACAACAAAATTATTTTCACGTGAATATTAATAAGAGAAATAAAACTTTGGTGTAAATTACGTCAGATTTGAAACGATACATTTAAAATGAATTATTTAAAAGAACTATCTTATAGCGCTGTTAAAAAATACCGGGAGACAATGACACTGTTTACTTAATTCATTTTACATTAGCTTATTTTCAAATGAACTAATTATTTTAATTAAATACGAAAACAGCCATTATATCTCTTAATAGCAGCAGATTTGGCCTTAAAAATCCCCAATCCAAGGAAAACGAATGGAAACCCGTTTACAGAGAGATCGCTACTGTTTTTTGTTTTTTTTTAATTTTAATTCAATATTTTAAAAGTCGATCAAATTAGCGTGCTTTTTGGATTTTGGTGTGCCTGAACGGGGTACACGACATTTCGGTCCCGACACTTCGGCCCCGCCATTTCGGTCCCGCCGTTTCGGTCCCGAGACATTTCGGTCCCTGGCCATTTCGGTCCCGAGACATTTCGGTCCCTGGCCTTTTCGGTCCTGAGACATTTCGGTCCCTGGCCATTTCGGTCCCGAGACATTTCGGTCCCTGGCCATTTCGGTCCGGAGACATTTCGGTCCCTGGCCATTTCGGTCCCGAGACATTTCGGTCCCTGGCCATTTCGGTCCCGAGACATTTCGGTCCCTGGCCATTTCGGTCCCCAGCCATTTCGGTCCCTGGCCATTTCGGTCTTTAGCCATTTCGGTCCCTTGTCATTTCGGTGCCCACCACCTTATAACTCGTATTCTAATTGTCATGGGCCGCCAAACGCTGTAATTTAAACATTATTTGGGACCTTTTTAAATTTTTTTAACACCCCCCCACCCCCCAAATTAAAAAAAAAGCTGAATATAACAGTCCGATAAATTTAAACTTTTATAACTCGTGATAATGAAATCACAGCGAGCTGAAAATTTGTTTGATTGAACAATATGATATAATTTTACAGGGGACATTGTCTTTTTATTATTATTATTATTTAACAAAATGGATTTTTTAAGCTGTATTATTTGTTATTAATATTAGGTATTTTATATATACTATAAACTGCCATAGATGATTTTTTGGTTGTTTTCATACGTTTTTCAGAACCTTTAAATTATCATCATTAATTAAATAATTTAAAAAACTGTTCTTATTTTTTCTCCTTCTTACAATTAGATTAATAATAAATGTCTTCAATAATTCAATTGGACACTTATAAGCTATTGTAGGTAAATATTTCCTCAAATCATTCTTCTACATCCTCTTCTTTAATAATTCAGAAATGAGATATATTTATTGAAGCAAAAATATTTAATTTTTCTTATTACTTTTATAATACAAAGTTATAATTTTGTTTTCATAAGTTACTTTACCATTATAAACATTGGGAAAACAATAGTGATTTGGTAATTAGGTGTGCCAGGGAAAATATTTTGTTGTCAGAAAACTCCACCCACCACTTCAATTTTTTAAAAAATAATTATTGGTTGCATTTTTAACAGTCTTCTCACCCATTGCAGACAATTTTTGTGAACTAATTTTATTGAAACTGGGCCTATTTCTTTGTAAAAAGATGATTATTTTTTATTTTACGTAATAGTGTAAGTATTATTTTAATTAATTTTATTTCCAATTTTTAACTGACAAAACTAAGGTTTTTAGGTGCGTTCGTAATTATATAAATACGTAGCACCTATAGTCGTCGTTCAGCCCGTCCGTCTGTCCGTATGTCTCCGCATATAACAGAGCAAAAACAACCCAACCGAATGGTCTGAAATTTTAAATATATGATTGTTGCATAATTTTGTCGAGCCATTTCAAATTTTATGGATATCGGATGCATAGTTTAATTACAGAAACTGTCAAAAGTTTTTCTTTACATTACTGCCAATGGGAAAAAAATATTGCAAGTGCATTTTAAAGATGTTACAGCCTTCCGAGTGGTCTGAAATTTTAAATATATAATTGTTACAAAATTTTGTCGAGCCATTTGAAATTTTATGAAAATCGGTGTATAGTTTAATTACAGAGACAGTCAAAAGTTTTGCGTTACATTACGGGGAATGGGAAAAAATTATTGCAAGTGCATTTTAATGATGTCACAGGCTATGCACTCATGAAGTGCAAAAAAATATATACATTCAGTACAATATGGGGTGCAAAAAATAATTATAAAACTAGTTATAGTACGAACGCACCTCATTTGCCACGTTTGACGAGCAATTTCCAACTTGTTTTTATTTGTCGTTTATTTATTGATTTTTAATGTTAGCCTTTTCCTCCCACTTTCCCAGAAAAAAATTAATAATTTTTTATTTTAGTTTTATTATTAATTATATTAATAGTTTTAAATTTCGGTGACTTTAAATATAAAATAAATAAACATGTAAAAGATAAATTTCAGTTTATAACTACTATATGATAAATTGAATATAAAATGTATTATGTATTGAGTTTATTTTAAAGTAAAAAAATGTAATGTATATTAATAATGTTATTAATTTAATAAATTAAGGATACATTAAATAAAAAATATATTTAATAAAATATTAATTTAATTTTTATACTAAAATTCCTAACTTTTTTGAGAATTAATTAATAGCAATTATTAGTAGCAATTATTAATAGCACTTAAAGTTTTTATTCAAAAGTTTTAATTTATAATTTCCAAAAATAATATAGGATTTTTTTGAAAAATCAGTCAAAAACATAAAGTCTAAGTAATAATTAATTAATTAATTAAACATAATAATAATAATAATAATAATAATAATGCAACATTGTACAAATACGTAAAAATACCTTTTAACAGTGTTAGGTGATATTATGCAGATTTTAATTTTTTAAGTACAGTTATAATTTACAATTCGCAAAAAGTAAGAAATTATTAATTAATTATAATTAAAGAGCAAAAATAATATTATAAGCTAACTAATAAATGAATAAACAACATGTTTATCTTCAGAACCCTTATCACTTTAATACATCCTAATGAAGTTAATAACGTTATAATAACCGAAAATTAAAAAAATATACATTTGCATTTACCCTATAAAAACTATTATATAGTTCATGTAATAGTTTTTAAACAAGCAATTGATAAATTAGTTATCTAAACAATTAATAATTAAAATAATTTTGAATTGATAAATACGTTTAATAAAAACAATTCAATTTTTGAATTTTTTTTTTACTTAACAATATAACTATGAGTGTTTTCAACTTGTCGTGCAAGTTAAATTCATTCTGTATCAAATTTATTGCAAAATAACGGCAAACAAGTAATCAAAAATACTGCAAACTTACTGCAAAGTAGTAATCTTTCCATATCACACTATAAGTTTAAACCCTTCGAAGGGGTCAATAGACCTGATCAGGTCTATCGATGCGAAAGCGCCGTCAGAAGGCGCATGTATAGGTTTTATCACCATAAACAAGTTTAGGTAATATTTGTGCTTTTCATTTCGAGCATTTTTTGGTATTTAATAAGTATAGCGTTTAGAAAAAACGGTGCCTACCGAATAAAATTTCTGCAATTTTTGCGTATGTGCTGATTCTCATTGTTGTTGAGTCTCTCAACAGAAAGATTTTTTCCTTTCGTGAATTAAAAACAGTCTTGCCATCAGTTTCACAACAAACTACTCATGCAAGTGGGTGATGCGGGAGATTTACTGCGAATTTCTCAATTCAAATTTGTCACGGCAAGATAATATCAGAAAAAATCAAACTTTCTGCTAATGTTCATGCTATCTGGGTTACCTCAAAAATTTCCATGGGGAGCGGCTCATGCGATTGACACTTATGTGAAATCATTATCCAATATCTATTACAGCACAAATTCTTAATTCAATGGCAAGAAATTAAACATGAAAATTGCTGTTTTACACTTAACCACTTGGCCCTAACTTTATTGTAGGCAAATGTTATGTAATATGAAACTTGATTTAACCCATTCGCTGCCAAAACTAAGAATTTTCAAATTTTTTGTTGAAGGTCGTTTGCCAGCACAAATTGAGAAAGATAAATTTCGCTTTACTAATACAGCGAAATTTCTGCCAATAAATGAGGCATTTTTTTTTAATTATAAAATAGTGGTGACAAAGTAATCAATAAATTAAAGCCACGAGTATACTCGTGAATGACAGCGAATGGGTTAATTAAATTTAACTCTTCAGTATGCGCTCAGATTTTTACATCATAAGTTAATCTTTTTCACTGGTAAATATTAATGTAACTTGAATGTATTATTAGTTGCAGTTATAGAGATTGGCCTTATATTTTTTATCCATGCTTTTTTTTTAAATTAAGAAATTAAATAACGATATACCTAAATTCTTAAAGTTACTCGAAATACTTCTATCATATATACACAGTCAAGACAAGATTCCAAGGACTGGTAAAAAGCTCCATTTTAGACAGGCTTCCATGTAAAGAAGTGTAATTAATTATACTTCTAAGATACACTACCTCAATAAGATCTATTGTTCGTTTCGCAGGGATTCTGAAACTCTTCCGTTTGAGACAGAATTCCGTTATAGAAAGATTCCGCTTTCACAGGTTTCACTATGCTTCACTAAAGAAGGGTGAAAATCCCCTTTTCAGACAGGTTTTCAGCAAATTTAATTGTATCGCAATTCATATTAAGACCATGTAACGCTTACGTTAAAGACAGGATTCTGTTATAGACAATTACTATTTTGTCAAGTTTTATTCTATTCATATGATATAAATAAGTATATTTATATAAATACACAAAACTTTTAAAAATGGAACCTGCCTATAACGGAGTTCTGTCTTAAACATAAATGTTCCATAGTGCTACGGAAAAGAATACTATACAAATACACCAAATAACACGGAAACTTGTGTAAAACGGAATTTTTCATCAATATTTACAATTTCATCTTGACAGGTTTTACTATATATATAACATGAAGGGAAAATTCTGGACCCTCCACCCCCCCCGAAACGAAATCCTGGCTACGCCACTGCATGTCTTCCCGGTTTTTTTAAGCCATTAAAGATGAAAAATGCCGTGTGGCCACAAAAAAGCGCCGGCTGACTAGAACAAAGAGAGCGCGAGTAGAATAATTCTTCTATCTGGATCTTTATTTAGCATAATCAAATGGGGGAAGCCAGGACATCTACACTTGACATATATATATATATATACATGTATAATATTCTTTTGAATGAATAACATATAGATATAAAGAAGAGCCAAATATGTTTTCTAAATTTTTAAATTTCTTCATTGTGATATAGTTATAAAATTTCTTAATTTAAAATGAAATTTTACGTAAAAGTGATTCACTATACATTATTATTTTGAGATTTTATGTTATTTTTTTTGTATTTTCATTTTAATTTTTTATTTGTCATATTAAAACATGTAGGCTGCTTTAATTCTAAGTATATAAGTCAAATAAATAACAAAGAAATATTTGAAATACAGAATTAATTTTAAATACGAAAAGAATATTTTATAACAATAGAAATTTTAAAATTTTGATTTATGTTTATTGTGCTCGTAGTTTTTGAATGTAATAAGCATATAAAAGTCTTAAATATATTAAAAAGGATTTGTAATTGTTGCAAACCACTTCACCATCCACAGGTATGGGGAAAAAGTGCTTTTATCCCCGAGTTATCTCGGGGCAAACGGTGAAGTGGTTCAAAATTAAAAATATTTTTAAACTTGTCATTCGACACCGGTAGAAATAGCGGTAATATTATTGTTACATGTAAAAAGATTAATGCAAACTTTTAAATAGTTTTTCAAAAAATAGTAAATTAAAATAATTATTAAAATAAAATAGAAAGTTCTAGTCTTTTCCGGTGCAAAATTTAAAAAATAATGTGTCTTTATCACAATTCCATGTTAAGAACACCCTTTTTAAAAAATATGTAAAATGCAATACATTTAAAATTGATGCGCCGTTAAATAATAGAATAAAATAAAGATTTGTAAAAATATTTGCAGATTTTTTCATTATTAATCACATAGTGTGCAAATTATATACAATTGAATATGTGCATTTTGGCATGGGCATTTGCATATGAAAATTAAAGCTCGACTTATAAATATTTTTAAATTGTCTGGACTTTATATTTATGATAGACTAAAATATGAGGAGCTTCTATAAAGAATCCACAGAACTCTCCCTTCCCCCACTCCTGAAAACGATTACTTCTACCATATAAAATTTGCATGGGGTGCTACAATTTGATTGCGAGTTATAAGTGTTTGCGGTTTTCGGGCTCTTATATTCGGTTATACTAAAATTTCAAGGGTTCAGTTAAAAAATCTTATAATGTACCTCCTTTTTTAAAGATTACGTTTACCGTACAAAATATGAGTGTGATTACGATAATTTAATTTATTTTGATTTAATTTATCAGGACCTTATACTTAAGATACACTAAAATATATAAAAAGTCAACAGAGCCCCCCCCCCCTGCCTTATAAAACGATTATGATTATCATAGGAAATTTGTGTGGGCTGCGACAATTTTGATCTGTGTTTTAAGTGTTTGCGTTTTCGAGTCCTTATATTCGAGTTATACTAAAATTTAGGGAGTTCAGTTAAAAAATTTGATTATGTCCCTCTTTTTATAAAGATTACGTTTACCATACAAAATATGACTGTTTTGCGATAATTATAGATCGAGTTATAAATGACTTAATTTATCAGACCCTTATACTTATGATACACTAAAATATAGAAAATGTCAATCCCCCCCCCCCCTTGTTTTTTAAAATGATTACCATACGAAATTTGTGTGTGTTTACTAAAATTTTAAGGCCTTTATTTAAATAACTCTACAATGTCACCTATAAAATTGTCACCTATTTCAAGTGCACAAAATTTCAGCTTGCTGGAGAAGGGACCGAAATATCTCGGGACCGAAATGTCTTGGGACTGAATTGTCTCGGGACCGAAATGTCTTGGGACCGAAATGTCTCGGGACCGAAATGTCTTGGGATCGAATTGTCTCGGGACCGAAATGTCTTGGGACCGAAATGTCTCGGGACCGAAATGTCTTGGGACCGAATTGTCTCGGGACCGAATTGTCTCGGGACCGAAATGTCTTGGGACCGAAATGTCTCGGGACCGAAATGTCTTGGGACCGAAATGTCTCGGGACCGAAATGTCTTGGGACCGAAATGTCTCGGGACCGAAATGTCTTGGGACCGAAACGGCGGGACCGAAATGGCGGGACCGAAGTGTCGGGACCGAAACGTCCTGCTTCTGCCTGAACGGGAGTTGGCGAGCGTAGCTCGTAGGGGGCAGAGCCCCCTAGTAGATAAAAAAAAAATGTAATAACAAAGAAACTGGCGTTAATTTAAAAACGTTTTTATGGAAATAGTGTACCCTTTTTTCTTATTAGGTAATTCATAAATTCGCACTGATTATTTATACACTGCAAAATGAAGTGCAATTCATTATGCAGATTGTATTAAGTTAATAAGCGCTCTAGATTCTAAACAAAAAAATGAATCGAACAATGAAATTCTAATTGTCCGTGTATTCTGCTGTATTTTTCATTTGATTTTTTTTCCTTAGAAATATTTCATTCAATATTTTATTTTTATTTACTTTTTTTATTTATTTGTTTTGATTTATATATGTGATTAATTTCTAATTACTGGGAAGCAAATTAATGGAAAACAGCATTAAAGATAAAACATTTTATTGGATTATTATTATTTTTATTATTTTTTTTAATTTTGTATATTCATTGACGAAGAACATAACAAAGGAAAAATAAAGAATTTCTTTAAAATTAAAAGAAATTGACTTGATTGTTTTATCTAGATACATATTTATTAATTATAAGAAAAGGGAATAGAATTTTCAGTACCTTAGTTAAGTAAAAACAAAAGAATTTGACGTAATAAACGCACTTTGGTGGATAAAGCATAAATATTTTTAATGTAAATGAATACATATTGACGAAAAAACAAATTTCTGTGCTCGGTAGTTTTTAGCTCACAGGCTATCAAAGCCTAAGAGCTAATGTGCCCGCCCGTTCTGTATGTATGTATGTATGTATGCATAGGTGCCAAGTTGCCACTAATCCTCCGTAATATGTGGGTTAATTTAACCCTGGTTTAATACATTTCGCACCAGAATTTTTTTTCAGGGATGAAATTAAACAAGTTCCACGTAGAAAACTGGAATTAAATGAATAACGATTCATCAAATAATTTTTTCTGGTTCGAAACGTTGTTAAACTGGGTTAAATTAATCCACGCGTTGCGGAAGATTAGTGCGAACTTGGCACCTCTGTATGTATGTATTGAAAAATCCAAATTCATATAATTTAGTACACGAAAAAACATCTTACAAACTGTAACTAAAACAATAATTAACAAAACCAAGAGTAACTAAGAAGAAACTAAATATGGAGACAAGTGGCCAAGGCTTGTGACTTGTACTGCGGGGTTAAACATGTTTTACGTGCACAACATTCCCCCTCACTTGCCAAGACCAAACAAATAGAGATTGAAGAAGTGAAAATCACAAACTAACCCAAAACCCGTCAAATGAAGTCCGTGAATATCCTCACCGCTAAACTATTTTCGATAGGAATCACATATCGATAAATCACCATCATCGAACAATTCCAATACCTTATTTCGATAGCATTTTTTCTTGATGTATGTATGTATGTATGTACGTACGTATGTACGTAACGCGATAACTCTTGATAGAAACATCCAATTTGCTTCAATTTTTTTTTCTAGGTTCATTGTGATAAGGCGCTTCCCTGATTAGTTTTGGGGTTCATTGGTTAAAGATAAAGGGGTAAAAGGGGGTTAGTCCACCCCTCTTAATTCAGAAAAATGGGTTTTTCATGCAGAATTATTCGATTTGCTCCAAATTTGGTACACCGGTTTATTGTGTTAAGGAGCTTCCCTGATTCGTTTTGGGGATTCATTGGTTAAGGATAAAGGGGGAAAGGGGGCTAGTCCACACCCATTAATTTAGATAAACGGGTTTTTCATGCAGAATTATTCGATTTGCTCCGAATTAGGTATACTGGTTTATTATGTTAAGGAACTTCCCTGATTCGTTTTGGGGATTCATTGATTAAGGTTAAAGGGGGAAAGGGGGCTAGTCCACACCCCTTAATTTAGATAAACCGATTTTTCCATGCAGAATTATTCGATTTGCTCCGAATTAGGTATACTGGTTTATTATGTTAAGGAACTTCCCTGATTCGTTTTGGGGATTCATTGATTAATGTTAAAGGGGGAAAGGGGGCTAGTCCACACCCCTTAATTTAGATAAACTGGTTTTTCATGCTGAATTATTCGATTTGCTCCAAATTTGGTATACCGGTTTATTATGTTAAGGAGCTTCCCTGATTAATTTTGGGTGTTCATTGGTTAAGGATAAAGGGGAAAAAGGGGGGGGGGGTAGTCCACCCGCCTTAATTCAGATAAATGGGTTTTTCATGCAGAATTATTCGATTTGCTCCGAATTTGGTATACCGGTTTATTATGCTAAGGAACTTCCCTGATTAGTTTTAGGGGTTCATTGGTTAAGGACAAAGGGGAAAAGGGGGCTATTCCACCCCCTTAATTTAGATAAACGCGTTTTTCATGCAAAATTATTCGATTTGCTCCAAATTTGGTACACCGGTTTATTATGTTAAGGAGCTTCCCTGATTCGTTTTGGGGATTCATTGGTTAAGGATAAAGGGGGAAAGGGGGCTAGTCCACACCCATTAATTTAGATAAACGGGTTTTTCATGCAGAATTATTCGATTTGCTCCGAATTAGGTATACTGGTTTATTATGTTAAGGAACTTCCCTGATTCGTTTTGGGGACTCATTGATTAAGGTTAAAGGGGGAAAGGGGACTAGTCCACACCCCTTAATTTAGATAAACCGATTTTTCCATGCAGAATTATTCGATTTGCTCCGAATTTGGTATACCGGTTTATTATGTTAAAGAACTTCTCTGATTAGTTTTGGAGATTCATTGGTTAAGGATAAAGGGGGAAAGGGGGCTAGTCCAATCCCCCTTAATTTAGATAAACTGGTTTTTCATGCTGAATTATTCGATTTGCTCCAAATTTGGTATACCGGTTTATTATGTTAAGGAGGTTCCCTGATTCGTTTTGGGGATTCATTGGTTAAAGATAAAGGGGGAAACGAGGGTTAATTCCCCTTCACTTATTATTTTGAGGGGCATTATTCTTTAAAATAAAAGTATAATATACAATTAGTGTGAATAGCCTGTGAGCTCAATGCCATCAGTTTAGCTGGGTACTTTTTTTATTATTATTTAAATACGAATACCATACTGAAATCATAATATGCAATTTTTGTATAATTTAAGGGGGGAAATAATCCGATTAAATAAGCCAAAATTCATAATAAAAAAATGGTGGTAAAAATCAAGGAGGGTTAATTATACGAAAAAATGCATCTCCGAGGAAATCTCGAGTTGCGAAGCGAGAGAGTTAATGCAGGCACAATATCTTCTACCTTTGGAAAAGAATATTTTTCACCTTTCAGAAATTTATTTACACTAACTTTAAAACAGCCACATAAACTAATTTTCCTAATTAGGTTTAAATGTTAGAAATATGGGAATTTCGCACATACTACTAGTGACAATATTTATAATATATTCATCCAGTAATCTAATGCAATTCTCATATCTTTTAAATTCCCTCAACCTTAATACAGGGTTCGTACGTTTCAGGGAATTTTCCAGGATAAATATCAGTATCTTTTTATAGAAAAATAAATCTAGGTTAAACGCGCGAAATTTCCCGGTATTTAATCTCGAGTTTTCTGTAAGAAAATACTCCTACCGAAGAATTTCCTGGTCGTAAAATTCCAGGAGGCGTACAAACCCTGTTAACAGTAAACGAATCAGAAAACTCGGTTAACCCCTTGAGGGGCGGTGGGATATATTTTATCCCACTTACGATTCATGAAGATTTGCACCAGAAAAATTTTATGAAATTTTACTTTTCTAACTTTGGTGGGAAAAAGGTCGTAAAATTGCTTTTCCTTATTTTGAAATAAAATTATTCTAAATTTCCGGTGGGAATTCAGAATTACACAAACGCAATTGCTTGCCTCTCAAGGGGTTAATAATGCGTGTCCAAAAAATGACTGATGAATTTTAAAATTCAACAACTTAGAAACGGTGACAGATATTAAAAAAATTCTTGCAGGAGTGTTATGTAAGATGTCAGGAGATTTTATGCTGCAAGTCACAGTTTTAGTTACAAATAGCATCGATGGAGGGCACTGGAAGCGATAACGGCTAAATCCAGGCTCGATTTTTCGGCCACTCTCTTCTTCCATGAAAGGAGATTCTCAAAAAAGGAGATTAAAATGTATTCAATGTATCCCGAAGTACCAAAAATCGGATCTGGACTGAACACCTATTGCTTTTAGCGCCATCTATAGTATGAAATTCGAACTAAAATCAAGAATCACAGTGAAAAAACTCCTGTCATCATACATAAACCTCTTGCAAGAAATGTTTTATATATGTCACCGTTTGCAAGTTATTGAATTTAAAAATCCATCAGTCATTTTTGGGACAACCGGTATAATGCTTGTAAACTGTATTGAATACAAGATGGCCAATTGGTGCTTTCATCTTGAAAATATTTTTATATGCCCAAATTTTGAATTTTGTACAATCATGGCACTTTTATATCACTATTTTAGGGTGTGGATTTAAAAAGAAAAAATTGATCGTTTAAATTTTGTCAAAATTTTAAATGTTTAATTTGATTTTTTTTAAATTCTTTTATTTATATTCGATTAACTTTAAACAGAAAAAAGTTTTGTTCATAAAAATTATGAAGTTGTGCATTTTTTTCTAATACATTTTAAATTAGAAAAGCAAAATGAAAAGTGAAAACAGATATTTTTTTCAAAACATAATGGTGCGTGTTGCACCAATAACCACGTTCTTTTTCTTTTTTTCTGCTTAACCACAACTATCACAATTTTTGTTTGAAAAAAAATGGGGTCCTATTACCCGCAGGTACTTGAAATCGATTCATTATTTAGTTACCGTTAAAAAAAAATTTCTTCCACATAACTCAGGCTGCTATGTAAAACAGCACTCATAAAAATTTATAGAAGAAAGTAATTTGCTGTTCATTTTTCTTTTCGTTTCTTTTTTTTTTTTAATCTATCAGAATATAAATAGATTTTCAATTATAACATTGTCAAAAATGCGTTCTGTAGTTCAAACTGCATACATTTATTTAAGAGTACATGTATCCTTGACAATGATAGAAATCGTATTATAAAAAAAAAAAACATTATTTTGTTGCAGATGCTTTTTAAATAAAAGACTGGATAATTTTCAGAAAACAATGTTTTATCTTACATTTTTCTCATGCTTCCATAATTTACATTGACAGGTATCTAATTTACCTTGCAGCATCTAAAATAATGATACACCCGTTCAGCATGTTAATAACTACTCCGATTTCTAATAAACTGTGACAGAGAGAACCTCTAATTACTGTTTAAATCAGAGACACGTTTCATTATCTTTTCATTATACATTCACTTTCAATCAATATTCCAATAAATATCAAGATTTCTTGTATTGTCTGAAACGCACCTTTTATTATTGTTTAAAACAAAGAAGCATACGCCAATTTATTATTGTAAGAACTTTATACTAATGTCAAAATCACTTTTCTTTGGGATTTCAAACGTATGTTAAGTTTCATGAGATGACAGCTTGTGTCTCATCACGTGTTTATTTCTTCTATAATTATGAACATATTGATAAAGTAGGGAATGAAATGGATAATTAACATACAATTGATATAGAAGTTAGAAAAATGACTTATTTGGTTTTCAAAATGATTTTTGCTACAAAAAAATCTCACACATTTAGTCAATAAATACTGAGATTTTTAACATGATATGTAATGCGGAACCACTTCTTATTTCTTTGTAAAATGTTGACACATTTTGTTATTCTTCCACTTATTTAGTCACTTTCAATCTATATGCTAATAAATATGCAGATTGTTATTGTTGTCTGCAACACACCTTGGTTTAAAACAGAGAAACTTTCACCTATTCATTAACGAAAAGGATTTCTACTAATGAGAATATTATTTTTCTTTGAGATTTGAAACAGATGTAAATTTTATGAGATGACAGTTTGTGACTGATCATGCATTAATGACTTCTATAATTATGCAGATAATGAGAAAGAGGAGAATAAATTTTTTTGATATGTAGGACAGAAAATGAATTCTTATCTTTTAAGAATAATAATATGTTAAAAGAAACAAAATTATGCAGATTCCGTATGTTCAGGGTGTTTTAATGTGAATCGTTTTTGACAGCTATTGAAGTTGTTATTATAATATGTGAAGACCGGAATTTCTTACGTACAGTTCTTTGCCTTAGTTCAAGTTATCACCTGTAGAAGGTGCAGTGTTGTCTTAACCCCTTAACGCTCGAATTAAATTACGGTTGAAAAATTCAATTTGTTTATTGGCACCACTTTTATGAAAAAGAAATATTCAGGTTATATAATGACAGGAAAAACGATACTAAAATATAGCCAATTTCAATATTTTATAAAACTGGTGGGAATCAAACAATTTGAATGAAACTCACAGCCCGTGAATATGACAGGAGCGAGAATTAAGGGATACTATTAGAACGCTCAATCTAATGTTTACAAAAAGATTAGTGTTCACTAAGTTTTTGCCTTTCATTCCATTTATCTGTTGAAGAGACAAAAATTGGTTTGATTTTTAAATTACAAGATTATCTTGGGCATTGATGCAGCTCAAAAGAGTGCAATAGATCAATGACACTTATGAATGCTATTATAATGTGTGAAGACATGAATTTCTTTCTTACACTTCTTTTTCATAGTTCTAAATATCACCTATAGATGGCACGGTATTGTGTTAGACTATTAGAATGCTCATAATAGTGTATAAAATAGGATTAGAGTTCGCTGAGTTATTACATTTTACTCGGTTTGTATGCTGAAGACACAAAAGTTGGTTTGCATTTTTAAATTACAATATTATTTTGAGCATTATTACAGCTCAAAAGAGCGCAACAGATCAATGCCATCTATGTGAGATCTTTGGTACAAATACAAGATAGCATAGTAAAAAATTCTGGATTTTACCCATTATACACCTTGAAAAAATAAATTAAATATCTCTAACCGTTACTTGTTACTGAATTTAAAAAAATCGACAGTTCGTTTTCAACTGCAAATATATAACTTGTTATATGATCTTATATCGTCGGTACCATGTCAAACTATTCAATATGAAAACAAATTAAATGTTCCTTAACTCAAAGCATATCTAGAGCTAATTTTAAAGTTACAAGGTAAATTGTACTGTCTCGGGGAGGAGTATTACAAAATCGCCAATGGATAAAATTTTGAACATACGAAAATAAATTGTTATCTCAGTTGGATGGCAAAATTCAAAAGGTACAAGTAAGTCATGAAATGTTTATTAACTCTGTGGGCTCTAATTATTTATATTAATTACGTACTTAGAATGATTATTTAACGCTATCCCTTATGCATTAACACTCCTGCCGCAGGAAACGCTGTTTTTGCGTTCCAGTGGTTTACTTTTTAAAAATTCAGATTGCTTGATATCCACCACATTTTAAAAAGCGTATAATTCGGCTTATTCTCGCATTATTTAATCTGTAATTAAATAAAGTGACTATTTCTACTTCAAAAAAGTGGTGGGAATCAACAATCTTAACTTTTAAAAAAGTTGTCCACTGAAAAAGTCGCCCGCAGCTGGAGGATTAATAACGAGTCACGCCGCTGCCACAGAAATACTCAATGCTAGAGGACACGAGTGTGACTTCATCACTAATCGATCGACTTCTCACTAGTGTTGTAATTCTCGTCTAAAAATTTTGTATTGCAATTTTCTTTTATTTTATTATTGGAATATCTATCATATTATAAAATAATAATAACTATTTAAACTTACTGGTGAGAATTTGAAATCCCTATAAAAATTCAGCCAGATGCGGAATGTCACAGTGTTCCCGCATCTGGCTGATTTTTTATTCGGGGATTCCAATTTTTCACCAGTTAATTTAAATAGTTATTATTGTTTTAAAAGATGATAGCTATTCCATAAATAAAATAAAAGAAAAATGGTTATTCAAAATTTTCAGGTGAGAATTCCAACAGTAGTGAGAAATCGGTGGATTAGTAATGCCGTCACACTCGTGTGCTATGGCCTTGAGTATTTCGATGGCAGCGGTCACGCTCGTTATTGTTTCACTAGGCATATTTTACTTACCACGGGTCACCCTCGTGACCGGTCCACAAAACAAAACCTTACTCAAGGTTCGTAGCGTTCCTACGTTTTTCTACCATTATTTCAAATCACAATTTTTCATGGAAGATTCCTTTATCATCTGCAATAGAAGTATACAATATATATTATTGTTTTCAAAATAGTGGCTAGAAAGTGGGAAAATTTTAGGAACGCTGATAGTCTTTACATGATTCACATGTGAGATTAATCCACAAGAGGGTTATTAAAATGAAATGTGATTATTCAAATCGCCACAATGACAGTTCTATTCTGGGGTATTCGCATTGTATTAATCAGACTCAGCCTAAAAAAGCTTTGATAGTTCTCCCAGAAATTCCACTATTTATTTTTAGCAGTAACTTTGAAGAACGTCTTTAACAGTAGAACGACCATAGTCATTTTGACCGCTACGAAATAAATATTTTTCGATTCAAACAAGAAATTTCTTTCAAAAATAAATTAAATGCGCATCATAGACAAATAAGTTAAATAAATAAGTTAACTTGTTTCAAATAAAAATTCTGGTGTAAAATATTTTTTAACACTTGGGTAAAATTTGCGATAGTTCTAGTGTTAAAACTACGTTTCATACTTTGATAAATAACAAACCTGACTCATCTGAAAATAAGAAGCTGAATTACCTTCAACGAGCTTTAATTCGAGAATCTGAAATTAAAGAAACAGCTGAAGAAAACTGTTCGTTCATTTTAAGGCTTTAGAATAGAGATATGAAAACAGAAGAAAATTTATTTGATATATTTAGGAATTTATGAACATCATTATTTCAGCATCCTGTGTATTAGTAATTTTCTTTTTTATAAATAATATATAAGCAAGGATAATTTTTACCACCGTTAATGACAGCGGATTTATGCTTATCTTTCGCTGGGCCTTCTCATAAGGAAAGTGTTTTCGAAAAAAAATTCACAACGCTTGTTCCGTCTTTCTGGAACAACTTTCTTTGTGGAACTTAGATTTAAATTTTATTGCAAAAAAAAATTAATCATATTTCAACCCATATTTCCTAGAGTATATATATCTCAAATTTTCAACTATATATCACCCCTGAAATGCTGTAAGTCCTCTTTTTATCCTACCTATTAATACTCCTGGCTGTATGTTGCTGAAATTAAAATCGTAACCTATTTTTAGAACTTAAGCTGTTTCATTCTAACAGTCACCTACGAGATTTTCACGTAGAGCAATATTCGAATACTGTTCGCCTAAAATATAATTCACTTAGTGGCAGAGATATTACACCAAAAGTTTTCGATAAATGTGTGTAATGCTTAAAAATGGGGTCTTTCTCCCGAAAGAATTATACATAGCTCTCAATTTTTAAATGTCAGAATGGTTGAGATACGTACAAAATGGAATAATTTCAGGAATATGATAAGCAAAAATAGTGTTCATTACGCATAACTGTGCAACTTCTGGAAAGTAACAGTGTGATGTATCTTATTCTCGTGTGTTAAATATGTTTTTTTTTCTTTTTATATATGTTAAGTCGCTTTTACTTATATTATATATATATATATATATATATATAGGGATACTGGGGGGCTCTGTATCCCGCAAGCTTCGCTCGCCAACCCCCGTTCATACACTGCAGAATATAAAAGCACGCTTATCTGATCGCTTTTAAAAAGATTAGAGAAGACTGAATTATACTGAACAAAAACCTGTAGTGATCTCCCTGTAAACGGGTTTCCATTCAATTCCCTTTGATATCAAAAAATTAAGGCAGAATCAGTTGCTGTTAAGAGTTCCAATGGTTGTTTTCGTGTTTGATTCACAATCTGCTGCCTGTTATACCTAAAATCTGTCGCCGAACTATAAGATTAAATGGCAATAATGGTCGATCGTAAATATCACATTCACTTGAGTTTAAGGAAGTTACACGGGTTTACGCCATCAAGTGATTTTTATTTCAACGTTGTATTTGTATTTTTATTAATGTTATACTAATTTATTTGTTCTTTCGTTATTTAAAGTAAAAGAATTATGGCAATTTGTATAATTTGGCTAGTGGTTTGGCGAATTATATAATTTGGTGAAATTGGTCAACCGGAGGCGTAGTACCATTGGAACATTGCTTTGAAGCTGAAATTAAATGTCATGATTTGTTGTATTGTCACATATTATGGGTTTGGCGTGCATTTTTTTTTTACGACAATTTGGCGAAAGTATCGTTTTCAAATACCAGTTACACATGTATTTTTAAAATATTTTCTGTTATTTTTAAAATTAAATAACAAAAAATAAAAGAAAAGTTTAATTAATAACTATAGAACAAAACAATTTATGACATTTTTTGTAAATAAAAAGAAAACAAATGTAAATAAACATTTATTAATAAATAAGCATCAGTAGTCGGGTTACCATGTCAGGCAAAATAACGCCACTTTGGCACCAATTATATACATTGCGTATATGACATCTGTGCTTAATATTTTTCTTTTCATTTCGTTAAAAAAAAAGAAAGAAGTGAAAGCCATTTATTTTAAAGATTTCAGTCTTAAAGGAAAATTTTGTATTAAATAAAATGATAATACAAAACAAATTGAATAATGAATAAAAGTAACATGATACATTTCTTAGCATATACTTGAGGGAGGCCAAACTGGTCTCCAAATTCGTTTAAAATAATAAATAACCTTTTTTAGAATATGTAAAAAAATATCTGTTATGATTAAAATCTAAGTTGCCATCATTAGAGAAAAGTATATAAAATTAGAAAAAAATTAATATTTCGAAAACTAATTCGAATTTAAAAATTCTAATACCAGTTTTGAGATCTGTGGATCAATACGGATTTTTGTGTTAATTTCATCGCAAAGTATTCCATATTTTAGGAGAAATCACCGTGAAACATAATCAGTTGTTTAATCAGTCGTTTCATAGAATCGTTACATAAATTCGTTTCAATTTAGTTGTTTCATAATATCCGTTTCATTGGGATTTTATATATATAGGGTAGATATACATGTATCGTATGTGCTTGCATTAATATTATTTTAAATGCATGAAATATTTCAATTTCGTGCGTTGTGTTCCGTATTTCTAATTTTCGCTTTTGCGACGGAACACTAATCCACGCAGTGCTACTTGGGCAACCCTTTTCTTCTAACACTTGATCCGGGCTGAAACTGTTAAGATGATTCAGTGGCGGCCACATGCACACAAATTAAATATCTTTAATAAGTGTACGTTATTATAGTATGCTTGTAATTAATCTATCGCAACCTCCACGCACAAAAAATGATTCCTGACATGCCAGGAAAAGTTTTTTTTTTAATTTGTAAATGATTGTTTTCATTTTTTTCTGTAAATAAATGTAATTATAATATTTGTCTCAGGATAAGTGATATATGTGTCTCATGAAGATATATCTATATAAAAACATTTTCATCAATCGTTTCATCAATTCATATTTTATATAAAATCCCTCCCCTAACTAAATGTATCGTGTGTTCTAGTAAATTTAAATGTGACTGAGAAATAATTTTACATATTTTAGCACCAGAAAAATTATTTCAATGTATTTATATATGATTACGTTTCTATTGAAACTGCGCAAAGCGATACAAGTAAGCGTCCTATCTTAAATGGTAGAAGTAATCGCAAGATTAAGAGCGAGGTCACATCAATCAAGGTCATGCGCCACGTAGCGGATGGAGTGTGAACTACAGGTAGATACCTAACTGTTTTCTTACTCACACCACCAAAATTGTAAAGTTTTTTCACATTGATTAATTACTGAAGTGATTCCGTTAAGGCGAAGAAAACTTTGTGGTGTCAAGTGCACCTGGATGCCCCTCTCGCTACGCCATTATTTTGCAATAAATGTGGCAAACAAAATTCATTTCCATGAGTGACTAAAGATTTAGAAAATACTCGCCACACTAAAATCCCGCGTATGTGAATTATCACTCCGTCCACAAGGTGGCGCAACTGTGTTAATTTACGCCTGATTCCAGCATTAAGTTTGTTCGCTTACTTATATCGCTTTGGAAACTGCGCCTTACATCAATGCAACTGCTTGTTCAGTAATGCAGTTGTTTAGTACGACGACTGCCGAAAAATAAAAATGCAGTGATAAGCATAATCCATAGGTACAAACCCAGTGTTGCCAGATGAGCTATTTTTTTAAAAATCAGATTCTTGATTGGCACCACTTTTTTTAAATGGTAAAGTGTGCCTTATTTAATGCCGTATTAACTAAGGCCCAAAACAAAGTGATTTTTACCGTTTCTAAAAAGTGGTGCCAATCAAGAAATCTGAATTTTAAAAAAGTAACCCACTGCCAACATTGTACCAACCTCAAACTAATCTTCCGTAATACGTGCGTTAATTTGACACTGGTTTGAATAAATATTCAGAATTAAATTAAATTTCCTGGTTGGAAAATGGTTAGCCTGCGTCAAACTAATCCCAATATTACGGAAGATTAGTGGAAGATTGGCAGTTATGGTATAATCGAATGCTTGGAAAATTATGTATGGTATCCATTCTTATGATTTATTCTCATTCAACTTCCTCAAATTTAAGGGTGTAATTCCCTAGATCTAGAGAAATGAAAATAAATTTAGACTTCCTGAAATCTAGAGAATTTTTTTAATGTGGAAATACTTTCCTGGAATTTTGAGAACATATATCATTTAATACACTAGAAGGTAGATCTAGATAATTCCTTAGAAGTTCTTCAGAGTCTAATCAACTAATGAAAAGTGCATTTTATACAGTTTCATGTATATTGTCTATCTCAAAAACAAATGGTTTCGCTGGTGACACAAGATTTTTTCTATCTTCTTATTTATCTTTCGTTCGTGCATACAGGTTATCTCAATAGTTTAGGCATACATAAAACATGATAATAAAAAAGGAAACAGAAATACAGGGTATCCATAAAAGAATTCCCGGGTTTTGAGGCAAAATTTTTTAATTCAATAAAAATTAGGTAATGTTATAAATATGTACTTAAAGGTAAAGTTATCAAAATTTATACCATTTAGTAGTTTTCAATGTGTGCCCCGTTTGTGGCGCGGAATACATCCAAACGGTATTCTACCTCTTTCCATATCGTGGCCAACATGTCTGGAGTGATGATTGACACACAATTGATTATCATTTGCCTGAGATGTTTTACATCTTGAAATTTCTCAGCGTAAAAAAGATTCTTGACATGACCGCAGAAAAAAGTATAATGGAGTCAGATTCACTTCCGATTTCTTTAAACGCACGTAGTCACTGGCGAATGGTTTCGTCGGTAGGAGCATTACGACCATACTCGCGCAGAAAGCTTCGAAAACAGAGTCTGACTTCCTCCGAAGTATACTTCCACCAGTAAAAATAAATATATGTTTTTGGCTATAATTATGACTTAAATTCGGCATGAATAGGGCGTTTAGGTAAGGAGAAAATTTCTATTCTAATTTCCTTGCTGATGTTTGCCATGGAGGTAGTGAGCAACTGCGAAGCCTGTTACAGCTAGAGCTTCACCATCTTGATCATATCGTCGGCACCATGTTAAACTATACAATATGAAAACAGTGTTGCTAGTGGGCTACTTTTTTTAAATTCAGATTTCTTGAATCTGGGGCGAATCTGAACTTTTCTGAAATGGCAAAATTCCCCTTGCTTTCGCCATAATTAATGTCGTTAAATAAGGTTATATAAGGCAAATTTTACTATTTCAAAAAATTGGTGCCAATCAAGAAATCTGAATTAAAAAAAGTAGCCCACTGGCAACACTGTTTTCATATTGGATAGTTTGACATGGTACCGACGATATGTCAATTCCTCTTTATTCATAGTTCCATACTTGAAAGAGGCTGGTACATTAACCCTCTGTCTACCAGAAGGGTCCAATGGACCCGACATGTATATTCAAAATATCTATTCAAACCAGAAAATTTCTTCAAATCAAACTAAATGTATAAATCAGACAATAATAAGTTAAATAAACAAATTAAATAGTTTTAAGTAAAAATTCTGGTGTAGAATGTTTTTATAAAACTTGAGTAAAATTTCCGGTAGTTCTAGGGTTAAATATACCATTTAATTTTTATATCAAACTACCTAATGGTAATGAAGAGAACGAATGTTTTTCAACTGGATTAAATCATATTCAAGGCTGGGGTGGCACAGTTGAAGTTTATTCCAACAGAGCGAAAAATGTCCAGACCAGGAATCGAACCTGGATACTCGGAGTGAATTATGTCAGCCAGGTATCGTCCGGATAGCTTAACAGGTAAAGCATTGGCACATCACGCCAAGTATCCAGGCTCGATTCCTGGTCTGGATATTTTTTGCTCTGTTGGAATAAACTTCAGCTGTGCTATTCCAGCCTTGAATATAAGAATAACTAATGGTGAATTTTTTAATAAAATGTTTCTCTTATTAGGTACGTGAAGAAACGAATTTATTTATTTTTTTAACGTGTTTCTCTTAAATTGCGGTGACATTAAATTATTTGAACATTTTAGCAACAAAATTAGTTCACCCCTGAAAGTGTTAAGTAAGACAAAAATTACTGTACAGAAATCCTGGTAGATATTTTGAATAAAAATGGGGTAAATCGTTCCACATTGTTTGCAAGCCCACCCGATTCTCTTGGCAAAATAGATTTCATCCTACCAAACACCACTAATAATTGCTATAAACAATAAATGTTTAGCGTAAGGGTAAGATCGTTATATTTCTGAAGATTCAGCATTGTGGATTATTTGAGCTAAATAAATCCTTTTCATTTATTCTATGCAATGAGAATGAACTATCCATATTCAAACGACATTAACACTCTCGGAACCGGCGCCTCTTACACAAATTTTGTTCGGTCCGCACCACTTTTTTTTATTTTTTTTAAGTTACCTTCAATTACTTAATTTCAAAAATGCTCTAATTACATCAGTAAAATATTACCTTTCTGTGTTACTGGTGCTAAAAACAAATTTCGTAAGGAAAGATGATATCGAGTTAGAGTTACGTTGGGCCACAAAGGGTTAACCTTCAATTTTGCTCAGTTGCGTCCGTTAACAGTAAAAATTTTATTTCCATAATTTGAGCAGTATTTTGGGAAGTTCCGCCTCTGTGCAACTTAAAAAGGGACTAATGTATTATTAACACGTTTGAGACCATGGGTGCATATATGTACCATCAAAAAAGATAATACAAACCTAGTAAAAAAGAAAAGTAGTATTTGCTTTCTTTAATTAGAGCATTTTCGTGAATATTTAACTAAAGATACATTTGTTTTAAACGTGGTGCCAACCGAATAAAATGTGTGTAAAAAGGCGTTAGTCCCGAAAGGGTTAAACAGAGTATAAGGTAAGGAACATAAAATATACGTTTACCAAAGTTCGATTCCTTAAAGCGCAATACATAATGCCAATAAATCTCTTTAATCTAAGGCTCAATGTCACTTTCGGTTTTAGCAAGGAACTAGCATTTACAACTGGAAAAGATGTAATTGATGAAACATTGATGTGAAGTAAAAATGAAAGTATTTTTTATGCGACCTTAATTTATCAAAAAGCTTTTAACTAAAACCCGTGTAAAGACATCCCTATCACAAATTCCTATATTTGAGCATTAAGTTTAATTTTGTTAAAAATGAAGTTATATGAATCTCTTGTCAACATGAGTTCTTTTCAGATAGAAAATTATTATTTTATTATTTTTTAATGCTGAAGAAAGAGCACAAAGATAAAAATTTTAAAAGCTACCTTACAAAATTGATGATCTAAACTTTTTTCAATATTTTATTTTTTCTTTGACTTCAATAATTGTACTTTTTTAATTCATAGAAAAATATTTTCGTGCGTAGAAAAATATTTTCGTGAAGAAAAAAATATATATATTTTAATTCTAAGTTCCCGACATCCACCAGTTAGACTAGAAACTGCTGATAAGCGCGTACCAAAAACTGTAAAGTTCTGCATTTCTATAAAATTTGGCGTCGATGTGCTCGACCAAATGGAACGGAAGTGTTCTACAAAAGCTAGTTCTATTCGATAACCTCTACAAGTGTTTTATAATTTTCTTGATCGAACGGGCATCAGTTCTAAAAAAACACAGTCAAAAAAGGTGTTAGATACCAGTATTTTGTTAAAGAAAAATCCGCTTTCTTTAATCCCTTTATACAGTAGAATTGCAATTATCCGAAGTAATTGGGACCGACCATCTTTCGGAAAATCGAAATTTTCGGATAATCGAGAATTTCCATTTTAAGATTAAGGAGAAATATATGCGATATTTTGTATTATGGTAAGAAGTGCTTAATAAAAATAAAGCAGTAACAAAATAGAAACAAGGATAAATTACCTGAATTTAATTTTAAAATGAAATATCTTTTACATATAGTACAAGGGTTTGAATAAAATGTTTTGTTTATACTAGTTTCGATTGTTTTTGCTTTAAAGCTCTATCACGGAATTTTTTAAATATTATTAGTACACCAGTATCACAGTCTTTCTGCTGCTCTAGCCATGAAAACCTTTTTCAAAACATTCAAAAGCTTCAGAATTGCTAATTTGTTCGTTTTCTTCGTTCCACTCCGCAGCTTACGGGAGCTCAAGTTAAATTCAAAGGAACTCTAAGAAAGGGGATGGAAAATATTTATATGTACTCGTAGTTTAAGACAGGACCGTTTGCACACAAGGAATATGGTAGTTTAAAAAAAAAAAAGTTTTCAAAATAGATTTTGCACTCAGTTAAAAAAAAAAAAAAAAAAAAAAAAAAAAAAAAAAAAAAAAAAAAAAAAATTGGTTAATCGAGAGTTTTGGTTAAAAGTGTTTCGGATAAAAGAGGTTCTACTGTACTATTGTTGGTATTTTCTCGAAGAAAAGACTGGTAGTTGCCTCTTTTTTTGACTGTGTTTTTCCCTGATCATTCGCCACCTTGAATATTGTATAGCTCAGGGTATAAATATAAATGTTTGTTTTTACCAAGTTTATTCTTGTTTTTAGCAATTTCGATTTCTCATGAAAAATATTTTTTACTATAAAAATGTTTCTAAAATGAAAAATATAAATAATATATATATATATATATATATATATATATCACTATAATATATTTATAACATAATGAAATAAAATATAAAAAAATATAATAAAAATTATGAAATATATAAAGGTTGGTCATAAAATAACTTTGCCGATATATGGAACTCTAGCGGCCGGTCCGTTTAACCGATCGAGATGAGATTTCAGATACTGTTATTCAGAGGTATGAGCTCGGGATTCTGTGAACGGCATGAAATTGGCGCTCACAGTTACGGTTATAGGTACAGACACTCGAAATTTTCGAATGGCAACGTCTATTATTTTTCGTCACAAAATGCTCAGAGCATGCGAAAACCCTAAATAGCGCTGGAACGGTACGTATATCGCAATAAACGGACGCGTTATGAACGCACAAAAAACAGCTCTGCTAACGGCCAAAAAAACACGATCGGGGCGAACGGAGAAAATTTGCATATGACAGAGGCAAGACACGAATCACAGAACGCCGTTCGCCAGATAGTCAGCGTAGAAAACGGATTAACCGCAGAAACTTAGTCTAACCAGAAAACGGCGTAGAAACATCTGTCATATGAAAATTTCCCCCGTGCGCCCCCGATCGTGTTTTTTTTTTTTTTTTTTTTTTTTTTTTTTTTTTTTTTTTGCCGTTCGCAGAGCTGTTTTTCTTTTTTTTGCATGCATAACGCGTCCGTTTATTGCGATATACGTACAGTTCCAGGTCTATTTAGGGTTTTTGCATGCGCTAAGCATTTTGTGACGAAAAAAAATGGGCGTTGCCATTCGAAAATTTCGAGTTTCTGTACCTATAACCCTATCCGTGAGCGCCAATTTGTTGAGGTTCACAGAATCCGGATCTTATACCTCTAAATAACTATACCTCAAATCTCATCTCGATCGGTTAAACGGACCGGCCGCTAGAGTTCCATACATCGGCAAACTTTTTTATGACCACCCTGTATTATTATAGTGGCAATGATGGTAATAATAGTAATAAACCAGGGTGTCAAACTGTGGCCCGCCGGATACCACTAAATTTTACAGTTATCTTTGCCTTATCCAATCATCGAATTGCTGCGATTCAACTTGTCGACTATTTCTTTAAAATTTTAATGGTATCCGGCGGGCCACAGTTTGACAGCCCTGCAATAAACGATACTAAGAGTAAAAAATGGCAAGTAAACAATTGTTGAGCATGGTAATCCGCATCGGTCAAAAAGACCGCTTTGGTTGTCATAGGTATACGTTTTTGCCGGCGGTTCTAATATTAACCCATTCAGGACTAGCATCTTTTACATGAATTTTATTCGTTTGGCACCACATTAAATAAAATTAATTTTATTTTTCTTTTTTACTGGTATCAATTCGGGCGTTATAAGCTCTTTTTGAGAGTGCATATATGCACCCGTGGTTCGGAATAGGTTAAGATAGGGACTTTCAACCTCTTTTGCTGAAAAACGTTTGCCACCACAAATTTTATTTTTATTAATGGTCAAATTTTCTGTTATTAAATTAGTGATACTTTTAACCTAAAAAATAGTGGTAGATTAATAGTTAATTTAAGCAAGCGCATTTATTTTACTGTTGCATCAGCATAACACCAGTGGGTATTGGTTTAACTATAGTAGTATAATTGGTTGCGTTTATACAGAAATCCACTGAACAGTCATTTTGAAGTGTCGCATTATATAGGGAAACTTTTATTGTTCCTATCAGAATCCTCAAGCAGTAATATTCATGATCATTTTGTTTAAAATATGCTACAGAAATGTAAGATGAAGATATTATTTTCAAAATAGAGGTGGGAACAATAAAAATTCCCCTATAGAATGCGACCCCTGCATTTTCAACATCATGAAGATTTAGGTCCTAAAAGCAAATCTAACTTTGCTGTGCATTATATTATATTTTATTTTATGTTATTTTATACTTTATATCTTTATTTGATTTTCATACAATAGAATTAAACTTTGGATTTGGTTACAACTCACGCTAAACATGGGAGACTCAATTAGGTTTTTCGTAGAAAAATGTACTTAAAGTGCAAAAACCTCACTCCCGTAGCTAAAAGTTCGAAACTGGATTTATTTTACTAATGATAGAAAATCGCCACAAAACGATAAAGCACGTTAAAAATTGCATACATTTATTTTAAAATATATAATCCGAAAATCCAAAAGCTGACTGCGAGATGCATGACTTTAGACATACTAGCAACCTTCCTGAACAATCTTGTTTCTCTGCATAAAGACATTTTTTCAGAAAACAGCATACAATCTAACTTTATTATCATAAACTTGGTGGAACTCATCTAACTTCAACGAAGGAAAATGTTTAAAAGGTGACTATCTCATTGGTTTATAATAAACCTACAAAATTAGTTACAATAAAAAACGCATCTTAATTGGTTAATCTAACTCTCAAAGAAATATTATTTTAACCTAAAATTAACAAAATACTATTTCTATAAAATTCAGTTATCCAGGGATTGCATTCTACAGGGAAATTTTTATTGTTCGTTCCACACCACTATTTTGAAAATAATATCTTCATAGTTTCTTTCTACAGCATATTTTAAATTTTAAAAAAATGAAGATTATTGATTAACATCTCTGGTAGGAACAATAAAATTTACCTCATGGAATGCGACCCCTGGTTGTCTGAATTAGTAAAATTAAACTTTAATCGCATATGTAATGTGTAAAATATAATAAAAAACAGTTATTATGATAAAGTTGTCAATTAAGTCTCTTATGCTTAGTTTTCCCAAATCAAAGCGATAAAATTGATTCGAGTTTGATACAATCAGATTTTTTTCCTGTAAAATCTAAACCCATCATCATTTTCACATTCTCATAATTTCCATATGTACATCTCATATCCGTATTCACTATGTTTTAAAAAATGGTATTTTAATTTAATCATTTTAAATTCATTTTAACTCAAAACTTGAAGTCACGATTGTCAACAACATATTAGTATGTGAACAGTCACACTCTTAACTTCAGATACTAATCTCAATACCGAAGATTAAAAAATGGCCGTAATTTATGTTTTTTAGACGCATTTGCGTTAAAATGATTAGTATTATCTAAGCGATTGGTCGTTTTCTTTTAACCCTCCGTCTACCAGACGGGTCCATTGGACCCGACAGGTACATACAAAATATTCATTCAAACCAGAAATTTCTTTAAAATAAACTAAGTATATAAACCAGACAAAAATAAGGTAAATAAATAAGTTAAATAGTTTTAAATAAAAATTCTGGTGTAGAACGTTTTATTAAAACTTGAATAAAATTCCCGGTAGATCTAGGGTTAAATATGACGCGTACTTAAGCCTTTTGCCTAGTGTCTCAAAATTAGTATCAGTACTCATGCTGAGAAAAAAATATGGAAACTTTATAAGGAAAAATGCGTGTTTTCAACAGCTGTACGTCATTTTCTATTCACAATATTTTGGTGGAATATGTCCATAAAGGACTTTTGTGCCACTTAATCCTATACAACGAAATGTAAATCATAGAAAAAAAGAAAATATATATCTATATATATTTTTTTAATTTTTATCAAAAAATGGCATGAATAAAGATAAATAAACTTCATTATTATCTCAATTTTGCAATAATGAAAGCTATCTAATTACGATCATTTTGAAGAACTTTCATAAAACTTTTTAAAAAATAAAATTAAATTGGGGATATTAAGAAAACGCCTATTGTGGGCACATATACAAATGAACAGCTTCCAATGAAAAAGAATATATTAGTAAAATTGGTTCAGTAGAAAGCTCAGGGCAGATGTTTAAAAAACAGCCATGTGTTTTAAATACATAATTTATATAAAATTATAAAAAATAAATTAAGCAAAGTTTATTATTTTAATAAAATTATAGTAGAATGCAGTAAAATTTTATTAGTCAAGAGAAGTTTGGACAAAAACATGGGGAACCTGATATTATTTTAAACCTCAAATTATTGCCAAAATCCTTATTATTTGCTTGTATAATTCAACGAAGCGAATTCATCCAGGCGATAATCATCAAGTTCTTTAATATGTCACTATAATTTGAACAAAGGCTTCCAAACGGAGCATGCACATTGTATGTCACTGCACTTCTATAAAGACACTGTAAATCTTTGAAAAACATTGCGCTTTATCAGCCTGTGATTTCGGTTACTTTATTTTTAAAAGAAGTTTTTTCAGCTGTGAAGAATTCAAAAGCAGCTAGGGTGAAATGACGTACTTCTACATAACATATTTCAGCTTTAAGAATTAAAAAACACACACATTTTCATAAAATGACGTCATTAACATCCACTGAAGCATTCCACTTTTATGATCCTGTCTTAAACAACAAGTATAAAGAGCTTCAAGAATTCTTAAATTTTGAGGTCAGATCTACATCTATAGAAAAGTATTCAAATGACGTCATTATCGCAGAATAATACACAAACACAACAAAAAGCAATATTGTCATTTAAGAAGCTGCGGGGAAAAATCGAGTATTTAACCCTAGATCTACCGGGAATTTTATTCAAGTTTTAATAAAACGTTCTACACCAGAATTTTTATTTAAAACTATTTAACTTATTTATTTACCTTATTTTTGTCTGGTTTATATACTTAGTTTATTTTAAAGAAATTTCTGGTTTGAATGAATATTTTGTATGTACCTGTCGGGTCCAATGGACCCGTCTGGTAGACGGAGGGTTAATGCTACACATGCCTTCACTTTGTTTTGTTCATAGTGTCCATATTGCATCAGAAATCATTATCAGAAATCTTTTTTTCAAAATTCGGAAAATATTATTACACACGGATAAATAAAATGACATTCATTCAGCTTTTTGATACGAAATAATTGTGAAGGAAAGTCACTCAATTATTTAAAATACGTTTTTGTAAAGAGAAAATGTTATAGCGTTTGTAAAATATTTTTGCTATAAACTAAGAAACATTTAATTGATGAATAGAAACGAAATAAAATCAAAATTCACCCGATTTTATAACAGACGCTATTTTTGATATAGCATGTATTTTAATTTCAATTTTTATGAGCAAATGGCAATAAAAAATACTGTAATCTACTATTCTCCCATTACTTTTAATATAAATGGAGTACTTCTGATGCCACAATTACAAATTTGGTACTAAAAACTATAAAAAATTTAATACCTCAAAAATAAATTGAGATACCGCTTTCAAACAAATCGCATTTAAAATTACATTTTTTTCCTGTATAAAAACTGAAAATGTGCGATGTGTAGAAGTTTAACACTAGAACGGCGGCGAGGGGTCATTTTGACCCTTGCCAAATGAATACATGTTGATTCGAACCAGAAAACTTTTTATAATATAAGATTAATATATGCTGCACAAAAATAACGTGAATAAGTTAAATAATTTTATGTAAAAATTCTGATGTAAAATATTTTTATAAAACTTGAGTAAAATTTCCCGCCGTTCTAGTGTTAATAATTTTCAGTAGAGAAAATTGCAAAACGAAAATTCTTTTCTTATTTGAAAGTGTTGCCATTCGAAGAATGACGTGTGCGTTACGCGCAGATATGTTTGTCCTTTATAACACAGATAGATATGGACTGAAAATTCGGTTACTTTTTCGTTTTCGGTCCCAAATATGACTTTCGTCGAAAATTCGCTTTCGGCGGAAATGCTGCCGAAAACTTAGCTGAGCCGAAACTTTCTGTATTCCAAACATCTCATTTCTTCCTTCGGAATTTTTCAACATTACTCATTGATTTGAGCTTCATCGGATCATATCAGACGCAATTTATTTATTGCTATGAGCTTCACTGTTTATAATTATTAGTCATGCCTGACACAAGACGTGAGTGCAAATTATAAAGCAAGCAATGCATATATCACTAAACTTTGATGACGCTTGTCACGTGTTCATTAAAAAACGTAGACTTAACAGTAATAGAAAAAATTTTGTTTGAAACCGCAAAAAGTGTTTCGAATACTCTTTGAAAAAGTTCTAGTATAGCAGATGATCATTTACAGAAATCATTATGAAAGATAAATCGAGGTATGTATACCTAAAACATTTCTTCATTAATTAGATGAAATCCGTATAATTAAAAAATCGTTCGTATCGTTGATGACGTTTTATTTTATATGAAAATAAATAGTTTTGACCAGACGCACAGAGAACCAACTTGGATCACAAGTATAATTTATTAACAATTATGTATATTTAAGAAACACGTATAATTAATTAATAATTATGTATATTAATATATGTATAATATACTTAAAAATATATATTTGGAAATTTTCTTTTTCGTGTGTATCTTCAGCCGAAAATAGAGAGATTACAGAAATTCTTTTCGGTTTCGGGCTTAAAAAGCTGTTTCGGCCGATGCTTAATTATAAATATCACTATAGCTTGCATATTTTTTAAATTAAACATATTTGATATTTTCCGAATGTTTTTTTTGGGGGGGGGGGGGAGCGATAAGAAATAATCGAAATTTTGACGATGCTGTATGATCATGCCTTTTTTATGTAAATGGTATAGAATATCATATAACAAAGATGCAAATCTCATCTCTCACTGATCTTCCTTAATATGAGGATTAAATTGACGCAGTTTAAAAACGATTCGAACCGGAAAATTTATTTGTTTAATTTCAGATTTCTACTTGGAATTTATTTAATTCGATTTCTTAAACAAATTAGGGTGCGAGACGTTTTAAACCTGGATGAAGTTAACTCGCATATTACAGAAAATTAGAGGCAGCTTTGCACCTCGGATATAAGATAAAACTCAATTGAATTAACCCTCCGTCTACCAGACGGGTCCATTGGACCCGACAGGTACATACAAAATATTCATTCAAACCAGAAATTTCTTTAAAATAAACTAAGTATATAAACCAGACAAAAATAAGGTAAATAAATAAGTTAAATAGTTTTAGATAAAAATTCTGGTGTAGAACGTTTTATTAAAACTTGAATAAAATTCCCGGTAGATCTAGGGTTAAATACATAATTTCTGCAAAAGAAAAAGTGTCTCAATATTATTATGTTTATATGTTATGCCCATTGTTTCTGTATGTTATCATACAGCACGATAGTGCTGTATAGTAGAGCTCAGCCGCATCTTTTACGTTTTGCAACATGATGAAAAATGCAACAACTCAATTACAAACCAAATCAGGAAACATTCAGTGATGAGTAATAGCTTGTTGGAAAGCTTTGAATTTAGCGATGTGCCTTTCGAAGGTCGGGTCAAAAATATCCAGTATTAAAGGAATGGCAACTATTTAAATTTTACATAGCGCTATATCTTCCATAATTTAACGATAAAGAAATCTCTCCTTTTTAATTTTCTAATTAAATCTTTTCTTTTGTGTTGCCACACCCTAAAAACAGCACAATAATTTAAAAAAAAGGGATAATACGCGTACTTTGTTTTTATAAGTCGATAAAAATTCAGATTCTCCTGATATATTTTTACATTACAAATCGACGTCATTCTAAACAGAAAATGCACATTTCTCATAAATATATATGCATATAAATTGTAGCTAAATGTGTCTTATTATAACAATTATAATAAGATATAATAATTAATTGTCTTATTATAAATTAGTCCTTATTATTATGATCCATAAAATGGAAGTTTTATTTTTAAGCCACACAGAAATTTTCGGTAAATGCTAGGTCATTTGGTTTAAATTTCTAAATATCGCATATTTTCAATTTTTACACAATTGTGTTCGGAAAAACATGTACTTTGGTATACAATTTGTTTGAAAACTGCATCTCAATTTACTCCTTTTTTATGGTTTATAATTTAATTTTTAAACCCGATTTCCTTTAAATATATCTCTATTGCATACAGGCTCTATTATGGAAGAATAATGATCCATTATCAGGCAGGGGTGTCAAACTGTGGCCCGCCGGATACCACTAAAATTTTACAGTTATCTTTGCCTTATTTAATCGTCGAATTGCTGCGATTCAACTTGTCGACTATTTCTTTAAAATTTTAGTGGTATCCGGCGGACCACAGTTTGACACCCCTGACTTAAAGCAATATAAATAGTTTCAATAAAAAAAAAAAAAATGTCTCCAGCTATCAAATAGAAATCATAGTATCAAATAGAAAGAAGGGCTAAGAAATAAATACTAAGGAATAAAACATAATTTTACTCATTCGTCTTCACGAAGCAACTTAATCTAAACTAGAAAAAATCGTCTGCTAACAAATTGTCATCTACAAATATTAGATCATAGATTTTTTTTAATTACTAATATTTAACTAAGGTGGATGGACAAAATCAAATTTAAGTTCTTTGCATGCTTCGATAGAATTATTGAGTTATATTTAGAGCAAGTAAATTTAAACAAAATACAACTTTTTCTTAAAAATGATGCGCTTAAAATTTTTCACAAAATCACTATAGGCATAATGACTAAGCAAGAAAAATGTCATTTGATAAATATTTATTTTAATTCACAAATCTGAAATGTTTCTTCTAGATTTGCCAAATGACGTAATTTTTATCCAGTTTCGTCAAAATGATTTCATGTGTTATCAGCAGTTTCTAAGTAAAAAGTCAAATCTTAAAAGAACGCAATGCTTTTTATAAGTGAATTTTGGAAAAGTGTATTCTAATTTAGTAAACTTTTAACCTACATTGCAAAATTGCTTATTACTTGAAATTCAGTATTCAATCAAATTTATGTTATAGTTTTGTCGAAATGTATAATAAAACTAGATTTACACTTCCAAAAAAAAAAAAAAAAAAAAAAGCAATTTAACAAATTACAACGACCATTTGGAAAATGATTTTTTCAAAGACTAAAATTTAAGACATAAAAAATCGCACGGAGATGATCATACATTACGTACGCCATGAATTAAACATTAATAGTGTTATTACACGTAAAAATTCCAAGCGACAAAAATCGCCTGCGACTCGTACGAAACTTACTCCACCTGAAACTTACGGATTATCCAAGCATTTCATTGGCTGTTCTGGAAAAGGCTTTTCCATCGTCAGATTTCCACATTTTAAATGAAATTTCATTCTTAAACTTCTAAACATTCGACAATATTATTTTTTACACTGTCGGATAGAGAAAAAAATGTACTTTTAAATGCAATTTGTTTCAAAGCTGTATCTCAATTTGTTTCTGAGTTATTAATTTTTTTTTGTAGTTTTTATTACTTTTTTATCTTAGTGGCAACAGAAGGTATCCATCTCTGTTGAAAGTAAAGGGAAATACAGATTAATGTATAGACCAATCAGAAAACGAATAAAATGCGGATTAAACCAATAAAAACCTTCAGCTATGCTTTTGATTTCCTACCCTGAGAGAGAACAATAACCATTTTCCCAAATGGTTAAAAAAAAAAAAAAAGAAAACCTAAGATCTCATGCAATTTAAATGCAACGCAGCGGGTTGCTATGCCAACTTGTTTTATTAAAAGATGAACAGTCGGACAGTAAAAAATTTTTCGTTACTCCATGTATCCATTTCATTTTTTATTGAAACAATTATAAAACGATAAGCGTGACATATTTTACGATGAAGTTCATATATGATATTTAAAAAATTTTTGATATTCGAAATGTTGACGTTCGAGATTATGTTATTGTCTAAATAAATATTTTCTTGTTGTGTATAAAGAAATAGTATTATGAAATAATTATCGTAATTATTAACTAAAAGGCTAAAAATAACTAACTTATAAGATACCTTGTAAAGAAAGAGACAAAAAATGGAAGGTTGGGAAGCAGCAAAAAGAAAATAAAGAAGCTCATTTTTATATTATAAAGATTGGAGTAAGCAGAAGAGAGAAAAACACAGTATCTCAAAGGAAAAATGGGAGACCAAAAAATGGCAGGAAAAAAACAAGGAAAAGTTTTTAGCTTCTGATAAGCTCTGTCAACGAAAAAAAAATGTTAGAATATTCCCATTTTAAATCCAAATGGTACCGGCGGTATATCGTTAAGCTGCGCTATAGCTGCAAACGTACAGATAATAAAAGGCAAGTGGAAAACGCAATAAGGCGCCAAAGGTATTGTACAAATTTACTGATAGACCGAAAACGTTATTACAAAAAAATTCTTGCGTTATTAAAAAAGGGTCATCGGGTCTCAGAGCAAAATCTTGTAAAAAAGTTATTGTCAAATATGGATAAAAAGCCACTATCAAATTTAGAGGTTTCTGATGAAAATAAAGCACAAATCCATATCAAAAAGCTTCTAGCAGAAACAATAGTAACAAAGGCGCTTAGCAAACATTTTATTTATTTATTTATTTTATTTTTTTTTTTTTTTTTGAGCTGAAATCAAATATTACAAAGACAAAAAATATATGTTCAGCAGTATTAGCTAGCATTAATGATAAGGACATAATTTATGTTGAAGATGTATGTGGGCAAGTATTCCACAGTATATATTCTGAACCGTACTTCAAGGAACTTGCGTACATGGGAACAAGTTCAATACTTGGAAATTTTGATAAAATAATAACGGAAAAAAGGAATAAAAGTGCTAGAAAGCATCAGATTCAGTCTAATAAAAATCAAAATGAAACAATAATAGTCGATTCAAAGGTAGATGAAAACAAAATTCAAAATGAAACCACAGTTTTCGATGCAGATTCAGAGAAAACTGATACAAAACCGTGCGATCCACCACTCTGTAAACTGCCAAAAAATATGATAAAGCGCATTTTACACTTGTTAAAAATATTTGGCAAAACAACAAATTTTCGGAAGTTTTTGGCCAATAAATTGGATACTTGCTCACATGAGTATCAAAAAGATCATGAAAAACTAGGGTACTCTTCTTTCTGCCTGCCCGATTCGTGTAAAAGTAATTTATTATTTTTGCTTCTTTAGCAGTTCATTTTCCCAAAATTCAATAACTGCTAAAAAAATTGTATTCTGTTAGGCAATATGATTTTAAATTGCATGAGTTGCATGAAGCTTTAATTAAAGGCAACTTATGAATACCTTGAAAAGTTTGCAATTGCATACAGAACCGAAAATACCTGCGTGGCAAATACTGAGCCGTCGCAGTTACCAGATGAGCACATGTTGGGAAAATTAAAATATTATACAGATTTCCTAAAGGAATTGGGGCAGATTCCCCATATTTCATCTGGTTCCTATAATAATATTTACTATAGGCATAACGTTCGTAAAGTTACATTATAATACAACAGAAATGATGATTTTGACATTTTTATTGACTATACAAAATCAGCGAAAAATTAAGTTTTAATTTTTCTTAATAATAAAAAATATTTTCAATTCAAAAAACAGTAAATAAAATTTTTTTGCATGGTTACGATTAAATAATAATTAAAGACAAAAGAGATTCACGTTTAAAAAATAGCAAGTCACAATGTTTGGCGCGGTTTGTAAAAAAATTTGGTACTTTTCCACTATAGGGGCCTTGCGTTTTTTAAAACGCTTGGTGCAATTCGGGCGTCAGAAATTGAGATTTGTTGCCAAATAATATAAACAGTTATGAAAAGAGACTTGATGGACTTTTTTCTTTAGTTATACAAGTATTTAATATAGGTCTATTATTAATGTTTTTATGTACAAATTACTTCTGTTTCTATATAAAATTAGATAAATGGCGTCTTTATGTTAAATAAATTGTATAAACCTTGAAAAAAATGCTTGTGTATATGAAATGAAATAGTGAATAGATTGCCAGAAAATATGTTGCCAAATTTCCTTCTCCGAAAGGGTTATTTTCGCTATTTCGCTAAGGTCCCTGTACTCGAAAAGTACCAAAAAATCTTTGCACGTTCAGGATTGAAATAAATGGCGAAATAGCATGCATTTTAGTATACAGTTGGTATAACGTAAAAGTAGCGAAAAATCTCCGAAAAAGTTTGTCCCAAATTATGCCATTTCTCTGTAAATTAGAATGTGGAATAGGTTCGCTTTAAAAACACAGAATCAATTTATCCCTTTTTTCAACGAGTAAGCTCACGCGCTGTGGTAAATTTCAAACTACTCACATTTTTTTTTTTTTTTTTTTTTTTTTTTTTTCCAAGAAGAAATGATAAATTTCTCGAAAACGCTTCTGACCTTTCTTGCACCTCTCAAGGTCAAGGTTCAGAAAGGTTGCGTGAAGGAATGTCTTTTCTTTGTTGGCTAGAAGGAGGAAAATATGCCTTTTGGGATTAAATAATCCCGCACGTGTACAAGCGTTTCATTTCGATATGTTCATTGGTTACGGGATAGCACACACTAAAATTATTTTACTGAAAGCGTGACATAAAAGCTACCTGTATATGTTGATGAAAGTGTATTAAATGTAATTAATGTAAATTTTATAAAGTAATTCATGTTTTACGAGGTAAAACAAATCGTTGCATATGTTCTCTATATACAAAAAAAACTTCGATTTTTACAAAAACTGTTGCAAATTCGGAAAATAAATATGAAACGCTTGATTTTTCCCTAAAAAGAAGTAGTACTGATGCATTTTACAATATAAAGTAGTAGACTTGCTTTTAAACCGCATTTAGCCAAAAATATAATGGGAGACAAAATGAGGTGAGATTTACCCCCCCGCGTGTGGTAACGCTACAAAAATAGGTGGTGTGCTTAAGGTTAAGTTAATTATGCGCTAAACGATGCCCGGTAACATGCGCCAATTGTCTGTAGATTCAGGTATGTAATTTATCCCTACCAAATACGCCAGTTGTCTGCAGACTCTATTACGTAATTTATCTCCTTAATTAATGCATATTTTACAAAGCATACCTACTTTCCAATTTTCCCGACAATGGTTACAGTTAGATGTAAATAGGTTAGTCATTATCGCGGTATTTTAGTTTTACCAACGAAATATTATTATAAATATCCCGTATTAGCATTATTCCTGATATTATTTACAGGTGTATTGTATAATATTTTCAATCACTTTTGATCATTTTTCTGCATTCAACCGTTTTTAGACTTTTTTAAATTTTAAATTCCCATTAAGTCCCAAAAACAGAAATTTTTTCTGTTTATAGTCTTTTCGCAGTTTTAATTCATTTCTTATGACTGTTTCTTACCCTAGCTTTTTGTGTGTTTGTGGGGGTTGACCTAAGATACTGCAAAGTCCTTAAACCGGAGAAGCGTAGGTGCAGAAAAATTCAAGAGATCACACTGTATAAAACTTAGTCTAAGGACTAGTCTGGCGGCCAGTCCTGAGTAAAGTATAGGTCAATATCCGAATATGGGGGTTAGCAATAAGTATGGGGTCATTAGAGATCTTCAAATACACTGGTGAACTAATGTTTTCTGTTAGTTTTTGATTGGAGCAATTGGTTGGACCGGTTCATTGAGGTCATTGGTTGGTTAGTTGGGGCGGTTGTTTGGTTAGTTGAAGTTGGTTGATTAAGTTCCTGAAAGGATCTGAAAATGGTGTGAAATGATATAAAAAACTGTTGGAACCAGAGAGAAAAGTAAAGCTCGATCTAAAAAAGTTACAGTAAAAAATAGGCAAACAGTTTCAGTATAAAAAAGTAAGTAGTGCATAGAAAACTAATGCAACCATATTATCTGTAAAGCTCATGAAATTACCCAAATTTTTGTTGACAGCTGAAAATGTGGACTGAGCTTTACTGGTGCCTTATATTCAGAATCATATTATCCACTCAAATTGAATACCGGGTATAGTAAACAGAATGTGTAGTTATGTACGAAAAATTTCTCTCAGGCCCAGAATTGTGGACATGATTGCATCAAGTCAATCTAAACTCCACAAAGCTAAAAGAATGTAGACCATGGATAAATATTTTAAGTATAACATTAATACTGTCAAGTTGTTGAGGAATTGTTGTTATTAACATTTCTGACATAACACATCCAGTGTAATAATTTTTATTTCATGTAATTACTGTGAAAAAGGAACCTTATGTCAATGGACTTAAAGCAGACAAGTAGTTAAAATATGGTTGAATCGTAAATGCTTAGGGTTTTGGGGTTACTTTGGGCTTTGATCTTCCAGGTTTATCAATGATCCCTGGAATGGAATTTGGTTCATACTTCAATCTTATGAATCTAAATTGTTAACTGGTTATGAATGTTTGGAATTCAGAATGTGTTAAAAATGAAATTTATTCCCCTGATTAATTTTAAGGCACCAGTAAAGCTCAGCCCACATTTTCAGCTGTCAACAAAAATTTGGGTAATTTCATGAGCTTTACAGATAATCTGGTTGCATTAGTTTTCTATGCACTACTTACTTTTTTTATACTGAAACTGTTTGCCTATTTTTTACTGTAACTCTTTTAGATCGAGCTTTACTTTTCTCTCTGGTTCCAACAGTTTTTTATATCATTTTAACCCTCCGTCTACCAGACGGGTCCATTGGACCCGACAGGTACATACAAAATATTCATTCAAACCAGAAATTTCTTTAAAATAAACTAAGTATATAAACCAGACAAAAATAAGGTAAATAAACAAGTTAAATAGTTTTAAATAAAAATTCTGGTGTAGAACGTTTTATTAAAACTTGAATAAAATTCCCGGTAGATCTAGGGTTAAATGTAATATGTTGTTACTTTTAACATAATGTACAAAGCTGTACCTGATACAAGCCTATATGTAATCCTATCAGCTATGTGATTTAATAAATTTAACAGGTACAGCTCATTTTTATGTCAGAAAACCACGATACACATTAATGTTTCTCTCTAGGCAGTTGTCGTAGTAAACAACTGCATTACTAGAACCTATACAGGGATTACAAATTGAACTTGCACTTTAAGCATATTTAGAAAATATTAAAAATATGTTTTCTTAATTTTTTCTGGTATTAAAAAGGAAATTTGTTTTAGTAACTTTTAAATTTTTTACTACACAATATATAATTAAAGAGCTGTAGCTAATGATTAACAAACTTTAACAGTTTAACTGGTTTATTAAACTGTAACAGTTTAAAATAATATTATTGAAAACACGATCTCAAGAACTAGTACAGTAAACTCCCGACTATCCGGCCTAATGTGGCGGAAGGGTAGGCCGGAAAAAAAAGCCGGATAGGCCGGAGTTCTATAAATATTTACTCACTTCCTGACCCCCCCCCTCCCCCCACCACAAATTATATTAAAAACACATGCTACACATGTTAAGATAAAATGTATATATAAAGTTTTAAAATAAGCAAAACATTAGCGTAAAACGTAACCTAATTCGTAAAAAAATGAGTAAATCTTATTTTACTGTTTATCAATAAATGACTGCACAAATATGAAAAGTTATGCATAAGATAAAAGAGTCAAAATTTAGTTTTAACTTTTTGAAAAAGTATTTGATAGACGACTGCTTCTCCCTGTTAGCCTTCTTCCGCGTCTCAATGTCCCCCCATTTACGCAAGCAGATAATATCAGCTGGTGCCGCATCCTCCTGCTCACTCCTAGTTTCTCCTCCATAGTCACTAGAACCTTTTTTCGTTTATCACCCATTTCGTTTCATAATCTTTAATAAATAAACACGAAGCACACCAACAAACTATACGAATGTAACTAGGATAAGCAGAAAATAGCGTCCGCACTTGTTCCATTACAAAACTGACAAAACAGGTTATCAAGCCTTAACCCTCCACCCACCCCCCCTCCATTTGTGTCTGTCACTGCTATTGCATTCTGCAATTCATTCTTGCTCCTTCTTGTCGTGAGTTAGCATTTTCCTACGAACGGAAACCTGCCTGTCTCGACCGCTTGCAACATTTCTCATTTTGTTTTACTAGGCCGGATAGTACGGAGGGCCGGATAGTCGAGAGACGGATCGTCGGGAGTTTACTGTATTTAGAAATTATTTCAATGCCAACTATGTCAATTGAAACATAAGCAATGTGTACACTTTTTTGATGGCATTATCATATTTTTACAATATTGTGCAATAAACACATTTTAATTCAGTATGTTTCTTTATGCAGTTTCAAACATGCTGTCTAAAGATGAAGAAAGCATGTTTTTTTTTTTTTTTTTTTTTTTTTTTTTTTTTTTTTTCTCATTTTTAAAACGTAATTTTTTTTCATGGCAACATGTTTCTCACATAGAAAAGTACACATTAAGAACTTGGTGGTTGGGAATAATTTTTCTTACTTGCAATCTAGAAAAGTAGTCGTAAAAAAGAGGAGTTTTTAGAAGGTACATTAATAAAGCTTTTTTAATCAGTTGTTATTGCATTAAGCTAAGTTTTATTAATTTATATGTTTATTTAAAAAAATATATTTTAATAGAAGAATCTGAATCAATATTTTTAATTTAAATATATTTTTTTTTAATTTAAATGAATCTGTTATTAATATGTCTGTATTATGTGCGATTACAAGGTATTACTCAGATAAAAACATGCAAGTCGAACTATCTGTGTTATAAACAACAGAAGAAAACTGAATGTAATAATTTCTCAAACTTAAACCATATCAATTCTCCCCTAGCGCATTACACTATTTTTACACTGCGGGTTTCCTTGATTAGCCTATATTAACCATAATTAAAATATATATATATTGTTTTTAAGAAAGTTAAATGTTGTATTACAAAAGTTTTGAAGTCTGACAGAAAAGTTTTTGTCATCAATAAAGTAATCTTATGTGATATATATTTTGGGGATATTTTTCTTTATATTTTGAGAGTATCCGTAATGGATATAAATAAAATGATACACTATTTATAAAATAACCACAAAGCCACTTTTTTTACTATAAAATTTGGTACTTTTTGTGTTGTTTTTTTATCGCCTCCTGTTTTGCAATGTCGCACATTTTTCCCGATTGACCTTATTGAAAATTTGGAATAAAATATTTCAATAACGCAGTTTTCTCCTTTTCTAATATTTACTATAGATTTACTATATAGTGCCATTAATATTTTCTAATATATATAAATGGGAGCGGTCATTCACATTTATGATATCTTGCAGACATATATTATAAAAATTGTATACAATTACTATTTCTAGTCGGAGTATAAATCACTGAAATGCATGTGCATAAAAATAAAACATTGTAGAAAAATACACTGGTATGCATATTATTAGGAAACAACATAAAATCGAAGCGTCTGTTGGACCATTAATCTTTGCTTTTTGTAGAAGAACATAACAAAGGATAAAATAAGAAATTGCTTGTTGATAGAAGGAAATTGGCCTAAATGCCTTATTGTTTCTTCTAGATACTCATATTACAACTAATTATAAGGAAAGGATGGGAAACAAAAAATAATTTACAAACGGAACTTACGCTAATTTAAAAACATTGCGGATTATTTTCTTTTTTTAATTTAAGGACACATGTGATACCTCGATGGCTAAAATGGAGCAATTTTAACGCAAAGTTTAAAAGAATATGTATCTGTATTCTAAAGGATAAACGTGTCTGTGCGAAACGCTGACGTCATTTTGACGTGGCAACGGGTGACGATTAAATTTAACTTTTACTACAATTTTTTTAACTTCTAAATATCACACATTTTTAATTTTTACACAGTGTAATACAGAAAAAATCTCCTTTCAAATGCAATTTGCTTTAAAATTATATCGTCGTTTGTCTGACAACTGTTCGCTATTTCCCTCATTTTTATTGCTTTTGAAATAATTTTAAAACATTTTTTTAGCGGGACAATGGGTCCTAACGCACTTAGTAATGATTTTAGAAAAATAGCTTTATAATGCAATTTATTCATAATTTAATGCTCTTTTTTTTTGTAATTAAGTATGGTACACAAAAGTTTTTTTAGTTTACGAGTTTTATAAGCAAAGCACGGAAAAAAGCTCGAAAATTTCGTGGTTTATTTGACTCTATAAAATTTAGCCTCGAGATATTTTGTTGGAAAACTATTAATACCTGTTATTATCATCCCCATAAACAGTTTAAAAACGTAAAATTTTCTAGCAGATTTTTTGCATCTATTTCTGACTATTTGACTGGACTAAACGTTTTTGACAAAATACCAATGTTTTTTCAGTGTTATCTGGCATCACGTGAGTAACAATTGCCGATATAAAAAACATCACTTGTTAACAATAAAGTTATTTGAGAGTTGAAATGTGTAAGAACTCTTTCAGAAGTAATTTAATTTTTAATAGTTTTAACCCTTTCAAGCGCAAAGTATTTCTGCTGCTAAAATATTAAAATGAGTGACACCATAACTTACGACAAATATATTTGAAAATAATTAAAAGCATTTTTTTTTCAGGTAAACTATGACACCAAAATTTTATTTAAAAATTATAGCTTCTCGAGTTTGGAATTAAACTTAAATGTGCAAGCAATTCAAAAAAACCGTCCTTAAAAGGGTAAATGCCTATTCAGAATCAGCAGACAATATACGTTTTACATTTTTTCGTTGTAATTGTCTTACGGAATGTGCAATATAGACAAGTTCGATACAAGCTTAGAATAATACGCAATTAAGAAATGAAAAGCTCTAAAAAGTGATAGGGGACATTTAAAATAGTATCTGTTTTATCTTGAATTTTATGAATACCTTCCTTGCAAATTTTATACCCATATCACGTTAATTTCATCAGCTTTCAAAAAAAAAATCTTTATTTATCCTAATATGTTATTTAATCTTTCTAAGGCCTGTTTTAGATGTTTTAAATACATTTCATCTGTTTCCTCTATAACTCCAATTTCATCAATGAAAAATGTAATGAACTTAATTTCATTTAATATTTGTTCATTTTTTTTCCAATAGCAGGAGAAATGGTAAGACCAATGGTAACTTTAAAAAACTTAATTATCCTTTAGGAGCAGAGCTGCCAAGTGCCGGCTTTTGGATACCAGTATTTTAGTACAGAAAGTTCAGTTTTATTTAATCGAGTGGTGCAAAAGTACAGTATTTTCTCTAAGAGTATAGTGATATGCAAAAAAGTTGGAGAATTTGCAACTCAATTTAAGAGTCTTTATTGTCAAAAATTGAAGATGTTCTTGGTTGAAAGGGTAAATGCCTGCCATTGTAAAATGCAAATCGACCCCTAATGTAGGCAAAATATCGTCTATACTAGGCAATGAATATTTTTCAACTTTCAAAAAATTATTTACACTAACTTTAAACCCGCCGCATAGATTAATTTTTCTATTAGGTTTAACTACTAGAAATATAGGAATTTCCCACATACTACTAGTGACAATTTTTATATCTACATCCAATCTTTGCAATTCTCCATTTACTGCCGCACGTAATCGATAAGTTTCATAATATGGTAGTAGAAAAATTTCCTATATAGAGTTCGGTCTTCATATCAGTTAAATCTCCTCTCCCTTAACCCCTTAATTCTCGCTCCCGTCATATTCTCGGGCTGTGTCTTTTACTCAAATTGTTTGGTTGCCACCAGTTTTATAAAATAGTGAAATTGGCTATATTTTAGTGCCGTTTTTCCTGCCATTAAATAAGGTGAATATTTCTTTTTCATAAAAGAAATCCCAATAAACAATTTGAATTTTTCAACCGTAATTTAATTCGAGCGTTAAGGGGTTAATAGTAAACAAATCAGAAAACTCGGTTAATATAATACTTCTAAACGGTAATATGAATTTAGAACTTCATTTACAGATACTGATTGCAATATTTGGTGGGAAATATTAAACAAGTCCGAAATTAACACTTGTGCTAAAACAATAATAGGAAATTATCTTCTTTTAGCAAATACAATTTATTATTTCTAGTCATATCATAACAAATAATATCTACATTTATGAAACTAGCAGGTTTTAAAATTTCACCAGTTAAAGTTTTTAATTGAATATCTTGTTGAAATATTTTATGCTTCCGGAAAACTCTGCAAAAGCGTATTATAAGTACTGAAAAAATTGCTGCACCGGTATCCAACTCCATATTTTCTCTCGCCTAATTTTCAACTAAAAATGACATTTTGATGGTATTGTACCTATCTCATAAATAACTGATAAAATACCAATTGTATTTAAAACATTCATTTGTTTCTGAGAATTATTACTCTTACTTTTACAAATGTTACTCACATGACCACTTTTTACATAGATTACAAATTACATTTATAGCTCTCCAAGAATTACTTAATTGTGAAGAATTTCTACATCTGTAAAATTTTAACACATATGACGCTTACTAGTACGTTTTTGTGGGTTGGGGGACAGAAATTATTACTGGTACCGGAAATTTTGTACGGACGAAAAAAGAAGGTGTAATCCAAGAATACTTGCTTCCTGTTGGTTGTGAGCAGGTTTTAATTTACAGTGGCATTTGTGAACGTAAATTTAGTGCTCATTTTCGAAAAATTACCAGCATACAATGTATTAATTTACGTTTATTTACGTAAAAATTTCCATGATTGTTGATATTCTGTTTTGGAGATGCGTTTTGAAATTGTCCTGATTTGAATTATCAGCACTCGCAACTTTGTTGATATTCATATTTTTATTTTTCAATTCTGAAATTTCATCATTTTGTAAAGCTACAGCTTTCTCAATATATACATAAACCATCAAACAGAACGATTATGTTATTGGGTCGTTCGGAAAGTCGTGTCCGTTTGGAAAATTCAATTCGTACCGGAAAATTCTATCATTTAATTATTAGACATTGATTCCGATATCTAATGTCTAATAATTACCGGGCAGAATTTTCCGGTACGAATATATTTTCCCAAACGGGCACCAATTTCCGAACGACCCAATACTTTGAATACTTTCTTTTTGTAATCCTCTAAGAAACTGTTTTAACCCGGGAGGACGCACGCCGAGCCTGATAGACCCGGAGTGCGTTTTTTTTTTTTTTTTTTTACAACTGTCACCACTATTTTTTTAAAGAAATCTTCAACTTATTTTATCGCAGAATTGTCTCTGACTAAATAAAGTGACGATTATTATTTGTATTTGTTGATGACAAAGTAAAAACCATTCATACCCCGAGTATGCGCAGTCCGGTTTAAACAGTTCTCGTTTAACCTTTTGCACTCCAGTGATACCTATGCGATGATGTACTAAGTAGTTTAACCACAAATCCACTGTCACCGGCAATGGAGTGCAAAAGGTTAATGTATCATCCTAGAATGCACAGTGAGTAGTGATTTTTTTTCAATATAGCAGAAAAATCTTGTATTAATTTATTATCTAATTGAAAACATTTTCTAAATTTAATCCTATCCCAATTTACATTCGAGGGGAGGAGGATTTTAAAGCAGAAGATGAACAATCTCATCATATTTTAATGATTTTGAAGCCGTAGAAAAAGATAAATCTCAGAATAAATTATAAGATTTGGACTCATGTAAGAAATAAAAGCAGGATTTTTTTTTACATCATGTGAAACAAACAATTGTTTGAACCTTTCATAACAGACGAAACCTTCTAACTGATTTGCAACATATTAGGATTCGTATACTTCAAGGACTTTCAAGCACCTATTAATATATATTTGTAGGATATTTGTAAAGTAAAAATTGCCTTGTTTACCGAAAAAAAATTCTATTTTCAGATATAGCGACCCGTACTTTACGAAATTTCTGGTACTAAAACATCTAAAATCCTCTGAATAAAATTGTGCGTACGAACCATTATAATTTGATGATTCCCCAATAAATGCACTTTGTTGAATAACAAATGAATATCTATTGTACGAAAAAATACATAAAAAGCCGTTATATATTAAGCTTGTGTAGACGAATGGAAGCTACTTAGCCAGATTAAAATATAGCCCTCTAATTGTCTTTTTGCATGCTGGAAAAGCAAAACATAAACCAGAAAATTCAAAACAGTCAGTGAGGTGAATGGACGATAAGAAAAGTTTCGGCTGTGTGTGGCTTTACGTAAACGACGCGACGGCGAATGGAAGCTATGAATTACTATTTACTGGTTTCTTTTTCGACAAACTTCAGTTTTGTCAACCGACCAAAAGAAAGGAAAGTGGCGCTCACGTATACGGACAAAATTTACATACAGTGAGCAATTGTAAAATATTATTTTTGAAAAAGAAGAAGAATTGGTCAAATGTGCAACTTAGACTGAAAACCCACGCTTCTGTAAAGTTATGGAGATGAATAGAGGATAAGAAATGTTTCAGCTAAGGGTAGCTTTACATAAACGACTGCAAATGGGAACTATGAACTTCTTTTAACTGGTTTCTTTTCGACAAACTTCAGTTTTGTAAAATCGCCGTAAGACAGGAAATTAGCACTTTTGTATGCGGATAAAATTTACATGTAGGGAGCAATTATAAAATATTAAGCAACACAAAAAAGAATAATTGACCAAGAATAATTGGCAGGGTCTGATTACCAACGGGTCTGACTTACACCAGTAATCTTTAATTGAAATGTTCGGCTTATCTAAACAACGGTGTATTCGTGGTCAAATTTATGCCATGAATAAGGCAAAATTTTCTGTTTCTTTTTGCTGATGGGAATGTGCCCCGTTGGTAATCAGGCGCTGATAATTGGTCATGTAGTGAGAAATTGTAAAATATTAATCCAGATAAAGAAGATCAAATTGGCCAAATGTGCAACTTAGACTGAGAACCCACACTTCCGTTAAGTTAGTGAGATAAATGACCGATAAGAAAAGTTTGGGTTGTGGATGGCTTTACATAAACAACGGCAAATGGAAAATATGAATTGCTCTTAACTGGTTTCTTTTTCTTCAAACTTCAATTAGTTATGTCAACTCGCCGTAAGAATGGAAAGTAGCGCTCATGTCTGAGGATAAAATTTACGTGTAGTGAGCATGCTTTAAGTTAGAAGCGCTCTGAACACATATTGAACTAAGCACAGACTTATAACATTCTGAATCCCTTTACGACTTTAAAATATAAAAGTTTTGAAATGGTCGCGTAGGAATACACATTTTAAATATTATACCTAGACAAAGGTATATATAAATATTATATAGACATACAAACAATAAATACAATAAGCCCAACTCGAATAAAAAATTAGCAAGAGCCAGGAATCGAACCCGGGACCACAGTATACAATACCGCTGCTCTAACCACTGAGCTACTCCGGCCAATGCCTGAGTCTGCAATTTCTCGCTAATAAACCATGTTGGGAAGTCACCAGCCATCTATACGACAGCCTTGGATGACCGGAAAATATATTTATCGTTGTCCGGTCTAGACTCAGGCATCTGCCGGAGTAGCTCAGTGGTTAGAGCAGCAGTCTTGTATCCTGTGGTCCCGGGTTCGATTCCTGGCCCTGGCTAATTTTTCACTCCAGTTGGTCTTATTGTATTTATTGTTTGTATGTCTGTATAATATTTATATATACTTTTAACTGCTGAATGCAGGCGTTATTTATGTGTGTATGTGTGTTTTAATATATATTGTAGTATGGGTGTTTTATTATTATTATACCTGGATGTTTGGTGTGTTATCTACATTTATTTTTTGTCAGAAAAATCACTGTCGAATTGATAGAATAACCATGGTTTGTAACGCCTCCTTGAATTTTGCCGACCAGAAAATCTTTCGGCATCAGTATTTTGTTATAGAAAATCCCTTCTGTAAAGAAGACAAAATTTTGAGCGTTTAATCTAGATTTCTTTTTCTATTAAAAGATACTGGTAGTTCCTGGAGAAATAACGTTACCTGTACGAACAATGATAACTGAATTTAATTAATAATATTTTTTGAGGAATATTTCCTTATTGAAATACAATACGTTGTTATTCATAAAGTAGTAGTAGATTCAGAATTCTCATTAAAATCTTCAAATAAAGCAATTTTCTTGTTTATTTAATTACATTTATTTTAATAAACTGTAAAAAGCATATTTTTAAAATACATAAAATTCTTCACAGAAATTTACTATACATATAATCTAAAATGCAGTATATCTGCCGAGCTATATAAAAGTTGCAATGGTTTTATAGAAAAAAAAAATCCTTCAAAAATATACAATAATGCAAATTAATGAAGAACAGAAAAAAATGAAAACATTCTATTGCGTCATTAATCTTTGCTTTTTGTCGAAGAACAAAACAAAAAAAAAAAGTACGAAATTGCTTTTTGATGAATCAAATTAGCTTAAATACTTGATTATTTCTTCTGGATACATATATTTAAGTTTATTCTTTTAGTAGCAAGTAATTCTGTCACCGTAACATTGAAAGCTGACTAGAATTTGCGAACTATTTCACTTGAAAATAATAAATAAATAGTTTTATTTTTTTAAAAATAAATTTATAATGCTAAATGCACTCAAATGTAAATTGATAATCAACGTAAATAAAATGCAAAATAAACAGTATAAAAATGAAATATTCTATAGAATTTTTTTTCATCTTTCATCTTTGTTTTTTGTCGAAGAACAAAACAAAAAAAAAAGTACGAAATTGCTTTTTGATGAATCAAATTAGCTTAAATACTTGATTATTTCTTCTGGATACATATATTTAAGTTTATTCTTTTAGTAGCAAGTAATTCTGTCACCGTAACATTGAAAGCTGACTAGAATTTGCGAACTATTTCACTTGAAAATAATAAATAAATAGTTTTATTTTTTTAAAAATAAATTTATAATGCTAAATGCACTCAAATGTAAATTGATAATCAACGTAAATAAAATGCAAAATAAACAGTATAAAAATGAAATATTCTATAGAATTTTTTTTCATCTTTCATCTTTGTTTTTTGTCGAAGAACATAAAAAAGGAAAAAAGGATGAAATTGCGGTTTGATAAACGATAATTAGCCTAAGAGCCGGATTGTTTCTTCTGGATATTGTGATCCAATTGTAAGAAAAAAGTACCAAATAAAAAGGCTGACGCTAATTTAAATAATTATTTATAGAGGATATAGTTTAATACATTACATTTTCATCTATAAAGTAGAAATACTTTCAAAAGTTGCATTATGTGAAAATATACTCTTTTGTTATTTTATTAGTTTTTATAGAATATTATTTAAATTTTTATTCAACAAGGGTACTACGGCCAGTGTGGCTATTATAGCCACTTGGTGGTTTTATTTTTAACTATTTTTATATGCCCAGATTGTGAATTTTGCACACGCACGACACTCTTATATCACTTATTTAGGGGAGGGGAGGGGGCGGAGACTCAGCTGGTGGATTTAGATTTTTAAAATGTTTTGATCATTTAAATTTTCGTCAAAAGTTTAAATGTTTAATTTATTTTTTTTCTATTTTTTTTCTTTCTTACATTCAATTTATTTACATTCAACAAAAAAATATATCTCTTCATATTAATTATGAAATTTGTATGTTTTTGTTTCGATAAATTTTAAATTAGAAAGGGAAAGCATATATTCTTTTCAAAACTTAATGAGGCTATATAGCATCAATAACTATTTTTTTTCCTTTACGACAACTATCACAATTTTAGTGTGAAAAATGCAGTCGCATTACCTGCAGTTATTTAAGGCTGTTCTTAACTGCCCTGCCAACAAGCGCAAAACGTTTTGACAAATTTACAAATTCATTTTTTAACGGAAAGATATAAAATTGATAAGCCTGGGCATGGAAGCGATTTGGAATCGAACTGTTTTTTCCCATTTTTTGATCAACAAATTACCTATTGAGCAGGGATCGCAATTTTCCTAAAATTTTCGCACTTTGCTACCAGTATTTTAAATCAAAAATCTTCTTGGCAGTTTCCTTCAATTTCTACAATAGAATTCTACAACAAATATTATCGTATTAAAATTGTGGTAGTAAAGTGTGAAAATTTTAGGAACGCTGTTATAAGCGTTTTTGATCACGTGACAAACTCGTTTTCGCCCGCTCTGTGTGCCATTTGTGTGCCAAAATGTGCCATTTTTGGCACACGAGCCATTTTGCCAAAAATGGCACTTGACACGTGTCTGGCACAGATTTTGTGCCGACTAAAGTGTCTGTCATTTTCAAAATATTTCTTTCTAAGCATAAATATTATTCTGCCTCAATCTCAGCGTGCCTCAAATACCTTTTTTGGGTAGTCAAAAAATGGCACTTGACACGTGTCTGGCACAGTTTTTGGGTCACGATCCTTCAGCCAGACATTCGATTTTGTATTCAGCCATTACAAAAGACGTGTTGCACAAAGTTTCAGTGTGCCTCAAATACCTTCCCTAAAATGTTTAACAGCTCTTGGACTATAAGAGAAATAAAATACGCTGCAAACTGCTTATTAGGGTGGGTCGATAAAAAGAATTTTTTTAATTTCGGAAAAGTTGCCTATTGTAATAAGAAGAAAAACGGCATAAAAAATTTTAAAATCGGTTAACATCTTCCATTCGCGCATCGTACTTACATTTGGTGAAAAATTGCAAAAAATCGCACCTGTTTCATTTTTTTTTTAAATTAACTAAAACTTTAAAAATAAACATGCTTTAGCTTTTAATGCTTGTTTCATGGTTTACCTAACCTAAATAAATTAAATTCCCATCAATAATCAAATTTTTTTTGTTCGCGCAAGAACTTAGAGAAAACATAAATTTACCAATTTTTCACAATTTTCACCGTGCAACTCTTAGTTTGTTTTGCTAAAACAAAACGACACAGAACGCACCACGTGGTAGTGGTTGAACGCTGAGTTCCACCCACATCCTACAAAACAAACCGTCCAATTGTTGGGTGTGGTATTTATATTATATTAAAAAGACCACATGCATGTTAATGTGTAATTCTAACTAAATGCTTATGTACAAACAAAAAAGATAATTCGTGTCTTTGAGTTGATGTCTTTGAGTCGTGTCTTTGAGGTTCATGATTCTTCAAACGAATTACAATTTGGTGGAAAATACGATGTATTTACAAAACAGTTACAAAAAAGTTAAATGTGAAGGCCGAAAGGAAAGCTCGTGATCTTCAGCCAGCACTGAGTAGTTCCTCAAATAGTTTAAAGTTCCTAAAGTTGCAGTGTACTAGAAATTGATGAACTCAAACACACTTCTTTTGACGACTCGGAGTATGAGGAAGATAAATACAAACTGAGTACATCGACGAAAAGCCCAAATGGCAGATGAGAATTAAAATTAACGCAACAGCGCTAAACAGCGCTTTTAATGAGCTTTCTTATAGCCAAATTTCCCAACATATTCACGGTCAAACTGAAGAACCTAAATGTTTTAGTGCGCCAATCAGGTAGCAGCTCACTTGCCTTGAAAAAGCTCCTATGGTCGATTGTAAACCCGCAGATTGTTCGATTTCTGATATAGACAGGACTTTACTGAGCAAAGATTAACAGTATTTTTGGGATATATTGAATGCAATTCCCTTGGGATATTGCCAGAAAACTTGGCGAATTGAGACCCTGGTACTTTGTTCGATTCCATATGACTAACTGCGGTCAACCGAGTCTTTAGATTGTATCAGATTCATCCAAAAACTTAAAAGAAACAGCTGGCGTCATCTTAAAATCATACATACCTGTGTAATTTGCCATAAAATAAGCAAATATTTTACTGACGGACAAAAACATGTATTTCAAGCAATCCAGACATCACGCTATTTATCCGAAGAATTACTACAAGTTGTCGATCCAGTAATAGAATGAAATGCGTTTTTTGCGCACCCAGAGAAAATTCTGTTGGGAATGATAGTTGACAGAAGAAAACATATTCGGGACATTGATTACAGAAGGATCGTAAAAACAAGATAAACCGTCCCAAAGAAGAAGACTGTAATGCTGAATAAAGAAGAAATGTAATGTTGAATGGAAATTTTCAAGCTTTCGATTACATAGAAATTATTAATTTGAATTCTTGTGCGGTGTCCCAGTGCCGCGGGACCTAAGTGAAGATATGATAAATCGCTCATCACTTCTGACACTACTCACATCAGAGAAATACAAATGTTTCCCTGTCACACCGAGACTGTTAAGATGTGCGTCAAACTTTTGACAGAGACCTCGAATAATGTATATGGACATGAACCTAGAAATGGCTATATCCGAACAACACTGAAGTCTAATTTGGTTATGCCTCATTTCTCCAAAAAATCAGACTTTAAATGTGCAGTAGATATAAAAAAGAGAACATAAAAAACACAGTAAGCCAAAGAATGCTACTGTATGGAAAACCTTTGTAAATAGTTGCAAATACAATGTAAATGCCCCACCCAACAATTGGATGATTGGTTGGATAGGGTGGAGGTGGAACTCTACGTGAAACCACCTCCACGTGGTGAATTCTGAGTCGTATTTTTTCTAGCAAAACGAGCGAAGCGGTGAAAAATGCGATAAATTGCTAAATTTATGTTTTTATCTAAGATGTTGCGCGAACGAAAAAATTAGATTATTGATTAGAATTTAATTTATTTTGGTTACGTAAACCATGAAACAAGCATAAAAAGCTAAAGTGTGTTTATCTTTAAAGTTTTAATTAACTTAAAAAAATAAGAGAAAAGACGCGATTTTTTGCATTTTTTTTATAATTTTTAAGTGCGATGCGCGAATGGAAGATGTTAACCGATTTTAAAAGTTTTTATGCCGTTTTTCTTCTTATTACAATAGGCAACTTTTCCGCACTAAAGCGTTCCGAAAATAAAAAAAATCTTTTTTTTCGACCCACCCTACTGCTTATCCCCTGACACTATTATGTAAAGGAATTGTTTTGCGGGGCCCTATAAATGAATAATAAGTTCTTTGTACTCCATGTTGTCTAGAATGCGTAGTTAAATGCACTTCATAAATGCATATCAATTTCATTATATTTGAAATAGCCAACATCATTAAAATAAACTTGAAGCAATTTTTCTCATTGAGCGTAATGCATCGGGATATTTTTGACTGTCCCTGTAGATGAACTATACATTCTACACACTTTATTTTCAATAGCGATCGTGCTATTGTTAACGTCAAAAACATACAAAAATTTCAAGGAGATTCCAGTATATTTGCGAGTGTTAGAACTCGGACAGACTGAAGACAATCCAAATTCACAAACACTTTTAAACTATGCTGGAAAGTGTTAAATACTATTATAATATTTTAAATTATTACAGCAACATTATAAGAAATGAATAAATTAATACATTTTGTCATTAAAATGTTGTTCTGTTTATAAAAGTTATACTTTAAGTTGTTTAAATAACAAAGCATTTAAGTGGCCGACTATTGCTCCAGTGATGGCCGAACACTAGAATTGAGTGGCCGACTACTAGACCTATGCTACTTTTAAGTTTAACTTTTTATAAATAAAAACTATAATCAGTTTTTTAAAAATCAATTGCTGAAACAGTAAAAGAAAAGTGTACTTTAACATGTGTCACTGTTAAAAATGTTGTATTGTTTTTTAAAATTACGCTTTGAGCAATATACTTAAAGAGAGCGCTTAAGTGGCCGACTATTGGTGCTTTTAACCTATATACGTTTTTTTTTAGAAAATATACAAACGATTTATTTTACCCCTTAACCCCTTGAGGGGTACCGGTATATATTATATACCACCTACGATTAATGAAGTTTTACACCAGAAAAATTTTATTAAATTTTACTTTTCTAAGTTTGGTGGAAAAAAAAAGGGCCGTAAAATTACTTTTACTTATTACGAAATAGAATTTTTCAAAGATTCCGGTGGGAATTCAGCATTTCACAAACGTCATTTCTTGCACCTCAAGGGGTTAACCCGTTGAGGGGCAGTGGGATAAAATATATCCCACCTAACTTAAACAATATTCTCACCAGAAAATTATAACTAAACTTTATATTTTTAACTTTGGAGGAAAATCGTTCAATAATTGCTTTTCCTTATTTAAAAGTAAAATTATTCGATTATTCCGGTGACAATTCAATATTTAGAGACATTTTTGCTTGCCGCTCAAGGGGTTAAAACATGAATTACTTCACAAAATGGATATTAATTACATTTAATAACCGTTCATCAGTATATTAAAGTAGCTTTTATCTTACTCTTTCATTAAATTATTTTAACGTTTGTTATCCTATAAGAAATGAACGTATCGAAATGAAACGTTTGTAGACGCGCGGGATTATTTTAATCCAAAATCCATATTTCTCCCCTCCTAGTAAACAAAGAAAACACATTCTTCCACCCACCCCTTCTCGACCCTGTCTTTGAAAGCTACAAAACACGTCAGCAGTGTCATCAAAAAAGGTCTCCTTTTTTTTTTTTCAAGAAAAATCGTGATTGGGGTGAGATTTACCCTAGCGCGCGTGCTTACGGGTTAACTTTGAGCTCTGGGGATGAATTTCATCAAAATGATTAAATGTCACATTGGCACAAGTATTTTGTGAACAAAAGATTCGTCTTATAATTTACGCGAAAAAAAATGCATTAATCTATTTTCAAATAAATTTGGTTGAATATTTCGGTGGCAATGTGACATTTAAAGATTAAAATTAAGTGAGAAGAAATTCACTCATCAGAGCTCAAAGGAATTTAATCTAGGTCTTCAATAATAACATTGCGAAATATGCGTTCTGTATTACATACTAATTATATATCATTAAGTACACATATATTCTTGAAAAAGATTAAAATGATATTATAAAATAAAATTATATAATTTCAGATGCTTTTCAAATGAAATACTGGATAAGTATCAGAAAGCATTGTTTTATCTTAGTACATTTTTCTCATGCTTTCATAATTTGCATTGATAGGTATCTAATTTACATCCCAGTATCTAAAATACTGGCACACTCATTCAGCATATTAATAACTACTTGCATTTCTAACAAACTGTGTGAAGAGAGAATCTCTAATTACTGTTTAAAACAGTGACACGTTTCATTATCTTTTCAATGTCCATACATTTTCAATCAATATTCCAATAAATATCAAGATTTCTAGTGTTGTCTGTAGCACACCTTTTATTATTGTTTAAAACAGAAGAAGCATACACTAGTTTATTAGTGTAAAAACTTTGTAATAATGGCCAAATATTTTTTCTTTCACATTTCAAACGTATTTTAAGATTCATGAGATGATAGCTTGTGTCTAATTACCTATTTATTGCTTCTATAATTATGTAGACGTTAAAAAAGTGGGGAATGAAACTGATAATTAATATACAATTTATTTTATATGTAAGTTAAAAAAGGACTTCTTTTAATCTATTAAAAAAGTTTATTCTATTAAAAAAGTCTATTTAAAAAAGTCTATTTAAAAGTCTATTAAAAAAGTCTATTATTAAAATCTTCTATTAAAAAAGGTTTTGACATCTAAAATACTGACACATTCATTCAATAAGTCAATAAATATTAAGATTCTTAACAAGATATATAATATGGGAACATCTAATTACTACGTAAAATACTGACACATCTCATTATTATTTCAGTATTTAGTGATTTTCAATCAATATGCTAATAAATATGCAGATTTTCATTGTTGTCTGCAACACACCTTCTTTTAAAACGGAGAAACTTTCACCTATTCATTAACGAAAAGGATTTTCTACTAATGAGAATATTACTTTTCTTTGAGATTTCAAACAGAGGCAAGTTTTATGAGTTGACAACTTGTGACTGATCATGCATTAATGTCTACTATAATTATGCAGATAATGAGAAAGTGGGGAATAAAATTTTGTGATATATAGGAGAGAAAATGAATTCTTAGCTTTTAAGAATAACAATATGTTTCACAGAGAACAACATTATGCAGATTCTGTATATACAGGGTGTTTTAATGTGAACTGACCGTTTTTGACAGCTATTGAAGTTGTTATTATACTGTGTGAAGACTGGAATTTCTTGCTTACAGTTCTTTGATTCAGTTCAAAATATCACCTATAAAAGGTGCGGTATTGTTTTAAACTATTAGAACGCTCAAACTAGTGCATACAAAAAGATTAGAGTTGGGTGATTTATTACTTTTCCTTCCGTTTATCTGCTGAAGAGACAAAAGTTGGTTTCAATTTTTAAAATACAATATTATTTTGAGCATAATCGCAGCTCCAAGAATCGCTATTAATGGTAGATCGTTGAGATTTTAGCAAGTGGACATTAGCAAGATAGCGCAGCAAAAAAAATCCTCACTTCACGCATTATATTCCTTGAAGGAATAACTTAACACGTTCACGCCGGCGTGCATCACCGGTAGGTCACGCTCGACTGTCCCATCAGGCTGCGTGAATCCCCGGTGGGTCACGCTCGACTGTCCCATCAGGCGGCGTGCATCACCGGTGGTCACGCTTGACTGTCCCATCAGGCGGCGTGTATCACCGGTGGGTTGTACTGCGTACTGTTCCATAGAATGCATGTACTACAAGTGTGTCAGACTCGACTATTCTATAGACGGCGTGCACTACAGATGGGTCACACTTGAATACTCGAAAATTCAGTAGTAAAAACAATTCATTATTATAAACTTAATACATTCACGACAAGAAACGCGAATTCTCGTTTTCATTCAAAAAATATCATTGACTAAGTGCGTGGCTTCTACCTTAGAGAAATGCGTTTATGTCATGTTGACCGTCTTTCTTTAGATTATAAGAAAATTTATATTAAATTCGTAGATATGTAGTCGATAAAATCATGTCTCTAAGAAATTTGCTTACTCCTCAAGTACTTTCAGACATTCACAATCAACTCTACTTGTTATATTCGAGTTCAATTCAATAAATATGAGAGGAGCGGATCATTACATACAGTGTCTGAATAAAAAATAGTACTGCGCCGCCAGATGAAGCGAAATATGAATTCAAGCACCGTTTAACGGCAATAAACATGAATATCGGCTCCTGCGTGAACGTGTTAAGTAGCTCTGACCATTACATTTTGTTGAATTTCGAAAACCATCAGTTTATACTCAGTTATATCAGTTTATACACTGTAAATATATCACGGATTATATGTCCCTGAATTTATATCTATCCTCACTAAATCGTTTAGATTTTCTAATTCAGTCAAATAAACATGTAATTTTTGTATTAAGGTTAGAATTCATTCCAGAAAATTTGCTTTTCATCTTCATTTCTTGTTAAATAAAAAAATAAATTAGTATTCCTTATTCTAATTTACTTAGGAGAAATCGGAAAGAAAATATAAAAAATAGTTATTAAATATTCTATATGTATAAGAATTGATATTTTTATACACATAATATATTTTTAACAAACCAAACCTCTAATTATTTTTTAAAACAAATGGACTTTCGTTTATCCCTTTCAGGGCCAAGGCACTTAGATTTGTAAACTGTTGAAATAATTGAATGACACCAGTATTTACAAGAACATTTATTTGTAAACAAGTAAAGGTATATTTTCGCTTATTTAGTAAAAGTGAAGTTTCCATTCAAAAAATCTGGTGCCAATGTGGCAATTAGGGATTAAAATTATGTGATGCCGTGACGGCATCACCGTCTTTCAAGGGGTTAAACATTAATATTTTTTTAATGAATCCTACTTTTCGCTAGTACTTTCATGCAATAATAAATTGCATTTTTATTTAAAAATAAACGGAAATCTAGCAACGCATAATGTATATTTCATGAGAATGAAGTTCGTAAACGATTATACATTTGTAACTACCATAATTATAAAGATATCCAGAAATACAAAAATGAAAATCCATCAAAAATTTAGCACAATACTGTTTTCAGATTACTAACTTTTCAGATTAATTTTTATAATTGCAAGGTTCGCACACTCCTTGGAATTTCCAAGGACTCTGGCACCACTATTAATGATAAGAAAATTTACATTTAATTTTTAAAACACAAAATTTGCAATCACGGCCTTTATTCGCAGATTATTCAATATTTTTCTGCAGTGAAATACTTCGAAAGTACTGTAAAAATTTTCTGGTAACACTGTGCGAACCCTGTAATTGTGTATTTTAGTGTTGTATCTGTCAGATAGTCACAAGATGGCAGTATTTTTTAAACAGATTTTTAGCTAGAAATTTCTTCACAAAATACAGGTGCTGAACAGGTGAACAGCATTGAGGAGTTTCCTAGCTGAGATCAGCTTTACACCCATACTACAACTGAAATGTCTTATGTATTTGTGAGCCATGGGGATAAGTATAACTGTAGTATTGGCAATTCCTATTTCCTATTTAAAGGAAAACGTAAGAAAAATTTAAAAAAAGTTAAAAGTAAAAGATATTGGATAATTTTAAAGTAGAAATTAAGTTTAAACTTAAGTCAAGTATGTTAAATGATAGAAATCTTAACAAATGGTATAGCTGTAGTTATAAAAAAAACTATATATAAAGAAAAAGATAGAATTGCCAAGTCTCCGGCTTTTTTTACACAACTATTATATTAGAGAATGTGCTGTTCTTTTAAATTGCCCAAATGCTATAATTAAATAAAAGAACATTTTCTGTATTAAAATATTGGTATCCAAAAAGCCGGAGACTTGGCAGCTCTGAAAAGTAGTAAAAAGAAATAAAAGTTAGCACTGTTCAGGGTTACTCTCATCAAACTTGGGCAGAAAAAGATGCAAAGCAGTCAGCAAAAGCCACTTTAACAAAAAGTCTCTAATCAGGGCAATACATTTTTGCCATATATTTAAATATGTATAGAGTAGGTATAATTTTTGTATATATATAAGAAAATATAAAAAGGTTTAAAAAATGAAAGAATAGACATTTAGCAATCTAAGTATGGTGAACACAGGGTTCACTGGATGTCCATAATAATGGAGAATCTGGAGCGATTACGATGATGAGGCTCGAAGGCGTCATAATCCAGTAGCTCCGCTACAATTTCGTTGGCTAGATCAAAATTTTTCCTGTAGAAGTTTTTAGCAAGATCATTGATGCACTTACGTAAAATAATGGTTTTGAGATCCTTGCGGACTGTGGAGATGCGTAAGTAACGTGACGTGCTACGTACGATAGGCAGGTTCCTGTTGTGCAGGCGACTTAGATTGTCCATTGAAGTGGCACAGGTGAAGCCCCATACCGGTCTAGCATAGGTTATAATTGGAAGGATGCAGGTATTTTATTTATTTATTTGTTTACACATACATCTAACTTGTGTGCTTGACATCTAGGTCCGCTTATACGTCATCGTCAATATACAGGGACGAGGTAGCACAATGAAATTTACAACACAGAGAAATTACAAGGATGCAGGTGCTGAACAGATGCTGAACAGGTGAGTAGCATTGAAAGGATTCCTAGCTGACATCAGCTAAACTGAACAGCTAAAATATGGTAATTGAAAAAGCATAGTATTTTCTGTTGCCAATAGTATTTCAAAAACTGATTCAACCGAAACACGAATTTGTTTACTCACAAATTTGTGCGATTTAGGAAAATAATATTAATAATTAGCATCATGTAAAAGTGTTAAATGATGTATTTTTTTCCCATTGGTTTAAAATTTTGAGACTATATATAATTTTTTATCAAAGTTAAGATAATGTTTTATTTATTCATTTTGGTGTGATTTATTTGAATAATTTTACAGATTCTAATAAAAAAATATTTTTTGTGTTTTATTTTTTACTGTTATTTAATCAACGATAGTTCCTTCTTATGCCTTCATTTCATACAGGTTATATATAAAAGATAAGGCATTATTCACGTGACTGATTGCATTGTGTTTCATGTAGTCCTATGAAGGAGTAAGCTTACTGTTTTGTTCTTCTTTTTTATTTTTCTCAGTTTCTGTTGAACAATAAGCTGACAACTTTCTCCTTATAATAGTTTTTAAATATTAGTAACACTTAACCCTCTCTCTGCGTAATTGTTTTATCAAAATAGCTTCAAAAATTGTGTATTTAAGAATTTTTATTCTTTTGCCACCGGTTTTTCAAAACAAAATTTTTTTTTCTAGTTTAATCGGGAAAATGCTTCGATTAAATATTGCAAAATTTACAATAAAACAATAACTGGTGGGAACGATCAAGGAGGTTTAATTAGACGGAAAAAATGCATCCCTGAGAAAATCTCGGATTTCTAGCGAGAGGGTTAAACTTTATATTAAAAAAAAAAAACCCTCAAAACGCTGCGACAAATTCCATAAAATTAAAATACGTCTTCGGTAGCCGCCATTTTTGTTTAAGCGCGTTGGAATAATATTCAGGAAGGTGCGGTGTTGCCAGTGAGTTATCTTTTTTTATCCCATTCCGACGGGCAGTGTCGGGATACCTAAGTTTAATTCCAAACTTACGAACGGCACCAAGAATATTTTAGTAAAATTTTGCTTTTACTATAAACATGTAGAGTAACACATTCATAAAGCAAAAAAAAGTCGTTTCTAAATTCCAGTGTCAGTCAATCATTTCATCATTTTACAACAAAAATTGTCTGTGCCGGAAAGGGTTAACCCCTTCGGGACGGGAGCCTTTTACGAAATTTTTAATCTTTTGTCACCGTTTTTTAAAAAACAGAAATTTGTGTCTTCTTGAATCGAGAAAATGCGCTGATTAAACAAGGCAAATTTTGCAGTAAAATTTTACTGGTGAGGAAAAACAAGGATTCTGAGCGCTTCACGCGGCACGTATACGTGTCGCTCGTCCCCAAGGGGTTAAGTCTGATTACAGCTGTTTTCAAATGGTAAGATTCGCCTTATATAATGATGTAATAATTAAGGAGAAAACAAGGGGAATTTTACAATTTCAAAAAACTGGTGACAATCAAGTAAACAGAATTAAAAAAAAAATAGTAGTCCAACTGAAGCGGTGCACAAATGGTTACAACTAAACCTTACTAATAGATCTTTCCGAACACCCTAAGGGTTTCCTTTTTTGACACAATAAACTTAAAATATGGACGGAAAAGCACTCTTCCGTGCTAGAATGTCTTGGATAATCGGAAAATATCCGCTAATTAATAAAGAAAAAAAGTTGTACAAAATTAGTGGTGTGAAAGCTTTTAATAACAATTTAAGCGAACTCTTATTGATCGTGCTTCTTTCAGGCAAAACCTTTATGGGGTTAAAATACAGTTACGCAAAAATACTAAAAATAATTGTCATCAATATGTATCTATTAACAATAAAGATCAGTAATTTTCAATATTGCCAATATCACGATGGTATGCGTTAAACTAATATGCCTCTTTACTTTATGCAATAAAATTGGCTAAATATATTTTTAAAAGATTCGAATGCAATAATGAAATGTTCTACATAGAAAGTTTGCAGCTTATTTTTGTACATTTTGACAAGAATTTTGAGAAATTCCACGAGTTTGCAGTGTACCTGACGAAATCCCTCGCACGAAAACTTCTACCCGATCAAAACATAAATATATATATATATATGTATATATATATATATATATATATATATATATATATATATATATATATATATATATATATATATATATATATATATACACATTTTTTTTCTTTTCTGAGTTTTCTTTAAAAACAAGCCAATAGTCAGAATGAAATATTGCATTACAAATTAATTCGGGGGAAACATTGTATAAAACGCAGCTTTCCTCTTTTTCATATAGTGCGATTTTACAAATTTAAATCAAACTTAAAGTTATTTATGCCTTTATTGAGCGAAATAATTAAATAAAAAATGCATTTTTAGTAAGAAAAACCATACAAGAGTAACATTATTCATTCTGTAGCTCAGATATTAAAATTGTATATTGCATTTCTTATTTCTCCTGATTATCGTATAATCTGAAACTTACCAGAAATACATAAAGAGAAATTTGAAAGTATTCATGAAGTATTTTCTATGTTTAAATCTTTATGTACTTTCAATCAGGGTTATCAGATTGGCTTTTTCTTTAAATTTCTTAATTTCGCATTCATACCAGAAATCATTTTTTTTTAATTTAAAAAAAGGCCAAACTGGCAGCCTTGCTTTAAGCCAGTGTTGCTAAATTTCCCTCTTTTTTTAGAATACCTATAAGAATAGCTATATAGAAATTTTCCCCTTATTTAACACTAGAACCGCCGTAGCGGTCATTTTGACTGCTACCAAATAAAAATATTTCGATTATCACCAGAAATTTCTTTCTAAAATAAGTTTAAAATGTACCACGGAGATATAAGTTAAATAAATAAGTTAAGTAGTTTCAATTAAAATTTCCGGTGTAAAATATTTTTATAACACTTCAGTAAAATTTCCGGCGGTTCTAGTGTTAACCCATTAAGGGGCAAGCAATTACGTTTGTGAAATGCTGAATTCCCACCGGAATCTTTGAAAAATTCTATTTCAAAATAAGTAAAAGCAATTTTACGGCTTTTTCCCACCAAAGTTAGAAAAGTAAAATTTAAAATAAATTTTCTGGTGTAAAACTTCTTTAATTGTAGGTGGTATATAATATATACCGGTGCCCCTCAAGGTGTTAATGACATCCCTTCCCACAGAAATCTTTGATGTACTTAATGACATAGTCCTGATTAATAAATAGCCTTAAGCAACATAACAATGGCAGGCTGATTTTTTTCGCTGTATCAGGGTTCGCACGATCTTAAGCCATGCGCCATTTTGTAAGGATTTTTCCAGCAGTAATCGCACAAAACTATCTTCTAGCTAATGAATCTTGAACTCATTAGAAAATAAAAAGATTTTAATGGTATACTGGTGGTAGAATCTTTCAAAATGTGGCGTAACTAACTAGCCGGCGAACCCTGTGTATGAAAGGTCCCATCAAATTTAATACCAGTATTTTCTGAACTTTTTTTTTTCGTTTTATTTAATAACAAAGAAAGCGAAAAAAACTAAAAAAAATACTGATATTGAAATTCAATGAACCATATAAGCACTGAAAAAATCAATCTTCGACAGTCGCAGAATTTTTTGTCAGCGCGTAGGCCAAGTATTCAAGTGCGGTGTAATAAGGGACATTTCCTAATTAATCCCTTGAAAGAGGGTGATACATTAAATGTACCACTTAATTATTTTCAAACTACCTAATGGAACTCCAAATTTTTTTAAAATAAAACTTTAGTTCTATTAGGTAAGTAAAAAAACGAATTAATTTATTTTTAAAAACAATGTGTTTTTAAAAACAGTCAGAGTTTTTAAATTGTACTGACATACAATCATTTGATCACTTTAGCAACAAAATTATTTCTCCCCTGTAAGTATGAAATAAGACAAAAATTACTGTACAGAAATCCTGATAGGTATTTTCAGGACCTGATTATCAACGGGGCACACTTACACCAATAAATTTTAAAAGAAAAGTTCGTCTTATCTAAACGCCGTATTCATGTAAAATTTCTGCCATGAATGAGGCAAAACTTTCTGTTTATTTTTAGTGGTAGGAATTTGCCCCGTGGTTAATCAGGCTCTGGGTATTTTGAATAAACATCGAATAAAACTGCCAACACTGCTTGCAATCAAACCCAACACTCTTCATAAAATACAATTTCATCCTAAAACACCATTAATAATTTCTTTAAAAATTAGTTTTCAGTGTACATGTCTCTTACACATCAATTGATTCTTCGGATTTCAGGTGTTTTAGCATAAGAAATTTCGTAAAGTTCCAGTCGCTATATCTGAAGATAAAAGTTATTGTATTAAATAAGACAAATATTACTTTAGGAAAATTTTTATACAAAGTGCTTGAAAGTCTTTGAAGCGTACGAACCTTGGTGTAAGAGTGAAGATCGTTACACTGTAAAAAAAATTCAGCTAAAATACGGAAATTGTACAGGCAATCGAGACGCCAGTACTATTTCCGTATTTTAACGGAAATTCTTTCCCGTAAATTCCAGAAAAATTTCTGTTTTCCTGGAATTTACGGAGGAAATTTTCCATTAAAATACGGAAATAGTACTGGCGTCTCGTTTGCCATTACAATTTCCGTATTTTAACGGAATTTATTTTTACAGTTTTTTTTTTTCTAAAGATTCTGCATCACGAATGTATGAGCTAAATAATGAACTATCCGTATTCAAACGACATTAACCTTCAATTAAGCGCACTTGAGGCCGAAAAAAAAGTACAATTTTTATTTCCATAATTTGGGCAGCAATATGGGAAGTTCTGCAAGTGTGCAATTTAAGGACATGGAACTATGAATAAACAGGAATTGGCATATCCTCAAAATAGTCCAACTGTATAATAACCCCAACTGTAACCGGTTTCACAGTGGTTCATACTCGCCGAGGTAATCTTCCAATAGCAAATTTGAATAGAAATCTTCTCCTTATTTAAACGCCTTATTAATGCAGAATTTCAGACATAATTATGGCCAAAAAAAATTTTTAATTTTAATTGGTGGAAGTCTGCTTCTGCGACAGTCAGGTCCTGGATTTCCGACATATTGTGACAACTTAAACAACTTCTTGCCGGTGATAGTGAAAAAAAAATATGTAATACCCTGGCCAACTTCCACAAGTAAAAACTAATAGAAATGTGTTCTATATTCATGACAGAAATTTTGAATGAATAATCCTCTAAACTAACCGAAATTTTCTATTCAGAATTTGCTGATGGAATTTTGTTTCGGCGGAAATCAGAAACTGTTGATCTTATGTAAAAAATCTGCCGCCATCTTGTGACAACCTCCTCAATCACTTCATTCGCAATTGGCAGACTCTACAATTATATGTCTTCTCCTCTTTATTTATGACTCTCTTCTTAAGGAAGAACTGATGTAGTAACCCCTTGAAGGGCGCTGGGATAGAATATATCCCACCTAATTTAATCAAGATTCTCACCAGAAAATTTTACCTAAATTTTATATTTTTAACTTTAGAGGGCGTTGAAAAATTGCTTTTCCTTATTTAAAAATAAAAGTTTTCGATTATTCCGTTGAGAATTCAATATTTAGAGACATTTTTGCTTAACCATAATTTTTTTTTCTTCAAATTTCGTGGTGTTAAAAAAGACGGACCAGTGGCAGCCCTGATATAAAGCAACCAACATAAAATATTAGTTTTTCATCAGTTGCATCGTGTTCCTTAAATCTCAATACTTAATGTCAAAAAATCTCTTTTATCTAAGGCTCAAGAATTTCGGTTTTAGCAAGAATCCAGGATTTATAAGGAGAAAAGATGTAATTGATGGTGTGTTAGGAAAAATGAAAGCATTTTTTATGTGACCTTAATTTATCAATAAGCTTTCAGCTAAAACCCGTGTCATTCAGCGTAAAGATATTCCTATCACAAATTCGTATACTTGAGCATTAAGTACATAAAAAAATTGAAGTTAGATGAATCTCCTGTCAGCAAGAGTTATTTTTAGATAGAAAATTACTTCTTTATTTTTTTAATGCTGAAGAACTGCTGGATAAAATTTTTAAAAGCCAGTTTACAAAATTCATGATCTAATCTTTTTTCAATATTTTATTTTTTTTCTTTGTTTTCAATAATTGTAGTTTTTCTTATTGTGTAGGAAAAATATTTTCGTGATATACATTGATATACATTCTTAATGAAACTATAAACTGCTGTTATTGTGGAAATAATTATTTTATGTATATTTTTTAAACTATATTAAATTTTGCAATCTGAAAAAAAAACGGAATTTAAAGAATTTGTTCATGTATCATATCTTAATCACATTAGAAGCCTAAAACTTTAACTTACACTTTCTCTATCTTAGTAAGATTACTTGTGTTTCTACGCAAAACTATTCAGCATTCATTACTCAACAAAGTGAAGATTTAGGTCCTGAAAGAAAATCTGACTCTGCTACGCATTATTTTCGGAATAGTTTCTTATTTTATTTTATTTTATTTTATTTTACATGTTATTTTTCATAAAATGGAAGTAAACTTTACGCTGGACTTCTGTTCACGCTAACATAAAAGTTTCAAATTGATTTCAAATCTTGTTGCTCTGCGCGAAGAAACCAACACATATATCTATCTTTATTATTATAAATTATATTATTTTATCTTTGCGTATTATTTTAAATACTAGGGGAGCTCTACCAAAGCCGCCTAAATACTTCAAGCCAAACACAAGGTTTCGTGACGTCACTTCGCGGGGCTTACGCCAGCAGAGAAGAGCACAGACTTATTTAAAACATATCAATACTTTCCTCTACATTCCAACTTAATTATCACAGCATACGGTAAAAAATTATATACGTACTTGTAGTTTAAAGACGCTAATTAAGCGCTTTTCAGTCAATTTCGATTACTCGTCAACAGTAAAAATAAAAATACTATATTTATGAAATAATATCACTGTGTCAATAAAAATGGGCCTCAGTGTTAAAGTTAAGAGTACATAAAAGAAAATTGGATCGTTAATAAGGAAAAAAAACCACCAAGTATTACATTTATTTTAGTGAACAGTTTTTATTATATTTATTCTACTTTGAAATTTAGAAACAATATCAATTATCTACTTTCTATATATTCAAAAACAAGACATTAATATACATATACATATATCAATTTTCAGTTTAAACGCATATCAATTGAATTATTTTGCTTTCAATTATTTCACTTTCAAAAATAAATAAATACTAATAAGTGTGCAATCAAAACCCACATTTAAAATTAAGTTAAAGTGAAAGCAAAGTGAATGTCAAATAAAACAAATTCAACTTGTGTTCTATTTTTTTTTTTATTTATTGTGGCCTGAAATTATACAGGAAATATTCTATTAAATATTTAGTGATTTGAAACCTTCACATAACAAATTTAGTATAAATAAATAGTAAAATTAAAGAATATATGAAATTAAATATTCATACAGATAAATTTTTCGTACCTACTGCAAACTTTACTTATCAGAAATGGGTAATTTTCATATAAAGTCCATTAGAATTGAGAAACATAAAATTCTCATAATAAAACAAAACAAGGTCATGAAATGGAAAATTATTATTGTTATTTTAATTTTGTGTTAGTTTAACATATTATGCAAGGTACAAGCAATAGATTTTTTTAAAGTGTACAGAAACATGACAGAGGAAAAAAAAAAAGAAGAAAGAAAACACTTTCATCAATCCAAATTACAATTTTCTTAACTTATGTTCATTTTCCTCGGATATTTGAGATTTAACTGCTAAAAAACATAGAGAAACCCAAATCCTTCCTCAAAAATATTTAATTTCCAAAAATAATGTTGTGTGGGCTGTTTAAATGATTGTTCACATGTTTTAAGCTTAAAATAATCAATATATGAGATGAAAAGTATAAAGGGCCATGACTAGATCGAAAAGTAAATTTATAATTATAGAAAAATTATTTTATTTATTGTTATTTTTAATTAAACATTAAAATGTATATAAAAACACACACAGTTTTTTCGAAGAGGTTGGGGGGGGGGGGGGGGGGGCTCGCCAACATCTGTTTTGCATAAGGGCGCTGACAAGCCTTGCAAATCTTATGAATTAATTGTTTGCAGTGGTTGCAAAAATAGAGATTCAAACACATTGTCCCCATATCTCCAGTTTTCACGTATAAGCATGGTTTATGTAACAAATATTATAAAAGGAATTTTTATCAAGATATTAAGAGTTTAAAATTAAACACAACAATAAATTGGTACGTATACAGGGCTGTCACCGGCGAGTATTTTCCTATTCTATTCGCACCGCTATTTAAAAAAAGAAAAAAAAATGTAGTATCTCTTGCAAATGTTGTCAAACTGTATGTTAAAGGAAAATACATAAATTTTGTATTAAATTAAATCCCAATCAATTCTGCATACAAAATAATTAGTTATTATTCACACGACAAATGTTTTCTAATAAATAGACGTTTATTAAAAGTCACTTTAATGAGAGAAAACAGAACATATTAAAAAGGGAGGAAGGTGTGACAAGTTAGAAATTACTAAATAATTAGGCTTGTAACTGAGACTTTTGGCTGAACATTTTTGAGCATGATTAGTACCCAAAGAACCCAGTCTGACATAAGTGTCAGCTGTCTGGTGCCAATAGTTCCGCGTAAATAAAATTCAGAAGTTTTAACCGAAATTTTTGAATAGCAAGAAAGGTAATGTTGGAAATAGCTGTTACCAAAATGTAAAATTTAAACAATAATATTTGTACTGTACTATAGACAAAATTTCATCAGTTTTCAGTGATAAATTCCCGAGTAATAATGATTTTAAAGTTTTTTTTTTTTAATTAATTTGTTTAAATTAAAAGACCTAACTAAATTTTCCACTTGAAAATATAATAGTTGAGGTAGGAAAATAGGTCGCATAGGACATTAAAATTTTAAACTGAATTGGCCATATAGCTTCCAAATTATAAGGAGAAATGTGTTGGCCCCAACAGAACTGTCTAGCTCTAGCATATATTAAAATGAAGCTATTTTTATATATTTGTAAAGAATATAATTAAACAATGAAAACTTTATTAATTAATAACTTTTGAGATAATTCACCGATTCACACCATTCAAGCACCAATTTTTAGCAAATTACGAGAGACAGGTAATGATATAAGTCTCGATACGATTTAGTGACTTTTGCCACTTTAAATTACTGCTGTTTTTGAAATGAAACAGAAGTGCAATTATATCGTTTTGTTTTGGAGACACGCACACGGAATTATTGACAATACGATACTGGTATTTAATAGTTAATTTATTTTAAAGAAGTTAAAAATAAAAGATATTCTGAACACAAAACATAGAACTAGTACTATTAAAATATAAGTAGTTAATTTGAAAATAAAACTTACCTTCAAAAGAATATGTTCTATTCTTTTAAGTAAACAGCACGTACATACGTTACATTTTAATTCTAAACAACCAGACACAAGTTTCAAATGCTTGGCATTTGCGTCAGCCCCGGGTCGTGACGTCACATATGTGGGGGAATGAAATCGTGTCTGGCTTGATAGTCTTGAGAAGGCTTTGGCTCTACCCTCTAAGAGTTACGCACGCCAACCCCCGTTCAGACACCGCAGACTCTAAAAACACGCTAATTTGATTGGGTTTAAAAATATTACCGAAGATTGAATTATGATTTAAAAACCAGCGGCGATCTCCCTGTGAGCGGGTTTCCATTCCTTTCCCTTTGAATGGGGAATTTTAAGGACGAATCAGATGCTGTTAAGAGATCCACTGGCTGTTTCCATCTTTGATCATGGAATAATCATCATAAGATCAGTTAAACATTTAAAAATAAGCTAATATAAAATAAATTTAGTAAACAGGGACTTTGTCTCCCGGTTTTTTTGAACAACGTTATAAGAAAGTGGTTTTAAATAAGACATTTTAAAATGTATCTTTTTGAATCTGACGTAATCTTTACCAAAGTTTTCTTTCTCTTTTTAATATTAATCTAAAAATACTTTTGTTGTTAGAAAGGAAATATTATTTGCGCTGTTTTGGGACTCACAAAAATAGTTAAAAAGATCATCTCAAAATATGACATAAATATCTGGTGTATTTTTTAATTTAACCTGCTTTGCAATATTGTTATTTGGTCAGTTTAAATATGACGTAATTTCTCCTATTTACTGCTTTTAAAGCATATTAAATTTATTATTTTAAAGTTTTCTTTCTCTTTTTAATATTCACATGGAAATACTTTTGTTGCAAGTAAGGAAATATTTTTAATTGCGCTGCCTTAGAATAGGGAACAATAATTTAAAATATCATCTACAAATGTGAAATAAATGTGACGTGTAATATATGTTTTAATTTAAACTGTTTGGCAACATTATTATTTGGTCATTTTAAATATGACGTAATTTCTTCCATTTACGGCTTTTAACGCATATTAATGAATTTATTATTTTCAAGTTTTCTTTCTCTTTTTAATATTCACATGAAAATACTTTTGTTGCTAGAAAGGAAATATTTTTATTCGCGCTGCCTTAGAATTGGCAACAATAGTTTAAAATATCATCTACAAATGTGAAATAAATGTATCGTGTAAATATAGTTTTAACTTTAAACTGTTTAGCAATATTATTATTTTGTCATTTTAAATATAATATAATTTTCTCCATTTACGGCTTTTAACACTTTCAAGGGCAAAGTACTTCTCTAACTAAAATGTTAAAATGATTGAATAACAGCGGGATTCATGAAAAAAATTATAGGAAAGTAAATAAAAGCTTTTACTTGCATACACTATACAAAGCGAAATTTAATGAATTAATAGTGGTGCCAATGTGCCATTTGGGAACTAAAATTAAGTGGTATGTATAATATACCGGTGCCGTTTAAGGGGTTAACGCATATTAATGTATTTTTTATTTTTTTTTTTAATGTTTCTATTAAAATTCACGTGTGAATATACTTGTAGTTTTCTATGACGTAATTTTCGATATTTTCCTGCTTTTAATAAGTCAACATTTAATTTTAATTTGAAAGTTTTTCTTCTGTTTATAATAGTCACGTGTAAGTAAATTTTATAAATTGAAGGTAATATTATTCTTTACGCTCTTTTAACAATTGACAATAATTTATGTGGCTTTTCTAAAATATGTGAAAAATATCTCTCGAAACTCTGAAAATTTGAATTTAAAATTGAAATAAACCTTCAAAAAATTAGTCAAATTAAAAAAATAAATTCACGCTGCACACCGGGAACTTCTAATGTATTATCCTCGCAAAAAGTAATTAAATTCCTGTGTGTAGTTTTTCTCCTATATAACTTTTTTAATGGAACGATTTTGACCAACTTTAGTGTTAAATATCTCTTAAAATAATTCTTCGATTTAAAAACTGTCTGCTTAAGCGTGTTTATCAGATATGTCTCTATAATACCACAGATTTTCATATTTTTGTATGCAGTAGTTTTCTTAACATTAACGAAAAAAGACCCCGGTCACAAAAAATTCATTGACAGCGGCGGCCACAGCGTTAGTTACTTTTTTTAGAAATAGGGGTCTCTGCCCCCTACGAGCTACGCTCTCCAACCCTCGTTCAGACGCCGCAGACTCTAAAAGCACGCTAATTTTATCGCCTTTAAAAAGATTTCGGAAGATTGAATTATAATTAAAAAAAAACACTGGCGATCTCCCTGTAAGCAGGTTTCTATTCATTTCTCTTTTATTGGGTTATTTTAAAGCCAAATCAGCTGCTGTTAAAAGATACTAATGGCTGTTTTCGTCTTTGATTAAATAAAATTAGTTAAACATTTCAAAATAAGCTAATATAAAATGAATTAAGTAAACAGAGTCTTTGTCTCCCGGTATTTTTTAAGAAAGCGAAAAGAAAGTTCTTTTAAATAATACATTTTAAATGTATCGTTTTTCATCTGACGTAATTTTCACCAAACTTTTCTTTCTGTTTTTGATATTCACGTGAAAATACTTTTGTTAGAAAGGAAATATTATTTGCGCTGTCTTAGAATTCACATAAATGGTTGAAAAGATGAGCTCAAAATATCAAATAAATGTCTCGCGCAGTTTTATAATTTAAAATCTTTTGCAATATTATTTTATGTTCATTTTAAATCTGATATAATTTCTCATATTTAAGACTTCTAACGCATGTTATTGAATTTATTATTTTACAATACCCTTTCTCTTTTAAAATTCACGTGTAAATATAGTTTTTATGACGTAATTTTCAATGTTCCTGCTTTTTATATGTAATTATTTAATTGTAATTTGAATGGTTTTTCCTGTTTATAATAGTTACGTGTAAATAAATTTTTAATTTGAAGTAAACATTATTGTTTGCGCTGTTTATACCGTTGGCAACAGTTTAAATTAATACCATTTTCCAAAATATGTAAAAAATATCTTTCGAAGTACTGAAATTTTTAATTTAAAATAGAAATAAAACCTGAAAAAATGAGTCAAATAAAAAAAAATAAATGCAATCTGCACACTGGGAACTTCCAGCATACAAAATGATCTAAAAATGATTAACTTCCCATGTATAGTTTTTGCTCCTATAAAACTTTTTTAATGGAACGATTTTCTCCAGCTTTAGTATTAAATAGCTCTTGAAATGATTCTTCGATTTGAAAACTGTCTGCGTCAGCGTGTTTATCAAACATTTCTCTATAACACCACCGATTTTCATATTTTAGTATGCAATATTTTTCTTAATATTAACGAAGAAAAACCTCCTGTCACAGAAAATTCAAAACCGGCGGCGGCGGCGGCGGTGACAGCGTTAGTTGCTTTTTTTTTAGAATAGAGAGATAGTGAGAAACATATATTTGATATTTTACGGATGTATTTTTTTTTTCTAAGAAATAACTGACACTTTGAACTGGCATGATTTTCGAAGTAAATTGTGTATATTATATCGTATAACAGACTGGCCAAGCTCCCACTAATCTTCCGCTGTATTAATTTGACCCAGTTTAACACTTTCGCTGCCGATCCCGCGCCAGCGCTTGATGACATCACGCGGTGGCGTGTGATCGGCAGCGAAAGTGATCGGAAATTTTAAATTATACCAAAATTTTTGAAAGAAGATATTTTACTTTATGGTGGATGGAAGATATTTTACTTTATTACTTACTTTACTAAATGTTTTTATTAAATAAAACGTATGGTATTATTCTTTATTTCTGGAATGAACACTATATTTCCGGATAAAAATGGAGGCCAAACTGGCAAATCTGTATGGCGGCACTCAATGTGTTAAAAAAGTTTCGCAGTAGAAAATTCGTTAAAATAATCTTTATTTAATTTAATCTAAGATTTCATCTCTTAAAAAAAATTCTGGAGCTCAACGCATTAAACCTCGGTAAAATTAACATATATATTACAGAAGATTAGTAAGAGCTTGGCACCTCTGGTATAAGTTTTAAATTCTCTTGAATTAAATTTATAATTTCTGCAAAAGAAAAGATGCTTCAATATTACCGTAATGTCGTGCGTATCCGCCTCACCTCAGATAACTCGATTTCTTAACAAAATTAATTTGAAATAAAATGTGACTTGCTTCTGCTTAGCACTTATTTCAATTCTTTTTTCAAAAAAATGTCCGTTTTGAAAAAGACTTAACTAAACCGAAGCGAATACGCGGGAAATTACGGTATTCTGTTTGTATATTATGTCCATATATTATTTTTACATAATATTTTTAAAGTAACGCTGTCACTTTTAATATAACTAGGGGATCGAACCCGAGCTCCTCGAGTTACAGAGTATAGGTGGAAACCATTCTTTTCTTCTTAATTGTAATTATTTTTTTATATGTAATATATATTTTAGATTGTCCATTAACATCAAAAAGAATTTTTATCTGAAAAATATCAATTATGCAAACAAATAAAGTTTTAAAATTTATTAAAAACGATACTTTCACATGCCACCGCATGCCAGGAGTTATTAGCCCAACATTTTGCGAATTACGGCAGTCTTTCCGATCATTTCAGTGCTTTAAGCGCGTTGTTCAATAACATGTCTGTTAAATTTGTTTCTTATTTACATTATTTTATTTAATTTTCTATAGAAGAAGTTTTAATTTTTTTATGGAACATTAGACGGAAACAAATGCTGAACTTTTTACATTGTTTTAAGAGCAAACGGGTTAATCTTTCGTAATTGAGCTACACTTGATAGATAAATTTAAAAATAAATCATGCTTGAAAATCTATATATGTTATGCTATCGTACGTGGCACAGAAATCGCAATTATTTCTTAATTGTTTAATGGCAACACCTGAATGAAACGCATCTCATTGGTTATTGTGCAATATTTTTAAAAAGGGAATAACAATAAATAAAAAAAATTAATTAATACATATAGAACAAAACAATTTATATAATTAAAAAAATAAAATAAAATAAAAGTAAATAAACAATTTATTAATAAATAAACAACAACATCCGGGTTACCATATCAAGCAAAATAACGGCACTTTGGCGCCAGTTAAGTACCTCGGTGCGTATATGACACTGGCATCAGAAAAACATCACGCCAACGTGGTGCGTATATGACATCTGTGCCGTCTTTTATTCATCTCATTTAAAATACAATAAATAAATAAATAAATAAAGGTATTTTTCCACTATAGGTACTTGGCGAAATAGAGAAGAGGTCCTTGGCGAGAAAAGAAATTTGGCAACCTATTTTCTGGCAACCTATTTCATCAAAATATTTTTTTCGAATAAAGCTATATAAAAGTTGCTATGAACGCAAAAAGTTTGTACTTTTATGTTAGCTGGGCGCAATTCTCGCCAATAGCATTTTTTATTTTTCGAGGGGTAAATTAAAACAATGCTTTGATGTTGAAATTAAATTGTTTATGGTATTTATTCTTTTCTTTTTTTAAGGAATTTTTTTAAAGTGAAATTCATAAATTTGAAAAGTTTCAGTTTTAAATTAAAGTTATCGATTTTAAAATGAGTGAAAGGATTATACTTTAATCTAAATTAATGAAATATGAAAAAATGCAACGGGTACAATGTTTAGAGATTTATCACCTGTGCCCGAATAACATAAAAATACCGAGTTCTTGATTTCTCTATCAGAATCTTCCGATTTGGCTAAGGAGCAATTAAATTAAATTATGAATAAAAGTAACATGATGCAATGTCTAGCATACATTTAAGGGAGACCAAACTGGTCGCCACGGGCGGCTAGTTATTTTAAAAACTATAATAACTCAGTCAATTAAGATACAATTTTCAAACAAATTCATTTGAAAGTAGATTTTTTTCTCTATTTGAGGGTGTAAAAACTGAAAATGTGCGATATTTGGAAACTTAAAAAATCGCTGACATAGCACACATTATAATTTCAAAATTTTTTAATGCGAAAATGGCAACAAAAGGTACAGTAATATATTATTTTCTTTCCTCCGTGATTATTTTTCCTCTACTTTCAACCCTCAATGACTTTCAACAAAAATGGAGTACTTCAGTCAGTTGCCACAATTAAAAAAAATGCATTAAAAACTATAAAAAAATTAATATCTCAAAAGTAAACTGAGATACAGCTTTCAAACAAATTGCATTAAAAAGTACATTTTTTTCCTTATACGACGGTGTAAAAATTTAAAATGTGCGATGTTTAGAAGTTTAAAATTTTGCAGTAGAGATAATTTTAAAGTCAAAATTTCATTTCAAATTTCTAAGTTTTGCCATTCGCAAAATGACGTATGCGTTACGCACAGATATGTTTGTCCTTTATAATATAGATATATAAATCAGAGGCTTTAATATATAAATCTCTGGCTTTTTCCACTCCAGAGGCTAATATATAGATATCTGGCTATTTGTACACCACTATTATCTTAGAGAAAATATTGTTCCTTTAAATCGCCCAAATGTTACAATTAAATAAAACAACGTTTTCTGAATTAAAATACTGGTTTCGTAAAAGCTGGAGACTTGGCAGAGCTGCACAATTCTATACGTGATACAAACTTATACGTAATCGCGTTTAGGTAATTTTATGACAGAAAAGCACGACACACGTTAACCTCACATGATCATTTTTATATTCAGGTAGCCGTCATAATGAACAACTGCGTTACTAAAACTGAAATAGGAAAATCAAGATTTAGTTACATGTCACACATAAAAGGAAAATGTTAATAATAGTTTCTCATAATTTTTCTGGTACTACGATTGAAAATTGTTTTTTGAATTAGTTTTAAATTTACTAGCACAGCAGAGTTCGTACGCATCAAGGAATTCAGGGGATTTTAGGTGCTTTAGTACCAGAAATTTCGTGAAGTCCGCTAAATTTTAAGATAGATTTTTATTTTTACATAAGACAAATATTACATTACAAAAATTCTGGTAACAGGCCCTTGAAGCGTACGAACACTGGTACACGAACTATAATGATTCTTATGATACGTGCAATTAGCACATGATTGCGACTTCCTTATCTTTATTTTACATGCTGAATATATAATTTATTATGCATAAACTATGTCTCCAGGAGAAATACAAAAAAATATCCGTACCATATTACTTTTACTTATAGAAAATAAGTCTGAATGTATCATTTTAAAAGAAAGAAAATTTAACTGGCGTAGTCACGTTTGATATCGTAACATTTTTTTTTTTTTTTAAGTTAGTGTTTTAAACGAAATATGCGTGCATAACAAACAGAAATGAAAAAAAGAAGGAACCTTTTTGTGCATATATTTATGTACATAAATATTTATGACTTAGATTCGTGTAATTTCCATAGCCTGGAAAATTTTGTTTTCCAATGTGGCAACAGCTGGAGCTAATGAATAACAAACTAATGAAAAAGACTAGAACAAAATTTGTTCTAGTCAAGTTAATGTTTTGCTTCTACTACTGTACATACTTAATGTTTTACTACTATTATACTTACTTAATGTTTTACTACTATAGGCCAGTAAAAATGGGATTGTACTAACCGAAAATTCACGAAAAGCTGGAAATCGTTTAATCACTTTGTTTGACATCCAAATGAAAGGATTTGAAGGTTGTCCCATTTTTCCTGGTGAGCTTTATACGTGGCACCACAAAAACCACAAAATTTCGGGCTTTTTTCAGAATTTCGCAAATAACTCAAAATAAGTTCAGTATACTGAAACATTCCTAATTTATAAATTGTAGAGAACAAAATTCTGCGTCGATTGAGTACTACAGACAAAACATTAGACCAATAATAAGCGAGATATGATAGATCAAAAAGGTGCATTTTTCCTAATTTTTCTAAAAAAAAAAAAAAAAAAAAAAAAAAAAAAAAAAAAAAACGCATAAAGTTGGTTTTTTGCGCACCAATTATCGGTTAAATGAATCACTTCCCTCAGAAAACAGTAGAACTGCATAAATTGCCGAATTGTACTGTTTGATTAACAACTTCAAAATTTAATTACATCAGTGTAGGAATTTCACCAACATTTCTAACAGATGATTACACTTGAAATGCAACCAATGTCCCAAATTAATTTTAATTCTGTGCATTGTAAGCAAATTATTTTTTGAGGTGCATAAATGATTATATTTCTCTGTTTGATAACTTTGGGATGAGAAAAACGCGAAACTCAGTATTTTGCGAGTTGTTCATTACCCTTGATAATTTAGAACAAACCATACAAACTGTCCATGTGGTTGATGGGCGCATCCTCCTTCATCGAGTGAGTTGGAATTTCTCGAGCAAAGTTTTCATAAATTATTTCAAAGTACATTTTATATTTGAAAAACAGCTACTGTAAAACTGCAACCACTTGTTCGACGGTTACCCAGAAGAATTGTCAGAACATGGCACCAAGTCTGCTGAGCGCTTCCGTTGAAAAAATAAATACATCGCAGCAAGTGTTGACTTTGACGAAAACACGACGCTCACAAGGCAAAAAGAGTACCTCTTTGCAAATGAAGGCAATAAAGGCCGTTTATTCCTTTGAGGGGCGCCGTTTGCAGTCTGCAAACGGTTAATTTTAAGGTCTAAGTTTCCAAATGGCACCAGTAATATTTTAGTACAATTTCAATCTCATAATATACGTGGGGGGGAAAAAAAGCTGTTTATTATTTTCAAATAAATGTGTTTGTTAATTACAGTGCGAATGAATTATTTGAATATTTTTTGAGCAGAAATGCCTTGTCCCTGAAAGGGTTAATAAAAATGCTCATTGAAAAACTGGAGTAACACATTTTTACTGTAAAACAAGCTCTCTAGGATGCAGATACTAGATATGTGATGGAAGCCATTCAACTTTATCAGCAGTCAGAATGTGTCATGATAGTTGGGGAAGATATTGATCTACTTGTGCTTTTTACTGCATTTTCTCCCAACTCATTCACGATATACTTCTTGAAACCTGGGAAAGGAAGGTCAGGCAATGTTTCCTATTCGCCATCAAGTTTCAAGTACTCGCCGATTGTGAAGAAAGCATCCTATCCCTACATGCTTTTTAGTGGCTGTGATTCTACATCGGCCTTCTTCAGGCAGGGCAAACTGAAATTTTTCAAACTTTTGGAATATCATGCTCACCTACAGGATGTTCCAACAGTCTTTAACCCTTACCGGCGCGGAGTAATTCTGTTTATAAACTGATGAAATAATGGACTGACACCGCAATTTAAAAATGAATTTATTAGAAAATACGAACTTTCATGTACATTATAATAGGAAAATTTTAGTTAAATATTCTTGGTGCCGTTTGTCAGTTTTGGAATTAAAATTAGGTGTCCTTTTTTAAGGACACAGCGCCGGTAAGGGTTAATAGCCAATATGCCACGCCTCAGGACGTAAGTGTAGCCGGGAAGAAATTTATTGCCACCTTATACAATCCCCAGTACGACGAATCGACAACATTGTGCAAATTGCGATACAACACATTCGAAGAACACCTTATGAAGACCCAATTTAACTTAGCTTCTCTGCCGCCAACTGAAGATGCAGCCAAACAACATTCATACAGAGCTTTTCTTCAGATCAACATCAGGAATGGATGGTTACGAATCCCAGTGATTGGGGTTGGAAGTCATTCAGGCATGATATACTTCTAGTCACCACAACCGATGTAGCTGCACCACCACAGTTCCTAAATACTCTGTCTTGCAAATGTGCAAAGGGTTGCAAAGACGGTTTATGTTCTTTAGGAAGAACGGGGTTGAATGTTTAATTACATGTTACCACTGTAAAGGTGCGTCGTGCACAAATACCGCTCACTGAATACTGCAGACTGAAGCTCACTAGGAAAAATTGGACAAACTTCCAATCCTTGCATTTGAATGTAAAACAAAGTGATTAACGATTTCCAGCTTTCGGCGAATTATTGTATAAAACGGCCCTGTTTCGAGCTACTTTTACTGGCCTACTACTACACATACTTAATGTTTACTACTACTGTACTTAATGTTTTAACACTATAACGCCCTGAAATTGCACTCAAGTATCATAAAAATATTTGACACCAGAATTTTTATTTTAAATTATTTGACGGATTTATTTAACGTAAATATGCGTAGTCTAAATTTAACTTATTTTATGAAAGAATTTCTGGTTCCAGTTGAGATTTAAGGATATGGTCGGAGCCGGATCGACTCTTTCCGGGAGTTATAGTGTTAATAATACTGATTAAGACAGTATTATTGAAAACATGATTTCAAGAAGTATGATTTAGAAATTATTTCAATGACAACTACGTCGATTGAAACATAGAGATGTGTAGAATGCAACAAACACATTTTAATTTAGTAAAGTATTGCAACATACCGGAAAAATGTTCCTTCATACAGTTTGAAACATGCTGTCTAAAAATGAAGAAAGCATCATTTTTTTAATTATTAAAACGTCATTTTTTTCCGGCTATCATGTTTCTGTCATAGCACAGAGCCATAGTTGCCAACATTCAACTTAACTTCTGTAAAATGTCCGTTAATTTGCTTCGGGTCTGGCCCAAATCAGCCTTTTTCCCCAACACCCCCAATTTCGAGCTAGGTGCCACCACTCAACCCTACAGCGAAAAAAAATATGTTAACCCTTAAAGCTCCGGAGTCTCTTGCACAAATTTTATTCGATCGGCACCACTTTTTAAAAAGCAGTTTCCTTCAAGTACACAATTTCAAAAATGCTCTGATTAAATAAATTGAATTTTATTTCCCTTTATTACTGGTACGAAAAATAAATTTTGCAAAGACTTAGGATGTCTCCGCAGCGGAGCCAACGGAGTGGGAAGGGTTAATATAGCAGCTACGATTCTGAAATTGAGCATATAGCATAGCTGCCAACTCTTCCGCTTTTTCAGACCACAAAAATTTAATAGAAATTTTTGCCTCATTTAATCGACAGATTATGGCAATTTAAAAAGGTAAAATTTTCTATAAAATTTTTGTGGTCTGAAAAAGCGTAAGATGTTGGCAGCTATGATATAGGAATCTAAAACATTAGGCCACACCCACTTATTCCACATCAAACATCGCAATACAAATATTTTATAAACACTCGGGACAATAATTATTGAACCACCCTCGTATATATATGTATATCTGATTTTCGTCATGCGATAACTCTCGCATTTATAAGAATTTTGGATGAAATTAACTATATCCATAGCACATACCAATGTCTCGACCGAGTTCGTTGTCCAGCTTCATCCGCCGTCTTGTTTTAAAATGACATCCATTTAAAAAAATTAAAAATTAAAAAAGCGGTGCAAATAAATAAAAAATTGAAAAATATGTAAATATGTTTTTTAACACTAGAATGCCCGGAAGCAGGGGGGTACCATTCGTGCGATGCGCCAACTCTAAAGATTTCTTAAGTGCTCGCGCATTACGTCACGTGGCGGACAACTTCGCCTCGCTTCGCTCGTTTCAGTATTATTCTGTATGCTGTTCTGCGTTGGAATTTTTTTTCTGTGAATGATTTTAATTATTCTATTATTTAAACAGACTTTTTGAATAAAATCTAATGAATGCGCTATATCAACGTGTTCTAATAACTCTCACAGAACAAGTATACAGATTTAACAATACAGTACATAGTCTCAAATCCGAGCATCGACATCCTGGCGATTATTATTCTGGAAAATCGCAAAAAAAAAAACCCCTAAAATCGCAGAGGACAAAATTTACTGCAATTTTAAAACCGAATTCCTTTTACGAATGTCAAAAAATTTCTGCAGAACGGGAAAATCTCTAAAAATTGCATAAGAGAATCGCGAGAAATTCCGAATAAACTTTAATGAAAGAAAAAGAAGAGGCATTTACTGTATTGGACTAAACTGTTAAAGCCGGATTTCTTTCACAAATGCAGACAAATCCAGTGATGTAGTCGTAAAAAAAACAGGGGGTATACGTTCTAAGCAGAGGGTATACGCTCAAGGCTGGGAGGGTAAACCCTCCCGTATATATACTATAGCTTTCTTGAGAAACAGAGGGTATACGGTGTTTCTTAAAACAATCCAGAGGGTATACGGCGTATACCTCCGTATACCCTCCACTACATCCCTGGACAAATCGCCATGAAATGGGGAAAAAAAATGTTCAAAGTTCAAAACTCGCAGAGGAGAAAATTCATTGTATTTGGCTAAAAGTTGAACAGAGTTCCTTTTACAAATCTAAAAAAAAAAAAAAAAAAAAAAAAAAAAAAATGAGAGAAATAGGCTGTTTGATAATTGGAAGTTCGGTTTAAAAACATTTTTTTATAGAAATTGGCTGTTCGGATAATTGGAAGTTCGGTTAATTGGGGTTCCAATAATCGGCTCTCTACTGTACTTCCATAAATTTTCTTTCTATTGTTTCCTATTTGTATGAAGAAATGTTATATTTGATGTGTTTTATAAGATAACATGGAAATTTTAATACTGAAGTTGTTTTAAGTTTTTCAGTTTTTGCTGAAATTTTGTATACATGAAATCAGTGTTGATTTCAGGGGGTGGCCCGGGGGGAGGACATCCCTCCCCCGGAGCAATGCTATGTCCCCTCCGGAAGATTTGAGATTTTGGGTTTTCAATGGTCAAAAAGTGCAACCCCCCCCCCCCTCGGAGCCACAGAAATCCCTCCCGGAGAAAAGTGTCTGAATTCAACACTGTATGAAATAACGATATTGTTATTTTAATAATATAATGTAAATAATATGTATAGTACATATTTTTTTCATAATAGAATTAGTTTAATTATAGAGTAATATTTTTGTATTATTTTCATCCTGTATAAGCATAATGACATTCGAAAATTTTTGAAAACTTATATCTAGTAATTGGACAATGCATTATTGTTAAAAGTTTTGAAGTGTGAGTTTTGTTTAATGTATTCTGTTTGATAATGCTAGTCTTTTCATTACTACTCCTGTGTAATCATATTCATATAATTCATTCGTTCATTTTATTTTACAGTAGTTTAAAAGTTTTCATTTGTAATTTTGCACATTAAAAAGGTAATTTTTTCGCGAATTTACTTAAGTATTTGAATGTTAACAAACGTATCGCGATATTATTTAACCATTATGTATTTTATATTTGATTAACTCCAATCAGTATTTGTCCAAATTATTTTAAGGAAAGTAATTTTGTTCAATTTACTTTCGAAAATCTGCATTTTAAAAAATTATTTACTTCGTATTTCGGTCTTTTTACGCATCTATTTACAGTCTCACGGCTGATCGAGCTCCGATCTTGTCCGCCACGTGACGTTTCAGTCCTGCTCTACTCTGATTGGCTATCCTTCAAATGGAACAACCTTATGTTAGAAGAACCTTGCCCGGAAGGAGTCGATTCGACTCCGACTACATGATTAAATGTCCATTGGAGCCAGAATTTTTTTAGTAGAAAAAGTTAAATTAAAACCACACAGAATTACTTTAAATAAATCAGTTAAATAATTTTAAATAAAAATTCTGGGGTGAAACATTTTTATGAAACTTGAGTAAAATTTCCGGACGTTCTAGTGTTAAGAGTTGGACTTTAACCCTCCGTCTACCAGACGGGTCCAATGGACCCGATGGGTACATTCGAAATATTTATTCTAACCAGAAATTTCTTTAAAATAAACTAAATGTGTAAACCAGACAATAATGAGTTAAGTAAATAAGTTCCATAGTTTTAAATAAGAATTCTGATGTGCAATATTTTTATAAAACTTGAGTAAAATTTTCGGTAGTTCTAGGATTAATACAAGGATCCTAAGTATGTTTTGTTTCGCCTTTATCTTAAAAAAGGACTGAGATATAGCAGTTTGAATTTCGAGGGTGGCTGACATTTTCAAACAATCTGATTTTTGTCATGCTAGTATTTAAATACTATCATGCTAGTATATATTGATTTAGATAAGACTAAGTATGTGTATAGTACAAACGAATGTCTCGACGGAATTCATTGGACAGCTTCATCCGCCATCATGTTTCCAAACGGCGGCCATCTTCACCGTGTACTGCTGCGCAGTGATTAAATATTATTAATATCAATTAGCTCCAAATTCCCACTAAGCTTGGCGACACTTGGCGAAATATCGCCAAATTTGGAGACCAAAAATAAGTAAAAATAAATTATGCCAAATTGGCTATAGATTACTAATTTGGCACAATTGTCATTCACATTCAGTATCAACGAATATTCTCTTATCGGGTTCGTCGCATTTTAGCTTCTTAAAATTTCAGTAAAATTAGCTTCGAGTAAAACTTGAAAAATTTTAAAACCAATAAATATAAAAGCTACCTTTTCCTCCCGGAACATACCAAAAGGACTTTTATTTATTTATTTATTTTCATAAAATGGAATTAAATTTTGTGCAGGATTCAAATTGATTTCGATATGACAAATGTATTCAAAGCACAAAAACCTCATTCCCGGAGCTAAAAGTTTGAAACTGGATTTATTTTAGTACTTCTTTTAATCGCTGTAATCAGTCGATTAAACAAAACAAAATGTTCCTTAAAATTTTTCTTTTAAAAAAATGTGTAAGAGTTAACAGCTGTGTAATGGGAAACAATGTTGCGGAACACAAAAGAAAGATAAAAATCGCATATAGCTCTTTAAAATTGTATACAGAAGTATCCCGTCCAACGTCCCCTCAACTTGTGTCACCCTGCATTTAAAATCATAGCTGCCAACATATTACGCTTTTTCAGACCACAAAAATTTTATAGTAAATTTTACCTTTTTAATTCGCGGTTCAAAGAGTGATTGGTCGAGGAACCCGGGGCCACTTGCCCCACATCCCCGTCACATTAGACTGGATAACGATAACTGGTGAGTTATGCATAACCGTGAGTAGAACAGCCGAAGATGTTAGCATGCCAAGCTGTGGTAGTGGTCAGGGCAATCCCCTCCCACTGGAGAAGGTGGAGTCAGGAGGCCGGTAAAGCAGCATAAAAAAGGGCCCAATTCAGAGACCATATATTTTTACATAATAAATTAACAAAATTTTGCCTATGAAATTTAGAAACTATATACAATGGGAATGATGCTCCCCCCAGTAGTGCAGAAAAAAGCCCTTTGCTAGCCGTTAGGTTCGCATCATTGGAGCGCGCACTCCATGGGAACTAAGGTCGAAATTCCTCTCAGCCAAGGCTGAGAGGGGTATAATTACAAACCGAGCCGAAGAGGCGGGGCGGGGCCTCCTCAGGGAAAAGAAATTTCATTGGCCGAAAGTAAAAAGCAAGCTTTTAGTAAACCTTTGGACGATAAAAATGTTCCTGAGGAAAAACCATAGCCAATTTGCTGTAATTGTTCTGAATCCCACTCAGCCTCTTTTAAGGGTTGTAAGAAATTTTCAGATAAAAATAAAAATCGTTCCAAAACTTATTAGTCCAGGCAATAGAGAATTTTACATAGCAAAATTAATGGTAGTACTGGAAATCGGCTTTCTAGATTTTTTTGGGGTCGCTGAATCCGAATTTGTAACTTCCCACCAAAATTTCCCACGGCAACCTCCCCAAATTTTGGTAACCCCCCCCCCCCCAAAAAAAAAGGTTTTTATTAAAAAAATCAATTTTTTTTATTATTTTGGAGAAAAAGTATCTAGAAATTCAGAAAGAAGACAAAATTTCCAACAGATTAGATATATGACATTATGACTTAGGATGAAGGGGAAGGGGGATCTGCCTCGGAACATGCGCGCGGTGCTGCGTAAACTAAGTCGCGCAATTCCACTTAACCACTCACACGTTTACATTCGCCCTCCCATCTCCCCTCCGAATTTTCTCTATAAGGTTTACTTTAAGATTTTTGGGTCGCTGAATCCGAATTTTTAACTTTCCCCCAAAAATCACCCCCCCCCCCAAATAGTTGTTTTTAACTTAAATTTCTTATTGTTTTAGGGGAAAGCATTACGAAATTCAGAAACTAGACAAAATTTGCAACAAATAGGATATACATAGGTGTCAAGTTGCCGTTAATCCTCCGTAATATGTGGGTTAATTTAACCCTGGTTTAATACATTTCGTACCGGAATTTTTTTTCAGAGATGAAATTAAATAAGTTCCACATAGAAAACTGGAATTATATTAATAAAGATTCATCAAATATTTTTTCTGGTTCGAAACTTTGTTAAACTGGGTTAAATTAATCCTCGCATTACGGAAGATTAGTGCGAACTTGGCACCTCTGGATATATGACATTATGAATTAGGATGAACGGGGAGGGTGAGGGCTGCCTCGGAACATGCACTGCGGCGCTACGTGCACTAAATGATGAAGTCCAGGCAGTAGGGGATTTTATCTGGCAAAATTAATGGTAGTACTGAAATAGGCTTTCTAGATGATTTTTAGGTCGCTGTATCCGAAATTTTAACTTCCTACCAAAATTTCACCCGGCAACCCCCCAAAAAATTGATTTTTTGAAAAAATTTGTTTTTGAGAAAAGCGCGCAGGGAATGTTCCGAGGCAGCCCCCTGTCTCCCCGTTTATCCTACGTCATAATGTCATATATTCTATTTGTTGCAAATTGTGTCTAGTTTCTAAATTTCGTAATGCTTTTCCCCTAAAACAATAAGAAATTTAAGTTAAAAGCAACTATTGGGGGGGGGGGTCGGGGGGGGGGGAATTTTTGGGGTAAGTTAAAAATTCGGATTCAGCGACCCAAAAAACTTAAAGTAAACCTTATAGAGAAAGTTCGGAGGGAAGATGGGACGGCTAATGTAAACGTGTGAGTGGTTAAGTGGAACTGCGCAACTTAGTCCACGCAGCACTGCGGCGCATGTTCCGAGGCAGAACCCCCCTTCCCCTTCATCCTAAGTGATAATGTCATATATCTAATTTGTTGCAAATTTTGTCTACCTTCTGAATTTCTAGCTACTTTTCCAATAAAACAATAATTTTTTTTTAATAAAAACCTTTTTCGGGGGGCTTTTTACCAAAATTTGGGGGGGGGGTGCAGGGGGAAATTTTGGTGGGAAGTTACAAATTCGGATTCAGCGACCCAAAATACATCTAGAAAGCCGATTTCCAGTACTACCATTAATTTTGGTAGGTAGAGTCCCAATACGGTCTCTATTGCCTGGATGCAGAAATCATAAAATCAAAAAATTCTTCCAAACCTCTTAACCCCTTGAGGAGCAAGCAAAAATGTCTCTAAATAGTGAATTCTCACCAGAATAATCGAAAAAGTTTATTTTTAAATAAGGAAAAGCAATTTTTCAAAAAATTTCTTCCAAAGTTAAAAATATAAAATTTAGTTAAAATTTTCTGGTGAGAATCATGTTTAAATTAGGTGGGATATATTTTATCCCACCGTCCCTCAAGGGGTTAAAACGGAAAAATCCCAATTCAGAAGTTCTATCTTGGAAAAACAACCCCAGATGGCGCCTCAGTACCCTCTGCCAATTTATCAGAGTCACGAAATCGGAAACGACGTAACCCGTCTTTTCCAAATTATTACTAAGATAAAAAATTATTTAAAAGTAAATTCTTTCGACGAACTTTCCTCGTACTTGGAAATGTGCAAACAAACGGATTTTGTAAATAAAACTCTTAAATTTATGGATGGAATTGCAAACTATCCTGAAAATGTTAATAACTATCCTAATAATGTAAATACCTCGGATAATCCCATGTAATTATTTTTTAACATTTTTAATTCGCCGTAATCTGTCGATTAAATAAGGGAAAAAATTCTTTAAAATTTTTGTGGTCTGAAAAAGCGGAAGTGTTGGCAGCTATGCATTAACGTCGTCTGGGCTGAAAAAAAAAACCTTTAGTAATATTCACGTTAAAAAAATTGTAAAAATTTTGGTTCGGTAAAGGGAAACTTTTCCGCGATAGTCATGCGGCAGTGACAAACAAATAAAAAAGTCACAAGCAAAAGCTTAGAAAACTCATTCTGCTCTTACAAAGAGCTTCTAAGAGAATTTGTAAAAAAAATTGTCAGTACAAACTTCAAAGATTTTTTCACATTCTCAAAGACTCCAACTGGGCAGCTAGAAAAGTGTTGCCAGTGGGCTACTTTTGTTCTATAACAGATTCCTTGATTCGCACCACTTTTTTGAAACAGTAAAATTATCTTTGTTTTTGCCTTAATTATTATGTCATTAACTAAGGGACATTTTACCATTTTAAAAAAAGCGGTGCCAATCAAGAATCTGATTTTTAAAAAAGTAGCCCATCTGGCAACACTGAGCAAGAAGAACAATAAATTGTAAGTTAACACTAGAACGCCCGGAAATTTTACTCAAGTTTCATAAAAAATATTTGACACCAGAATTTTTATTTAAAATTATTTGACTGATTTATTTAACGTAAATCTGCGTAGTTTAAATTTAACTTATTTTATGAAAGAATTTCTGTTTCCAGTTGACATTTAATGATATGGTCGGAGTCGGATAGACTTCTTCCGCGTGTTATAGTGTTAATAACGCATAAATTTATTCCAAATTCTTGTATTGCAAACGTATATTTTTTGCTAATGTTAAATGTATGTAACATAATCCCTAAATACAATAGAATATAAATTAGAATATGTTCATTAGATTTTGGAGAATTTTTATTACTTATCCTTTTTTGCTTATCTAAATGTACCTCGACTTACGTCGTTAGTCTTAGAACGAATTGCTGACGTCAGTCGAGCCATTACTGTAATCCAAAAATCCAAAAACTGACTTCAAGATCCATAACTTCTGTCATACCGAAACTTTCCTGCCAAATCTTGTTGCTCTGCGCGTAGATGCTTCCTCAAAAAACAGCATATAGACATCGAATTTTATTATTATAAATATTACATTATTCTATTTTTGCATGTTATTTTAAATAAACGTATTCGATACTTTCCGAATGCATTTTTTTATAAGAAACTAGCAGGCTATGCCCGCTACGCTGGTCTGTTTATCCAAACGAATCTTGAATCAAACTAAATGTATCAGTGAGTTTGACATTGTGATTTAAAGCAATCTGTAACCTTATTGAAATGACTTTTGTACTGCAGAAAACGACATGAACGCCATTGTGTATTATATTTTCTAATGTGCAGACAAATTTTCCGCTATTAAGATCTCAACCTTTTTAATTGATCAATCACAGTAGGATTTGGTAAAGAATGATATTACAATATGCAATGTAATAAAACAAAACCTGAAAAATTATTTAACTAATAATGCAAACAAACAAACTGACAAAATCCATCCAGTAAAACTTTTTTTAAAGGCCCATCTTTCATATTGGGGTCCATCTGTTTATAGAACTTTCTCCCCATAATTCTATAACTAAGGAAAGTAGAATGATACGCAATAAACTAAAACCTCCCAAACATTGTCTAATCAACAAAGCAAGTATTATCAATATCCGCCATTTAGAACTTTTTGAAAAGTCTAATCTTTCATAATCGGTTTCACATGATTATGGAACTTTCCGCCTTTATTTTATAACTAAGCAACGTAGCACAATATGCAAAATACTAAAACCATATCTGAATAGGTATGGAACTAACAATGGAATTCCTATCAAAATCCGTTCTGTAGAACTTTTTAAAAATGCTAAACTTTCATAATCTGGTTCAACTGATTATAGGACTTTCCACCACATCTTTATTGTTAAGAAATGCAGAAGGGTATAGTATATACTAAAACCCTGCCTGAAACATTATCTAACTAACAGTGCAAATTCAATCGAAATCCATTCTGCTGAATCTTTTAAAAAGACTAATCTTTCATAATCGGGTTCGTATGATTATCTAACTTTTAAACATAATTATATGTATAAGCAACATACAAGGATATGTTATATGCCAAAATCTTCCCTGAAAAAGTATATAACTATCATTTCGATTCTCATCAAAATCAAGTCAGGTGAGCCCAAGTTATATGTAGCCGGGACGAATTTCCCATTTGCATTTTACTTTCGTATATATAGTAGAAGCAGAAGTAAATAGATCGAAAAGAATATTGAATCTTAAAATTTATGAAACTAAGTTATTCCTCGTTGTCTCTGCTGAATAAGTTTAAAGACTTTTCAGTCGTCGAGTATTGAGATTTACAATTATGTCTGCAACAATTGTATTTCATTTTGAGCCAAACAAAATATTTTCGGTAAAATGAGCATATTTGGTGTGGGTTCCGATATTATAAAATATTTTTTTTTCAAAATCGCCATTTAAACTACGCACATGAAATTCTAAGTGTCTCTTAGCACTGCAGTAAACGTTTCGTTTTTTAATCAGTGAAAAATGAAGTTATAACTTAACTTTGTTTAATAATAAAAAATACTTTTAATTTAAAAAATCCCTGCCGGCTCGGGCCTACAGGCGGAGGTAGATTTCGATGTTAAGTACTAAATTCTCCAACAAAACTTAAATCAAGATTAGAGATAAAACCCAGTTTCTTCACAAAGAGTGAGCTATAGGGAGCTAAACTTTTCATGAAAATTATAATATACACGAATACACACACACATGTATATGGAATAGGTTTAAAAAATGGCTACAAAAAATTCAGAAAACCTTAACGTGTTAAAATGTGTTAATGTTTCCATAGTCGGGTTTTTATCATGTTTTAATACATTTCTTCAAACTTACATGGCGTTACATATTCACCTGCTGAGGTCCATTATATTTCCAATATGACGCAATATACATATTTTTTTAATTCGTCAAACTATTTATTTTATTTTGAGTTTTCATGCTGAAATCTTGCTCTAGAAAACTTATGACGTAATATTCAATTTGTTTTCAATTTGTCAAACTATTTAATTTTACACGTGAAAATTTTGCAAAAGAAAAGTAATTGTTGTGGTGAGAATTTTATTGTTTTTTTTTTTAATTGTTGCCAACTGCTATAACGAAAAACTTTTATTTTTTTCCTGCCATTGTTGTGTAAGAGCTGGTTTTATCAGATTCATCTTAAGACAGTATTCAAAATTTTGAACCCTCCCCATTTCCACTCTCTTGGGACGACTTCGCCCATTTTCAATCCCCGCCGAGATATTAGCCATATCAAAGTTGTTGGCGAGTTTGAGGACAATCCGTGCATAATTGCGACTTTTATCGTGCGGACAAAATTTAGTACATACATACATAGGGTCCTATAATGAAAAGTTATGAAGGAATTTTTCAAAAGTCGCACCATGGTAACGACTGCAATAGGTAGTATTTCTTACGAAATCTACCTAAAAAACAGTTAATTAAATTTTTTTGCAGTGTTACGATTGAATAATGATTAAAGCCAAAAGAAATTCGCATTCAATAAATAGCAAGCCACAATGTTTGGCACAGTTTGCAATTAAATTTGGTACTTTTCCACTATAGGCGCCTTCGCGTTTTTTTAAATAGCTTGGCGCAATTCGGACATCAGAAAGAGAGATTTATTGCTAATTGATATAAACAGTTAAGAAAACCAACTTGATGAAATTTCTGTTTGTTTATATGTGTATATTATTAATGTTTTTTACATACAAATTACGGTACTACTACTTAGTTATCCCGTCGATCAAAAATCTATCGCCAAACTATAAGATTAAATGCCAATAATGGTTGATCATAAATGTCACATACACTTGACTTTAAGCAAGTTACATGTATTTACGACATCAAGTGATTTTTATTTCGACGTTATTGTTGTATTTTTATTAATTTTATACTAATTTATTTGTTCTTTCGTTGTTTAAAATAACAATTATGTCAATTTGTATAATTTGGCGATTTATATAATTTAGCGAAATTGTTCAACAGGATAACTAAGTAGTACCCAAACTACTGCTGTTTCTAAATAAAATTAGATAAATAGCATCTTTATGTTAAATAAATTATATAAACATAGAAAAAAATGCTTGTGTGTATGAAATGAAACAGCGAATTGGTTGACAGAAAATATGTTGCCAAATTTCCTTCCTCACCAATGCTATTTTCTCTATTTCGCCAAGATCCCTATACTGGAAAAGTACCAAAATATGTTTGCACGTTTAGGATTGAAATAAATGGCGCAATAGCGTACATTTTGGTATGGTGTTGGTATATCGTAAATGTAGCAAAATGTCTCCAAAAAACTATTTCTCAAATTTCGCCAATTCTCTGTAAATTCGGTTACAGAATTGGTTTGCTTTAAAAATACAGAATCAATTTTAACCTTTTCCTAAGTTAATTGTGCGTCGAACCACGCCCGGTAACATACGCGATTTGTCTGTAGGCTCAATTATGTAACTTATCTGTACCTAATATGCCAATTGTCTCTGGACTCGATTACGTAATTTATCTCCTTAATTAAGGCATACTTTAAGAACTACATCTACTTTCCAATTTTCCTGATTTTAGATCAATGGGTATTGTTAGATGTTATAAAGCTTGGGGCAATTCGGGCTTCAGAAAGTGAGATTTGTGACCAAATGATATGAACAGCTGTGAAAACAAATAAAATGAACTTTTATGCTTTTTAAAATATGTATTCCTATATATAAACCTTTTATTTATGAATATTAATATTTTTGTTATTTATATACAATTTACTTCTGTTTTTATATAAAAAGAGATGTGTCTTCTTTACAGTAAATAAATTATATAATTATTGAACAGAAAATATGCATTAAAACATTCCTTTTCTCTCCAAGCCCATTTCTTCCACTTCGCAAAGGAAAAATTTGAAAATTACAGAATTTACCCCCTTGCACTATGACTAAACAGTGTCGAACAATACATTATATACTAAAACTATCTCTGAAAAATTGCCAAACTAACAATGCAAATTCTATCAAAAACCGTTTATTATAACTTTTTTTAAAGGCTAAATTGTGATAATTGAGTTCACCAGATTATAGAATTTTCCCCAAAACTCTGGGGATAAGCAACGTAGAAGGACATGGTTTATACTGAAATCTTTCCTTGAAAATTATCTAATTACAGTCCAAGTTCCATCGAAACACATTCGGCAGAATCTTTTATAAAGGCTAATTTTTCATTATCAGGTTCATCTCATAAAGAACTTTAAACCATAATGCGATTCCAAGCAACGTAGAACGTTGCATACTAAAACCTTCCCCGAAAAATTACCTATCTAACAGTGTAAGTTCAGCAAAACCCAAGTTCTAAGCAGCCGGAATGAAATTTACATTTGAATTACATATATATGTATATATATATATATATATATATATATATATAAGTAGAATTAGATTTTTCGCAGTCGTCTACTTGAAAAATAACCAATATTGAAAATGTCGCTCAAACCGAAGCCACGCTTGTGCCTTTTTGGCTTAAAATTAAATTGTTTGGCAATAAAATGAAATCGTAAATAAACAGACAATATGAAACTCACAAGTACCGTCATTTTTATAATTACATCTGCTAGTTTCTTCTGAAAGTCACATGATGGATGAGTTAAATAAAATAAAAAGTTAATTATAAAAAAAAATCTAAAACAAAAACAAAATTGTCACTCAGATATTATCTTATCAGATTTGCTGATGCATTTTTTTTAACCTGACGCAAGCGATAAATTGCCAGATATAGTTTAAAACTGCAATCTTTCATATTGAATAAATTTTTAAGCATTAAAACATTACCTTTCATTTTTAAATTCGATATTGTCGTTTTATAATATTGCCACTCGTCAAAACTATTTTTCTTTTCTCTTTTTTTTTTCTATTAAACAAAATTAATAAAAGTTTTCTTCCGGTATGTACAGCCATTTCAATACGAATACCATATCAACGAAATTTATCGCCAATAAAATAACAGTAACACTTTCGCCCAAAATAACACAACTTTCCGTCATAATTCTATAACTATTCTAGGTAGAATGATGTGTTATAACTTAACACCTTCCCTAAAACAATACCTATCTAACGGTATAAGTTCCGTCAAAATCCATGCAGTACAACTCGAAATCTAGGCGTTCGGAACGAAATTTCCGTTTGGATTTTATATATATAATAGATAATAGAATAGATAATAGATTTTATATATATATAATAGAATAGATAATAGATTATGTGTTATGAACTATCTCAAAGTTTAAAACAGATCGCATTGTTAGATTTCCTAATTTTAACAATATCGCGTTATGTTAGTTCCACATTCCACCACCAGGGAGCGCACTCTATTCTTAACGAAAGCGTATCTGAACGAAACTCCTTCATGCAACCTTTCCGTAGATACATGAATCGGGAGGGTGGCGGTCTTAACCAATAATTTAAGATAATTGCTGAAATTACTACGAAAAATATTTTAAAGGGCCTCTACGCGGTCCCCTAATAGAGTGAGAGGAAATCGGAAGACGGCAAAATAATCGCGGGGGAAAGTTTGCCTGGGTGCTTCGGAGCTACTTTTGGCGCGAGATCTAAGCTCTACGATCAATAGGAGCCCAGATATTTAAGGAAATATGAAGTAACAAAGTCCAAAATAATAGAATTTTCCGTAATAATTCTATAACTAATCTAGGTAGAATGATGTGTTATAGCTTAAAACCTTCCCTGGAACGATACCTATCTAACGGTATAAGTTCCGTAAAAATCCATGCGGTAGAACTCGAAATCTCGGCGTTCGGAACGAAATTTCCGTTTGGATTTTATATAATTAATAGATAGATAATTGACATTTTTAATTCGAAGTATATGATACCGAATATATCGTATAACACAGTTGCCAAGCTCCCACTTATCTTCCGTTAAATTAATCTGACCCAGTTTATAAACGTTACGAATTAGAAAATTTATTTGATTAATCATTATTTAATTTAAGGGGGTCCAAGACATATTTTTAAATAATTTTTGTTTATTGAGTAAAAATTTTGAAATTTTTTGTGACGGTTAACCGTTTCATTTGTAAACAAAGTCATCTGATAAAACTTCTCATAATTGTTTTTTAAAAAATTAAAATTTAAAATTTATTTAAAAATTGGTGAAATTTAAAGTCGTTATAACTCAATATATTATTTTTAGAATTTTTTTTTTCATTTAAATAAACATAAATATATAAGCTTTAATTTTGAATCAGCACTGTAAAAAATATTAATTTAAATAAAAATTAAAAATATTTAAAGTAATTTTTTTAAGTAACTTTCTTTTAAAATATCATATTTTCAAAAGTAATTTTTTTTTTTCAAATTTGCTGAATCAAAATAAAATCAAACAATTGAAAAACATGTTTCAAGTTTGAAATATTTATCTTTAACAGTTCTTGACTTATAACAAATTTAAATACGATAAATGTTAAAAAACCCATCATTAAAAAAAACGCATTTTCACAACAAGTCTTTTCCATGACAACCATTGCTTGAAAGCTAGAATTTAAAAACAAGCCAAAACTTAAAAAAAAAAAAAAAAAAAAAAAAAAAAAAGGAAGCAATTTAACAAATTACAACGACCATTTGGAAAATGATTTTTTGAAAGACTAAAATTTAAGACACAAAAAATCTCACGGAGTTGATCGTACATTACGTACGCCATGAATTAAACATTACTAATGTAATTACACGTAAAAATTGCAAGATTTCCTGAAACTTACGTATTATCCAAGCATTTCATTGGCTGTTCGGGAAAAGGCTTTTCCATCGTCAGATTTCCAAAGAATCTGACTACCAATTTTAAATGAAATTCCATTCTTAAACTTCTAAATATCCCACAATATTACTTTTTACACCGTCGTAATGAGAATAAAGTGTACTTTTAAATGCAATTTGTTTGAAAGCTGTATCTTAATTTGTTTCTGAGTTATTAATTTTTTTTTATTTGTAGTTTTTATTACTTTTTTGTCATAGTGGCAACAGAAGTATCCATCTCGGTTGAAAGTAAAGGGAAATACAGATTGCTGTATAGACCGATCAGAAAACGAATAAAATGCGGATTATTCCAATAAAAAGCTTCAGATATGCTTTTGATTTCCTACCATGACGAGGATAATAACCATTTTTCCAAATGGTTAAAAATAATATTTCCTGTTACAATTAAGATAGAAACATGATTTAAACAGTATTTTAAGCAGAAAAAAAACAGAGAAATTTTTAGTGTAATTTTTTTTTTTGTTTGTTTGTTTTAGAAAATTCAAAGATTTTAGCATCACGTACTCTCCTAATTTAATATTTCTAGTTGGATTTACTTGGAATTTATTTAATTTCATATCTTAAAAATTTTTCTAGTGAGTACGTATTAAACTTGGGTGAAATTTACTGCAGTGTTACGGAATATTAGTGATGGCTTGACACCGCTGGTATAAGCGTAACCCTTTAACACTAGAACTGACGGAAATTTTACTCAAGTGATATAAAAATATTTTTCACCAGAATTTTTATTAAAAACTATCTAATTTATTTATTTAACTTTTTTTTTTCCTCTGTGGTAAATATTTAACTTATTTTAGAAAGAAATTCCTGGTTCGAGTCGAAGTATTTTTATATGGTAGCAGTCAAATTGACAGCTACGGCGGTTCTAGTGTTAAGTGCGCAGCTTTCCATATATGCAAAGAACAGTGTTTTGAATTTAATAGTTTTTTTTATTCGTATATACCTAATTAATACCAGAAAATTAAAATAGCAATATCTGGTTTAATTAAAAACAGACATTCCGTATTTAAATAAAGCGAAATTAACTATTGAAACTTTTTGGTGTAAAGTCAGATTCTCTGAATTACGTAATTTCTAGAACGTATTCTATCATGGGAATTAAAGGGTTAATGGTTAAGTTTTGTAAAACAAATAATTATATTAAATAAGGTATTTGAAGACACACTTGTTAAAATATTTACTAATTTGCGATATTTTAGCGTAAAACAGCCACACGACAGTAGTTTTTACTTGTATTTCAGATGTACAACAGTAGAAAAAAGTGACGTATTATATGAAAAATGCATCTCTGATTTTTTTTTTTTCATTATTTTTCCTGTGTATTAAAACTTTCAGAGAATCATATATAATTTTTTCGAAACAAAATAAAAAATTGCTCATTTAAGGGCTAAAACTTTGTTGAATTAAATACATAACTTCTGCAAAAGAAAAGACGCTTCAATATTATTATATTTATATATTATGTCCATATATTATTTTTATATATTATTTTAAATGTAATTTTTTTTTAGTTTAACATTATTTGCAAACATATACCTGATAAAAACCTATATGCAATTCTATCAGCTACAGTGTTGCCAATGGGCTACTTTTAAAAATTCCGATTTCTTGATTTGCACCACTTTTTTTAAATAGTAAAATGGAATATTAGCCATTGGCATATTTAATGATATATTAGTTAAGGCAAAAATAAGGAGAATTTTATCATCTCAGAAAAGTAGTGTCAAACAGGAAATATGAATTTTTAAAAAGTAGCCCACTGGCAACACTGATCAGGTATGTGATTTCATAAAGATATGGGTATAGGTCATTTTTATGACTAAAAACAGCGACATACGTTAACGCACATAAAAGTTGCCAGTTTGACCTCCATTCTTATCCAGAAACTTCGAGTTTATAGCAGAAATAAAGAATAGTATTTTATTCTTTATTTAATAAGAAACATTTAGCGATCACAAAAAGTAGAAATTTCTCTTTCTAAATTTACGGTATAAATTTGGGATTTCATGTTAAAATTGGAGGCCAAAGTGGCAATCTTGACACAGATGTTCATTTTTAATTTTTGGCAGTCGTTACAATAAACAACTGCATTACTAGAACTGTTTTAGTACTACATACAGCATATATGTTCCAAACATAAACGGAAATAATTAAAAATACTTTCTCATAATTTTTATGGTATCAAAATCAAAATTGTTTTTTGAGTTACTTTTAAATTTACTAGCACACGGGAAACTTGTATAATGATTCTTATGATACGTGCAATTAACAGATGTTTGTTTCTTCCTTCTCTTTAATTTATATGTAGAATATATATTTTATGATGTATAAAACCATGCGAAAAACAAAACATTTTTCCATACTATATTACTTTTATTTACAGAAAAAATATGAAAATATCATTTTAAAGCAAAGAAAATTTGTTTAACTGGTGTGGTCATGTTTGATACTGTACCAAATTTTAACATGTATTTTTTTTTTTACTGCTCTATGCTATATATACATGTATGTAAAACAAAAGTTGAAAACATAATCAAATGTTTTTGCGTGTATATTTTTGTATAAAAACATTTATGACTTAGATTCATGTAATTTCCATAGCCTATACAATTTTGTTTTCGAATATGGCAACAGCTGGAACTAATGCATAACAAACTTTGACTAGAACAGTTTAACCCTTTGAAGGGCGGTGATCATGCAGCGAGACCACCTAATTATAATTCGAAAACTGACACTCCATACCAAAAATATTTTAATAAAATTGTGCTTTTACCAGGAAAGTGTGAAAAGGCAGATATGTATTTTCTAAGAAAATTTTTCGAGAAATCTGGTGTCAGTCAATTATTTCAACATTTTATGAACATAATTTCTCGGCCCCTCAAAGGGCTAAAACAGTATTATTGAAAACCTGAACTCAAGAAGTAGCATTTAGAAATTACTTCAATACGAACTACGTTGATTGAAACATAGAAATGTGCGGATTTTATGCACAATCATAGACTTACAATATTATGCAATAAACACATTATAATACAGTAGTGTATTCTAACATACAGGAAAAGTGTTCCTTTATGCAGTTTCAAACATGTTATCTAAAAATTAAGAAAGCTTGATTTTTTTTTTTTATTACAACATCACTATTTCTGGCCATCACGTTCCTGTCATAGCACAGAGGCATACATGCCAACATTCAACTTAACTTCCGAAAAATGTCGGTTAACTTGCGCCAGGTTAAAGACGTTTCTAACGAAAATAATTATTTAATGTATCTTTATAAGTTAAATTATATGTTTCCACAGGGAATCCATTTGATTCCTTTTATTTAAAACATTTCTGATTCGATTGTCTTTGACCTGTATCAAATTAATCGACATTTTACTGGAGTAAAGCTGAAAGTTGACATGTACACGGAGATACGGGGGAGCTTGGGAAATGGGAATACATTTTTTTACACGTAGACTATTAAAGTTGTCATATAAAAGAGACTTTTTAGAAGGTACATTAACCCTCTCTTTGTGCAACCCGAGATTTCTTCGGGCAACGTAAAAGTATCAAAATTTGCGCAACCCGAGATTTCCCCGGGGATTCATTTTTTCTTCTAGCGACTGTTTTTTAATTCAACTCGGACCACTTTTTAAATTCAAAAAATTTCATATAGACTTTAACAACATCTACAAGAGAAAATTTAATACAAAATTGATTTTCTTAAATAAGTGGTGCGAGGACATAAAGATAATCTCCAGTGACAGCCAAAACCATATAAGCAAGCGTCCTATCTTAAATGGGAGAAGTAACCTCAAGATTAAATGCGAGGTCACATCAATCAAGGTCGCACGCCACGTAGCGGACGGGGTTAAACTACAGGAAGATGCCCAACAGATTTCTTATTCACACCACTAAAATTGTAAAGTTTTTTGCACCTTGATTAATAGCTGATATATTTCGCGCAAGGCGAAGAAAAAAACCCCGGTATGTCAAGTGCATCTGACAGCCCCTCTCGCTGCGCCATTATTTTTTCAGTAAATGTGGTAAACAAAATTCAGTTCCATGAGTGACTGAAGATTTAGAAAACATGCGCCGACAGTAGATATCCTGTCATATATGACGTCACACTAAAAGCTCGCGTATGTGAATTATCACCCCGTCCACACGATGGCGCAACAGTGTTAATTTACGCCCGATTCAGTATGATGTTTGTACGCTTACTTATATCGCTTTGGTGACAGCCCTGATTTAGCCTGATTTAAATGTAATGTGCGCACTTTCTGAACGTATTTTGATTAAAAAAAAAAAAAATTACGCAGCGAGAGGGTTAATAATGCGTCTTAAAGTTTTTACATTAAGCTATTTATTTTATTGAACCTTAACGGTAGAAATACTCCGCCCAGGCACAAGCATCTCTTTCATGATTTTAGTCTGTTGATATCATTTTTTAAGAAACATTTTTATTTGTTCCAGAGTTGCCAGATAGTCGATAGCCAATTTCCTTAAAATTTCTGATTTTTTCCGCCAAATGAGTATTTTTTTATTTCTAAAACGTCCCCAACACAGTTTCTTCTCAAATAAGTAGATTTTCAATTTTCAATTTACAACTATAAAAAATTTTTCACTCATTTAAATCAAATTCCCCAACCCCCCCCAAAATCAAGTCTTTTTTCGAAAAAATTCTCCATTTAAAAAAAATAAACATTTAAACTCGACATAATTTTGCATACATAATCCCAACTAAACAAAGAGAATAAGATATACATTTTACAACGACAAGTTCTTTTATGCTTCTTTTTTAAATTGTTGCCAATGGATGACGAAGGAATATCGTTACATTCGCTTCATCTATGATTATAGCAAAAACTTTTTCAAGGTTTAGACCATCTGTTATCTGTTGATATTTGAATGAAGGTGAGGTGGTGTTGGTGTCACATGATTATATCTAACTAAACCTATAAAATGTCCTTTTTAATTTTCTGTCATCCCTAATGAAGTACCTATCCGTAGTGCAAAGCACCTTCTTTGTATAAATCACTGTGCTTTCATCAATAATAAAAGAAAAATAATTGTATTCCATATATTTAACCCTTTCGCGAGAGGTACCGAATAAAATTTGTGTAAGAGACTCCGGAGTCCAAAGCGTTAAATCTTTTAACCCCTTAATTCTCGCTACCGTGATATTGACGGACTGTGTCTTTTATTTTTATTTTATTTCATTTTATTTTTTGTTTCATTCCAACCAGTTTTATAAAATAGTGTCATTATTGGCTTTATTATTGTATCATTTTACCTGTCATTAAATAATTTGAATATTTCTTTTTCAAAACATTGGTGCCAATAACCAATTTGAATTTCTAGATTAAATGCAGGGTAATGCAATTCGTTGCATTAATTCAATTAAATGCAATTCGTAATTAAATGCAGGGCCTGATTACCAACGGGGCACAGTTACATCAATAAATTTTAAAAGAAATTTTCGTTTTATCTAAATGCCGCATTCGTGTAAAATTTTTGCCATGAATGAGGCAAACTTTTCTGTTTCTTTTTACTGGTGGGAATGTGCCCCGTTGGTAATCAGGCCCTGGTTAAATGCGACCGCTAAAAGTTAAGAAGTGCTGTAAAAGAGCATTTCGGATAAGCCCTGAAGATTTAGTAATGTGCAGGTTTATATCGCTTAAGATTGCATAGTTTTCATTCAAGTTTCTTATAAGGAGAACTAAGTATTCTGTTGCATTCGTTGAGCAATTTCAGTTATAAATGCTTCAATTTTATTGTAGTATGTAATTGTATGTCCTACGTAAAGCCCTACTGTCATTCGATGAAGCACAAATTAACCATACTTAAACAAAATTATACAGTTGTGTCTATTTCTGTTGTATCAATTTATAGCTATACTAATAAAAGAAATATGTATATATGGCTGTGTGTCTGTCCGTGATGACAAGGAAAATCTGCCGCACTTATATAGTGGTCTGAAAATCCAGGTCGGGTACTCCAAGCAGATCGTGAATCACCTGTTATGTGTGTAAACTGTCCTGTTTAAACGACGAGAACCACCATGAGAATAATGATTGATATTTCCGATTTCTGTATTTTATTTTCGGTTTCCAAATAGAATTCGAGTTAGATCCAGTGTTGTCAGATGACTAAAGGTAAGCTTTAAGGGAAAAAGCTGAAAAAAGTCCCCAAGTTTTTCCCCATCAATTCAGATAATCACCAAAAAAAATTCACTGGAAATTAAAAATCCATGGAACTATTAATAAAGAGAAACTGACATATCCGTAAAATAGTGACGCCTCAACTGCAACCGCTATCGCATGGGTTGATTGCCTCCGGTGGAAACTTCCACCAGTAAATTTATATAGAAATTTTCTGCTTATTTAAATGCCTTATTATTGCAAAATTTCAGTCATAAAAAAATGATAGAAACAGATTTTCACTTTTACTGGTAGAAGTTTACTTTGGCGGTAGTCACGCCCTGCGTTGCCGACATATTGTGACAACCAGGGAAACAAACTGACAGTTTTACAAGGTAAATTGACCCCAGTAAAAGCAAATAGAAATTTTGGCCACATTTGTGAGAAAAACATTCCATTAATAAGACGTTTAAATAAGACGAAACTTTCTATTCAATTTTACTGGTATGGTGTTTGCTCAGGCTGTAATTAGAAAAAGAAAATGCGATTTTTCGAAAAAAGCAGCCGTTATCTTGTGATTACCTCCTCAATTACGTCACTCGCAGATGGTACACAGTACACTGCACGTTTTGTCCTCGTTATTCATAACTCTTTTTTAAAATAACCCACAATAGAGGCAAAATTTTAAATCCTGAAACACTGACCCGCTCTCTTTAACACTAGAACGCCCGGAAATTTTATTCAAGTTTCATAAAAATATTTGACACCAGAATTTTTATTTCAAATTACTTGAATGATTTATTTAACGCAAATCTGCGTTCATAAAGTTTAACTTATTTTGTGAAAGAATTTCAGCAAAGCGTTATAAGTAAGCGAACAACCATAATGCTGGAATCAGGCGTAAATTAACCATGGAACTATTAATAAAGAGGAACTGACATATCCTTAAAATAGCGAAGCTTCAACTGTAACCGTTTTCGCAGGGGTCGACTACCGCCGAGTCAAAGTTCCACCAGTAAATTTAAATAGAAATTTTCTCCTTATTTAAACGCATTTTTAAAGCAAAATTTTGGTCAAAAATAATGGCAAAAACAGCTATTCATTTTTACTGGTAGAAGTTTACTTCGGCGGTTGTCATGCCCTGCTTTTCCACCATATTGTGACAACCCAGACGACCTCCTGTGAGTGTTAATGAACATTATAATAAAACGCGATCAAAATGAGACCAGAAAAAAAAATAGAAATCTCAATCATATCTGTGAGAGAAATTTTCATGAAGAACCTGCTAAAAATAATGTAAAATTTTCTATTCAAAATTTTCTGGTGGAAATTTGCTTCGTCGGTTATCAGAAACTGTTCATCTGATGCAAAATATCACCCGCCATATTGTGACAACCTCCTCAGTTACTTCACTCTCAACTGGTAGATACTACACTATATGTCTCCTCCTCTTTATTCATAACTCCATTAAATTAACACAGTTGTGCCACCTTGTGGATGGAGTGATAATTCACATACGCGGGCTTTTAGTGTGGCGCGTATTTTCTGAATCCTCAGTCGCTCATGGGAATGAATTTTGTTTGCCACACTTTTTGCAAAATAATGGCGTAGCGAGAGTGACATCCCGACGCACTTGACACCACGAAGTTTTCTTCGCCTTATCAAAAGCACTTCAGTTATTAATCAACATGAAAAAAAAACTTTATAATTTTAGTGGTGTCTGTAAGAAAACAGTTCGGTATCTACTTGTAGTTCACACTCCATCCGCTACGTGGCGCATGACCTTGATTGATGTGACCTCGCTTTTAATCTTGCGGTTACTTCTCCCATTTAAGATAGGACGCTTACTTATATCGCTTGGGAATTTCTGGTTCCAATTGACATTTTATCATATGGTCAGAGTCGAATCGATTTTTTTCGGGAGTTCTAGTGTTCAAAAAGTGAAAGAGAAATTTACTAAAAATGTACATTTAAAATGTAGTGGTGCAAATAGAATATTAAAATAAAATCATGCATATAAAGTTGTGTGGCTATTAGCCAACACTCGATCGAAAAGGGTTAATTTATATGTTTATAACAACGTAAATTTTAATAAAAATATTTGAATCAATATTTTTTAACCCTAGAACTACCGGAAATTTTACTCAAGTTTTATAAAAACATTCTACACCAGAATTTTTACTTAAAACTATTTAATTTGTTTATTTAACTTATTATTGTCTGATTTATACATTTAGTTTGTTTTGAAGAAATTTCTGGTTTGAATAAATATTTTGAATGTACATGTCGGGTCCATTGGACCCTTCTGGTAGACAGAGGGTTAATTAAGATATTTTTGAAATTCAAATGAGTGTGTAATTAATAAGTCTGTACTATTTGTGATTTATATGCGATGTCTTATTCATAAAAGAACACGCACATCAAACTATGTGATGACTAGATGATAATAATCTAACTAACAAAAGGAAATCTAATTCAATATTTCTCTCAAACTTAAATCCCAACAATTCATCCCTAGCACATTACAATATTTTTACAATGAACGTTTTCTTCATATGCTTACATTAACAATATATTTTTTAAAGATTGTTTTTAAGATTGTTAAATGTTGTACTGCAAAAGTGTTGGCGTCCGACAGTAATTTTTCTTCTCTTCAAAAAAGTAAGGGTATGCAATATATATTTTTTCTGATATTTTTCTTTACAATTTGAGTGTATTCATATTGGATATCAATAAAATGATACATTGAT